>CM077669.1:203617628-204829414 GCA_039707655.1 Elymus sibiricus
GAGGGCAACTTGGACGCAAACGGAGCGGTCGCTGAGGCGCTCTTGGCCTTCTTGGGTGCCATGGGCGTTGATGAATTCGATGATGATGATGATGATGACGGTGATACGCAGAAGCTGATGAAGATTCACCTACGCGACCCCCTACCTGGCGCGCCAAAGATATTGGGGTACGACCATCTATGGGACCATTGGGGCCCCTTTGAAGTTCTACTATCGGGATCCACGTAAGCAATGATCTACACCAACTCGAGTGCGATCGGGGTTTAGACAGGTTCGGGCCGCTCGAGAGTGTAAAACCCTACGTCCTGTGTGTTTCTAATTGAGTATATGTGTTCGAGTTATGTGAAGCGCGGCCCCCCAGCAAGACGCTCAAGAGTGCTGCTACACAGGTAATTGAATAGGGTTTCGACCTTTCTAAAGGTAGCCATGGCCCTCCTTTTATATGTGAAAGGGGTTACCATAGTGGCTAAACTGGTCAAATACATTAGGGTGAATAGCGGCTATGGTAGTGGGAAATACCTAACCCTGACGGATTAGGACAGGCGCATTAAATGCGTCGTGAGGTGTCCCGCTGGCGATGCTCCTCGGCAAGGACTGCCTCTCTTTTTGTGTCGTTCGCCCAGCTACCTCTTATTATCTTGATACGCCATCCAGACGGGTATCATGAAAGCTGCTGTAATTTCCTGGAGCCGCCACGTGCCCCGACAGGGTCTACCTAACGGCCTGCCCGCTCGACACCTCATAGATGGCGACGACCGGCTCTGAGGTGGAGTGGGGTCGTGGTAGCGGAGATTTGCCTAGCACCGGGTCTTCATCACCGGCAAGGAGGCTTGCCGCCGGCTCAGTCTTGTTGTGTAGTGTTGGCTGGATGGAGCGTCGTCCGACAGAGCTTGCCGAGGTGGAGGAGACTACTGCCTGTGCACAAGTGAGGGCGCTAAAGGGCCCGTTCTTTAGTGCACTGAGAGTTCGGGAATTTAGATTTTAAGCAATTGGGCGATGAGTCTCTGAAAGAAGCTTGTGATAGACTGTTAGAGATACAAATGAGAGATAATCCCAAGAGTCATATTAAATTACTCCTTAGAAGTTTTTATGTTTGTCTATCTCTATCTCATAGACATGTCTTGGATTTTATGTTTGAAAAATATTTCCTTGGGAATAATGCTTTTGATGCCTATAAAAGGATGAAAAACATATTTGGACAACCAAAGATAGAAACCATTGTACCTACCATACTAGTGAGTTATCGTCAAATAGAGTTAATAAGAGAAACTAAATCTAGTATGGATTCCAGCTTTAGAGGTTTTTTTTAATCTTGTTACTAAAATCAATTGCAATGTTGTGTTAAAAATAGGAGATTTGATGCCTTCGAACAAAAGATTGATGCTCTTAAAGAAGAAATGAAAATTCTGAATGCCAAACTTGATAAATTTTTCCAGATCATTGATAACATAAAATAGAGCAAAATGGATAAATCCTTGCTATCAAGAATGACAACACTTGATACTATGCATTATGGCTAGCTAGGGGCATAAAACGATATCGCTTGTTGGGAGGCAACCCAATAGTTATCTTAATTTTTTGTTTTTAGTTTCTGTCTTGGTGTGTTTACATGATTATTTATACTATAATAATGGTGTTTTTATGTTTTAATTTGTGTTTGTGCCAAGTAAAGCCTTTGATATTGATTGGGAATATAGTAGAATTGATACGGTGCAAAAACAGAAACTTTTGCGTCCGTTGCAGAAATTCTCTGATTTTACTGGAACGTGTTTTTATGTGATTTTATTACAAAGTTTTGATGATGCTATGGATTGTATCGGGGGTATAAGCCATGGAGAAGTTAGAATACCGTACCTTATGCAATAATATAATAGGAATCAATTTATAATAGTACCTAAACTTTTGAATTTACCTATCCTACCAGCGGACCTCACGAGTTTTCTGTTGAGTTTTGTGTGCTGAAGTTTTCAAGTTTTGGGTGCGATCATGATGGATGAAGGAATAGGGAGTGGCAAGAGCCTAAGCTTGGGTATGCCCAAGGCACCCCAGGTAAAATTCTAGGAAGACTCAATCGTCTAAGCTTGGGGATGCCCCGGAAGGCATCCCCTCTTTCGTCTCCATTCCATCGGTATGTCACTTGGAGCTATATTTTTATTCATCACATGATATGTGTTTTACTTGGAGCGTCGTGTATTATAGTTTGTTTTATTTTTAGTTTTCCACAATCATTGTTTGCTGCACACACTTATTGGAGAGATACACATGTTCATCATGATTTGTTAGAATACTCTATGTGCTTCACTTATATCTTTTGAGCTAAGCGGTTGCTCTAGTGCTTCACTTGTATCTTTTAGAGCGCGGTGGCGTGTAGATTTTATAGAAATAATTGAATTCTCGTGTGTCAATTTTTTTTCCCAGAGTCTAATAAATAGTAACGGTAATTTTCATGGGTTATAAGACTAGTCCAAAAAGGATAGGTATTCAATAAACGTATAATCAAAACCTTCATGTAGCTCGCCATATAAGAGAGATTCTGGGTTAATGATATTGATGTAGTAATACGAAAGGGCATGAGTGCATGATTGTTGGTTAGCAAAAATATCGTTAGTTAAAGCGTGTTACTTCTTGCTCACATAAATATTGGTTATGGCATGATGATGACGTGTGAGCATTCTTTTTCCTCGTTGAAATCCTAGTGATGTTCGGGTCGGAGGCGCCCGATGGTTAACTCCTCCCAATCTCCTCCCTAGGGGTATGTTGTAGTACTTTGCTTCGAGAGATCTAATAAGGCTTTGCAATAAGTATATGAGTTCTTTATGACTAATGTGAATCCATGGATGTACGCACACTCACCTTTTCACATAATGCTAGCCTCTTCGGTACCGTGCATTGCCCGTTCTCACCTCGAGGATCGGTGCAGATTTCGCCAGTGCATCCAAACCCCGTGAATGATACGCTCTATCACACATAAGCCTCCTTATATCTTCCTCAAAACAGCCACCATACCTACCTATTCTGGCATTTCCAATGCCATTCCGAGATATATTGCCATGCAACTTCCACCGTTACATCACATGACTTGTGTATTCATCATTATATTTCTTTGCATGATCATGTAGCTGACATGGTATTTGTGGCGGAACGACCGTTCATCAGTACTCTAGATCATTGCACATCCTGCTACACTGCTAGAGGCATTCATATAGAGTCGTTCCTTTTGAGTGGTTATATTGAGTTGTAAGTAAATAAAATTGTGATGATCATCATTATTAGAGCATTGTCCCAGTGAGTAAAGGATGATGGATTAATGATTCCCCCACAAGTCGGGATGAGCTACGGACGAAGAGTAAAAAATGGGGGAGGCAAAATGAGCCCACCAATAAAAAGGGAGAAAATAAAAAAAGAAATAAATGAGAGAAAAAGAGAGAAGGGACTTTGCTACTATCCTTTATCACACTTGTGCCCCAATATGGCACCATGGTCTTTATATAGAGAGTCTCTTGAGTTATCACTTTCATATGCTAGTGGGAAGTTTTCATTATAGAACTTGGCTTGTATATTTCGATGTAGGGCTTCCTCAAATGCCTTAGGTCTTCATCAGCAAGCAAGTTGGATGCACACCCACTTAGCTTCCGTTGTGCTTTCATACACTTATAGCTCTAGTGCATCCGTTGCATGGAAATCCCTACTCCTCGCATTGATATCTTTGATGGACATCTCCATCGCCCGTTGATACGCCTAGTTGATGCGAGACTTTCTTTCCACTTTACTCCTTCTGATATCTACCACCATATTCTATTCCACCCATATGCTATATCCATGGTTCATGCTCATGTATTGAGTGAGGTTAAAAATGATGAAGCGCCTTAGAAGTACGATCCAATTGCCTGACTTGACACGGTGGTGCTCATGATTTGTACTTATGTGGTGAAGACAGAGTCATGCCATGCTAATATGATAAAATGAGTGGGGAGTAACGTTCTTTAAGGATCGTATATTTTGAAAGTTAATGATTGTGTTGCTTATGTTTATGGATATTACTATATTAATGTTTATTAATTCATCGTTTCTCAAAGATCATACCGAAAAGAGATTACATGTTGGGTAGCATGTCGCATCAAAAAATCTGTTTTTATCATTTACCTACTTGAGGATGAGCAAGAATTAAGCTTGGAGATGCTGATACATCTCCAATGTATCTATAATTGTTTACTGTTCCATGCTACTATATTATCATTCTTGGATACTTTATATGCTATTTTATATCATTTTTATGAACTAACCTATTAACCTAGTGCCCAGTGCCAGTTGTTGTTTTCTGGTTCTTTTTGGCCTTTCAGGAATACTGTACCAAACAAAGTCCAAATGCCCTGAAACTTTTTGATAACTTTTTCTTGACAAAAATAAGACCTGGAAGCTTCGGAGAGAGACCGGAGGCCACACGAGGTGGCGCCAAGCCAACAGGGCGCGCCCATGGGCGTGGCCGCGCCCTAATGGCTTGGGACCACCTACCAACGCGTCCCGACCTAATTCCATCTCTATGTATTCTCTAAAATTAGGAAAACACCTGGGAGCCAGCCAAAGTACTTTTTCCGCCGCCGCAAGTCTCTGTTCCGACGGGAGGCCATCTGGAGCCTTGTTTCGGTACCTTGCCGGAGGGGGGGGGATCGATAACGGAGGGCCTCTACATCAACCTTGCTGCCTCCATGATGATGTGTGAGTAGTTTACTACAGACCTACGGGTCCATAGCTAGTACCTAGATGGCTCTCTCTCTCGGATCTTCAATACAAAGTTCATCGCGATTCCCGTGGTGATCTATTCGATGTAATCCTTCTTTGGGGTGTGTTTGTTGGGATCTGATGAATTGTGGGTTTATGTTCGGATTATTCATGAAAATATATTGAGTCTTTACTGAATTATTATATGCATGATTGTTATAGCTTCGTATTGCTCTCCGATCAATCTGTTTGATTTGGCCAACTAGATTGGTTTATCTTCAGTGAGAGTGGTGCGTTGTGATGGGTTTAATCTTGAAGTTCTCAATCCTCGTGACAGAAGGTGTCGTGGATTTGTCACGGCAGATGTCCGGGTTAGAGGACTTTAGGTTCGAGGCGGCGCAACTATGTGGCGGCTTGAAGGGATTGGTCGGAATCGAGAGACGCGAGGCGGTTTACCCAGGTTCGGCCCCTCCGATGGAGGTAAAAGCCTACGTCCTGCTTGTCTGGCATTGATGATGAGGAAGACCTCTTGGTTACAAGGGTGATGTCTAGCCTCTAATCTGTCTATTGTGGTGTCTAATCTGTCTATCTCAACTTGTCAATTGAGACGTCTAAAACCTCCCTCTCTAGGGGCGCCTTACCCCTCCTTATATAGGTGGAAGGGGTAAGTTTACATGAAGAGTCCCACTGGGAGTAGGATTAGGACTAGTCTCTCTAGAATCCTAATCCGGGTCTTGCTTCCTTCTTGAGGGAGTCCTTTCTCTTCTTGGGCCTTCTCTGTAAGCCGCCTCCGCCGGCTTACACACTGGGCCTTCTCTTGTAAGCCGCCCCTCCAAACCCGTCCACGAGCCGCCTAGCGCCGGCTTGCTCATTGGGCCTTGGGCCTTGTCACTCGTCTGACCCGCCTGCCGGGTCACCAATGACCCGCCAAGTCTCAGCCGGGTCACCAGTAAGTCGCCAAGTCCTGGCCGGGTCATACTTCCGGCTGGGTTACACCACGGGGTAATATCCCCGTCATTAGCCCCCAGCTTAGCTTGAATTTATTCATGGTAAGCTCCTGAAATAAGAATAATAAATATGTTAAGGGACCGGCTTGCTCCTTTGGCCGGCTTATGAAGTGGCTCCTCAGAAATCCGGGTCTTTTCTGCATATGAATGAGTCGTCTTGAAAATCGTCTTGCTTGTCAGTGTCCTTTGAAACACATTGGGAATAGAATACCCATATGCCATTGAGTCGGTTTCAAATACTTTGGCTTAATGAAAAATAAGAAATCCTCATGATGTAGATCCAGACTTCCATTGTTGTGAAGCAGGGCGGCTTATATAAGCTCTGGCGGGTTATGATCTTTTGATAACGCCGGGTCATGAACGTTGGTGACGCCGGGTCTAACAACTGAACTCCATAATTAATCATCTTGACAATTCTCAAAGTTTTTGATATGTCCATATTATCTGTAGCCCCCAAGCTCCGAGATTATCCATGATGACTTGGTGCTTTGCAATAATATATTGGACTGTGTAGCCCCCAAGTACTAGATTGTCTTGCCTGCAACAGCCTGGGACTTGTAACTGCCTTATACTTTATAAAGCTTCAGCGGGTGTAGCCCCCAAGGACCGGGTCGAGAAATCTGAGTTGTCATCTGAGTCGCCAGATATATACTGAGTGTTGTATTTCACAGGTGTAGCCCCCAAGGGCCGGTTCATCAGTATGTGATGGGCCGGGTCTTCAATTTGGACCATATTATCTGCTTGAACAGCTGAATACTGTAGCCCTCAAGTGCCAGGTCGCACGCCTACGGCGACTTGGGGCTTTTAGAAAATTTGATCTGAGTGGTATAGCCCCCAAGTGCCGGGTCAGTAAGAAGTACTGGGCTGGGACTTAGAAAAATATGGAAAGGTTGGCTAATCTCCTTGAGATAACAGGATCTGTTGACCATGTAACGATTTGAAAAGCAACTTGCATTAGCCCCCAAGTGTTGTGATGCATGCTCGCAGCGACATGGGACTTGCATACTTGATATAGACTGGACTTGAATAATGTAGCCCCCAAGTGCCGAGTCGTCTGCCTGCGGCGACTCGGGACTGTGTGAGAGCAATATGACTCATCATAATTTGTTGAAATAATTCTTTACCATGGTTGTAATCCGGTATGAATATCCTGGAATAATGCCTTTATCCTTGAAAATGAAAATCTCTGCTCGTGGTTGCGATGCAACCCGACAAATATATGTCTGAGAAATCCATGATGAAGATCGAGCCATGTTGGCTATTAAAAATCCATTTGTTCTGGCGGCTTATCTTAGGAGACAAGACCTGCAAAAATAAACAAGACAGAATATATTCTGCATTGTTGTAAGGGCGGCTTGAAAAAGCACAACCCAGGGATGTTGAATCCCTTATAACCTTGCTTCTTCTTTCACACCCTTGCTCTGACCCAGCTTGATAAGCCGGCATGATATGTAAGTATGATGCAATGATGTAATGTATGTATGATGCAATATATGATGCAATGTATGATGTTCTCGCTTTGCCTTCCTTTGTTATCAAAAACTCATATGATGGTTCTTCCGGGTTGGACTCGATGCTTGAACTCATACCAGTGCAGGGTCTCTAACGAGATTAACTGATAAGAGCGCAACGAACCAGAAAGAGAGACTGCGGGGTGAATACCCCTAAAGCCCATAAGCTACTTCTCACATGACATAAATCCGTCGTTTGAACCTCCAGGGTACGACGGGCCACTTGGCGGAGAGTACGCAGCAGATGAGAGAGTTTATCCTCGCCGCTATAAGAGGCCCCTACAGGGGGTAAGTTTACAACTTGCTGCACCCCTGGCAAAGCGGCAGCTACTTACAGGCAGGTATAAACCGGCCTTGCAGATCGAAAAGGGGGTAAGTTCACAACTCGCTGCACCCCTAGTGATCTTTGTTGACGGAGTCAACTTTTGGGTCCACGACCCGCCTTACGGTGGCTGAAGAGCCTGATCGAGAGGGTTGAAGCTTAACCCGGTGGGTTGAAAGCCCCCAAACGACCTTGTTGACGTAGTCAACGTTTTGGGTCTACGACCCGCCTTACAGTGGCTGAAGAGCCTGATCAAGAGGGTTGAAGCTTAACCCGGTGGGTTGAAAGCCCCCAAATGACCATGTTGAAGTATCAACGTTGTTGCAGCATCTTGTAAGCCGTCGTATTGTATGAAGAAACAGCAGAAGCCCCCAAGCTGAACGGTGCATCATGGCGGCTCGTCTTCTTGGGTAAGTTTTAATTCTTCCACCAATAATGTAGTAGCCCCTGGGATTGGGTTAACTTCCTTGCAATAACCCGGGGTTCTTGTTGAAAACGACCAAATGTGTCGAGCCATGTCTGTAGCCCCCGAGTCTTAAGTCGACTCGAAGTGGCGACTTTGAGAATCTCCACTGAAGGTTTGAGGTTGACCGTGGCGGGTTATAGATGATCCCGTATGAATTGTTTCAATAATCCGGTTGATGGTTCGTCCCGGCTGGTTGTTGAAGTTAACCAAACTGCAGTGGCGGTGACTTGTACACCTGTCCGTTTGGGCGGCTCGTATAGACGAATACTGCACCGATATGCTGATGTAGATTAGACTGTGGGCGGCGTCTTGCGCTCATCCGTTGGGCGGCTCGTACAGGCGAGCACTGCACCAGTATGCTGATGTAGATCAGACTATGGGCGGCGTCTTGCGCTCATCCGTTGGGCGGCTCGTACAGGCGAGCACTGCACCAGTATGCTGATGTAGATCAGACTATGGGCGGCATCTTGCGCGCGTCCGTTGGGCGGCTCGTACAGGCGAGCACTGCATCGGTATGTCAATGTAGATTGAACTGCATGGGCGGCAACCTGCGCGCGCCCGCTGAACAGTTTGTATGGATAGCTCCGGTATGTTGATGTAGACGTAGAAGTCAGTCGTGGCGTTGTAAGCCGGTCCAGTCGCGAGAGACGGCCGCGGCGTTGTAAGCCGGTGCGGTCAGAGGAGTCGGCCGCGGGCGTTGTAAGCCAGTGCGGTCAGAGGAGTCGGCCGCGGGCGTTGTAAGCCGGCGCGGACGGTTGAGTCGGCCGCGTGTTGATGTAGACCGGACCGCAGGAGTAGCGTGCGCGCGTCCGTTGAGCAGCTTGTGCAAGCGGGCGCGGTCCCGGCGACTTGATGTAGACCGGACCGCAGGAGGTGGCGGCTGGCGCGCATCCGTTGAGCAGTGCGGCACGGACGAACGTCGGTGCCGAATGATGCCAGCAGCACGCTCTCCGTATCCATGGTACGATAATCGCTCTTACAGTGTATGATTGTCCTGCATAAGAACGATCACGAGCCCACAGTAATTGTTCTTTTAAAGAACTTTAATATATACTGAAAAGTAAAGTTGACAAAGGAAAATAGCACCTGGTGTATGTGCGGGATGCCGAGCCAGTTGTGATAACAAGACATCAAAGAAGTTCGTCGGGGCGACTTGAGGTGATGAAGGACCACATCGGGTGACGACGCGGATCTTTTTTTTTTTTTTGGGTCACCCAGCCAGCCACTCCTTTCATTCTTCAGTCCTCTGCATCAGACAAAACAGATTGGGGGAGGGGGGCAGCCAACGCGAGGCCGGCTTGGGAGCTCCCGACCCCGGGCCAGCTGCTTGTGGGGACGCGAGCGCGGGGGAGCGGCGGCTGGAGCATTGGGGGGGGGGGGGGGGGCGGGCGGCACGCAGCGGCGGCTCGCACCATGGCGGAGGTGGGGTGCGGCTGGCTTGGAGGCGAGGCCGGCGCGTCAGGCGCGCGCAAGGGCGAAGTGGAGCGAAGCCGGCGTGGGCCGTCGGCTTGGCAAGGAGCAGGGCAGGCGTCCATGGCAGAGGTAGGCGCACGGAAGCAGCTCAAGGCAAGCGCGGCGAGGCCGCCGTGGCGGTGAGCAGAGGTGGATCGGCGAGGCGAGCGCCGCGGCCCGGACAGCGGCGGCCGAGGCGGAAGCGGCGGCTCGGAACTGCGTGCCGGCTCGAGGCGTGGACGGCAGCTCGAAACGGAAAACGGCGGGTGTGGCTGGCAGGTTGACACAAACCGAGGTGGCGGCTCGGGCGAGTCACGCAGCGGAGGTGCGGATACGAGCCGGCAAACCGACGGAGGTGCGGCGGAGCCGGCTGGGGCGAGGTCGCAGCGGAGGTGCGAGGCGGCGACCAAGCTGGCCGTGGTGCAGGTTCGGCTTGCGTCGGGCGGAAGCCGTGGTGGTAAAGCCTGGCGGAGCGGAGGACCAAGCGCGGCGCACGGCTGGGAACCCGTGTGCGCGGTGGCAGCTCAAGCCCGCAGCAGAGTAGAGGTCGACTCGACTCGGGCCCCAGGTGATAAAGCGCGACGGAGCGGAGGTGGCTCGTACACCCGCCGGCGGAGCAAGGCAGTCCGCGGGCGCAGCGGAGTTGGTTGGAGATGAAGCGTGCGTGTGAGCGGGAACCGCCCGGAGCAGCGCCCGGAGGTGACGAGGTGGAGCTGCAGGGGCGATTCGGCGCCGGGCGGCTCGCGAGGTGAGGAGGCGGAGCCACAGCAGAGGCGAGTGCGGCGGCTCGCAGGAGCAGCGGACGGAGCGGCCCGGCCACGGCGGAAGGGGCCACGGCGGCCGGCGACGGAGCCCATAGCGGCGGCTTGGCAGGTCAAAACGAGGCTGGCCCGAGGCAAGACCGTGGCGGCGAGGCGCGATGGCGGGGCGCAGGCGCTAGCGAGGTCGACCCGGAAACGAAGTCGAGACCGAGATGGACTGGCTCTGCATATTTTGCCTTCTTTTTCCTTTGAATTAACTTCCTGGTTGCTGGATGACATGTCGGTTGATGGATTTGATGTGTCTGCTGCTGTGCTGAGGTAACCGGTAAAAACGGCAGCGTAGAAAAAAATCTGTGTCCGTCCGGTTGGATTGTTTGATTTGGAGTCGATCTCCATCCCTGCGTACGAGTTGAATCGGGAGTAGAAAAAAAACCTCAGTCTCGACGACTTGCGGCGGCGCATCCGACGCATAACCCTAATTCTGTTGTGCTCAAACTTTCTCATCTTGACTGATGAACTTGTAGTTGATGTAAATCCTTCAGCGCCAGCCCTTGCTAATCCGGCGGGTCGTAATCTTCTCAATCCCTAAGAGAAATCCTTTCAAAAACACAACACCACCGTGCGTGGCCCCACGGTGGGCGCCAACTGTCGTGGATTTGTCACGGCAGATGTCCGGGTTAGTGGACTTTAGGTTCGAGGCGGCGCAACTATGTGGCGGCTTGAAGGGGTTGGTCGGAATCGAGAGACGCGAGGCGGTTTACCCAGGTTCGGCCCCTCCGATGGAGTTAAAAGCCTACGTCCTGCTTGTTTGGCATTGATGATGAGGAAGACCTCTTGGTTACAAGGGTGATGTCTAGCCTCTAATCTGTCTATTGTGGTGTCTAATCTGTCTATCTCAACTTGTCAATTGAGACGTCTAAAACCTCCCTCTCTAGGGGCGCCTTATCCCTCCTTATATAGGTGGAAGGGGTAAGTTTACATGAAGAGTCCCACTGGGAGTAGGATTAGGACTAGTCTCTCTAGAATCCTAATCCGGGTCTTGCTTCCTTCTTGAGGGAGTCCTTTCTCTTCTTGGGCCTTCTCTGTAAGTCGCCTCCGCCGGCTTACACACTGGGCCTTCTCTTGTGAGCCGCCCCTCCAAACCCGTCCACGAGCCGCCTAGCGCCGGCTTGCTCGTTGGGCCTTGGGCCTTGTCACTCGTCTGACCCGCCTGCCGGGTCACGAATGACCCGCCAAGTCTCAGCCGGGTCACCAGTAAGTCGCCAAGTCCTGGCCGGGTCATACTTCCGGCCGGGTTACACCGCGGGGTAATATCCCCGTCAGAAGGGGAACTGACACATATTGTATTACTGTCATTAAGGGGAAAACTATGGGGTTTATTCATATTGATAGGATTTGCTTTGTCTACATCATGTCATCTTGCTCCAAGCATTACCCCGTTTTTACTTAATACTCTAGATGCATGCTGGATAGCGGTCGATGGGTGGAGTAATAGTAGTAGATGCACGCGGGAGTCATTCTACTTGTTTATGGATGTGATACCTATATACATGATCATTGTCGTGAATAAATATTGCATAACTATGCGCTTTTCTATCAATTGCCCAACAATAATTTGTTTACCCACGGTATGCTTTCTCGGGAGTGAAGACTCTGGCGAAAACTATGCCCCCCCGGGTCTTCATAAAATAAATTATTAACAAACACCAAAAATATTTCTTCCATTTATTTACTATTTTTATTGTTTATTTATATTATCTATCTATTACTACTTAGTGCTTGCATGTAACAAGTTCAAGGGGCTTGACAACCCTCTTCTGCGCGTTGGGTGCAAGTCTGTGCTCCTTTGTGTGTAGGTGCTAAAGACGGGAATTTGCGTGGTACGCCTATTGGTTCGATAACCTTGGTTCTCACTGAGGGAAATACTTATCTCTATTGTGCTGCATCTCATCTCCTCTTCAAGGAAAATCCCAACGTAGTTTACAAGTAGCAAGACACAACTGGCCATGTTTTACTGTGGTCGTAATGATGCCTTTTACCACCCACCCACGACGCGCATTAAATGTAGGGCGTGGAAGATGTGGAGCAAAACGACGTCTGAGCCGCATGCCTAAAAAGGCGCGGCCACGTCAGACGGGGAGAGCCAACCTCTGCGCATTCTACCATATAAAAAGGGATTCGCAGAGGCGCTGCTCATCCAAACCGTCACTCCCCATTCTCCCGCCACTGTCTTCTTCCTTGCACAATGCAGAGCTCTCCCCCTACTCCGCCGTCTTCGCACACCTCCGCCGCCGATCCCCCTCGAACTTGATATGGCGCCCAAGAGGAAGTTGCCCGCTGCCGCTCTGGCTCAAGAGAAGAAGGCCAAGAAAGCCGTTGATCCCGACACAGAGGCAAGGAAGGAGGGACTTGCGGCGGCGCGGAGATCCAGCATCATCTTCTACCTGTCAGTGCTGATTGCTAACGACCTCACCACGAAGTATGCCTAAACGAGGGGAAGGAGACCACGGCGCATCCTGCGCCAGAGGTGTTTCCGGGCAGCACCCAGCCAAGCATGGAAAATTACCCATTCTTCACGGCGTACTTTTACTGCGGGCTAGTTCCCCCTTTTCTACTTTTTTCACTAACTTGATGCTGGCGTGCGGCTTTAGGTTATTATATTTCACTACCAATGTCGTGACCACCCTGTCGATCTTTGCACATATGTGCGGGAATTTCATAGGAATAGTCCCAATTGTAGCTCTGTTTCGCCACTTCTTTTATCCACGCATGAAGGGGATGCTCGCTCCGGCAGCATCACGTGTATCCCTCGGACCACCAACAAGGAAGTGTATCCCCAGGCAATCTGCACCAGAAGTGGGAGGAATGGCGGGGGTGAGTGGTGTTATATCAAGGAGAAGGACGCCCCGACATTCTTCAGGATCCGAAAGGCGGAGCCTTCCGCAGCAAGAACTGGAGCACCCTCGACGCCAACAACGAGAAACTGGAGATTGCCATCGCCCGCATGCTCCGCTTGAAGGCTGCCGGGCTCACCATCGAGATGGTGGGTGTAGATTTCCTCCCTCGGTGCATCGCACCCCTGTAGGACCGGAAGCGCTTTCCTTGGGAATACGACAACGCTGCCGATGTGATGCGGTTGCATACAGGGTTTGCCGCCAACCTGACATCAATGCAGTTCTCCTTCCTGTGCCACCAACTTTTCTGCACCGACAGAAAGTTCAAGCTTGTGGCTGGCATCATTCCACTCTGTAAAAGCTCCGCTAAGGATACGATCTTTGCAATGATGCCGACCTACAATGCACATGGACTCGACCCCAAATGGCAGCTGCCAGCGAAGGAGGTGGTGCAGGAGTGGTTCGACAACTTGACGGAGGTGGCCATCATGGATGAAGGCAATCTGACCCGCGACACCATCGAGGATAAAATCGAGTGGATCAACAAGATGGTCATGGAAGTCTCCTTGCGATGGGCGATAACAGCTCTGGTGTTGCTGTGTCCGACAAAGAAGAAGAGGAGGCCGACAGTGAAGAGGAGGAGGAGGGGGATGAAGCCGCGGCATCCGACTTGCCGGAGGGTCCTGCCGGGGGTGAGGAGACTGAAGCTACCGGGGAGAAGGAATTCGAAGAATTCCAAGCCCCCGTCATCCCAAAGAGGAAGGCTCACGTGCTCCGGAAGACTGCTACCGGGGATCCGGTTCACCCTTCTCCGCCAATCAAAGAGGAAGAAGAGGATGAACCCTCCGCTAACGTCTCTCGTCCGAAGCAGGCGAGGCACGCTCTCGTGAAGCACACAACAGGGACCTCCGCCAAGGAGGCAGGGTCTTCAAACGTTGCCGCGTCTTCAACGCACGCCAGGACTCCTACTCTGCCACCCACTCCTGCCGCGTGCCAGAAGGATATCTGGGATTTTTTAGCCCTCTGCTCAGAGGAGAAGGAGTAGGTATCCACGCCCATCCTTCTACTTATCTTGAATTCTTGAATTTCACTTGTCTAAATCTGGTTATCGTTGCTCTGCAGGGATGAGGAAACCTTGGTGCAACGCATGGACAAGAGGGAGAATCTTGCGCCTGCCGCGAAGGAGACGACAAGTTCCATCCCATAGACACAAACTGTCGCCATCAGCCCCCAGCACAGCCTGGCACGCACCCCCCGGCGGGAGGTCTCCTTCCACTACCCAACGGCGAGTACTGGTGTGGACACCACTACCACCTCCATTCCCCTGCAAATGGAGGCGGAGCACCAAGAGGGGGAACACCCAGAGGTGGACCTCCCCGAGGCAACTTAAACACTCTCCACCCTAGAGAGGAGTTCTCCGGCGAAGGTTCCCGCTGACGAACTTGTTCGCGTTGAGGACATGCCGGCAGGCGGCGCTGCCGGCAGCCACGCGACGGCAACTGATGTTGCCGGAGAAGGAACCGCTCCTTCTCAACAAGTGCCCACAGGTGAGTCCTCGTTGTTGCTGTTTCACTTTTTTTCTTTTTTTTGTCTTCTAGAACTTCTTCTAAGTAAATCTTTCTATTTCTTCTCCTGTTTCTGCAGTTCTACCCCCGGTCAACGACATGGACGTAGACACGAGCATCGGGGAGATCGCCAAGGAGGCGGCCGCGGAGGCTAGCTGGACTGCAGCAGAGGAGGGAGCCGCCAACAAGACCATGGAGGGACCACCAGGGAGACTGCAGAGGAGACAATGCCGGAGGCAACCAAGGAAACTGAAGACATTGTTGTTTCAGGAGCGCCCGACAGGGGCATGCTCATCGTGGCGGGGCAACTGGTGGATCTGCCGCCGGGCCATCAACATCGGAAGTGCCTCTCCCAGTAGGTACCTCATGATCAGCGACCTGAAATTCGTCAGCTTTCCCGGCGATGCGATCCTCCGAGATTTCTCCGAGGACGAGGAGCTAGGCAGCGCCGTTGCCACAGCTGGAGGAGCAGTCACTGTCGATCCCTTTGGTGGAAACTACAAAGCTAAGGAGCACAGCATCCTCTCCACCATCAGCAAGAGCTTGAAGCAACTCCAGTCCCACTACGGTAGTCGCTCAGAGAAGTTGGATCACCGGGAAGTCATCCTTGCCGAGGCGGAGAATAGGTTCCGGGAGCGTCTTGACGAGACGTACGCTTGGTTCACACAGAGCAGTCAAGACCTCACCAACCACAATCAGATCTCACCAAAGCCGTGGCGGAGTTCATTTTTTGAAAGGGCCCAAGCGGAGGCAACATGGGAAGAGGTTGAGCAAAGAGTTCTTGCTGTTGAGGCTGTTCTGATCAAGCACAAGGCTGCTCTCGACTCTCATGAGGAGGACCTTCCTACCCAGGAAGCTGCCATCGCCACCAAGCTCGAGACCCAGCTAGGGAAGCAGATCCAAGAGTTGGAGCAAAGGGACAAGGATGCCACGGAGAAGCAAGCAGCAGAATACACTGGGAAGCTCTAAGAGGCCATCAATGTTGACGATGTTGCCCAAGCTGCCAAGACAGAATTTGAGGGCAAAGTGCAGCAGCTGGAGTCAGATCTTGCCGCGTCTGGCAATGAGGTCTCAAGGCTGTCGAAGGACATCCAGAAGACGACCCACACTCTGGCGGAGCTACAAGTGACGATCTCTGACAAGACCAAAGAGCTCTCCACTGTCGCTGATGTTGCTGCAGACCCGAGGGTGAGGTGAGCACCTACAAGGACAACCATGAGGCCGCCAAGACCAGGGAGCAGGCTCTGCTTGAAGATATCCAGAAGGAGAAGGACTTGCTTGGTTCTGCCGCCCACAATTTCAATGAACTGAAGAAGAACTTGGACTTGTGGACGGAGCAACTCTTGAATATTGCTGGCAGGTTCTCCGCTCAACTTGCTGCCATGGGCTTGGCGGAATGCGCATTCCCCCATGACGACAGGGAGGCCGCAAGCGTGAGGCTATCTATCTTCTTCGAGAAGCTTGTTGGGGCGCTGGAGAAGTACGGGGAGGGCAGAGCCGACAACTTCCTCAAGGGATCCCACGAGCTCTGCCGCGGTGTGCTCTAGAAGATACTGGTGAAGGTCGCCTTCCAAAACCCTAGGATTGATCTCACCAACGCCTTCTCCAAACTACATAAGGATGCTGATACCAGCGCCATCGAAGCCCTTATCGCTCCTATATTTGGGAGGGTTGGTTCAGTGAGCTTGAAGAAGTGAACCCCTCTCCTTCCATCCTTTTCGCTAGTGCCATGCATGTATCAAAGATATTCATCTTAAATTAGCATTGCACTTATGTTTCTAGATGTAATATACTTTGCTTGCTTGAATGAATGGCTATCTTTCCTTATACTTGATTTGTACTTGTATGTTTTTGAACCTAGGCTTGCCGGAAACGTTTGCCGGTGCGCACATTCTTGCCGCGAGCGCTTTAGTAACATGTCCTTAGCAGCGTGCCGGAAATGCCGCTGCCGGTAAAACCACCTTGCCATTCTCAATGCGGCTACCTTGGTTGCTGGGCGGACTCAAAACAACCCAGGAGTGCAATCAATTCCGACAAGGGTCCTTCACATGCAGGTTTTCTCATACAAATACTGATATCGTTCAAGGAAAAAAGAACTACAACAAAGAACTTAAAGCTTTTACAACTTAGCTTTTATTTGTTGTATTTCTTGTCGTGAAATGATCATCCTTGACCGCCATTTGGGTATCCATACCATCACTCCCCCCGGGAAGACTTGCATGCGAGGACTCCTTCTTATCTTTGGAGAAAAAGAAAGAAGAGAAAAGAGGAGGCTAAGAACCTTGCCAGTCCAACAATCATCTGACACAAATTATTGTAATCACAAAATTCATAAAACATACATAACATAAATATGTACTTCGACAAAAAGGTGCGAATACTTAGCTTTATTGATTATGCACAGGGTCTTTGCCTGGCTTTGTACAAAGGTTTACATGCCTACCGGTAGACTCATACAAAAGGGGTTGCCGGAGGAGATCCCGACAACTGCGCCTCACGGGTAGAACTTGTGAAGATGCTCGATATTCCACGAGCTCTGCACCAGAGTGCCATCTTCAGTCTCTAGGCGGACTGCGCCAGGCCTGGTGACTCGTACTACCCGGTAAGGGCCTTCCCACTTCGGCGTTAACTTGTTTGACCCCTTCGCGGACTGGATCCGACAAAGAACAAGGTCGCCTTCCCCAACACTTCTGGCATGCACCTTGCGGCTATGATAGCGGCGCAAGGCCCTTCTAGTACCGAGGGGCATGCAGGGCAGCCTGAAGACGATCTTCCTCGAGGAGCATGGCATCATCTTGCCGCAACTGCTTTTCTCATCTTCATCGAAGGCTTGCACTTGAGGTGACCCGTATGTGAGTTCTGTGGGGAGCTGCGCCTCTGCATCATAGACTAGGGAGAAGGGTGTCTCACTGGTAGCTCGATTTGGTTCGTTCTGAGGGACCAAAGAACTATCGGTAGCTCATCAATCCAGCCCCTTCCGCACTTGTGCAGCTTGTCGGAAGTCCATGTCTTGAGGACACGCAACACTTCAAAATTCACCCTCTCCACTTGGCCATTCATTCTGGGGTGAGCAACGGACATAAAGCAAATCTTCGCGCCACTATCCTGGCAGTACTACATGAAGGTGCGACTTGTGAACCGTGTGCCATTGTCGGTGATGATCCTGTCGGGCACACCAAAATAGCAAACTAGCCCCTCAAACTTTCAGCCCAATCGGAGTTACGGATCCCTGAATATTTAAGAAACGGTGAAGGGGTCAGAAAACAGTCGCGAAAACAGAAGAGAAACAGAGAGAGAGATGCAATCTCGGAGGTGCTCTTGCCCTCCAGGACCCATGGCAGCAATGGACCAGAGGGGAAACTCTCCTCCCATCTAGGGGGAGACCAAGGAAGAAGAAGCAGGATGGGGGCTCTTTCCCCTCTCTCCTAGTGGCGCTGGAGCGCCGCCGGGGCAACCATCGTGACGGCGATCTACACCAACAACTTCACCACCGTCACCACCAACTCTATCCCCCTATATGCAGCAGTGTAAAACCTCTCTTCCCTGTTGTAATCTCTACTAAAACATGGTGCTTAATACTGTATATTATTATACAATGATGTGTGGCTATCCTATAATGTTTGAGTAGATTTCTTTTGTCCTATGGGTTAACTGTGGTATGATGTTATCGATATGAGTTGTATGCTAATATGGTGCTGTCCAATGGTGCCTTCCGTGCCGCGCACACGTGGAGGACTCCCGCTGTAGGGTGTTGCAATTCGTTCATGACTCGCTTATAATGGGTGGCTAGAGTGACATAAACTTACACCCGAGTAAGGGGGTTGTTGCGTATGGGAGTAAAGAGGACTTGATGTTTAATGCTACGATTGGGTTTTACCTTAATGATCCTTAGTAGTTGCGGGTGATTGCTAGAGTTCCAATCATAATGGCATATGATCCAAGTACGGAAAGTGTGTTAGCGTATGCCTCTCCCTCATTGCATATGATAAGTATCTATAGTGTTATATTCAATTGCCTATGGACAATCTTTCTCTTGCGTTACAAAAAATCTTTCTACTAAACAACTAACTTAATTAATCTTTATCTAAGCAGCCCCTAAATTTTATTTACTTGTTCTTTATTTTCTTGCAAAACTATCTATTACACCTACTAAGTACCTTCTAGTTTTATTACCGCAAAATAGTTTCGTATTTGTCCTAGGTAAAGTACGTGTTAGCGTGCATACAATTGTATCGGTGGTCAATAGGACTTGAGATAATATTAATTCTACTTTTAGCTCCTCGTTGGGTTCGACACTCTTACTGTGAGGACCCCGACTCATAAGTCGTGATCACCGAATGCACATGTACAATGATCCCAGAGATCAATGCTCACTGAAGACACAGAAGCTGAATAACAAGAGTCTTACATCCTTACTTAGCGTCTTACACAAATAAAGACCATGAAGGTCAAGTCTTACATAGATAGGGCCATGAAGGCCGAACAACAAACATAAACTAGCAGCGGAAATCTTGATCGTAAGCGTGAACCCATGCCATCTGCCTTAACCCTACAGGCATTCTGACTGGGAAGCATCCTAGTTCGCATGTTCGTCACCAACGAACTCTTCACCATATTCCTGCTCTTCCATGCCTGGCCAATTAAATAACTAGTGGCAAGCCAATCAGTACTTTGAATGTACTCGCAAGCAAACCATGTTTTGGAACAAGGTATAACAATGCATGATGTAGCACTAAGTAGGTATGTTTGCGGAAAGCTAATTTTGAGTGCATTGATATGATCAAATAACTTATGTAAGCATGCATCAACAGTTGGCAGATATCCATAAGAACAAGTTACATATATCATCATAAGCAGAGGTTCAACATCTCATGTAAAGTCATCATGTCAAGTCACCGACCTAACTTATGTATCATCTTTGTCACACACACACACACACACACACACACCAAGTTTGTGAAGACACTGGATGTAGCACAAGAGCGGTCGTCCAACTATCCTTGACCGTGGACACGGCTATTCGAATAGTTTTACACTCTACAGAATTTGCACACTTTACCCACAAGACTCGGGGAACATCCGTGTTATCCACGACTCGTGGTATATTACATACCCAAGGTAAGCACCCGAACATTTCCTTTCCCCTGACAACACTAAACAAATAGTCCACTCGTTGGTCCGTATCTTCATGATGTACAAAACACGAGCATCGCTCCACATAGTACCATCCCTGAAGGAACACAACGGTGTGCCCGGTGCCTATAAAGATAGTGCATGGTCGCCCTACCAGGCACGACCCCGTATCGAGAGAGTAACTTATACTCTCCCGCCACTAGTAATGCGGGCTCCCTTCTAGTATCGACCAAAGTAATCAACAAATCCCCGTCCCATAAGGGGCATCATGGTTGTACATGTAAGTTTGGAATAACGGTCGCAACTTACACCAATCCGTTTTCGAAAACCACACACACTCACTTGCTCCAGTACATCACTTCTTTATCAAGTGGTTACCTGGCCCAAAAAGACCCCCCTCGGGCATTAGTGGCACCCGACGGGGTTTTCGAAAAGTCTTTGAAAACACTTTTGTTTCCATCACCATGCATATCCCCATCCCACTTTGCGTAGCATCTACTAAGCATCCTATCTACTCCCACCCACACAACCCTCATAAGGAGGTAGGGTCATGCACGATGCAAGTATCAATGGTAAAAGTATCGGAGGCATCCCACCGAAGTGGTCACCACATCATTATGATCAATATATCGAAATAAAGTGCTATATGACATGCATGAAAATGGTTTCTTTACATGGTCAAAGGGCTGCTCGCCTGGCTCAACAAAGTCTTAGGGGTCTTCAAAGTCTTCGGGTCCAACTCCCTCGTCAACAACGCAATCTATCGTCGCGATAAAAACGGCAATAATAAGAATCACAACAAAAATAGAACACAAAACTCACTTCTAAAATGTTACCCTGTTCTGTAAAATACCACAATAGAAACTAAAAATATTTGTCTAAGGTTTTGAAGTGAAAAAGATTTTGAAAACTATTTTAACAGAGGCTAAAAATATTTAAAACTAGGTTTAAAATAAATCCAGTGCATATAATGTTTTAATTTATTTTCACAAGTGGAACTATTAAATGATATTCTAAGATTTATTGAATTGTAATTTTTGAATTTGGGGAAATATTGGAATCTGTGGAATTTTTACAGTTTCTGGAAAAATGAAAAAGGAAAGAGCTACTGTTCACATGGGCCAAGATGGGCTCAGCAGAGCTGGCCCAGAGGGGATACAGCCCGCGCCAGGCTGCTACGTCGAAGGCGTATTCGTGGAATACGCCTCCACCTATGCAGCGAACCAGCACGCGTGCGGCCGATAGTTTTGAACACGACAGGCGGGCCCCACCTGTCGGTGGCAGAGAGAGATGGTGAGTATGAGGCACATTTTTTGAAAAGGGTTTTATCCTAACTAACGTCCATGCTAACTAAGGGCTTCCTACAGTCAGGATGGCTATGATACCAGCTCTGTGGGAACCCCGACTCATAAGTCGTGATCACCGAATGCACATGTACAATGATCCCAGAGATCAATGCTCACTGAAGACACAGAAGCTGAATAACAAGAGTCTTACATCCTTACTTAGCGTCTTACACAAATAAAGACCATGAAGGTCAAGTCTTACATAGATAGGGCCATGAAGGCCGAACAACAAACATAAACTAGCAGCGGAAATCTTGATTGTAAGGGTGAACCCATGCCATCTGCCTTAACCCTACAGGCATTCTGACTGGGAAGCGTCCTAGTTCGCATGTTCGTCACCAATGAACTTTTCACCATATTCCTGCTCTTCCATGCCTGGCCAATTAAATAACTAGTGGCAAGCCAATGAGTACTTTGAATGTACTCGCAAGCAACCCATGTTTTGGAACAAGGTATAACAATGCATGATGTAGCACTAAGTAGGTATGTTTGCGGAAAGCTAATTTTGAGTGCATTGATATGATCAAATAATTTATGTAAGCATGCTTCAACAGTTGGTAGATATCCATAAGAACAAGTTACAGATATCATCATAAGCAGGGGTTGAACATCTCATGTCCAGTCATCATGTCAAGTCATCGACTTAACTCAGGTATCATCTTTGTCACACACACACACCAAGTTTGTGAAGACACTGGACGTAGCACAAGAGCGTCAACCAACTGTCCTTGACCATGGACACGACTATTTGAATAGTTTTTTACTCTGCAGATGTTGCACACTTTACCCACAAGACTCGCGGAACTTCCGTGTCATCCATGACTCGTGGTATATTACATACCCGAGGTAAGCTCCCGAACATTGCCTTTCCCCTGATGACACTAAACAACGAGTCCACTTGTTGGTCCGTATCTTCATGATGTACAAAACACGAGCATCGCTCCACATAGTACCATCCCTGAAGGAACACAACGGTGTGCCCCGTGCCTGTAAAGACAGTGCATGGTCACCCTACCAGGCACGACCACGTATCGAGAGAGTAACTCATACTCTCCCGCCACTAGTAATGCGGGCTCCCTGCTAGTATCGACCAAAGTAATCAACAAAGCCCCGTCCCATAAGGTGTATCGTGGTTGTACACGTAAGGTTGGAATAACGGTCGCAACTTACACCAATCCGTTTTCAAAAACAACACACACTCACTTGCTCCGGTACACCACTTCTTTATCAAGTGGTTACCTAGCCCAACAACACCCCCCTCGGGCATTAGTGGCACCCGACGGTTTTTTTCGAAAAGTCTTTGAAAACACTTTTGTTACCATCACCAGGCATACCCCCATCCCACTTTGCGTAGCATCTACTAAGCATCCTATCTACTCCCACCCTCACAACCCTCATAAGGAGGTAGGGTCATGCACGATGCAAGTATCAATGGTAAAAGTATCGGAGGCATCCCACCAAAGTGGTCACCACATCATCATGATCAATATATCGAAATAAAGTGCTATATGAAATGCATGAAAATGGTTTCTTAACATTGTCGAAGGGCTGCTTGCTTGGCTCAACAAAGTCTTCGGGGTCTTCAAAGTGTTCGGGTCCAACTCCCTCGTCAATAGCGCAATCTATCGTCGTGATAATAACGGCAATAATAAGAATCACAACAAAAACAGAATACAAAACTCACTTCTAAAATGTTACCATGTTCTGTAAAATACGACAATAGAAACTAAAAATATTTGTCTAAGTTTTGAAGTGAAAAAGATTTTGAAAACTATTTTAACAAAGGCTAAAAATATTTAAAACTAGGTTTTAAATAAATCCAGTGCATAAAATGTTTTCAAAAATTTTCACAAGTGGAACTATTAAATACTACAGAATATTCTAAGATTTATGGAGTTGGAATTTTTGAATTTGGGGAAATATTGGAATCTGTGGAATTTTTATAGTTTCTAGAAAAATGAAAAAGGAAAGAGTTACTGTTCCCATGGGCCAAGATGGGCTCAACAGAGCCGGCCTGGAGGGGATACAACCCGCGCCAGGCTGGTACGTCGAAGGCGTAGTCATGGAATACGCCTCCACTTACGCAGCGAATCGGTACGCGCGCGGCCGACAGTCTTGAACCCGACAAGTGGGCCCCACCTATCGGTGGCAGAGAGAGATGGTGAGTATGACAGGCGGGGCCCGCCTGTCATCTCCCACCTCGCGACCAGGGGGGTCGGGGTGCTCACCGGCGAGGCTACTGGCGGCGGAGAGGAGAGCCAAGGGTGGGGAGAGTCTCAGGAGGCTGCCGCCGTTCGAGGGAGAGTGGAGCTGGTCGCCGGGGAGGCCTGAGTCGCTGGCAACGAGGCCCCGTGGTGGAGGTACTTCAGGAGGGGGTCGAAGTTGGCAATTCCGGCTGCAAAACACGAGGGAGAGATAGGGGGATGCATCCGCGAAGTGAGGGGTCTCAGAGGAGAAGAACAGAATGCCGGAGGGGGGCTGTACCCAGAGATCACCGGAGCTTTCTCACGGCGGAGCTCGGCTTGATTCCGGGCAACTGGGCTTCGGGAGGTGGAACTGGTGATGCGGCCACGCAATTGAGGTCTGGAGAGGGCGAGGGGGGAGCAAGAGGAGGCCCGAGGATTCCTTTTATAGTGGTGGCCGGAGCTAGCCATGGACAGGGAGCATGGCGAGGTCGAGGGCGACGCAACGAGCCACAGGGATTCCCTGGGCCGTGTCTGCGGTGGTCGTGGACTCGGTCCGTGCCCACGGATAGGAAGAGGGGGAGCGAGAGGGGGCCAGGAGCTCGCGCGTGTGACGTCTCCCATTGGAGCCCTTCGGGCGGCCGGTGCGCATGCGAGGTGGGGCAGCAGGAGGGAGAAGGAGGAGGGGGACAGCGGGGTGGCATGCTGCGAACGCCGAGGAGCTTCGACAGGCGTGCTGGGGAGACCCGAGGTGGTCGGGAGCCTTGGGATGGGGGCGGCTAAATTGCGGGAGCGCACTGTCGCGCGATCCAGAGCGCCGTTATGGACGGCATTGGCATAAACAATGGGCACATGCGTGTCCATTTGTGTCTTGGAGGTTCCTGAGATGCCCCTGGGTGCCTAGGAGCTAAGGTAGAGGTGGGGATGAAGAAATGAAGAGAGGGAGAGGTAAAACATGCTGCTGATCTTGTTGTCCAGAGAGGAAATGTGAGGTCTCACCCCACCAATAATTGAGCCATGGCCATACAGAGCTTCCTGGAGGTGAATGGGCACTAGGAGGTATTGTGGTAAAAAGTTGAAGTGAAGGAGAATAGCAGAAGGGGGTCAAAACATGTTTTTACCAAATCACCAAAAGGTGTTTGATGATGATTTGGCCAAGCAAATTAATTCTACATGCCTTGATATTTCACAGGATGAAATTGTAGGGAAAAATAGTGTGGATCACCAAGTTTGAGATGGTTTGAAGAAAGTTGGCAATGTAAACTTGGTAAACCCTAGAAATTAACAGAATCTTTCTGTAGATCTAGGCATACTAAACTAATCTCCTAAATGCACCTCTTGTTGTAGTAGCATTATTTGGGGATTAGAACATGTCCACAAAGTTTGTGGGTAATAGGAGAAACTTCACAATGTAAAGTTGCTCAAATTGGATTCTGGACAGGAATGGTTTTGGAATATTTTGGTGAAGCAAAACAATTGGGATTGAGATGAAACTTTGCAAGATCATCACATATAGCATGTGTGACTTGCTGGAATTTTCCTGGAATTTATTGGGAATATTTCCAATAGAAATATTTCAAAAGCCTGATTTAAGCAGAAAGGGTATTGAGGGGTTTTGCCCGTTGTGTTGAACATGACCATGTGTTGAAACTCATATATATGGAAAATATATGTCCATTGAGTTTCCCTAAATTTTCTCAAATATTTTCAAAGCATTTAAATAATTTTTCCCTATGAAAAACCATTTCTGGCCTTAAGAAAAAGCCTTTAAATAAAATAGTAAAATAATCTTTAAAATTAATATTTGGTGGTTTTGGGAAGTCATATATATAGTGGGTTTCAAATAAAGCCTTCGGTGTGAAATATTCCACCCAATTTGAGGACTTGTAGTACAAACCACAATTCAGGGGTTTTTGGAAACCTAATTTGAATAAATCCTTTTTTGCCAAAATAAATTTTGATAAAAATAGTTTTAGGTACTATACACATGGTATGATCATTGGGAAAGATGTTTGGATCAAGGAGGATGAGTATGGAGAGTAGTAGAATCTATGAGTGCCAAACACAATCAACCAAGCAAGCAAGTATCAAACAAATCAAACAAGCTCATGCACTCGAAAGTTTTAATTGGTTCCAAAATTTGTAAAACCATAGCATAGCAAAGTGATACAAACACAGGGTGTGACAGACCTACCCCCCTTACAAGAATCTCATCCCCGAGATTCCTAGGCTAAGCGCTAAAAAGATAAGGGAACTCGGATCTAAGGTAGTCTTCACACTCCCATGTTGCTTCTGCTTTAGTGTGGTTCCTCCATTGGACCTTGAAGTACTTGATGGTGTGGCTTCGGGTGCAACACTCTGCTCCATCCAAAATGCAAACTGGCCTCTCACGATAAGTGAGGTCTGGCTGAAGGTCGATGGCTTGATGATCGATGTCCTTGTAGAGGTCGGGGCGGTTGGGGACCTGGAGACACTTCCGGAGTTGTGACACGTGGAATACGTTGTGCACATCTGATAGCTCGGAAGGTAGCTCTAGCTGGTAGGCAACTTCTCATCGTCTGTTGGTGATCTTGAAGTGGCTGATGTATCTTGGTGCAAGCTTTCCCTTGACGTGGAAACACTTGGTTCCTTTGAGAGGCGTGACTCGGAGATAAACATGGTCTCCAACACAGAAACTCATGTCCCGACGGCGGGAGTCGGCATAACTCTTCTGCTGGGTTTTGATAGTTTTGAGGCGCTCTCGGACAAGTTGAACTTGCTCTTCTGCTTCTCAGAGGATGTCTGGTCCAAAGACTAGTCCTTCTCCGGTTTTTGACCAATTGAGGGGAGTGCAGCACTTGCATCCGTACAACACCTCAAATGGTGCCATCTGAAGACTCGACTGATAGCTGTTGTTGTAGGAGAACTCGGCGAATGGTAAGCAATCTTCCCACTTGGCTCTATATGCCAAAACACAAGCACGGAGCATATCCTCGAGTATCTGATTTACTCGTTCTGTCTGGCCTCCGGTCTGAGGATGAAAAGCAGTGCTAAAGGACAACTTGGTTCCCAAGGCTTCTTGGAATCTATTCCAGAATCTCGAGGTAAACTGGGTACCTCGGTCTGACACGATCTCCTTTGGAATTCCGTGAAGGCTCACAATACGCTCGATGTAAAGAGTGGCTAGCTTGTTACCATCATAGGTGGTCTTGATGGGAATGAAATGGGCTACCTTGGTCAGGTGATCGACAATGCCCCAAATGGAATCATGCCCTTTGCTTGACCTAGGCAAACCGGTGATGAAGTCCATCCCGACTTTGTCCCACTTCCATTCAGGCACTTTGAGAGGTTGCAATAGTCCAGCGGGTCGCTGATGCTCAGCTTTGACTCTTTGGCATATGTCACAGTTAGCAACAAAGGTGCCTATCTCCCGTTTCATGCCATTCCACTAGAATCTTGCTTTGAGGTCTTGGTACATCTTGGTTCCTCCAGGGTGGATGGAATACGGAGTGTCGTGGGCTTCTTGCAAGCTCAAATTCTTGAGCTCAACCATGTTGGGTACGCAAATGCGCTTCCCAAACCATACAACTCCTTGCTCATCCACTGAGAATCCTGGGGCCTTGCCTGCCTTGATCTCCCTCTTGATGCCTTCAATGCTCTCGTGTCCCTTTTGAGCTTCCTTAATATCATCCATCAAGGTAGGCTTTGCTTCGAGGTTGGCTAGGAATCCAGGTGCAACTAGTTCCAAGCCAAAGCTTTCAAGCTCTTCATACAAGGCGGGTAGCCTTTCCTTAATCATTGCATTCAAGGAACAAGCCTTTCTGCTTAACGCGTCTGCTACCACGTTAGCCTTTCCGGGGTGGTATTGAACACTGAGGTCATAATCCTTGATCAACTCCAACCATCTTCGCTGCCTCATGTTCAATTCCTTTTGGGTGAAAATATACTTCAAACTCTTGTGGTCTGTGTACATCTCACATCGCTTTCCCAGAAGGTAATGTCGCCATGTCTTCAAGGCATGAACTATGGCTGCCAACTCAAGATCAAGGGTATCGTAGTTCTCTTCGTGAGGACGTAGCTGTCTGGATAGATAGGCTACGACTCTGCCTTCCTGCATCAGAACACCTCCAAGCCCGGTTCTCGATGCATCACAATATATCACAAACTCCTTGTGAATATCGGGGGTGGCCAAAACTGGGGCTGTGGTCAATCTCTTCTTGAGCTCTTGGAAGCTTTCTTCGCACTTCGGCGTCCATTCGAACTTCTTGTCCTTCTTCAAAAGCTGAGTCATGGGTTGGGCAATGCTTGAGAATCCTTTGACGAACTTGCGGTAATAACCCGCGAGTCCGAGGAAGCTTCTAACTTCCGTCACATTGCTTGGGGATTGCCATTCAGTCACGGCTTCGATCTTGGCAGGATCCACTGCCAATCCTTCTGCAGTTAACACATGACCCAAGAATCCAACTTCATGCAGCCAAAATTCACACTTGCTGAACTTGGCATAAAGCTGGTGCTCTCGAAGCTTGTCTAGGACCAATCTCAAGTGTTGCTCATGCTCTTCTTCAGACTTGGAGAAGACGAGTATGTCATCGATGATGACAACGACAAACTTGTCCAAATACTCCATGAAAACCTTGTTCATGAGGTACATGAAGTAGGCAGGGGCATTGGTCAACCCAAATGACATGACCGTGTATTCATACAGGCCATATCGGGTCACAAATGCCGTCTTCGGGATGTCTTGAAGTCTGATCTTCAACTGATAGTACCCAGACCTGAGGTCGAATTTGGAAAACACCTTAGCTCCATTCAGCTGATCGAACAGGTCTTCAATCTTGGGGAGTGGGTACTTGTTCTTTATTGTGACCTCATTGAGAGAACGGTAATCGTCACAGAGTCTAATAGTTCCGTCCCTCTTGGACACAAATAGAACAGGTGATCCCCAAGGAGAGGCACTAGGGCGAATGAATCCTTTTCTGAGCTGCTCTGCCAGTTGCTTCTTCAATTCAGCCATCTCTTCGGATCCCATTCTATAGGGCTTCTTATAGATGGGTATTGCTCCGGGCATTAGCTCAGTGATGAACTCAATGTCTCGGTCAGGAGGCATTCCGGGCAGCTCATCAGGAAACACATCCGGGTATTCACATACCACTGGCACTTGATCCAACTCAATTCCTGACAGACAGTTAGCCTGAGGGGCTTGAGCGGAGGCAGGGTTGGGAACATACTTGACTTCCACTCCTTGGCTATTTGTTATGGTGACAGTCCTCTTGGCACAGTCTAATAATCCTTGGTATTTGGTCAACCAATTCATGCCAAGGATGACGTCCAAGCCTGGTGAATCCAAAACTATGAGGTCTGCTAGGAAGTCTACCCCGTTAATGCTGATCCCAACTCCTTTACATCCTATCTTGGACTTCATAACTGATCCCGGGGTTTGTATCAACATATGACTACCCAGGGGTGTAGGCTTCATACCACTCTCTAGTGCAAACTTTTGAGTGACAAAAGAATGCGAAGCTCCACAATCAAATAGTACGGTTGCTGGGGTTGAGTTGACGAGGAACGTACCCAGTATGACGTCCTGGTCTTCCCGGGCTTCCTCTGCGGTGACGTGATTCACACGACCCTTGCCATTGTTGGGCTGGTTCCGGGGAGCTGGGTTCCTTGGTGGCGCTCCACGGCCTTGACCTTGGTTGGGCGCATTGGGGCGCGATGCATCTGGCTTCTTGTTGGGGCACTGCTTAGAGTAGTGTCCTGGATGACCACACCTAAAGCAATTAACCTGACCATAGTTGTTGTTGTTGTTGTTCCTGCCGCCGTTGTTGTTATTGGGGTTGTTGTAAGCTGGCCTGGGATTGGCATACTGCTGAGGCTGGTAGCTCGGGTGAGGTGCAGGAGGTCTAGCCTGCTGCGGCTGATAGGTTGGCTTGGATGGGGCTGGCTGCCAAGGGCGAGGCTTCTGGTTGCTGGAACTACCCTTGTTAATCATCTTGCGCTTGCGAGTGTCGTCTATGGCACGACGTTTGTCCTCAGGCATGAGGGCCTTGTTCGCTAGGTCGAAGAAGCTCCGACAGTTGCAGACAATGAGCTGATACTGCAGGGTTTGCTGAAGTCCTTCCATGAAGCGTTGCATCTTAGCAGCCTCCGTGTTGACATCTTCAGGTGCATACCTTGACAGCAGGTTGAACTTCTGCATGTACTCCTTGACAGAGCCACTTCCTTGCTTTAGCGCTCGGAATTCCCTCTTCTTGATAGCCATGATCCCAGAAGGAATGTGGGCGGTGCGGAATCCTTCCTTGAAGTTATCCCAGGTGATCACACGATCGCCTTGCATGACCTTGAATCCATCCCACCAAGCTCTGGCGGTACCTCCGAGGCAGTGAGAGGCATACAACACCTTCTCACGATCCTCATTGCAATTGACCAGTGCAAGGAGGTCCTCGAGGGTGCAGATCCAGTCATCGGCATCCAGGGGTTTAGCAGTCTCGGCGAAGGTTGGGGGCGAATTCCTCATGAACTCAGACAGAGTGGAGCGGCCATTGCCATTCTTGCCTTGCTGCTAGTTGTTCACAAGAACTTGGGCCATCTGATGGATAGCAGTGGTGTTGGCTTGGCATTCCTCCAGGAGAACTTGGAGAAACTGAGCTATGGTCATGTTCTCTGGTGGAGGTGGTGGCGGGGGAATGTCGCCTAGTGGCTGCTCCGGGTGATCTCCAGCGTGAGCAGCCCCACCATCTCCCTGTTGCTAGCTGGAGTTGCCGGCTTCAGGGTTGGTGAAGGAGCTGTTGCGGGTTGCGGTCACCATCCTGTTTGGAGCAGCCAAGTCAAACAACTGGACAAAGGGGAGGGAAAAGCAGCAATAGAGAGAGAGCGCGCCAAAGGGGGTTGGTATAGTGCAAGTGTGATAAAACAAAGGTCGAAAGACCAACACATATATTAAGATAAGATAGAAGATGGAGTCTCTTACATGTTGCCTAAGGCAAAAGCGCGACTTGCATCGGAACACAAACAACAAAAGCAACAACAAGCACACATGGTTTCATATGAACCATCACACGGACTCGACTTCGCATGAGGGGTACATGACTGATCCTACACTAGGGGTTCTCGGACTCAGGTGGTTGAGTGCTCGGTCTCGTAGCCTCGCTCCTCTAGGTCTTCCTCCCGATCGTCATCCATACGGGCATCGTCTCCGGTCGAGGGATTCGGAGAACGAGGAGGTCCATCCCGATGATGCTTCGCCGGTGGATCGGTGAAGAGCGCACGTTACTCCTTCGCACTCATGCGACGACGACGTGTGGGTGCATCTTTAGCTGGGGGTACTCCTCCTCGGTAAGCGAAAGCTGGTCGTCCCTCGGGGGCTCCATCCTTCTTGATCCTGTCTGGCTTCGTCTTGGCTTGACGAAGTAGCTCTCGGGTGTGATGAAGTTCCTCGCGGAGCTTCACGGACTCCTTAATCAGGTTGTGAACCAGACTATCGACGGAGAGGCTGAAGTAGGTCTAGAACCTGAGTGGGGTGCCATCCTCCTTGGATGGGATCAACGTCCAACTCTCGCCAAGATCATCCTTCCTAAAAGGTAGGTAGCGAGTAGCTGGCTCGTCAGCCATCTCTGGAACGATGTCTCGAAGGTGTAGGAGTGCCTTGCGTGCAGCTGTCTCGACTGTGAGTGCCAGGGTCTCCATCTGTGGTCCTTCAAAGAACCAACTAGTCGGGGAGTCGTTTGCCTTCACGACCACATCAACGTGGTACTCCTTCATGACGGCATCGACCCAGTGTTCGTGGTAGAGGAAAACGGGTGGTCGGTGATACTAGCACTTCTCCAGGCTATCCTCCGGGAGTAGGGGAAAGCCGGATGCTAGGAGGTCTTCGGGTACGACAGCCATCTACAAGGTTTGAAGGGAGGAGAGCCAGTAAGGGTTTGAAATAGACTAGAAGAGAAGAGAAGTATAGAAATGGTTGCACCTAGCAACTAGGCACATTTTTTGAAAAGGGTTTTATCCTAACTAACGTCCATGCTAACTAAGGGCTTACTACAGTCAGGATGGCTATGATACCAGCTCTGTGGGAACCCGGACTCATAAGTCGTGATCACCGAATGCACATGTACAATGATCCCAGAGATCAATGCTCACTGAAGACACAGAAGCTGAATAACAAGAGTCTTACATCCTTACTTAGCGTCTTACACAAATAAAGACCATGAAGGTCAAGTCTTACATAGATAGGGCCATGAAGGCCGAACAACAAACATAAACTAGCAGCGGAAATCTTGATCGTAAGCGTGAACCCATGCCATCTGCCTTAACCCTACAGGCATTCTGACTGGGAAGCATCCTAGTTCGCATGTTCGTCACCAACGAACTCTTCACCATATTCCTGCTTTTCCATGCCTGGCCAATTAAATAACTAGTGGCAAGCCAATCAGTACTTTGAATGTACTCGCAAGCAAACCATGTTTTGGAACAAGGTATAACAATGCATGATGTAGCACTAAGTAGGTATGTTTGTGGAAAGCTAATTTTGAGTGCATTGATATGATCAAATAACTTATGTAAGCATGCATCAACAGTTGGCAGATATCCATAAGAACAAGTTACATATATCATCATAAGCAGAGGTTCAACATCTCATGTAAAGTGATCATGTCAAGTCACCGACCTAACTTATGTATCATCTTTGTCACACACACACACACACACACACACACACACACACACACACACCAAGTTTGTGAAGACACTGGACGTAGCACAAGAGCGGTCGTCCAACTGTCCTTGACAGTGGACACGGCTATTCGAATAGTTTTACATTCTGCAGAAGTTGCACACTTTACCCACAAGACTCGGGGAACATCCGTGTCATCCACGACTCGCGGTATATTACATACCCAAGGTAAGCACCCGAACATTTCCTTTCCCCTGACAACACTAAACAAATAGTCCACTCGTTGGTCCGTATCTTCATGATGTACAAAACACGAGCATCGCTCCACATAGTACCATCCCTGAAGGAACACAACGGTGTGCCCGGTGCCTATAAAGATAGTGCATGGTCGCCCTACCAGGCACGACCCCGTATCGAGAGAGTAACTTATACTCTCCCGCCACTAGTAATGCGGGCTCCCTTCTAGTATCGACCAAAGTAATCAACAAATCCCCGTCCCATAAGGGGCATCGTGGTTGTACATGTAAGTTTGGAATAACGGTCGCAACTTACACCAATCCGTTTTCGAAAACCACACACACTCACTTGCTCCAGTACATCACTTCTTTATCAAGTGGTTACCTGGCCCAAAAAGACCCCCCTCGGGCATTAGTGGCACCCGACGGGGTTTTCGAAAAGTCTTTGAAAACACTTTTGTTTCCATCACCATGCATATCCCCATCCCACTTTGCGTAGCATCTACTAAGCATCCTATCTACTCCCACCCGCACAACCCTCATAAGGAGGTAGGGTCATGCACGATGCAAGTATCAATGGTAAAAGTATCGGAGGCATCCCACCGAAGTGGTCACCACATCATTATGATCAATATATCAAAATAAAGTGCTATATGACATGCATGAAAATGGTTTCTTTACATGGTCAAAGGGCTGCTCGCCTGGCTCAACAAAGTCTTAGGGGTCTTCAAAGTCTTCGGGTCCAACTCCCTCGTCAACAACGCAATCTATCGTCGCGATAATAACGGCAATAATAAGAATCACAACAAAAATAGAACACAAAACTCACTTCTAAAATGTTACCCTGTTCTGTAAAATACCACAATAGAAACTAAAAATATTTGTCTAAGGTTTTGAAGTGAAAAAGATTTTGAAAACTATTTTAACAGAGGCTAAAAATATTTAAAACTAGGTTTAAAATAAATCCAGTGCATATAATGTTTTAATTTTTTTTCACAAGTGGAACTATTAAATGATATTCTAAGATTTATGGAATTGTAATTTTTGAATTTGGGGAAATATTGGAATCTGTGGAATTTTTACAGTTTCTGGAAAAATGAAAAAGGAAAGAGCTACTGTTCACATGGGCCAAGATGGGCTCAGCAGAGCTGGCCCAGAGGGGATACAGCCCGCGCCAGGCTGCTACGTCGAAGGCGTATTCGTGGAATACGCCTCCACCTATGCAGCGAACCAGCACGCGTGCGGCTGATAGTTTTGAACACGACAGGCGGGCCCCACCTGTCGGTGGCAGAGAGAGATGGTGAGTATGAGGCGGGGCCCGCCTGTCATCTCTCACCTCGTGACCAGGGGGTCGGGGTGCTCACCGGCGAGGCTACCGGTGGTGGAGAGGAGAGCCAAGGGTGGGGACGGGCTCAGGAGGCTGCCGCCGTTCGAGGGGGAGTGGAGCTGGTCGCCGGGGAGGCCTGAGTCGCCGGCGACGAGGCCCCACGGTGGAGGTACTTCGGGAGGGGGTCGGAGTTGGCAATTCCGGCTACAAAACACGAGGGAGAGATAGGGGGATGCATCCGCGAAGTGAGGGGTCTCAGAGGAGAAGAAGGGAACGCCGGAGGGGGGCTATACCCGGAGATCACCGGAGCTTTGTCATGGCAGAGCTCGGCTCGCTTCCGGGCACCTGGGCTTCGGGAGGTGGAACTGGTGTTGCGGCCACGCAATTGAGGTCTGGAGAGGGCAAGGGGGAGCAAGAGGAGGCCCGAGGACCCCTTTTATAGTGGTGGCCGGAGCCAGCCGTGGACAGGGAGCATGGCGAGGTCGAGGGCGACGCTACGGGCCACGGGGATGCCGTGGCCCATGTCTGCGGTTGTCGTGGACTCGGTCCGTGCCCGCGGATAGGAAGAGGGGGAGCGAGAGGGGGCTAGGAGCTCGTGCGTGTGACGTCTCCCATTGGAGCCCTTCGGGTGGCCGATGCGCGTGCGAGGTGGGGCAGTAGGAGGGAGAAGGAGGAGGGGGACAGCGGGGTGGCGTGCTGCAGACACCGAGGAGCTTCGGCAGGCGTGCTGGGGAGACCCGAGGTGGTCGGGAGCCTTGGGAAGGGGGCGGCAACAGTGCGGGAGCACACTGTAGCGCGCTCCAGAGCGCCGTTATGGCCGGCATTGGCATAAACAATGGGCACATGCGTGTTCATTTGTGTCTTGGAGGTTCCAGAGATGCCCCTGGGTGCCTAGGAGGTAAGGTAGTGGTGGGGAGGAAGAAATGGAGAGAGGGAGAGGTAAAACATGTTGCTGATCTTGCTGTCCAAAGAGGAAATGTGGGGTCTCACCCCACCAATAATTGAGCCATGGCCATACAGAGCTTCCTGGAGGTGAATGGGCACAAGGAGGTATTGTGGTAAAAAGTTGAAGTGAAGGAGAATAGTAGAAGGGGGTTAAAACATGTTTTTACCAAATCACCAGAAGGTGTTTGATGCTGATTTGGCCAAGAAAATGAATTCTACTTGCCTTGATATTTGACAAGATGAATTTGTAGGGAAAAATAGTGTGGATCACCAAGTTTGAGATGGTTTGAATAAAGTTGGCAATGTAAACTTGTTAAACCCTAGAAATTAACAGAATCAGATTTCTGTAGATCTAGGCATGCTAAACTAATCTCCTAAATGCACCTCTTGTTGTAGTAGCATTATTTGGGGATTAGAACATGTCCACAAAGTTTGAGGGTAATAGGAGAAACTTCACAATGTGAAGTTGCTCAAATTTGATTCTGGACAGGAATGGTTTTGGAATATTTTGGTGAAGCAAAACAATTGGGATTGAGATGAAACTTTGAAAGATCATCGCATATAGCAATAGCGTAGCGGTTGATATTCTCGTGTGTGCTTGATTGCTTTATCACTAAGTAATTTTATTTTCTGGTCTAAGTTGTTTTCTATCTTTAGTGATGTGTAGGAAATGCAAAATACCAAAAAAATAGTTGCACTTGCTAACCCAGTGGTTAAGGAACCACTCAAAAACTACTACACTGCTAAAGCTTTTTACGTGGATCATCTTTGATCCCTTTGTGCTCGTGCTGAAATACCAACTAGCTTAGTTGAGGGAAAATCATTAAATGAGCATTCTTATTTTGTGCGACACATCTTATCTCAAAAAGGGAAACTCTTACAACATCAAATTAATTTTTTTGTGTTGCTACGCTTGGAATTTATGTGAGATACATTATTTTACTTGTTGTTCTGAAGACACTAAAAAACACCTTCTATCGTGGTTTTGTCAACCCGGCAGATGTCCTCGTAATAGGACTTAGGTGTGAGGCCATCGCTGCTAGGTGGCGACTCGAAGTGGTTGAATGAGAGAGAGAGTCGGGTTTACCCAGGTTCGGCCCCTCCTATGGAGGTAATAGCCTACCTCCTGCTTTGTGTATATTCAATGAGTAGATCTCGACTACAAGGGTGCGGAATCGCTAACCTAGCTATTGAGAGGTTGTAACTTGAGTCTTTCCGTTCCCACAGGCCTGCCTTTATATACAGGTCAAGCCCTAGGGTTTACAATAGAGTCCGGCTCATATCATGACTCGTGACCTAGAATGTCTCTAACTTGCCTTTTATCTTTAAGGAAACTCGGCCGGCGTCTTTAGCTTCATGGGCCTTGAGCTGCCGCCTTCAGGCATTGGGCCATCCGGCGACTCTAGTCAGCCACCGCCTCGTTTGTCTTCATCTTCATGATACGGCCCATCTTAAACTTGATTGTATAGTCGTTGATATGTTTAACCCGGCCCAGTATGGCGGGTTATATCGTGGAGTTATACCCCCGACATTAGGCCCCATATTGATTTGAATCCGTTCATGTCAATTTATCTTTTCTTCTTTTGGTGGCTCATCATGGGACTTGTGTTTCCCACGAATTTCATAATGCCGGTTTATAGTACTTCCAGACTTGCCATTTTTCCAGCTGACATTTGTTGTGACGTCATCCTTGCTGACCGTTGTTCTTCAAAGTCACCATAACGTATCCCTTCGAAAACTGCACCAAATCTAGGTGAGCGCGAAAAATGAGGCGCGCTCATAGACACAAATTTACCACGGTCGCCTCGTTTCTCTCGGTGCCGCTTCACTTTCTTCTCCCTATAAATAAGCCCGCTGGGCTTCCACAGTAACTTTTCCCATCGTCTTCTTCCTCCTGCTTCTCCATTAGCCGAGCACCGTCAGAGCTCCCCAAGCGACTCCAAGGTCTTTGACTCTATAGCCGGCATCATCGGGTCCTTCTTGCGGCCGCCGAAGCGAACTCGATCATCTTCGTCTCTGCTCCGACACCATCTGGTATGAATCCCCGCCTTTTAGGGTTTCGGTATTTCCGGTGTTCTTACCGTCTTCATCGTGTTCATCCGAAACTTTGTTAGTAGATCCGCATATTATCCGCTCATTGCTGTGTATTCTTAGAACGATCTCCGCTCCATTTTCCTCATAAGTAGATCTAAAATGAGCCATCGAGGGTTATCCTTTGGAACGCTGCAGTTTCGGTTGTTCTGTCAGCTAGAACACATATCTCACTGTTTTTCCTCGCTTAATTAGATCCGCTCGCAGAGAAATTTTCATAGAAACCTGTTTGTGACCCAATGTTTCTGCTAAGTGTTGGGGATATTCCTTCGACCTTCTCAAATTTTGCCGGCTCATAACAATACTTGTAGGCGGCTTATAATCTGCTCCGGCTTATTATTCCCATTATTCTCGTAGCTATTGCATAATCCGCCATGGCTCCGAAAAACACCAAAGTTTGCAACTGGGCAAAGACCAAAGAGTCCAAGCTTACCTTAGAGAATCTCGTGGACCAAGGCTTCTTCCCGGCTCGAAAAGTTATAAAATGGCGGGCTCCCGAATAAGAGCCGTCCCCACAACCACGGCTGGGAGAGGTTGTGGTTTTTACTGATCATTTGCGTAGAGGCTTCCGCCCTCCCGGCTCAAAATTCTTTAGGGATCTCTTACACTTCTTCAAGCTCAGGCCTCAAGATATTGGTCCAAATTCCATGACAAATATTTGTCAATTTCAAGTGTTGTGTGAAGTGTACCTTCAGGTTGAGCCGCCCGTGACTTTGTTTAGAGAGTTCTTTTATCTCAACCGCCAAACGGAAACAAAGAACGGTGCTTCCTGCGAGCTTGGCGGTTTTTCCATCCAAAAAAGGAAGAAGAGCGCCTTCCCAGAATCTAAGCTGGCGAGTCACCCAAAAGGGTGGAACAAAACCTGGTTCTACTGCAGAGATACTTCTCCTGAAGGGGAAAATCCCCTGCCGGTTTTTAGATTGGAAAGACTTAGTGGCAAGGAGGAATTCCTGGGCTGGCCAACTAACGAAGAGAGAGCTCCCTTGACACGTCTTCATGCAAAATTGAGGCCTCTGACCGCACATGGTCTAACCGGAATAGATCTGATTCGCTGCTGGTTAAAGTGGCGGATCCAACCCGTCTACTTGAGGGACGGCTTGATGTGTGACTATTCAGGCGCCTCAAATGATCCTCAGCGGTTCTCTCTTGAAAACCTTACTGATGATGCTCTTACTAAGGAAACAAAGAAGTTTTTCTCTGACTCAAAAGAGCTATGCAGCGTCACCGGCTTGGGTCCCTTCTATCTTCTCAACCCGCCACCTCAGGTACTGATCATTTTCATTGTCTTTTGTCGGTGTTTATCTTTAACTCGCCATTAATTTATCATATACTCCATGTATTTTCAAGCGGATTCTAACTTTTGGAAAGTTGCACCTCAAGTCTCTGTTCCCTCTACGGGTAGAAAGAATGCCCCAGTCTCCGTGTCGTCTTTAGAGGAGGAATCTGAGGTAGAACTTGACTCTCTCGGCCGCCTATTTAATGAGCTTGCTGACGCACCTTCTTACTAGGGCGACTCGGAATTTAGCCAAGCCGGCGAAACTGAGGTAACCCCAATTTCCCCCAGTCCTTCGGAAACGCTTGTTCCTCGGAGACCAAGACAAACCGTTCGAAATGTTAAATTATCACACCCAGAAGCTCATTTGGCTCCTGATTTTCTTTTGAAGAACACACAATTTTTCGGCTCATCAAAGCACAAGACTCGGGATGATGAAGACCCTAGTTTATCTCATGCGCCGCCGGCTTGCAAACCACGCCTTGAGGTGCCCCATAGTCCAACTGATTCTCGTCCTAGAGCCGGTTTGTTTAAACAACCTCTTAGTCCTTCAAATTCCATTTATCAGGATTCTCCTTCATCATCAGGCGACTCAAGCGCGTCACAACTTCCCCCTTTCAATGTCAATCGCGGGTAAGCTTCTATCCATGCAAAGTCTGTCTTATATCTTTCATTGTTTGGATCCCAACTTATAATAACGTTTGTTGTACTGATAATCCAGAGCCAAAGCTGTTGTGTCCAAATGGCTAGGCCGGTCATCCTCTGGACCAATAAGCCAAGAGACGCCAATTCTTCTGAAGATGACTCCAATGGTGGCTCTTCTGTTGAAAAGGAACTTGATGCGACGGTAGAGCCGGAGGCTGCCACTGAGATACCCGAAACAAATGAGCCGGTTTTTATGGATGCTCCTCCTGAGATTGAATCATCCATCTTTCCTTCCAAGTCAGTTTGTGTAGATGAACTTATGGCGTCATCTGACCACAACGTTCCAGACGTTGTGTTTGTTAAATAAAATCTGCAAGCCCCCACTGCCTCCACTTCCTTAGCTAAAATCATGAGCAAAGATGAATCACTGACTTTGGATAAGGGAAAAGCCAAGATGGAATTCCTGGAATTATCCGTAGTTGGTGTTGAAGACCTGTATCAAGAGTACTTGACCCGGCTGTCTGAGAGCCGGGAAATTGATAAGAGCATGATAAATGCTATGAAGGAAAAATATGAGGTAATCTTCTCATTTTACCATTATCCTACATACTACCATTAGCTTCCAAAGACCAGCTTGTTATGGTAAGCTGGTTTTATAGAATAACTGAAAACATGTAGTAACCGTGTAGCCCCCAAGGGCCGACTCATCTTCTTGAGATGAGTCAGGTCTTTTTAAGATGAAAGAAGTTCGACCTGTAGCCCCCAAGGGCCGACTCATCTTCTTGAGATGAGTCGGGTCTTTTTAAGATGAAAGAAGTTTGACCTGTAGCCCCAAGGGCCGACTCATCTTCTTGAGATGAGCCGGGTCTTCTGCATTTCTTAGTTTCAAAAGAACTGAAATACATTAGCCCCCAAGTGTCAAGGATATTGCTTGCAATCTTCTTGGGACTTGTAAAAAATAATTGCTGATGTTTGTTGCTCTTCCATCAGGGATATTGTGAAGATACCGAGTCTGTTGCTATGAGACTGCAGAAACGGCTTAAGGAAGAAAGAAGATTGAAAATTGAAGCCGAGTCCATGGCAGCTCACTTTGAAGATTCTACACGTCAGGCGAACGAACGTCTGGAACATGCCATAAAACTATTCGAGGCGGAAAAAGTTGCCCTAACAAAACGTGCAGAGAAGGCCGAGAAAAACTTTGGCCCTGTGAAGGAAAAATATGCTACTCTCGTGAAACAGATCAACAAGATGTTGGCAGCAATCTCTGGTATGTGTTCCGTCCCGCCTTTGTCATCATGCCGGCTTATGAACCTTGTGGCGGCTTATTGCGCTTTCTTTTATGTGCAGGGCGAAAAAACCACAACCTTGTAGAACTGCCAATTGTAAAATTGAAGACTATTTTCACGTACGTAGAGCAGCTGTTTACATGCTCTGTATATTCCATCATGGCTGTGAAGAATCTAAAGTATCCACCAAGAAGTATCAAAGACATGTTGAAGCAGCTCTCTACCGTGCCACAATGGGTGATTGAAACCCGAAAATCGGCGGCTCGAGTAGGAGCGAACATGGCACTTGCTCGGGCAAAGGCGTATCTGCCAAAATTGGATGTGGAGCTTCTGAAAGGCGGCTTCCTGGAGTTTAAACTCGACGGGTCAGCATTCACTCATGAAGATTACGCAAAGTGCCTTTCGGAGACCCGGCCACTGGCGTCTTTGATAGCTGAGGAGGTAGACCTTTCAAAATATCATCCAGCGTACACCGCTGATAATGAGCGTGTTAACACACCCAAGGACGAGTCGTCTGACCTAGTGCCGCCTCGCCGTCAGACAACTTTTGCTCTTGACATTGACGCGTCAGCTCTTGTTGAAGGAACTGCAAATTTTGAATCTTTGCTCTCAATTCGTTGGCAACAGAAAGGCCAGCAGGTTGACGAAGACGAGCCGGCGGGGTCAGGTCCAGAGGCGGCTGATGATAGAGCTTGAAGGCACCTCGGAAGCTAGATGAATTGCCCCCTCAAAGCGAGCCCCCTGGTGTAAGAACTTTTTGTGAAGGATCATGTGGCCTCTACTATGTGCCTGTAATAGGAGTAGTATTCTCCATAACTTTGAATTTGCTCTGTTGTGCCATCGTGCACGTTGGCGCCTTTTGCCAGTGCTGAACTCTAATTTGACAAGCTTTTGTTAATATGCTCATGGCACTCTTCTATTGTTTATTCCCGTACCTTCTTTGCTTGATGTTTTGATGAATTTTGTCTAAAAATCAAATATGGAATAAGCCGGCAAGATAGCTTGGTCTTTCGAAACTCAAGTCAATCGATTTTTTTCCTTCAATGATTTTTGAAGACGGATGATCCGGAAACTGGTCATGATATGAACTCAGTTGTGTAACCCGGCCACCCAAATATAAGTCGGTAGCAAGGGTAATATTGTACCTGAAAAATGTGAGCATATATGTATATATATTTCTCTTTGTTTAATAAATCGGCTCAATGAGACTCAGAAAAAGGAGACTGGCTTTCGAGGCTCAAGTCTTGCTTCCATGAAGCGGGTATAATAACCCATGGTTTGTCCTAGCTTTCTGTATGCCGGCTCTCACATGACTCAAGCCAATGTTTTAACCTTAAAAGTTCAGGGTCCAAAAAAGGATTAACTTTTTAAGAGTACATGGGTCATCTGATCGGAGTCGCATCAAACATACAGGCAGGTTTAACCATATTTTGATGGTGTTTTTGTCGGGTCAAGAGGGTGAGAAAGCTAAACTCGATGAGTTGGAAGCCCCCAAATGACCTATGTTTCAAACAATAAAGACTCATGCTCAATTTATAGGCTGAAACGATAGAGGCCCCGAGTTTTGGGGATGCCGACTTTATTATATTTGAACATAAAGAAGTATATATAGAATTTTGCAGAGGGGGGGGGGGGGGGGAGAAAAAATTACAAAAGTTGAGCCGGTGGCTCCTAAGTGTAATAAGGCCGCAGGTGTGCGATATTCCAGGGCCGGGTTGTTTCCTTCTCAGAAGTGTATGAACCCTCTTGTAAGTCAACCAGGTAATATGAACCATTATTGAGGTTTCGACTCATGACGAAAGGACCCTCCCAAGGCGAGGAAAGCTTGTGCATCCCCATTTGGTCTTGAATCAGACAGAGAACTAAGTCGCCTTCTTGAAAAGTACGGCTTCGGACTCTATGGCTTTGATAGCGACGTAGGTCTTGCTGGTATATTGCAGATCTGGCCGCTGCTAAGTCACGCTCCTCTTCCAAGGCATCCCGGGAATTTTGGCATGCTTGCTCATTATCTGCCTCGACATAGGCAGTCACCCGAGGCGAGTCATGATGAATATCGCTTGGGAGGACCGCCTCAGCTCCGTAAACCAAGAAGAAAGGAGTGTATCCTGTGGATCTGTTTAGCATTGTTCGAATACTCCAAAGTACCGAGGGGAGTTCTTCAACCCAACAACCCGGCGTTCGCTCAAGGGTACCATGAGCCGGGGCTTTATTCCTCTCAAGATCTCCTGATTGACTCTTTCTGCTTGCCCATTGGACCGTGGATGCGCTACCGCTGCTAAATCGAGCCGGATATGCTCCCGCTGGCAAAATTGTTCCATTGCTCCCTTGGACAGATTGGTACCATTATCAGTAATGATGCTGTGAGGGTAGCCAAAACGGAAAATCAGCTTCTGTAGAAATTTGACTGCAGTCTCCGCATCGCAATTGCTGACCGGCTCTGCCTCAACCCATTTGGTAAACTTATCAACCGCCACTAATAGGTGGGTCTTCTTATCATAAGACGGTTTGAACGGTCCAACCATATCTATCCCCCATACTGCGAATCGCCAAGTAATTGGGATCATACGCAACTCCTGAGTCGGTACATGAGCCTGTCGTCCAAACTTTTGCCACCCATCACACTTGCGAACAATCTCCTCCGCGTCGGCATGAACCGTCAGCCAATAAAATCCATGCCGAAAAGCTTTGGCGACCAGTGATCGTGAGCAGGCATGATCTCCGCAATCGCCAGAATGAATTTCGTTAAGTATCTACTGGCCTTCCTCAGGCAAAACACACCGTTGAAATACGCCAGTGCTGCTTCGACGATGTAACTCGCCATTAACGATTGTCATGGACTTTGATCGCCGGATGATTTGACGAGCGTCGACTTCCTCTTCTGGGAGCTCTCCTTGGGTCAGATAAGCCAAATATGGCACAGTCCAATCAGGGGTGCACTAGTGCAGAAAATCCTAGCTATGGCGTGGCCAAAATGGCCTTGCTGGCGTAGACACCCGACGCCAGCAATATGGCCCCACAGTTAAAACATAGTGGTGGCGTTGGATCCTACGCCAGCAGTATATTACATGATGCTGGCATCGAAATTGGCCAACACTAGCTATACATCTACACTACCTTTGTCGTGTGTTGTTGTCCAACGCGAGCAATTTGTTTTTTTGGATAATAAAAAAAACTCCTTCAGAAACTACGAGCTTAAACTTCACAAAAGGTACAGATCAAAACATACTCATAAACATAATAAGAGTTTAAAACTTAGTACTAATGAACTAAACATACTCATAAACTTCAGACTTCATAACTTAGCTAATTAGTACTCAACAACTAAACATACTCATAAACTTCATAGTTTAAAACTACTCAACATCATCAAGGATTAAGTCCAGATGGCGAAGCTTTTTCCGATTGTTCTGTCCATCTTTTTTGAAGTGATCAACGTCTGTCTGTAGGTTATGCTTCTCTAGCCTGTATTTCTTTTTCTCCATCTTCAAGTTGTCTCTCTTCTCCGTCAACTCATCCCTCAGTTTGTTTAACTTAGTTCGGGCATTAGCACCCTCTGCGAGCAGACTATCCCTTTCATTCTTCAGTGCGGCATTGCCTTCTACGACTTTTTTGATGCGCCAGTCAAAAGACTCTAATCGCCACTGATTCCAATTTTGCACGTTGCCCACCGATTCGTTGCTGGCTGATGAATTGTCCATATGTGATGTAATGAAAGCTCACCATCTTATAGAATGAATAATTTAAAAATAACATGCAGAATTTAAAAAGAACTAGAACATAAGGAACAAAATTATCTATCATGACTTATCTTCTATATCTAAATAGCTAGACCCCACTATTAGGAATTCTCTCGCAAATCAATGGCTCGCACCTGTAGTTGAACTCATCTCCAAAGGCCACATCGAGCTTAATCCACCCGATCGGATAAGCAGACTTTCCAGGGACGATTCCATGAAAAACTGTTGTTGCAGGAAGCAACGTGCTTTCTGACAGATTCATTCGACGGAAGGTCTCATAATACAATATGTTTATGCTGCTGCCTCCATCCATGAGAACCTTGGACAGAGTATATCCGCCAACTTTTGGTGCCACCACCAAAGCTAAGCCGCCCGGATTGTCAACCCGGGGGGGGGGGTTGATCCTCTCTGCTCCAGGTGATCGCGTGCTCGGACCAGTTAAGGTACCTGGGGACAGCCGACTCAACCATGTTGACGGCCCTACTCTTGACCTGGTTGTCCCGCTTGCAGGTATTGGTGGTGAACACGTGGTATTGACCACAATTTAGCCGCCTCGGATTTTCCTGAAAAGTACCTCGTCCATCATAATGCTGGAGTTCCGTTCTTGAGTCGCTGTGCGTTTCATCAGAGCCGCCAGAGGCTCCAGATGCGAGTGATGCTTGAGCCGCCGTGCTCACCATAGCACGTGCCGAAACTTGCAGGGGGAGATCATGACGTTCCTTGCAGGTCTCTGCTCTGAACGAGCCCCCAAGCCCAGCATCCGAGCTAACGACGATTGCTCCTTCAACGACCGGCAAGACCGAAGGACCTGCCCGCCGAGGAGACATGGCCATGTAGTGACTTTGGCCGGCTTGACGCCGGCTGGATTGGGCACGCCGAGCCGGCTCGATGATGTTGGTGCAGATGTCCGACTTGAGCACCGTATCGCCGATCTTGCCGATGAAGATTTGGATCTTGCCAAAGGGGACCCGGTAACCGTACTCGATTGAGTCGGCCTCGGGGCCCCAGCCGGAGTCGTTGATGTAGATCTTGCCGCGGCGGCTTTTTGTCATACGACCGATCGCGTAACTCCCAAACCCTATAAGGGCTCCCTTCGAGAACTCAACTCCACCAGGCGAGAGCCCCACGGTGGGCGCCAACTATCGTGGTTTTGTCAACCCGACAGATGTCCTCGTAACAGGACTTAGGTGTGAGGCCATCGCCGCTAGGTGGCGACTCGAAGGGGGTTAACGAGAGAGAGAGAGAGAGTTGGGTTTACCTAGGTTCGGCCCCTCCTTTGGAGGTAATAGCCTACGTCCTGCTTTGTGTATATTCGATGAGTAGATCTCGATTACAAGGGTGCGGAATCGCTAACCTAGCTATCAAGAGGTTGTAACTTGAGTCTTTTCGTTCCCAGAGGCCTACCTTTATATATAGGTCAAGCCCTAGGGTTTACAATAGAGTCCGGGTCATATCATGACTCGTGACCTACAATGTCTCTAACTTGCCTTGTATCTTTAAGGAAACTCGGCCGGCGTCTTTAGCTTCATGGGCCTTGAGCCGTCGCCTTCAGGCATTGGGCCGTCCGGCGACTCTAGTCAGCCACCGCCTCGTTTGTCTTTGTCTTCATGATACGGCCCATCTTAACCTTGATTGTATAGTCGTTGATATGTTTAACCCAGCCCAGTATGGCGGGTTATATCGTGGAGTTATATCCCCAACACCTTCCCTATCAATGTGTTTTAATGAAAATGAAATATTATCTTCTTATGCCAAGGGTGCCTATTGTTATTATGATATTGAACAAATTGAAGAATTTGTTGCTTTTAAGGGTGCATATGAAATTGCTTCTTTGATTTAAAAGTATGATGCTACTCTTTACAAATCTGAATTTTTTTGCATACTTAAATATTGCTATGAAAACTATGATTCTAATGCTTATGTTAAAGGATTTATTGCAAAAATATATGCTACCTTGGAAGAGACTAATATTTTGCAGGAATCTATGGAAGAAGAAATTACTAAAACTGTGAGCTCATTAGATGAAAAAGATGAGGAGGAGAGTGAAGAACAAAAGGAGGAATAGCGAATTAGCTACCCGTGCCCACCTTCTAATAAGCGTCACTTTTCAACTCATACATTTTTTAATTTCCCTTCGCACATACCGAAGGATGAATGATATGATAATTGCTATGATCCCTTGGATTCATTTGAAATATACATTTTTGATGAACTTTATGCTTTCTATGCTTGTGGCCATGATGCCAATATGAATTATGCTTAAGGTGATGAACTTGCTATAGTTCCTTATGTTAAGCATGAAATTGTTGCTATTGCACCCACACATGATAGTCCTATTATGTTGTTGAATTCTCCCAACTACACTATATCCGAGAAGTTTGCACTTATTAGGGACTATGTTGATGGGTTGCGTTTTAATATTACACATGATGATTTTGATGAATATAATATGCATGCGCTTGCTGCTCCTACTTGCAACTATTATGTGAGAGGAACCAAATCTTCACCTCTCTATGTTTCCAATACGACAAAATTGCAAGAAACTACTTCTGCTATGTATTGGCCTTTACTTGATGTGCATGAATTGTTCTTTTATGACATTCCAATGCATATGAAGAGAGTTAGACTTTCTTGTTGGATGATATATGTTGTTTTGTGCTCACTACTAAATTACAAATCATTGTTTATTAAAATTGGCTTTGATATACCTTGGTCTCATGGTGGATCAATTACTTGAGCACTATATGCCTAGCTTAATGGCTTTAAAGAAAGCGCTGCCAAGGAGACAACCCGAAAGTTTTAGAGAGTCATTTATTTCTATTGTGTGCTTTTAAAATAATTAAAAACAAAAAAATAAAGTGGGGAACCAAAAACCTTTTCAAAAAGAAAAGTGAAAGTGAGAAAGATGAGCATCGTTGAAGTAGGGGACGTCCTTGAACTTTTGTTCATGCTCATGAAAACTTTGTGAATCTTGATTACAACAAATTTTCAACAAAAACAATTATCCCCTTGTACAAATCCATTGTGTTATAAAAATAATGTGCCAAGATTTACCTTTAGGATGTTTGAATTGCTTGTTTGATATGTGTTGTGCAAAAACAGAAACTTTTCAAGCAGTGTTTGAATTTTCATATTTTATTGGAGCGTGCAAAAATTATGAAATTTTTACACAGTACTTTAATGCAAAAAATTATTACTTGCTAATTTTTCAGAATTGTTTGAGTTATGTAAGTATAGGTTTCATCTGCATCTTTACAGACTGTCCTGTTTTTCACAGATTGTTGTTATAGTTGCTTTATCTACTTATGTTTGAGTTCTTGTTGAGCCCCATTGATGTGGGAGCCATAGAATTGTGATAGCATGCAATAGGTAATGTTAGATTATAATTATACAATAATGTTATGGCAGGACATGATGGGATTTGATGATTATATGTACTAACCTTTCTAATAAAAGTTTTGTTAAGTTTTGTGTGGATGAAGTGTTCGAAGATCGAGCTGGTATCAATATGAGAGGAATAAGGATCAAGCTTGGGGATTCCCAAGGCACCCCAAGTAAATATTCAAGGATAGTCAAGCGTCTAATCTTGGGGATGCCCCAGAAGGCATCCCATCTTTCTTCTTCAACAATTATCGATATGTCTCAGTTTTTCTTTTGTTTACATGATATGCATAAATTCTTGGAGCGTTGTGTGCCTTTTAATTTTATTTTAGATATGCACCATGATGGTATGGGAAAGTCCATGGTTGATTTATAGAATGCTTCACTTATATCATTTGAAGTTGGATGCCTGTTTCTCTACATATACAAAATAGTTATTTGTGGAATGCTCTTTTCCATCACTTATATGTATTAGAGCATGTCTAGGTATTTTGTAGAAAGAATTAAACTCTCGTGCTTCGCCTATACCTATTTAGAGAGTTAACAGGAATTGGTCATTCACATGGTTAGTCATAAAATCCTACATAAAACTTGTAGATCACTGAATATGATATGTTTGATTTCTTGCAATAGTTTTGCGACATTAAGATAGTAATATGTGGGGGTAATAGTGGATGATTGTGGATTAGTAGGAATATCGGTGTTAAGGTTTGTGATTCCCGAAGCATGCACGTATAGTCTCTAGTTATGTGATGAAGTTGGAGCATAATTTATCCCTGACTAAAATCCTTTGTGCTGTTATAATCGGGGGGGGGGGGGGGGGGGCGATGGTTAACTCCTACCAACCTCCTCCCTAGGGGCATGCGAGTAGCACTTTGCTTTGAGAGATCTAATAAAACCTTGCAATAAGTATGTGAGTTCTTTATGACTAATGTGAATCAATGCTATAATACCATCTCAAAGATAGAGAGAATGAATCGCACTCGAAATGCAAGATAAAGAATACTTGAGAAACTACCACAAGAATCTTGAAGAATACTTTGACAAAGAATTGAATCCTTGAAGAACCACCATGAGGAACCTCCGTTTACCAAAGAATGATCAAAATAAATAAAGATTGAAAAGAATAAGATTGAGGCCTTGCCATGAATTAGATTGAGCTTCACGAAGAGATACTTGAGAAAACTTGGGACTCCGGAAAAGAAAAGATAAGCAACTATAATCGAGAATTTGATATCATGAACAACTCTGAAAGAAGAATTGGAATCACTTTGATGAAATAAGAATAAGAATTATGTTATGCCTATCCTTCATCAAGTTAAATTGACGACAAGCAACTGATTTAGCACACGACTTATTCTTCATGAAAATATTGAAAAGAGATACACAAGCTTGAAGAAGTCTTGAGCGAAACACCGGTATGAATTTGAACGAATGAGGATACTACGAATGAATGGAGATACATGAGAACGAAGAGATCATGATCTGCCTAGCAAAAAATTGAGAAAAATTGAGATACGAACGAAGAGACAACAATTGAGAAAAAATTGAGAACGAGAGCTGAAAGCTGAGAACGAAGAAATCTTCTGAACTGATGGCCTTCGGAGGATCAAGAAATGACAACTACTCTAAAAATCTCCAAATAGATATGGATGGAATTACTCATGATCGAAAACAATTAGAGAGGATAGCAATAAGCTGAAACCATGAATCTTCAAGCGAATGAGCAAGATTTAAGAGAAACTCTCCTTCGGTCTTCAAGGCTGAGAAAGATGACAAGAAAGAACATCCTGAATTACTGAGACACTCCGAATAAGGAAATGTTGAGGCTGCGATGAAAAAGATTTAGAAGCGATCTTGGAGAAAGAATATGACTGATGGAATTCATTCTTACGTCATATTTGAAAAGAACTTGAGGACAACTTCGGGAAGATTAGAAGAGCCAGGTAAATTCCTGGGGAAAACCTGTGGGTTATGAGCCCACTCAAAGAAAACACCATTGAAACGATTGCTTAGGAAGAGAGATTGCACCTGTACAAATGAACACTTGATGAGGTGAGAACCTCGAAATAATTGAAAGGATTTGGACAGAGGCATGAGTCTTCTGAGATATCTTCAGCACTCCGGATAAAATAGAAAGAGGCTTGGCCAGGAACTTCCAATATGGGAGAGCAATTACAGAATGAAAAGGATATGATGAGCACCGAAATCTTGAATTGAATCCACCGGGGAAGAAAACAAGAACGAAGACTGATGAAATTTGAAACTCCTAAGAATCTTCACAAGGAACACACCGGATTCAAAATGGAAGTGAAGATAGGGGAAGCATAAATGAAAAGAAAAGCACTTATATGATGATTTAGTCATTGAAGAAAACGGGCGGGAGGGTGGGGAAAACAAAGAAAACTTAGATAGATGAAAAGAACTCCGGAAGAAATATGATGATTGATCTTGCAAATATTGGAAAAAAGGATTGAATTAACTTGAAAAGAAACACTCCGGTTGGAAAGGAATTGATATGAGAATTAGATTGATCAAAAGGATTGGCACTCCCATAGAAAATATGAGAACACCATTTAGGAAAGATATGAAATCACCACTTGACATGGAAGCAACGCAATTACCATACTCCAACAAAACAAAGGACGAGGCTTGCGAATTAGCCGTAAACAAATACATAACCCATTTGCATTTGCTGGAAGGATAATCCTAGGTAACTACCTGAATTCCCACCTAAGAACTTCCGAAATCTTTGGTTATGCAATCGGGTCCACGGATACGAGGAGTAAAATCCATCACTCAACTCCTAGCAGTAATACTACTCTCCAATGTATCACATCCGTCAACACATAACCAGAGGTCTCGGAAACTCATCTACCTCAGACCCTCGTAATAACAACGATACTAATCATGGCAGTACATGTGATCCCGCTCTTAGTACTGGGTGCTGCCACACTCTTTGCACCACGAATAGTATAGAAGCAATTTCGAACATCCGCGTCCTGAGATACTAAGGAAACTGAACGATAACGATGTGTCAAGAACCGCTTGGAGCTCAACTCCCCGGGTCTAATTCATACGTACGGGACGCACCAAGAACAGAGTTCCGGTCACATCGACATCATAGAGGTTCTAAAATACCCGCGTGATCCTAAAAAAAATTTGAGTGAGAAGAGGAGTAGAATTAAAATTCCTACGTCAGGATTCCTCACCAGAGAATAGAAGAGGAGTAAAAAGAATCCTACTCTCCGATATATAACTAGAATCAAAATAGTTTTTCTTTCTAGACTCGACTCGGCCAAGTTCGATCAATCAAGGGGGCTCCTAGGTCGGTACTGCTCTGATACCAACTTGTCACGCCCAAGATGCGATCCTATCCTTATTTTGGCTCGAGGGCCTCGACAGGGATAGAAGCGCATCTCGTCGTTTCGCAAGAATGGATATCATTACAAGTACCATGTAAAGAAGACATGAGTATATGGAATTGGCTTACCCTCGCCACAAGCTAAATCTTGATCACATCAAATACAACAATACATTCAACCACCATACAGAAGAGCAGGGTTCGACTACGGACGAAATCAAACGATAAAAGCGACATCCATCCTAGATCGATGAAGAAGAAGAACTCCAAATCAAACAAGCATCGTTCTCACGTCAAAGCATCGCATTACCTATACCTGCAACTGTTGTTGTAGTAATCTATGAGCCAAGGGGACTCAGCAATCTCATTTCCAAGGGTATCAAGACTATTAAAGCTTAATGGGTGAGATATGGTTAAGTGGTGAGGCTGTAGCAAGCACTAAGCATTTATTTGAGTGGCTAACCTACGAGTACAAGAATAAGGGGGGATGATCGTCGTATAAATGGACGTGAACTAGTAATGATCACTAAGTGATCCTGAACACCTACTTACGAGTCAAACATAACCCCACCGTGTTCTCTCTCGGATCAGAAATTCACGAGAAGAGACAATCACGGTTATGCACACGGTTGGTTGATTTTATTAGAGTTTACTTCAAGTTCTCTATGACCAGATGTTAAACAAATTTCCTAGTTGCCACATAACCGGGGGCACGACTCTCATGAAAGATTTAACCCTGTAGGGGTGCTCCAACTCATCCATCACAAACTAACCACAAGCTGCGTTGGAATTCCTCAACGGCGGGATAACCCGTAGTATTTGCGGAATCCCGATGGAAAATCTCAACCTAGAGATAGCCCGAAGTGTCCTCGAAATCCCGTGCACAAGACGTTCGAGAAAGGTAAAACAAATCCAGCAAGGCCGCCCGACGTGTCGACAATCCCGATAGGAGCCGCGTATCTCGTTCTCAGGGCACACCCAGATGAGCTAGTGTACAGTGGACTAATAGACATCACACGAGTTGCCCCGGGTTGGCCCCGCACAGTGCTCTATTTAGGACAAGCACCATCAGCACTGGCCCTCCCTGTATTATGTTGAATTAACTCCTCGGGTTCATGACGCCCTAGGTGTTCAGTATTATTATGTTGGGCAAATATAGTACCAATGTTGGGCCTTGCCAGAAGAGTTTTATCCCAAAACGAAAATCAAGGGGGTCCCCATAACAACCCCGAGCATGTTAGGAGAGCTCAATATGGAACATAACACCGGTACACAAGTAACTAGGGCGGCAAAAGTGGAACAAAACACCGAGCAAAAGGCCAAGCCTTCCACCTTTTACAAAGTATATATGTGCATTAAATTAAATAGCAAGAATATTGTGATATCTCAAAATATCCATGTTGGCACATGGAAACAATTGCACCTGCAACTAGCAACGCTATAAGAAGGGCTGAGCAAGCAGTAACATAACCAATCAATGGTTTGCTGGGATCTGGAGGGGTTAGAGGCTTTTCATGGCAATTTGGGGGGCTTGACAAACAAGTGGTGGGTAGCGAGATATAGCAATAGAAACGAGACAACTAGCATAGCAATGATAGTAGTGGTATCCAGGGAAATTTTCATCTTGCCTAAGATCCCGCTTGGAAGAAGAACGAATCCATGAAGAAGACGAGCCAACTTAGTCGAACGAATCCTCACACTCCAAACGCTTTCGGAACTGTATCGAGAAGAAACAATCCGGAAACAACAATCAACACATGAAAAACACCACAACATATGCATGAAATGATGCGCAAACAAATATGATGGATGTCCATACGAGTATGCAAGGCATGACAAAACACAACAATCAAATACTACACATTAAGTGAAGTTCAATATGCAATGAGTTGCATATTGACGAAACTCCACATTTGAATTACTTAGTTCACTCCCGTTTAGGTACATGACATTATTAAATGTTGTTAAACATGACAAGAGGTGAAGCATAAGTAAACTAGACATTTAGGCATATTAAATGAGGTCGGAAACAACATATAGCATTTCCGAAATGACCCCACGTGTTAATTTTGAAATTGGTCCAGATCTGAACTAACCATGTTTTATATTAATTAAACAGGGAAATAAAATGCACAATGCGATTCTACTCGTCATTCTAGTCGATTTACATATATAGAACATATGAAACGGAGCAACGGCCTAAAAGATATGACAAACACAAGATAATATGCCATGAATGCAAAATGCATGCAAAGACCACCACAAACATGTTAAGTCATGGATGCAACAAGAGATTATGAAACTACATGACATTCTAGTCAAGTTTCATGTGGAACATGTTCAAAAAGGTGTAACGGTTCAATAATAGCAAGCAACACAAGTTTTAGTTCATATCTGTCCAAAACAGCAACATGGCATTTTGCACACATGAAAATAATAAGCTACAAGATTCTAAAATGCACAAACAAGTCATGGGGCTATAGCCTACATGATGCACAACAATTCATATCATCACAGCGAATTGAGTAGAAGCATGGGTCACTAGGAAATAAGCTCACAAGACGGCAATAAACTATAACAGATTAGGACTTAGTGAAAATCACAGTTTTTAACATAGCAGTTTTATCACAAAGGCATATTGGCAGCAGTAAAACTATATGCTACAGGTCATATATTGGATGAAACTTAACAGCATGGTAGAGTACATGATGCAATACAATTCATTCCATTATGGCAACAACAAATTATGCACAGATTCATGGCAACCATCAACACAACATGGCATTCTGAAATAACCAGATTCTCAGACTTGGTGAAAATTAGACTAGACATGTGCAACAGTTTTTAACACATTGACATGTTGGACAGCAGAATTAATTATGATACTAAACCTATTCATGCAAACTATTAGCACAATATGATAGAGCATAACGTGCTTTACAATACATCACATTGTGGCAACACCAAAAGAGCTATAGATCAATAGCAAACCACATGGTAAGACAACAACAAAATAAAACAGTTTGCAGACATAGAAATATTTAGCATCTCAAAACAGCAACATATTTTATGGCAAGTTAGCAACAAGAAAATAGCACCTAAGCATGGATTTCTATAGCAACCAAAAATACCAGGGCCTAGCACACATGTCCAAGGGCATATCTCATTCAAAATTATTTCATATCATGCATGGATTAAATTACACGAAAATAACAAAAGGGCATCGCAGCACAAATAACATGCACACAAACTTACTTAAATGACAAAACTAATTTCACAGATGGATTCAATGGATTTTTCTACCCAAAAATCATATATAACATGCATATGGTGCTGTAGAAAAAACATGCCACAAATAATTATGCAAAAATTAGTTGTATTTATATAAACAGAGCGTCGGATAGTGATATCGCGCACATGGGCGTTGAATGGACACAGGGGGAGGCCTCACCTTGCTGGGCTTCGGGGAGGCTGGTCCGCCTCGGGGCGCTAGTGGCCCACGGCGCTGGTCAAGGGGGGGGCGGCCCACACGCGGGCGGTCAACGCGAGCGGGAGGCTTCGTCGCCCTCCTCCCGATCCCGATCGGGATCGAGAGTGGCATGGCCGCCGATGGCAGTTGCATGGAGGCGGGGAGCTCCGATGCGCCGGAGATCGGGGGATCCGGCAGCGGGGTACCGGATTCGGTGGCGGCCGGCGACCAGCGATGGACGGAGGGCGAAGGTCAAGGAGGCGGGCGGCGCGATGACGGGTACGGCGGCTAGGCGGCGGGGTTCCGGTCAGTGGGGAGCTGCGGGCTCGGCTTCGACCGTGGCAGGATCGGGGCAGCGGCCGGCGGCGAGGTCCTCCGGCGAGGCGGGGGCTCGGGCGGGCAGAGGAGCTCGGCTCCTGGAGGTGCCATGGAAGCGGAGGCACGCGAGGCTCCGGGCGGCGGCAGTTCGGGCCCGGCGGGCTAGACCGGGGCCCTGCGGGGCCTGCCCGAGGGGGAAGCTGGCGCGCGACGTGGCGCACGGGGGTTGGATGAGGGGCGGCTCAGGGCGACGTGGCGCCCTGTGGTTGGATGAAACAACGGCGGTGGCTGTGCTAAGTGGCGTGGATTTCGAGGTGGAGGTGGCGCCTGGAGGTTAGGGATGGCTAGGGTTTCAAAAATGGACATGGGGAGCTGCTTAAATAGGCAGGTTTTAGGGTGAGGGGGTTTTAGGGCGATTTTCGTCTGCGCGATCGCGATCTGACGGTCAGGTGGAAAAGGTGGGTTTGCTGGTCTTTGTTCGGCCATGTAGAGGGGGTTGGTGTGGATGAGAGGGAATGATTGTGGCCCATGACATGTTTTTAAATACCGAAAACGTCCGACGAATAACCGACGACGGTGCCGCTACGGTTGACCGTTCGGGTATCAAGCGACCTCCGATTGCAACGAAATTTGGAAGGCGGTCTACCTACCATAAAACAAGACCGCGCGCCAACTTTCGACCCAATCCGTGAAAGTTTTATATGCACTCTTTAAAAAATATATTTTATCGATGCCGAGGACGTGTGCGTGTGTGGTTGGTCTCGAAACGGTCGACGGCAAGAACGAAGACAACCGGCGACTACGAACGGATGCAAGTTTTTGAAAACTGATGATGCTATGCAGATGATGCGAATGATGCGATGATGAATGTGACAACCAACGAATCACACGATGACAACAAAATAAAAGGGAATCTTCTGAAGCGTCGGTCTCGGGCTGTTACAGCTAGATCATTGCACATCCTGGTGCACTGGCATAGGCATTCATATAGAGTCATATTGTTTAGTAGTTTTTCATATCAAGTTGTAAGTAAATAAAAGTGTGATGATTATCATTATTAGAGCATTGTCCCAGTGGGGAAAGGATGAGGGAGAATATGATCCCCCCATAAGTCGGGATGAGACTCCGGGCGGAAAATAAAAAAATGGGGGAGGCCAAATGAGCCCTCCAAGAAAAATAAAAAAAGGATGAAAGAAATAAAAGTGGAAAAAATATATGAGAGAAAAAGAGATAAGTGACTTGCTACTATCCTTTACCACACTTGTGCTTCAAAGTAGCACCATGTTCTTCATATAGAGAGTCTCCTGATTTGTCATTTTCATATACGAGTGGGAATTTTTCATTATAGAACTTGGCTTGTATATTTCGATGATGGGCTTCCTCAAATGCCCGAGGTCTTCATGAGCAAGCAAGTTGGATGCACACCCACTTATTTTGATTTGAGTCTTCATACACTTATAGCTCTTAGTGCATCCGTTGCATGGCAATCCCTACTCCTTGCATCGATATCGATTGATGGGCATCTCCATAGCCCGTTGATCCGCCTAGTTGATGCGAGCCTTTCTTTCCACTTTTACTCCTTTGAAACCTACCACCATACTCTATTCCACCTATATGCTATATCCATGGTTCACGCTCATGTATTGACTGAGGTATAAATGCTGAAGCGCGTAAAAATTATGATTCCAATTGCTTCATTTGACATAGGGGTGCTCATGAGTTATACTTTATGATAGGAAGACCAAGCATGACATGCCATATGATTTTCTAGGGATAGAATTCTTTAGCATTGTAATTTTGAAAGGATATTATTGTTTGCTAGTAAACCTGAGTATTGATGTCTTTATGTCAAATGATAGACTATTTCCTTGAATCACTTGTATCTTAATATTTAGGCCATGATTAGACATTTGTTCAAGATTATCTTAGGTAGCATTCCACATCAAAAATTATCTTTTTATCATTTACCTACTCGAGGACGAGCATGAATTAAGCTTGGGGATGCTGATACGTCTCCGTCGTATCCATAATTTGTGATTGTTTCATGCCAATATTCTACAACTTTCATATAATATTGGAAAAATTTTATATTATTTTTTGGCCACCCCTTAAGTTGTTTGGATCCCTTCTTTCGCCGCAAGAAATATAATTTTGCGATACAAATCCCCACAAAATTTCAGCCCAATTGGAGTTACAGATCTCTGGATATTTAAGAAACGGTGAAGGGGTCAGAAAACAGTCGCGAAAACAGGAGAGAAACAGAGAGAGATCCAATCTAGGAGGGGCTCTTGCCCTTCGGGAGCCATGACAACCATGGACCAGAGGGGAAACTCTCCTCCCATCTTGGGGGTAAACCAAGGAATAAGAAGAAGGAGGGGGCTCTCTCTCCCCCTCTCTACCGGTGGCGCCATTGTGACGGCGATCTACACCAAAAACTTTGCCACCGTCACCACCAACTCTATCCCCTCTATGCAGCGGTGTAAAACCTCTCTTCCCCGCTGTAATCTGTACTTAAACATGATGCTTAATGCTATATATTATTATCAAATGATGTGTGGCTATCCTATGATGTTTGAGTAGATTTCTTTTGTCCTATAGGTTAATTGTGGTATGATGTTGTTGATATGACTTGTATGTTAATATGGTGCTATCCTATGGTGCCTTCCGTGATGCGCACACGTGGAGGATTCCAGCTATAGGGTGTTGCAATACATTCATGACTCGCTTATAGTGGGTGGCTAGAGTGACAGAAGCATACACCCGAGTAAGGGGGTTGTTGCGTCTGGGAGTAAAGAGGACTTGATGTTTAATGCTATGGTTGGGTTTTACCTTAATGATCTTTAGTAGTTGTGGATGCTTGCTAGAGTTCCAGTCATAAGTGCATATGATCCAAATACGTAAAGTGTGTTAGCGTATTCCTCTCCCTCATTGCATATGATAAGTATCTATCGTGTTATATTCAATTGCCTATGGACAACCTTTCTCTTGTGTTACAAAATTTTTTTGTACTAAACAACTAACTTAATTAATCTTTATTTAAGCAGCCCCTAAATTTTATTTACTTGTTCTTTATTTTCTTGCAAAACTATCTATTACACCTACTAAGTACTTTTAGTTTTATTTCCGCAAAATAGTTTCATACTTGTCCTAGGTCAAGTAAGTGTTAGCGTGCGTAGAGTTGTATCGGTGGTCGATAGAACTTGAGAGAATATTAATTATACCTTTAGCTCCTAGTTGGGTTCGACACTCTTACTTATCGAAAAAGGCTACAAACGATCCCCTACATTTGTGGGTTATTAATTCGCCGGCCGTCATGTAGTCCTTCGTATTCTGAAGTGTTGTTTGTAGATACCTCCCAGGGAAAGTGCATTTGGATTACATACTTGAGGTGCCCTCCAGTGGGTGTGACAAGCAGCACGCCAGCACCGGTGCCTTGCAGCAAAATGGCTCAATCAAAGTACATAATCCATTCTTGTGGAGCTTCCTTGTCGGGGAGGGTTGTTTCTTGAATTTCTCCATCTTGCATTGGCGTCCATTCTACAATGAATTCCGCCAAGACCCTGCTCTGAATAGTTGTTGTGCTTTCAAAGCCCAGATCAAAGCTGGCCAGCTTCAACGCCCACTCAACTATCATGCTGGTGGCTTCTGGATTCCTCAAGATGCGTTGTAAAGGAAAGCGAGTCGCGACGGTGATGTGGTGTGCTTTGAAGTAATGGCGCAACTTCCGGGAGGCCATGAGAAGGCCAAAAAGCAACTTTTGCATGCCAGAATATCTTGACCAAGCCCTCTGCAGGAGAGAATTGACAAAATAAACTGGGCGCTGCACCATCTTCTTCTGCACAGCTTGCTGATTTGCTTCTGGCGACGTATCTATATTGGCGGCACTTTGGCTTGTTGGAGTTGAATCTGGTTTGCTGGTTGCCGGCTCAGGGGTTGCTGCCTCTTCATCTTTAGCTTCCCTCTCCACCACCAGTGCAACACTAACCACTTGATTTGTTGCCTCCAAATATAGCAACAATGGCTCCTGTGGCTTAGGTGCAACTAGTACTGGCGCTGAGGATATGTATCTTTTTAGGTGTTGCAGCGCTGCCTCCGCTTCCGGAGTCCATTTCATTGGACCTTCCTTTTTGAAAATCATGAAAAATGGCAGGGCGCGTTCTGCAGACATAGAAATGAACCTGCTGAGGGTGGTAATACAGCCCGCCAAGCGGCGTACATCCTTGACGCGCTTCGGTGCCTCCAGTTGCTCAATTATTTCGATCTTGGCGGGATTCGCTTCGATTCCGCGTTGTGACACAAAGATCCCGAGAGCTTGCCGGATGGGACGCCAAACAGACACTTCTCAGGGTTGAGCTTGAGATTGATCTTCCACAAATTTGAAAATGTCTCTTCCAAGTCTTGAATCAGTGTGGCTTTGTCCTTGGTCTTGACCACTATATCATCCATGTACGCATCCACATTTCTGTGCAGCTGGGGCTCAAAACCAATTTGGACAGCTCTTGCAAATGCTGAACTGGCGCTTTTTAATTCGAAAGGCATACGCTTAAAGCAGTATGTGCCGCATGGAGTAATAAAGGTGGTCTTTTCCTCATGTTCCTTGGCCATGAAGATCTGATGATAACCAGAGGAGGCATCAAAAAAAGATAGGAGGTCGCAGCCGGCAGTGGAGTCCACTATCTGATTGATACGCGGCAAGGGAAAGGGGTCTTTTAGACAAGCTTTATTGATATTAGTTAATTTGATACACAGCCTCCACTTTTCTTTTGCCTTCCGCACTACAACTGGATTCGCCAACCAAGTTGCATGGATCACACCTCTGATCAGGCCTGTTGCTTATAGCTTCTTAATTTCTTCGGCAATGAACTCTTGCTGCTACAGATCTTGCTTAGTGGCCTTCTGCTGGACGGGCGTGCTTGAGGGGCAGACGGCAAGGTGGTGCTCAATCACCTCCTTGGGAACACCGGGGATATCATATGGTTGCCAGGCAAACATATCAACATTTGCCCGCAGTAAGGAGACGAGCATGCTTTCCTATTTGCCGTCGAGGGTGGCACTTATAGTGAAAGTGTCGCCCTTGTCGTCCTCTCGTTCAGCCACTTATTTCGTCTTCGGCCCACATTGTTCTTCTTTCTCTTGGTGGCAGAGCTCTCCGGCAAGTCCTTAGCGGTGTGTTGCACTCCTTGGTGTGCTTCCCGGAGTCCTTCTGGAGGTCTTGTTGGTACTCTTGTTCTACTTTCCCCCAGGAGCTTTGCCGGCAGGAGCAAGTGCCTCTTCAGCAGATGCTGTAACTTCCTCCCAGTAAAGCTTATTGGCGCATAAGACGGCGCTCTTCTTGTCGGCGTGGAGGGTGATGACACTCATCTGCCCTGGCATCTTCAAAGTGTTGTAGGCATAGTGTGAGGCCGCCATGAACTTTGCCAATGCTGGGCAGCCAAGGATTCCATTATATGGCAATGGTATCTCGGCAACATTGAAGACTATCTTCTCTGTCCATAAGTTGAGTTCACTGCCAAATGTAACCGGCAGAGTGATCTTTCCTTTCGGCTGGCTCCTTCCTGTGTTTACTCCCTGGAACGTCCCCATCAGCTTGAGATCCGCGTCAGGGATCTGTAGCTGCTTGATTACTTCAGGTGAGATCAAGTTCTAGCCGGCCCCACCATCAACCATCATTTTCGTCACTTGGAGGTTGTGAATTGTTGGTGAAACGAACAAAAGCAAACACCCGATAGCACTAGTGCGGTTAGGGTGATCTCCAGCGTCGAAAATAATGGGCGTGTTGGACCACTTGAGGTGCTTCTATGCCTCCGCTACCGGTATCGCTGCATTGATCTCACAAGCCCATTGCTTGAGTTGCCGGTGAGAGGAGTGCAAAGATGCACCTCCATCCATGCACATGGCATCCGTTGCCTTCTGGAACTCATCATCATTGTCATCCTCAGCATCTGACTTCTTGTCTCGGCCTCTACCAGGTTTCTCGTTTTGCTTCTTGGCCTTGCCACTGCGACCACCACGGCCGCCACGTTTCTTCCTGGACCCACCGGCACCATCTTGAGCTTTGTCCTTGTCGCGCTTCTCGTACTCTTGCTTCTGCTTCTCAGCAAGTTGCTCAACTTGGCGACATTCTTGGAGGGCATCGCCCTTGGTGCGGTGGATCTTGCAGTACGGCTCGTCGGTCTTGTCGGTCTTCTTGCCAACTACGGATTCGTCGCCACACGAGTACACAGTGGCATCCTTGTTGGAGCCTTCCTTCTTGGCCTTCTGGGCGGCATTGGAGTTGCTGGAGCCCACGACGGCCATCACTAGCTCTCCTTTGCGCTTTTGGTTGTGCTTCCGGCCCTTCTTGATGTGGACGCTGCCTCGTCGTCGGAGTCGACCTCCACGCCAGCATCCTCTCCGGGGAGTCTTCTCCCTTTCTCAGCGCGTCCGCACTTGTCCGCCAAAGTATAAAGCTCGGCGATATCACACACCATGTTGATGCTCATATCCTCATGCATCCGCCTGTTGTGCATGTTCGTGTGGAACGCGGCAATAACTGTGGCGGGATGGATGTCGGGGATGTTGTGTTGCATGTGGCAGAACCGTTGAATATACTTGCGGAGGGAGACTCCATCCCTTTGGGAAGTACATGCAGGTCGCTGGGATGTCCATGGAGCTTATGACATCCGTGGTATGCACCAACGAAATGGTTGCACAAATCTGCCCAAGAGGATATGGAACCCTCCGGCAAGTTCATCAGCCAGCTTCTCATGTTGGGCTTGAGCTCCTATGGAAAGTAGTTGGAGAACGCTTTCTCGTCGTGTCCCCGGCAACTTGCACCGCGATGGTGTAGATGCCCAGGAACTCCGACGGGCTGATCTTGTCGTCGTACTTGTCCAACAGATCAAGCTGGAATGTCTTGTTGGAGGGCCAGCGGACTTGCGCAGCTCACGGGTAAATGTCGGGCAGCCCATCTCGTAAGGCAAGCTGCCAGGCACCCCTGACGCAGGCTCATCAATGTCTGGCTATGGAGACCCCGACTCATAAGTCGTGATCACCGAATGCACGTGTACAGTGATCCCAGAGATCAATGCTCACTGAACACACAGAAGCTGAATAACAAGAGTCTTACATCCATACTTAGCGTCTTACACAAATAGAGACCATGAAGGTCAAGTCTTACATAGATAGGGCCCTGAAGGCCAAATAACAAACATAACTAGCAGCGGAAATCTTGATCGAAAGCGTAGACCCATGCCATCTGCCTTAACCCTATAGGCATTCTGACTGGGAATCGTCTTATTTCGCATGTTCGTCACCAACGAACTCTTCGCCATATTCCTGCTCTTCCATGAATTGCCAATTAAACAACCAGTGTAAAGCCAATGAGTACTTTGAATGTACTCGCAAACAACCCATGTTTTGGAACAAGGTATAACAATACATGATATATCACTAAGTAGGTAATTTTTGCATAAAGCTAATTTTGAGTGCAGTGATATGATCAAATAACTTATGTAAGTATGCATCAACAGTTGGCAGATATCCATAAGAACAAGTTACCGATATCATCATAAGCTGGTGTTGAACATCTCATGTTCAGTCATCATGTCAAGTCATCGACTTAACTCAAGTGTCATCTTTCTCCCCCCCCCCCACACACACACACCAAGTTTCTGAAAACATCGGACGTAGTTTAAGCATGACCTCCAACTGTCCATGACCGTGGACACGGCTATTCGAATAGTTTTACACTCTGCAGAGGTTGCACACTTTACCCACAAGACTCGGGGAACTTCCGTGTCATCCACGACTCGCGGTATATTACATACCTGAGGTAAGCACCCGAACAATGCCTTTCCCCTGACACAAAACAAAGAGTCCACTCGTTTGTTCATGTCTTCATGATATACACAACACGAGCATCGCTCAACATAGTACCATCCATGAAGGAACACAACGGTGTGCCCGGTGCCTGTAAAGACAGTGCATGGTCGCCCTACCAGGCACGACCCCGTATCGGGAGAGTAACTCATACTCTCCCGCCACTAGTAATGCGGGCTCCCTGCTAGTATCGATCAAAGTAATAGACAAATCCCCGTACATAAGGGGTATCGTGGTAGTGCATGTAAGGTTGGGACGGTCAGCAAATCTTAAATCTCTCTGTTTTCGAAAAACACACACACACACACAACTTGCTCCGGTACACCACTTCTTTATCAAGTGGTTACCTAGCTCAACTTCATCTCCCTCGGGCATTAGTGGCACCCGACGGGGTTTTCAAAAAGTCTTTGAAAACACTTTTGTTTCCAACTCCATGCATATCCCCATCCCACTTGCGTAGCATCTACTAAGCATCCTATCTACTCCCAACCGAACAACCCTGATAAGGAGATAGGGTCATGCACGACGTAAGTATCAACGAAAAAAGTATCGGAGGCATCCCACCGAAGTGGTCACCACATCATCATCATCAATATAACTAAATGAAGTGCTATGTGACATGCATGAAAATGGTTTCTTAACATGGTCAAAGGGCTGCTTGCCTGGCTCAACAAAGTCCTCGGGGTCTTCAAAGCCTTTGGGTCCAACTCCCTCGTCAACAACGCAATCTATCGTCGCGATAATAACAGCAATATTAAGAATCACAACAAAAACAGAACACAAAACTCACTACTAAAATGTTACCCTACTCTGTAAAATACTACAATAGAAACTAAAAATATTTGTCTCTGTGATGACCCACAAGTATAGGGGATCTATCGTAGTCCTTTCGATAAGTAAGAGTGTCGAACCCAACGAGGAGCAGAAGGAAATGACAAGCAGTTCTCAGTAAGGTATTCTCTGCAAGCACTGAAATTATCGGTAACAGATAGTTTTGTGATAAGATAATTCGTAACGGGTAGCAAGTAACAAGTGTAAATAAGGTGCAGCAAGGTGGCCCAATCCTTTTTATAGCAAAGGACAAGCCTGGACAAACTCTTATATATAGCAAAGCGCTCCTAAGGACACATGGGAATTACTGTCAAGGTAGTTTTCATCATGCTCATATGATTCGCGTTCGTTACTTTGATAATTTGATATGTGGGTGGACCGGTGCTTGGTTGCTGCCCTTACTTGGACAAGCCTCCCACTTATGATTAACCACTCTCGCAAGCATCCGCAACTACGAAAGAAGAATTAAGATAAATCTAACCATAGCATGAAACGTGTGGATCCAAATCAGCCCCTTACGAAGCAACGCATAAACTAGGGTTTAAGCTTCTGTCACTCTAGCAACCCATCATCTACTTATTACTTCCCAATGCCTTCCTCTAGGCCCAAACAATGGTGAAGTGTCATGTAGTCGACGTTCACATAACACCACTAGAGGAGGGACAACATACATCTCATCAAAATATCGAACGAATACCAAATTCACATGATTACTCATAACAAGACTTATCCCATGTCCTCAGGAACAAACGTAACTACTCACGAAGCATATTCATGTTCATAATCAGAGGAGTATTAATTATCATTAAGGATCTGAACATATGATCTTCCACCAAGTAAACCAACTAGCATCGACTACAAGGAGTAATCAACACTACTAGCAACCCACAGGTACCAATCTGAGGCTTTGAGACAAAGATCGGATACAAGAGATGAACTAGGGTTTGAGAGGAGATGGTGCTGGTGAAGATGTTGATGGAGATTGACCCCCCTCTCGATGAGAGGATCGTTGGTGATGACGATGGCTTCGATTTCCCCCTCCGGGAGGGAAGTTTCCCCGGCAGAACAGCTCCGCCGGAGCCCTAGATTGGTTCTGCCCAAGTTCTGCCTCGAGACGGCGGGGCTTCGCCCCGAAAGCTCTGTTATGATTTTTTTCAGGTCAACACCCTCCATATAGCAGAAGATGGGCACCGGAGGCCTACCAGGTGGGCCACAAGCCACAGGGGCGCGCCCAGGGGGGTAGGGCGCGCCCCCCTGGCTTGTGACTGCCTGGTGGGTCCCCTGGTGTATTTCTTTCGCCCAGTATTTTTTATATATTCCAAAATAATTCTCCATAGATTTTCAGGACTTTTGGAGTTGTGCAGAATAGGTATCTCAGATTTGCTCCTTTTCCAGTCCAGAATTCCAGCTGCCGGCATTCTCCCTCTTCATATAATCCTTGTAAAATAATAGAGAAAAGGCATAAGTATTGTACCATAATGTGTAATAACAGCCCATAAAGCAATAAATATCGATATAAAAGCATGATGCAAAATGGACGTATCAACTCCCCCAAGCTTAGACCTCGCTTGTCCTCAAGCGAAAGCCGAAATCGATAAATATGCCCACATATTTAGAGATAGAGGTGTCGATAAAATAAAATACGAACATGAGGGCATCAAGATCATCTTTAGGACAGCAACATATATTGACATATAATCTCTTATGTTGAAGTAACAATTCATTCACAAGGTAAAGTATGAATCAAGAACTCTATTGAGAACCAACAAACTATGATCTCAGTCATTGAAACAATTCCAATTTATCATAATGTAGGAAAGAGTCAATATAAGAGCTTGTAAAGCAAATCCACATACTCAATCATCTTTTAGTCTTTCACAATTGCTAACACTCACGAGGTACCTATCAGGTCAAAGCTTCAATCGGACACAGAGAAAGATAGGGGCTTATAGTATTGCCTCCCAACTATTTACCTCAAGGGTAATGTCAACAGTAATAACTCATGCTCTCCCACTTCCGAGTGGATATATGTGTCTAGATCATTCCCCAACACATGATGCTTGCCAATAGATAAAGGCGAAATAAAGAAAGTGATGGAGATCACCACGACTCTTACATAAAGGTAAGTACTAGAAAATAAAAGTAACAGATAGGCCCTTCGCAGAGGGAAGCAGAGGTTGTCATGCGCTTTATTGTTGGATGCACAATCCCTTAATGCAAAAGAACGTCACTTTATATTGCCCCTTGTGATAGAGAACTTTATTATGCAGTTCGTCGCTTTTATTTCTTCCCTATCACAAGTTCGTATAAAGCTTATTTTCCTCACACTAATAGATCACACAATATTTAGAGAGCAATTTTTATTGCTTGCACCGATGACAACTTACTTGAAGGATCTTACTCAATCCATAGGTAGGTATGGTGGACTCTCATGGCAAAACTGGGTTAAGGGTGTTTGGATGCACAAGTAGTATCTCTACTTGGTGCGGAAGTTTTGGCTGATATGAGGTGGAAGCAAGCGACACATGTTGAGGGATCTATAACCATACAACTTCTATTCGGAAGTAAGCAAACATAACCCATTATGTTGTCTTCCTTGTCCAGCATCAACTTCTTAACATATAATATTTTAATGAGTGCTCACAATCATAAAAGATGTCCAAGATAATATATTTATATGTGAACCTCTCTTTCTTTATTACTTCCTTTTAATTGCCACAATGACCAATAGCTATGTTTGTCAACTCACAACAAGTTTCAATCGACATACTTCTTATATGTGAAGTCATCACTTCCCATAAGATCATCATATATACTCTTTGCTTTTATTCTATACTTCTTTCTATTTCTTTTTCTCAAGATCATAGCAAACAAGCAAAGCCCTCAACTCAAAACTACTCTTTATTATATAAATCTCGGACTTGCTTACATAGGGGGAACATAAAGTAAAACTCAAAACTAGATCACACTAAAAACTTTATTCTACTAGATCAAGATATAATCAAAAGGATCGAACTAAGAAAAACGATAAAAATAAAAGATGTGATGGTGATACGATACCGGGGCACCTCCCCCAAGCTTGGCACAAGCCAAGGGGAGTGCCCATACCCATGTGTTTAGTTGTCTTGCTTCGGAGACGGTGATGTTATATTCTTGGCGATGATGCCCCTCAGAATGCGATTCTCCTCCTCAAGCTTATTATTTTGCCGTCTGAGGTCCATTATTTCCTTGCGAAGTTTTCCAGTGACGGTTAGAGCTCCCGTAACCCACGGATGTTTCATTGCTGCGGGGGAAGAAGCAACACTCTTTTTCATATTTTCATAAGTAAGAAATTTGGCATTGGGAGGGATAACCGAATTCGGAATTGCTGAGCTCTGAAGTTCTTCCAACATGGCTCCAGGTTGCAGGCGAGAGGTAACTTCTTGATCTTCCTCCATGGCATCTATTCTTTTCAAGTCGGCCTCCATCTCTTCCTCCGTGGCCTACCCGAAGTGGTTGGCTTTGCTGTAAACTCCAGGCCCCGGTGTTAGGTGAAAGGCACGGTTCTCCCCGACCGACTCTTGCGAAGACATCTTGCTCTAAATCTGCTGCAGAAACAGCTCAAAACAAAAACAGGAGATATTGTCGTGATACGAAGATCAAAACCTTTGGGAGATTATATAATGAATTTTTGCCGACCCGAAGGAGTATACCACAAGAAAACGGAGTCCGGAGGGTACACGAGGTGGTCACAAGCCACAGGGGCGCGCCTAGGGGGGTAGGGCACGCCTCCCTGGCTTGTCGCCTCCTCGTGCACTATTCGGACTACTTTAAATTTTCCTAATTTTTTTCAATATTCCAAAATGGATAAAATTTGTCATTGAAAAAGTTTTGGAGTCGGTTTACTTACCGTACCACATACCTATTCCTTTTCGGAGTCTGAAACGTTCTGGTAGATCTCCCTAATGTACTCCTCTGGGGTTATGGTATTGATAATATTGGTTTCAACATTTATGGGAGTACCTGAGATATAATGTTTGATTCTTTGACCGTTCACCACCTTCGGGTTTGTGCCTTCGGCGTTGTTGATCTTGATGGCACCGGAACGGTATACTTCTTCGATAACGTAAGGACCTTCCCATTTAGAGAGAAGTTTTCCTGCAAAAAATCTTAAACGAGAATTTTTTAGCAAGACATGATCACCTACATTGAATTCACGCTTTTGTATCCTTTTATCATGCCATCTCTTAACCTTTTCTTTAAACAACTTGGCATTCTCATAGGCTTGGATTCTCCATTCATCAAGTGAGCTAATGTCAAATAACCTCTTCTCACCAGCAAGTTTGAAATCATAGTTGAGCTCTTTAATTGCCCAGTAAGCTTTATGTTCTAGTTCAAGAGGTAAGTGACATGCTTTACCATAAACCATTTTATACGGAGACATACCCATAGGGTTTTTATAAGCAGTTCTATAAGCCCATAATGCATCATCAAGTTTCTTAGACCAATTCTTCCTAGATCTATTAACAGTCTTCTGCAAGATCAATTTAATTTCTCTATTGCTCAATTCTACTTGACCACTAGACTGAGGATGATAAGGAGATGCAATTCTATGATTAACATCGTACTTAGCAAGCAATTTACGAAAGCACCATGAATAAAGTGTGAACCACCATCAGTCATCAAATATCTAGGGACTCCAAATCTAGGGAAAATAACTTCTTTAAGCATTTTAATAGAAGTGTTATGATCAGCGCTACTAGTTGGAATAGCTTCTACCCACTTAGTAACATAATCAACATCAACTAGAATATGAGTATACCCGTTAGATTGTGGAAAAGGTCCCATATAATCAAAACCCCAAACATCAAATGGTTCAATAACGAGAGAGTAATTCATAGGCATTTCCTGACGTCTACTAATATTACCAATTCTTTGACATTCATCACAAGACAAGAAAAACTTACGAGCATCCTTGAAGAGAGTAGGCCAATAAAAACCAGATTGTAGTACCTTATGTGCAGTTCTATCTCCAGCGTGGTGTCCTCCGTAGGCCTCGGAGTGACACTTGCGTAAGATTTGTTCATGTTCATGCTCAGGTACACAACGTCTAATAATACCATCCACTCCTTCTTTATAAAGGTGTGGATCATCCCAAAAGAAATGCCTTAAATCATAGAAGAACTTTTTCTTTTGTTGGTATGTGAAACTAGGCGGTATAAATTTAGCAACAATGTAATTAGCATAATCAGCATACCATGGAGCATTATGTGAAGCATTTATGACAGCTAATTGTTCATCAGGAAAGCTATCATCAATAGGTAGTGGGTCATCAAGAACATTTTCTAACCTAGACAAGTTGTCTGCTACAGGGTTATCAGCACCCTTTCTATCAATAATATGCAAATCAAATTCTTGTAGCAGAAGAACCCATCTAATAAGTCTAGGTTTAGCATCTTTCTTTTCCATAAGGTACTTAATAGCAGCATGATCGGTGTGAACAGTTACTTTAGAATCAACAATATAAGGTCTGAACTTATCACAAGCAAAAACAACCGCTAAAAATTCCTTTTCAGTAGTAGCATAATTTCTTTGAGCACTGTCTAGAATTTTACTGGCATAATGGATAACATTTAATTTCTTATCAACTCTTTGTCCTAGAACAGCACCAACAGCATAATCACTAGCATCACACATAATTTCAAAGGGTAGATTCCAATCAGGTGGTTGAACTACAGGTGCGGAAATCAAGGCATTCTTTAGGATATCAAATGCTTCTACACAATCATCATCAAAAACGAATGGAACATCTTTTTGTAAGAGATTAGTGAGAGGCCTAGAAATCTTAGAGAAATCTTTAATAAACCTTCTATAGAAGCCAGCATGACCAAGGAAACTTCTTATACCTTTGATATCCGTAGGGCACGGCATTTTTTCAATAGCGTCAACCTTAGCTTTATCCACCTCAATACCTCTTTCGGAGATCTTGTGCCCCAAGACAATACCTTCATTAACCATAAAGTGGCACTTTTCCCAATTCAAGACAAGATTAGTTTCTTCACATCTCTGTAAAACTCGATCAAGGTTGCTCAAGCAATCATCAAAAGAAGTTTCGTAAACGGAAAAGTCATCCATGAAAACCTCAAGAATCTTTTCACAAAAGTCAGAGAATATAGCCATCATACATCTTTGAAAGGTAGCAGGTGCATTGCATAAACCAAAAGGCATACATCTATAAGCAAAAGTACCAAAAGGGCAAGTAAAAGTGGTTTTTTTCTTGATCCTCTTTTGACACAGGTATTTGAGAGAAACCAGAGTAACCATCTAGAAAGCAAAAATGAGTGTGTTTGGATAGTCTTTCTAGCGTTTGATCAATAAAAGGTAGAGGGTAATGATCCTTCTTAGTAGCTTTGTTTAATTTACTAAAATCAATTACCATTCTATAACCTGTAACAATTCTTTGCGGGATCAATTCATTTTTATCATTAGGGACAACGGTAAACTCCCTTCTTTGGAACACAATGAACGGGACTAACCCATCTACTATCAGCAACATGATAAATTATACCTGCCTCCAGAAGCTTTAGTATTTCTTTTCTTACCACTTCTTTCATCTTAGGATTCAACCGTCGTTGGTTATCAACAACTGGTTTGGCATCAGGCTCCATATTAATTTTATGCTGACATAGAGTGAGACTAATGCCCTTAAGATCATCAAGAGTATATCCAATAGCAGCACGGTGCTTCCTCGGAGTTTTCAATAATGTATTTTCTTCATGCTCTGAAAGGTTAGCACTAATAATAACAGGATATATCTCCTTTTCATCAAGATAAGCGTATTTCAAAGTATCGGGTAATTGTTTCAGCTCAAACACGGGATCACCCTTGGGTGGAGGAGGATCCCCAAGTATTTCAACAGGTAAGTTGTGTTTCAAAATAGGCTGCTGATCAAAGAATTTTTTTTCTATTTCATTCCTCTCATTCATATGCATATCATTTTCATGGTCCAGCAAATATTTTTCTAAAGGATCAGTAGGAGGCACAGCAATAGAAGCAAGACCAATAATTTCATCTTTACTAGGCAATTCTTTGTCATGGGGTTGTCTACGAAATTTAGAGAAATTGAACTCATGAGACACATCCCCAAAACTCACAGTAACTGTTTCCTTTTCACAATCAATCCTAGCATTAACAGTATTCAAGAAGGGTCTGCCAAATATAATGGGACAAAAATCATCTTGTGGGGAACCGAGAACAAGAAAATCAGTAGGATACTTTATTTTCCCACACAAGACTTCAACATCTCTAACAATCCCCATTGGTGCAATAGTATCTCTATTAGCAAGCTTAATAGTAACATCAATTTCCTCTAGTTCAACTGGTGCAATATCATGCATAATTTCTTTGTATAAGGAAAAGGGAATTGCACTCACGCTAGCACCCATATCACATAAGCCATGATAACAATGATCTCCTATTTTAACAGAAACAACAGGCACGCCAACTACTGGTCTATGTTTACTCTTAGTATCTGGCCTAGCAATTCTAGCAGCTTCATCACAGAAATGAATAACATGCCCATCAATATTATCAACCAAGAGATCTTTAACCATAGCAATACTAGGTTCAACTTTAATTTGTTCAGGGGGTGTAGGTGTTCTAATACAACTCTTATGAACCACAGTTGAAGCTTTAGCATGTTCCTTTATCCTAACAAGAAAGGGTGGTTTCTCAATGTAAGCAGTAGGAATAACAGCATCAACATTATAAGTGATAGTTTCCTCCTCAACTTTAATAGGTTCAACTATTTTCACTTCAATGGGAGGATGATATTTAAACCACTTCTCCTTAGGGAGATCAACATGAGTAGCAAAAGATTCACAGAAAGAAGCTACTATCTCAGAGTCAAGTCCATATTTAGTGCTAAATTCACGAAAAGCATCGGTGTCTATAAAGGATTTAACACAATCAAACTTAAGGTTTATACCTGACTCCTTACCTTCGTCGAGTTCCCAATCTTCAGAGTTGCATTTAATTCTTTCCAATAAGTCCCACTTGAATTCAATATCTTTCTTCATAAAAGAACCAGCGCAAGAAGTATCGAGCATGGACCGATCATTATTAGAAAGCCGAGCATAAAAGTTCTGAATAATAATTCCTCTCGGGAGCTCATGATTGGGGCATGAATATAACATTGACTTAAGCCTCCCCCAAGCTTGAGCGATACTTTCTCCTTCACGAGGCCAAAAATTATAAATATAATTCCGATCACGATGAACCAGATGCATAGGATAAACTTCTGATGAAATTCCAATTTCAATCGGTTGTAGTTCCATGATCCAATATCATCACATAGCCTGTACCATGTCAATGCCTTCTCCTTCAAATATAAAGGAAAGACCTTCTTATTGACATCATCCTCGGGCAAACCTGCAAGCTTAAATAATCCACAAACTTCATCCACATAGATTAGATGCAAATCAGGATGTAGTGTTCCATCTCCTGCATAAGGATTAGCTAGCAGTTTCTCTATCATACCCGAGGGAATTTCATAATAAATATTTTCAATAGGTGCAGCAGGTTGAGGAGAATCTCTTTGTACTTCCGTTCGAGGTGAAGATACCCCGAACAAGCCCCTCAAAGGATTACTTTCCATAGTAACAAGTGACAGTAAGTTTTAGCACAGTATATAAATTTTTCCTTACCAAGTTCCACTCACCAGAGGCGCTTCACTCCCCGGCAATGGCGCCAGAAAAGAGTCTTGATGACCCACAAGTATAGGGGATCTATCGTAGTCCTTTCAATAAGTAAGGGTGTCGAACCCAACGAGGAGCAGAAGGAAATGACAAGCAGTTCTCAGTAAGGTATTCTCTGCAAGCACTGAAATTATCGGTAACAGATAGTTTTGTGATAAGATAATTCGTAACGGGTAGCAAGTGACAAGTGTAAATAAGGTGCAGCAAGGTGGCCCAATCCTTTTTATAGCAAAGGACAAGCCTGGACAAACTCTTATATATAGCAAAGCGCTCCCGAGGACACATGGGAATTACTGTCAAGCTAGTTTTCATCATGCTCATATGATTCGCATTCGTTACTTTGATAATTTGATATGTGGGTGGACCGGTGCTTGGGTGCTGCCCTTACTTGGACAAGCCTCCCACTTATGATTAACCACTCTCGCAAGCATCCGCAACTACGAAAGAAGAAATAAGATAAATCTAACCATAGCATGAAACGTGTGGATCCAAATCAGCCCCTTACGAAGCAACGCATAAACTAGGGTTTAAGCTTCTGTCACTCTAGCAACCCATCATCTACTTATTACTTCCCAATGCCTTCCTCTAGGCCCAAACAATGGTGAAGTGTCATGTAGTCGACGTTCACATAACACCACTAGAGGAGGGACAACATACATCTCATCAAAATATCGAACGAATACCAAATTCACATGATTACTCATAACAAGACTTATCCCATGTCCTCAGGAACAAACGTAACTACTCACGAAGCATATTCATGTTCATAATCAGAGGAGTATTAATTATCATTAAGGATCTGAACATATGATCTTCCACCAAGTAAACCAACTAGCATCGACTACAAGGAGTAATCAACACTACTAGCAACCCACAGGTACCAATCTGAGGCTTTGAGACAAAGATCGGATACAAGAGATGAACTAGGGTTTGAGAGGAGATGGTGCTGGTGAAGATGTTGATGGAGATTGACCCCCCTATCGATGAGAGGATCGTTGGTGATGACGATGGCTTCGATTTCCCCCTCCGGGAGGGAAGTTTCCCCGGCAGAAAAGCTCCGGCGGAGCCCTAGATTGGTTCTGCCCAAGTTCTGCCTCGAGACGGCGGGGCTTCGCCCCGAAAGCTCTGTTATGATTTTTTCAGGTCAAAACCCTCCATATAGCAGAAGATGGGCATCGAAGGCCTACCAGGTGGGCCACAAGCCACAGGGGCGCACCCCCCTGGCTTGTGACTGCCTGGTGGGTCCCCTGGTGTATTTCTTTCACCCAGTATTTTTTATATATTCCAAAATAATTCTCCATAGATTTTCAGGACTTTTGGAGTTGTGCAGAATAGGTATCTCAGATTTGCTCCTTTTCCAGTCCAGAATTCCAGCTGCCGGCATTCTCCCTCTTCATATAATCCTTGTAAAATAATAGAGAAAAGGCATGAGTATTGTACCATAATGTGTAATAACAGCCCATAAAGCAATAAATATCGATATAAAAGCATGATGCAAAATGGACGTATCAGGCTGCCCTTAGTCCCAGGTGCATGCTCATTGACGTAAGACCCGACACGATCGTTTGAATGGCGGCAAGGTTCCCTGCACCGCTCGATGGTAGTGCGGGCATCCTCCTTCCGCCGGTCCTTTAGGATCCGGTGTTGATCTTGTTTTTGCCGCGGGTCCGAGGACGCATAAGACATCTCGTCCCATGCCTCGGTCCGACGGGGCGAACAATGCTGCTGCTGTGGAGGTGATTGCACTATGGGTGCATCGCCAGCGTCACGCCTTGTAGTGGGTCACGCTTGTTAGAGCCTCGCCTCTTCTGGCTTATCGCGGTTAGAGAAGCTCAGCAGGCTCGGAATGGTGGCCCTCCATTCCTCCAACTTCTCTGGCACAGGCGGGAAGTTCAGTAATAGCCTAGCCTGTGCCAGGGCCTCCTCCATGGTCTTCGGCATGGTGCGATGTGTAGCGTGGGTGGCACTCCTACTCATGACGGAGTCAGGAAGAGCGCTGCCCCATCCCGACGCACACTACTGGTTATCGCCAGGAGGTTGGTGATGGGATTGGCCATGCGCGTCTCGAGAGTGATGCACAGGGGTCTTGTCTGCATGTCTCGAGAGTGATGCAGAGAGGAGCTCCCTACCGCGTGAGCTCCGGTGACCCGACACGGAGGAGCTCGAGCTCGATCTCGAGCTCGGGCGACTCAGGAGAGGAGCGGGTGGTCTAGGGGTTCGATTAGGTGCCTGGGAGCGAGAGGGGAACCGCAAGAGGTGCTCGGGAATGCCATTTATAGGGAGGCCGGGGCTTGCCGTGGACCGAGCTCACTGGCTTCCGCCGAAGAGGCTCTGGTGTCCACGGGAGGGGCTCGGGGCCTTTGTGCGGTGTTTGTGGGGGTGGACTAGGCTATTGGGGAACGAGAGGGAGAGTGAGGTGAGCTCGAGGCCGGTCCCCTACGTGGACAGGGAGTGGCGGAGCTTGCGGTGCTCGGGCACGTGCGTGCAGGGGTCGCCGAAGAGAGAAGGAGGAAGGGGCCGACCATTTGGAGCCTCACGAACGTCGAGGGGAATCCAGGGGACAGCTTCCCCCATCCCAAAGCTGTCGGGGGGCCTCGGGATGCTCCTGCAACAGTGCGGGGACACACTGTAGCGTGCTCCAGAGCATGCCTTTGGCATGCCATGGCATGCTTGCGTGCTCTGGACGCGTCCCTGCCTGTCTCTTAGCTCTTGGGTGGTCTGAAGATGCTCTAGGAGCTAGAGGGGGCTAGGGAGAAAAGGAATGGAGTGGGGAAGAGATAAACCAGCCCTGCCATTGCTGTCCAGAGTGGTAAAATGAGGTTTTACCCCACTCTATGATTGAGCCTGGGCTTGAGATTAATACTGGAGGTAGAGGGGACATACAAGTGACTGTGGTAAAGCTCAAGGAGAATAGTGGAAGATGTGAAACCAGTGGTTTTATTATTTGGCCAGAAGGTGTTTGATGATGACTTGGGCAAGTAAATGGGGTTTGCTTGCCATGAGATTTAACAGGATGAAAGTGTAGGCAAAAATAGAGTGGACCACCAAGTTTGAGATGGTTTGAAGAAAGTTGATAGTGCAAACTTGGTGAACCCTAGAAATCAACAGAATCAGGTTTCTGTAGATCCAGGCATATATGTCCATTCTCCTTCATGCACCATTTGGTGTAGCATCATTATTGGGTAATAGAACATGCCCACAAAGTTTGGGATCAATAGGAGAAACTTGGCAATGTAAAGTTGCTCAAATTTGATTCTGGACAGAGAGGGTTTCGGAATATTTTGGTAAAGCAAAACAATTGGGATTGAGATGAAACTTTGCAAGATCATCACATATAGCATGTGTGACTTGCTGGAAATTTCCTGGAGTTTATTGAGAATATTTGCAATAGAAATATTTCAAAAGCTTGATTTAAGCAGAAAGGGATTTGAAGGGTTTTGCCCATTTTGTTGAACATGACCATGTGTTGAAACTCATATATATGGAGAATATATGTCCACTGAGTTTCCCTAAATTTTCTCAAATATTTTCAAAGCATTTAAATAATTTTTCCCTATGAAAAACCATTTCTGGTCTTAAGAAAAAGCCTTTAAATAAAATAGTAAAATAACCTTTAAAATTAATATTTGGTGTTTTTGGGAAGTCTTATATATAGCAGGTTTCAAATAAAGTCTTTGGGGAAAAAGGATCCACCCAATTTGAGGACTTGTAGTGCAAATCTCAATTCAGGGGTTTTTGAAAACCTAATTTGAATAAATCCTTTTTGGCAAGAATAAAATTTGATAAAAATAGTTTTGGGCACTACACACATGGCATGATCATTGGGCAAGATGTTTGGATCAAGGAAGATGAATATGGAGAGAAGAAAATCTTTGAGTGCCAAAACACAATCAAACAAGCAAGCAAGCAACAACAATTCAAACATGCACATGAACTCAAAAAGTTTTAAATGGTTCCAATTTTTATAAACCATAGCATAGCAAAGTGATACAAACAGAGGGTGTGACACTGATTCAAACAAGCCCCGATTTCACTAACATCGTGCCTCCCGCCGCCGCTAGATTATGGTACAGGCATCCTCCTTTCACCGGTCTTGTAAGACTTGGCGTTGATCCTGGCGCTTATGTGGGCCCGATGATGCCATGGATATCTCGTCTTACGTATCGACCCAGCGATCTTGCCGCTGCTGTTGTGGAGGCGACTAGACCATAGGAGCTCCGTCAGCACTGCGTTTTCCGGTAGGTCTCATGGGTGCGGTAGGATGCACCCGCCAAGCCCCTGCTTGGTCCGGCTTGTCGTGGTTGGCAAAGCTGAGGAGGCTTTGGATTGTAGTCCTCCATTCCTCCATCTTATCTGGTGCTAGAGGGAAATCCAACAACAACTGGGCTTGTGTCGAAATCGGGGCTCCGGGCACCCAAAGAGGTTCGAACTCTGGGGTGCGCAGGTTCTCGAACCCTACTCCCCCTTGCTAACCTACGAAGATGCTCCGGCATGCTTGAGCTTGGAGGAGGGACAAAGAACACGGTGGTTTACCAAGGTTCGAGCCACCTCGCGGTGTAAAACCCTACTCCTGCCTGTCTGGATTACTTGGAGCTAAGAGTGAATACAGACGGGGTCGATCCATTCTACGGTGGTGGCCCTGTCTCCTTTATACCGGCTCTAGTCCTCTTCCCCCAGAAATATCCGGCGGGAAGGGTTGCCACAAGCGCCAGTTTGAAGGGGGACAGGACTGCCTCTTATCCTAACAAAAGTAGTCTTCGCCTGCAAAAGCCTCCCTTCATGACGCGCTGGTGGGCTCAGGGATGACCTCCGTCCTAGCGAGCCCCCAGCCTTGGCTTTCTTACAACAAACGGGAAACCGTTGGGTGTTTCTTTGGGAACCGACGGGCTGGTTCTACTCCCTTAGCACCAAAGGGGAAAGTCTTATCAGCGAAGCCTGCTGCCACGGCTCCAGACGATGCTTGGCAGGGAGTGCGCTGCCCTCGGGATGGGGTGGGGCTGCATGGCCCCATTGAGCCACCTTTGACCATGCGCCCCACGAAGCCCCCGGGGGGGGGGGGAACTCGGGGGGAGACCTTGCAAGGGCGTCCTCGTGAAGCTTGCGGAGGGGCCTCTGGCCAGATGCCTCGCGAGGCGGGGCTCCTCGTGAGGTCCTCCCCCGCGAAGCCTAGCGGCGGGCCGTACCGGGCCTGGGCCGCTCGTCGTGTCTTCGGCCTCAGGCAGACAGGCCTGGGTACCACTAGTCCCAGGGGCTCGATAGTAGCCCCAGAGCTTGTAGCGTGCATGATTCCGCCAGCTGGAGGGGCGAAGTGGTGTAGGCTCCAAGCGCCTGCGGGCCAGCCGCGACGCGTGGCGCACGACGGAGCGCGGGGCGCCCCCACTTTCCACGATGCCTCGGCAACTGCCCAAGCTGGCATAAAGCTTGCCCGTGACACAAAGCCATCATTACTTCTCCTTGCCTTGCGTCCATCTTACTGTGCCTCCCTCCACTGCTTGAAACTCCACCAGATCCGATCTTGAGCAAGGCGCTCCTCCCCCCACTTCGCTCGCAACTCCAATGCGGGATGCCGCCGGCCGGCAAGAAGGCGAATGCCGCGGCTCTGGCCGCAAGCTCTCCGGCTATCGGGCCGGCCCTCTTGCGCTCCTCCATCGGCAAAGAAGAAGACCTGGGTCCGGTGCGCCCGCTGATAGCGGACGACGGGAATGAGGGGAAGGCGACCGTTATCTCGCCCGGTGCGGTGGTGCGGGGCGACCTGGGGACGTCCGCTTACGCCTTCTTCCTCCACAGCGTCTACGCCGGGCTAGTCCCGCCCTTCTCCGAATTCTTCTACGCCATCCTGTCCCATTATCAGATACATGCTCTACACCTCCACCCAACTCCGTCCTTCTATTGTCCATCTTTGCCTTCTACTACGAGGCCTTTGTGAGCGTGAAGCCCTCGGTGGTGCTCTTCCACCATTTCTTTAGCCTGCGGTTCACTGCCCAGGACCAGCTCTCAGCGTGTGTCTCCTTCGTCGATGTCAAAGGCAACAGTATCCGCCTGAAGGCCGGGAAGAAGGTGGAGGGCTATCGACGGCACTGGGTCTACATGGACGCCCTCCAAGTCAACCCGCTCTTGAGGATCCCTTCGGCCCTTCCAATGTAGCACCCCGGATGGAGTCACGCGAACCTCTCTGACCCGAGGGCAGAGCCTGTCCTGGAGCGGATCGTTGCGCATGGGAACGCCCAGCTGTCGGGGCCGATTATCGTCAATGAATTCATGGTGCACCGTATTACGCCGCTCCAGACGCACTCGCGACCCGTGTGGGAGTATGGTGGCACGAGAGATGCGATGAGGCTGCACCCCGCCGGTCTGGTGCATGCTGAGTTCAAAGGGGCTCTGACGGCTCTGATCGGCTTCATCCCCGATAATCCTCCCAAGGCCGCGGCCCCGCTGTACAGCTATGACGACCAAGCAGACTTGGTCGCACGCATGCCTCCCTTCAACGAGTGGGGACTCGTGCTGAGAAGCAGCGAGGGGCCATTGGGGAGCTCCTCCGTCGTTGTGTTGTCCTCCAGCGAAGATGGCGATGGTGAGGACTCAGAGGCGATGGAGGGGGAGAAGGAGGACGCCGGCCGGGGGCCGCTACCCGGCCACCGCCAGTCCCTACGCGGCTTCAGGGATGACGACGACAACACAGATGAGCTGCCTCGGGGGATGCCTCCTCGGCCCTCCGACCCGGTGGGGGGCAACGGGAGCCAATCCCGCCGGCCCCAAGGCACCAACCGCCGGGGTCCTCACTAGCGAGGTGGCCGATGCTCCTGGGGCAACCACACCCCCTCAGAGAGCTCTCTAGGCCCTAGAGAAGGAAGGAGACCCGGCTGGATCCACTAAGGATCGCGCCGAGCGCTCCTCAAGCGGCACCAGGTAGGCGCCCGAGGGCAGCAGGGGCGCGCCGTTTGCCGCCGAGAAGAAGAGGAAGTGGGCCACCGTGGACGAGTAAGTGCTTGAATTCGTGCTTATGCCACACACCCGCGACTTGCTTGTTCATGTTAACTCCTCATCCACGCAGGCGCCTGAGCGATAGCGAGGGGAAGAAGAAGAAGAAGGCGGACACCGGGGCGAAGTTGGCCCCCGCTCTAAAGGCGACGTCGATGCTCGGCCGCAACCTTGGCGGGCGCGGGGGCGCCTTGCGCTGCGACGGCGCCACGCCTGGGCACACGGGAGTTGCTACACATGGACGCATGGGCGACGCGGCAATGCCCAGCTCCCCCTCTGCGCGGGAAGGGGGGTCGATCGCCGATGTAGCAGAGGCCCAGTTATCGAAATCGGGCCTCCGTGGACCCAAGAGGTTTGAACTCTGGGGTGCACCGGCTCTTCAACCTCGCTCACTCTTCCTATCCTATGGTGAAGCTCTGGCATGCTTGAGCTTGGTGGGAAGGAATGATCAACACACGATCTACCCAAGTTCGGGCCACCTCGCGGTGTAAAACCCTACTCCTGCTTGTCTGAATTGCATAGTGGTAGCAAGAGAATACCATATGTCCTTCTACGGTTGCCACCTCCTCCCTTTATACCTAGTCTCGGCCCTCTTCCACGAAACTATCCGGCGGGAAGGGTTTCCACAGACGCCGGTTTGAAAGGGGACAGGACTGCGGTCTATCCTAACAAAAGTGGTCTCCGCCTGCCAAAGCCTCCCTCCATGACGCGCTGGTGGACTCGGGGATGACCTCCGTCTTGGCGAGCCCCATCTTTGACCGTCTAGCACCAAAAGGGAAACCTTTGGGCGCCGCTTCGGGAACAGGCGAGCTGGCCCTGCTCCCTTAGCACCAAAAGGGAAAGTCTTCCTGCCACGGACCCGGACGACGCTGGGTAGGGCGCGCACCACCCCGGGAGCAGGTCAGGCCGCGCGCCCCCGCCGGGCCTCTTGGGACTTGCGTCTCGCGGGGGCTCCCCAAGGAGCGAGCTCACGAGGCGCCCTTCGGGGGCTGACGGGGGAGCCTCCGGTGGTTCGCCTCATGAGGCGGGCCCCCCCCCCTGAAGCCCTTCTTTGCGGCGTTGTCGGGGTGAGTCGCTCCAGGCCCAGGCCCCGTGGCATGACGTGGGTCCCAGGCAGACAGGCCTGGGTACCCCCTGTCCCAATGGCCCAACAGTAGCCCCCGAGCCAGCAGCGCGTGTGTCCTCACCAGCTGGAGGGGCGAAGCGGTGCGGGCTCCAACCGCCTATGGGCCAGTCGCGACTGGTGGCGCGCACCTGGGCGCCTCCTAACTCCGTGTGATGCCTCGACAACTGCTAAGGTTAGCATAAAGGCGGTCCGCGGCACTGGGTCATTATTACCTTTCCTCGCCCGGTACCTGTCTCGTCGATCCCCCTTCCTCTTCCTGAGACTCCACCAGATCCAACCTCAACCAAGGTGCCCTCCTCCCTCGCTCGTTCGCCACCCGTTGTCCTGATGGCGCCCGTCGGGAAGAAAGCGAAGGCCAAGGTTCCGGTCGCGAGCCCCCATGAGATCGGGGTAGCTCTCTTGCGCTCCTCTGTCGCCAAGGAAGGGGACCTGGACCCGGTGCGCCCGCTGACTACGGGCAATCGAAATGAGTGGAAGGAGACCGTGATCACCCCGGGAGCGGTGGCGCGGAGCAATATGGGGGCGTCCACCTATGCCTTCTTCCTCCACAGCGTCTACGTCGGGTTGGTCCTGCCATTCTCCGAGTTCTTCTATGCCATCCTCACCTACTATTAGATTCACGCCCTGCACATCCAACCAAATTCGATTCTCCTAAAGTATATCTTCACTTTTTACTGCGAATCCTTCGTGGGCATGAGGCCCTCAGTTGCGCTCTTCCGCCATTTTTTCAGCCTCCGGTTCACTGCCCGGGACCAGCTCTCAGCATGCGTCTCCTTCATCGATGTCAAAGACGCCAGCACCCGCCTAAAGGCCGGGAAGAAGGTGGAGGGCTATCGGCAGCGCTTGGTTTACATGGACGCCCATCAAGTCCACCTGCTCTTCAGGATCTCTACTGCCCTTCCGGCGCAGCACGCGAGATGGAGCCACGCGCCGCTCTCCGACCTTGGGGCCGCACCAGTTCTGGAGCGGATTGCCTCGCACGGGGACACCAAGCTGTCAGGGGCGATAATCATCAAGGAGTTCTTGGGGCAGCGTATCGCGCCGCTCCAGGCACACTCGCGGCCCATGTGGGAGTACGAGGGCACGCGGGACCCGATGAGGCTGCAGCCCGCCGGCCTGTCGTGCGCCGAATTTGAAGGGGCCGTCATGGCCCTGCTCGGCTCCATGCCCGGCGACCCTCTTGAGGCCATGGGCCCTCTGTACGGCCAGGACAACCGGGAGGATCTGGTCGCTTTCATGCCCATCTTCAACGAGCAGGGGCTCGTGCTGAGCAGCAGCGAAGGGTCATGTGGGAACTCCCCCGCCCAGGCGTCATCCTCTGCCGAAGACGGCGGCAGCGAAGACTCTGAGGAGACCGTCGGGGAAGAGGAGGAGTAGAATGCCAGTCGGGGGCTACCGCCAAGCCACCACCTGTCCCTGCGCGGCTTCAAGGATGATGATGACGATGCCGCTGCGTTGCCTCGAGCAGCCCCCCCTCGGCCTTTCAGCCCGGTTATGGCAGCAGGGGCCAGCTCTGCCGGCTCCCAGGAGCCGGGTGCCGGCGGGGCGGCGAATGCTCCCGAAGCCGCCGCTCTTCTTCGGGGGGGGGCGTAGGCCACTGGGAGAAGTTTGGCCAGACCGGATCCGCCAGGGATCACATCGTGCATTCTCTCGGCGTCCCCAAGGGGGTGCCTGAGAGCTGCGGAGGCCTGCCTCCTGCTGCCAAGAAGAAGCGGAAGTGGGCCGCCGAGGACGAGTAAGTGCCCGAACTTGCGCTTACACCTTGCGCCTCTGAGCCGCTTACTCATGCTAATTCTTCGTCTGCGCAGGCACCGCGGCGGCGGTGGGAAGAAGAAGAAGTCTGACAACGTGGCGCAGGTGGCGTCCGCCCCGAAGGCGATGTCGATGTTGGGCCACAATCTTGGGGGATGCGAGGGAGCCCCGCGCCAGGCTGATGCCATGCCAGGGTGTGCGGGGGGCGCGGCGATGCCCAGCTTCTCTTCTATGCAGCCAGGGGGACCGATCATCGAGGCTGCGGCGGGCCAGCCCCCGGCGTCCCCCGTCATAGCCATGGTCCCTCACTCAACGGAGCCGGAGCTAGCGCCAGCTCCCTTCAAGTGTCCCCGCTCCCATAGCTGCGCATGGTGCGGGGAACAACCAAGGCCATCCCGGACCGAGCTTTCCTCTGGGGCCGAGGAAGCTAATGCGGCGGTGGCCCCCGACTCACCACGGGGGCCGGCTGCTGAGGAAAAGCTAGAGCCCCTGGTGCCCCAGGCAGGGAACACTGTTGCCCTTTCAATTGGGGCGGAGACCAACGCTGAAGTACCAGTGCCCCGAACGACTCTCGCGCTCGCGGGCCACCATGCCCCGCTCAGGCAAGAGGTCCTGTCCGGTGCACGAGCCGCGCTCGATCGGTTTTTGGAGACCTCCTGGAATGCCGAAGCGCGCCTTGCTGGGGAGCGCCTGGAGCTTGCCACCTTGCTACAGCGGCTCTCCGCTGCCCTTGCGGAGAGCGAGAAGGCTGCCGCCCAAGGCAACCTGCGGGGGTGCCCTTGCCGAGAAAGCGAAGGCCACCAAACACTGCGGGGAAACACAGGCCAACCTGAAGGCGCCCCGGGATAAGCAGGATGCACGGGCACAGGAGCTCCAGCTATGGGAAGGCAGCCTTAGGACTCGCGAAGGGCGGCTCGCCGATAGTGACGCTGAGCTTGCGAGGGTGGCAGCCAAGCAAGCCGCGGAACGCGAGCACCTGGAGGTGTTGTAGCGCGTGGTGACCGAAGCCCAGGAAGCTCACGCGAAGCATGCCTCTGAGGGGACACCGCGCAGGACGCCAGGGAGAAGAAGATCCAGGCCGACGCCGACGAGAAGGCAGCGACAGACAGCACTGCCTTTTCTTCTCTTGAGCTCCGGGCTCGCAAAGCCTTCCAATCCTTGTGCAGGAGAGGCTTTGACGCCCCTCACGCCACCCCTGATGCCGGCCTCTTCAAGGCTCATGGTGGAGCTCGAGGATGCGGCGCGTAAGGTGGACGGCTTCCTGGAGGAAGAATGCCGGGACCAGTTCTCCGTGGCAGCGACCCGGGTCTTCTGCGATCGTCTTCTCCGCTACCCGAACTTCAACTTTGACGACGTGACGGGCCCCGTCCCTAAAGAGTCTTGCGACCGCCGGGAGGAAGTCGTGGAGGGCCCTGTGAGCACGCTGCTCGAGAAGTTCACCTACAACAACTGCGACGATGGAGGTGCCGACACTTCTTTCGCTGACCTGCAAGACTGAATCCGCCTCGCGGCAATGTGAGACAATGTTTTTTTATGTATTTGAACGTCATGAACTTGTAATGACCGCCAGCTATCCACGGGCTTTCCTTTCATGCCTAGTTTTCCTCAAGCTTTCCTTTATGCTCTGCGTCGGCAGGGCCCAGTCCCGCGCAATTTTTAACCGTTGTTGGACTGTTAGGTCGCGATGCCTAGACACGGCCAGGAGATGAGGGGCTTCGAGAACTAGTGAAGACTCCTGAGGTTCGATGCTTAGGAGCCCCCCTTAACGTACGAGCGAGGCTTGCCTTTGTGCACTGCGTTGGCAGGGCCCAGTCCTGCGCATTTTTCGATCGTCGCTGGGCTGTCAGGTCGTGATGCCTAGACAAGGCCAGGAGGTTGAGGCACGATGCTCAAGAGCCCCCCCTTGACGTACGAGCGGCCTTCGATAGGAAACATCCGCTAGCCAGTTTGCGCCTAGGCGTTGCATGAGGAGACCAGGCACGAAGGGCCTTAGCGGGGTGACGTGCATGGGGTAAGCCCACGAGCCAGAGCCTGGTCCCTTCGGTTTTTTAGCGCTACTGGAACTAACGCGAGCACAGACACCGTGCCCAGCCCCCGCTCGCGCGACGCTCAAGGTAGAACTGGTTAGTGACGGAGCATGGGGCCCAGCCCCCGGCCGACCACCCATCGCGGAGCATGGGGCTTCCACTTGGCGTGGGCATAGTCACGGTTCAACAGTCACTCCGCCAACGCGGAGCATTGGGCTTCTAGTTGGGCGTGGGCGGGAGCCCTCCTCAGGCCGCGGGGCGGCGCTCCAGGGGGCTCCGGGGTGTGTATAGCCCCAACCTCATTATTACGTGAGAGGGTCACGGGCAGCGATAAGGAGGGGTCGGACATTCTAGGCACTAGGCTTAGGAATTCCTTCCTCCATCTTCAGGCGTTTTGCGCCTAGTCCATTCAGGGCGGCTGCTCCCTTATGCAATCCTGGGGTACGAGGGTGACACGCGTCGGGCGGTCGTCCTGAGGCCATCATATGAAGGGGTTGGACACCGAGGACCTAGTGAGGTGACGTGTGCGGGCCTGGCCCACCAGACAGAGCTCGGTTACTCGGGTTAGCGATGCTGCAGGGATGAACCCGAGCACAGACGCCGTGTCAAATTCCCTCATCCAATGATCAAAGAAGGAAACACCTGAAGCGTGGCACCCGAGGTGGCAAAACACCTCACTGGCAGTTATGCAATATCGGGTCGCGCCATCGCTCCTCTCCCTATGGTGGTTCCATGAGAAGTGCGAGAAACCAAGGATCATGTGAGGTGACGTGCACGGGGGCAAGACCGTGAGACAGAGCTCGATCGTTTAGATTTTCCAACGCTGCAGGGACGAACCCGAGCACAGACGTCGTGTCATGTCCCGATCATGAAACGGCCAGAAGGAAGGGTCGCGAGGGTGCAGCTAATGCAAGCAGTGACAAGGCACCAGGCGCAAGACTTAAGCAAGAATCTCGAATTCATTAACGGACAACCAAGTTCGCTACACGACCAAAAAGTTGCGGAGGACACAAGGGGGGAACCCTTGCCCGCTCGAGGATAGCGCAACCCGAAGGGCGCCCTCAATTTTTTAAAACGACCAAAAAGTCACCTCGCAAGTGTGTTGCTGCAGGAGTGGCCGGGTGCTTGACGAACCATGTCGCGGGAGTCCATCCCTCAGGGACCAGGTGACCCCCGAGTCCTTGGGGGGCACCGAGGAGCCGGTGCCTCGCGAGGCACCATCGCGAGCCACATGAGTATCTCGTAGGTGGCGCTAGTGTTCCTCAGGCCGAAGGGCACGTGTGCACGGCCACCGGCGCCGCCCCGGCCTCGCCCGGCCTGCGGTGGTGTGCAAGATGACCATTTCACTTGTAACACCCAAGATGCGATCCTATCCTCATTTTGGCTTGAGGGCCTTGACGGGGATAGAATCGCATCTCGTTGTTTCGCAAGAATGGATATCATTACAAGTACATGTAAAGAAGAGATGAGTATATGGAATTGGCTTACACACGCCACAAGCTAATTCAAGATCACATCAATACAACATCATATACAATCATCATACAGAAGAGCAGGGTCCGACTACGGACGAAATCAAACGATAAAATGACATCCATCCTTGCTATCCCAGGCTGCCGGTTTGGAACCCATCCTAGATCGATGATGAAGAAGAAGAACTCCAAATCAAACAACCATCGCGCTCACGTCAAATCATCGCATTACCTGTACCTGCAACTGTTGTTGTAGTAATCAGTGAGCCACGGGGACTCAGCAATCTCATTTCCAAGGGTATCAAGACTATTAAAGCTTAATGGGTGAGGTATGGTTAAGTGGTGATGCTGCAGCAAGCACTAAGCATTTATTTGAGTGGCTAACTTACGAGTACAAGAATAAAGGGGGATGATCGTCGCATAAACGGACGTGAACTAGTAATGATCTCTAAGAGATCCTGAACACCTACTTACGAACAAACATAACCCCACCGTGTTCTCTCTCGGAGCAGGCCTCACGAGAAGAGACGGTCACGGTTATGCACACGGTTGGTGTATTTTATTTGAGTTTACTTCAAGTTTGCTATGGCCGGGTGTTAAACAAAGTTCCCAAGTTGCCACGTAACTGCGGGCACGGCTTTCCGAAAGATTTAACCCTGCGGGGGTGCTCCAACTCATCCATCACAAACTAACCACACGCCACGGGAATAACCTTGACCACGAATCCCGTGATCTCCTAGGAAATTCCATAGGAAAACCGCAACCTCGAGATAGCCCGAAGTAAAATTCAGAATTCCTCGTGCAAGACATTCGAGAACGGTAAAACAAGTCCAGCAAGACCGCCCGACGTGTCGACGAACCCGATAGGAGCCGCGTATCTCATTCTCAGGACACCACCGGATGAGCACTACGTACAGTGGCCTGATAGACATCCCTCGGGTTGCCCCGAGGTGGCCCCGCAAGTGGCTCTGGGTTGGACCAACACTCATGAGGAGCACTGGCCCGGGTTGTTGATTAATTATCCGCGGGTGCCGGCGGGTCCCTATGCATTTTTATTAAGTTGATTAGCAAATGTAGTACCAAAGTTGGGTCTTGCCAGACAAGTTTTAATCTAAAACGAATGGTCAAGGGGGTCCCCATAACAACCCCGAGCATGTTAGGAGCGCAAAATATGGAACATAACACCGGTACACAAGTAACTAGGACGGCAAAAGTGGATAAAAACACCGAGCATAAGGCCAAGCCTTCCACCTTTTACCAAGTATATATGTGCATTAAATTAAATAGCAATAATATTGTGATATATCAAAAATATCCATGTTGGCACATGGAAACATTTTGCACCTGCAACTAGCAACGCTGTAAGAAGGGCTGAGCAAGCGGTAATATAGCCAAACAATGGTTTGCCGGGATGTGGAGGGGTTAAAGGCTTATCATGGCATTTTAGGAGGCTTGACAAACAGGTGGTAGGCAGCGATACAGCGATAGAAACGAGACACCTAGCATGGCAATGATGGTAATAGTATCCAGGGAAATGGTCATCTTGCCTGAGATGCCGCTTGGAAGAAGAACGAATCCGTGAAGAAGACGATCCAACGTAGTCGAACGAATCCTCAGACACCGAATGCTTTCGGAACTCTATCGAGACGAAGCAATCCGGAAACAACAATCAACACATGATAAACACCACAACATATGCATGACATGATGCGCAAACAAATATGATGCATGTCCGGTTTAAATATGCAAGACATGGCAAAGCACAACAATCAACTACTACACATTATGTGAAGTTCAATATGCAACGAGTTGCATATTGACGAAACTCCACGTTTGAATTAGTTAGTTCACTCTCTCGTTTAGGTACTCATCAATATTAAATGTTGTATAACATGGGTGGTCATGGCATAGGTTGAAGAAGGAATTACGCAATTTTAAATGGAGAGGGAGAACATACATATAACCAAATAATAACTCTCCATGTTGAGAGAAATGTGGTTAATGTTGTTTCACTAAACAATCATTTTAATGTTGTTTAACATGGCAAGAGGTCAAGCATAAACAACTACGTCACCTAGGCATTTTAAATGAGGCCGGAAGCAACATATAACATTTCTGAAACGACCTCATATGCAAATTACGAATTTGGTCCAGATCTGGCCTAAACATATTTTATATTTATTAAACAGAAAAATAAAGTATGCGATGAGATTCTACACGTTTTTCTAGTCAAGTTACATATGTGGAACAGTTTTGTCGGAGCTACAGTTATTTAGTTATGAGACAAACCGTTCAGCATGGCATTAGGCAATTTTAACGCGATCAACATTTTAGATGTTTTAACATGCATGAGGATGACATGATCAAATGCAATGCAATTTGAAGAACACGTTGGCATATAATATGATATAGAGCACTTGTCGCCATGACGGAAAGAATTGGGTGCCACGGCGATGAAATCGAAAATGATGCCATGGCAACGTTCCGGTTCCGGCGACTCATCGAGATGCCGGTGCAAAAGAAAGTGTGGACGTATGCGGACGTGGACGAGATGATGGGGTAATCCTGGTAGCCGGGTGTCCCATATGTCGGTGCTATGAATAACGCGATACCTACAACTAGCGAGAAAACTAAACGGTGCATCATAAGTGTGCGTGTTTGGAAAAGAAAGAGAATAAATTAAAGAAAAAAACAGAGTGGCAAAAAAATAATTGGGGCTCATGGGAATTGATCCCAACATATCCAGGGTGTGGCCCAACAACCTAACCAGTAGGATGTGTACATGTTGGTAGTCAGAATGGGGCGCAGCCCAACATGAACAAGAACGCTGGCTGGGTGGCGGTGAGGCAAAAATTGGTGGAAACAAAAATAGGTGCGGCTGTTGGGAGTTTAACTCTGGTCTCTCAGGTGCAAGCGAGCAGGGCCAACCACTAGAACCTGAAGCAAATCGTGCCTATTTGACAGCAGAGATCTACCTAAACCAATAGCTCTAAGGAACCTGAACAAGACAACAGAAACAAAGGGGTCTCTGCCTTGACTATGCTCAACAGCGAACAACAGCAGGCACTCGCCTAGGTGCCGCGCGGGAGTCCTGGGTGCAGGTTTGGCTGGATGTGTGCACGAACAAACAGAGCAATTTAAGAAAAAAATAAAAAGAAACTGGGTGACCATGGGATTGGATTCGAACCCCAAATCTCATGGATTGATCAGAGTGGCGCCAACCACTCTGCTACTGCTGCTTGCTTGGCAACAGGACGGCGCTGCCCCTGATGAAGTAGAAGCTTACGCTTCTTCTCCATGGCGAACAGATCCGCCGGAGGTGACGCCAGCGAGCATAGCAACGGCGACTGGGTCTGCTACGTTGCGGCGGGCGTGCGAAAGCAGGAAGCGGGGGGAGTGCACATGCGTGTGGAGGCGCGAGGGGATGCATGCGCGTGGTGTTGCGGGCGAGCAGAAACAGGGGCAGAACCGGACCCAAAGCAGGAGCCTGAGCTTGCTGCCATGTTCGTTCATGGTGGTCGAGCACGGAGCTCCTCGGATCGGCGACTACGACGACGAGAACCACGATGAGAGCAGATGGGAAGAAGGAGCGGCTCACCATGGTCCCGTGGGACTAGACGAGGAGGTCGGGGTCACAACGAAGAGGCGAGGAGGAGTTGCTGATCGGCGGAGGTGTTCGGGGGCGTGACAAAGACGAAGCAGAGAAGTGGATGTCGGGGAAGAAGCCTTCGGGGTCCTTGTGGTCGGATGCTGGGGTGAGGAAGACGACGGAGACGATCTTGACGACCCGAGGAAGGAGACGATGGCTGCTGGAAGGATCAAGCCGAGAGCGAGCTTCAACTTGGCTCGACCATGGCGAGGCGTGGAGTGGCCTCTCTTGGTGGCGGCAGGGGGAAGAGAGGGGAAAATGGAAGGAGGAGGAGCTTAGGGTTCCAGGGAGGGCTTTATGGACCAAGGAGAAGCTTCTCCGGCTGTCCAATCGAAAGAGGCGTCGACGTGGACATGGCTGATGCGCTGCCGTACAGAGGGGTAGAAGAAGAACAGGAGATCGTGGAGTTGGGCTGGGCTACGGTTGCGTGAGGCGTGGCTGGGCCTCAGTTTAGGTGGGCTGCGGCTTCAGGTAAGGTTTTCTCTTCTTCCTTTCTCTGTTTTTTTATAATAAACAGATTTCAGGAAAAAAAGAAAGGGGTGGGATAGGAAAGGAATTTGTGAGATATAAAAATACCCAAACACTCTTGGAAACATGCCCAACTATAACAAATAATCACTTTGGAAATTTTAAAGACTGGAAATGTAAACAATTTTTAATTTTTGTTCAAACTTGGATAATTATTTAGTCCTACCAAAACAGGTCCAATTGAGTTGAAACTGAGGATAGAGTCTAGGAATTATCCAGGAGTTTTTAGGGAAATAGTGAACATTTTTCCGGAACATAAAAATGTCACTAGAATTAAATGTAGAAATGAGAGAATGAAAACTAGTGTTGAGGCTTAGGACTTGGTGAGGGTTTAGGTTGGGAAGAGCAAGACGGAAGAATGCCAAATGGAAGAGGTGAAGATGGAGTTTCATACAAGATCACATGCAAAATTAAATATGCCACAACCAAAGCAATGATGAGCATGATGCATGATGCAGAACAAAATAAAAACAAACATACATCCCAAGCATTGCAAGCATGAACACAACATGAATAGTGGGGGTCTTGGTCTCGAAACGGTCAACGACGACTTTCGGGAGAACCGGCAACTACGAACGGATGCAAGCTTTGAAAAAATTGATGGCAACAAAGTGCCGATAAAATGCGGATGATGCGAATGATGCGATCATGTATGTGACAACCAGACGATTCACACGATGACAAGGGAAGAAAACATGAATCTTCTGGAGCGTCGGTCTTGGGCTGTTACAACTCTCCTCCACTTACAAGAGATCTCGACCCAAGATCTTAGAATGAGAAGGGGAAGAGGAAGAAGAAATGATGAGGTAAAACTCAGTTGCTTCTTTGGCAAACGAGTCAAACCAACAAAACTTGGAGGTAGCAAAGAGATATAGAATGGCATGAGGAACAAGCCAGAATTCAAAAGAAATTTGGGCAGCACTTCGGTAGGAAAGAGAAGAAAACTTGATAAGATGCAATGAACTTGAAAAGAGAACACACCACTCCGGTTAAATGGATAAGCAAGGAAAGAACAAGATCTTGCCAAACGAGATGATGGATCGAAGAGAGCAACATAACAATGCCTCCGGAACAAAAGAATAGAATCTAGATCATTGGAAAGAAACGAACGGGGAAGAAAATGACATCACCACTATAGAATTAGAAACACATTCTTACAAGAAAGGATTGAACGGAGTTGTTGGAAAACCAACAACGAAAAGAATAAGCTTATTGTTGGCTTACGGAAAACATCTCAAGATTATGAGGTGAGAACCGGCCACTAATGGAATACAATGATTGGTTGGGAGCATCAAGATATGCAAAACTTCTTTCACCATGAGGATACATTGAGAACTTGGATCATTGATGAGCACCATGATAGCAACAATCCTAAGGAAATGCTTTAGGTGAAATCCAATCCAAGATGGCTCCAAGGAAGACAATGGGTTTAATTACTTCATTCTTGACAAATTCTCCTCGAGACTCCTCATGAATCAAGAATGCTATAACACCATCTCAAAGATAAGGGAGAATGACTTGCACTTTGAAATGCAAGATAAAGAATACTTGATCTCCTCCAACAAGAATATTGAAGCACACTTTGAGAAATAATTACATCCTTAACAAACCACCATGAAGAACTATGGGGACGAACTCCGGAATGAAAAGGATGATAGAAAAGAATTGAAGGTTGCAAAAAGAACAAGATTGAGGCCTTGCAATGGTTTAGATGAAGCTTCGCGACAAGATACTTGAGAAAACTTGGAACTCCGAAAAAGGAAAGATGAAACACTTAGAACCCAGAATTTGATATCATGAACAACTCCGGAAGAAGGATTGAAATCAACTTGATGAAATAAGAATAAGAATTATGTTATGCCTATCCTTCATCAAGTTAAATTGATGACAAGCAACGGATTTGGCATACTGCTTATTATTCTTGAAAAGATTGAAGAGAGATTCATAAGCTTGAAGAAGTCTTGAACGAAACACCGGTAAGAATTTACAAACGAATGAGGATACCAAGAATGAATGAAAATACATGAGAACGAAGAGACCATGATCCGCCTAATAGAAAACTTCAACAAGGCACCGGAATAATTGAGAGATGAACATAGAGACAACAATTCAGAAAAATAATAATTGAGAACGAAAGCTAAAAGATGAGAACGAAGAAATCTTCTGAAATGATGGCCTTCGAAGGATCAAGAAATAAAAACAACTTTGAAATGCTCCGAATAGATATGAAAAGAATTTCTCATGAATGAAAACAATTCGAGAGGATAGCATGAAGCTGAGATGACGAATCTTCAAAAGAACGGAAACAGATTTGAGAGAAACTCTCCTTCGGTCTTCAACGCTGAGAAAGATGACGAGGAACAACATCGTGAATTACTGAGACACTCCGGAACAATGAATAAGGAAAGGTTGAGCCGATGATGACATAATTTGAAGCGATCTTGGAAAAGGAATATGACTGATGAATTCATTCTTACGTCATAGTGACAATCACTTGAGGACATCTCCGGAAAAGATTAGAAGAGCCAGGTAAGATCCTGGGGAAAAACCTGTGGGTTATGAGCCCACTCAAAGAGATCACCGTTGAAACAATTGCTTAGAAGAGAGATTGCACTGGTACAATGAAAACTTGATAAGGTGAGAACCTCGAAATAATTGAAAGGATTTGGGCGGAAACACGAACCTTCTGAGATATTTTCAGGACTCCGGATAGAATAATGAGACTTGAATAAACAAGAGAGGCTTGGATAAGAACTTTCCACATAGGAAGCATTTGACATATTAGAAGGATATGATGGGCACCGAGAGATCGGATTGAACATACAGGAAAGGAAAACACAGATGAAGACAAATAAATGATGAACGTGAGCACTTGAGGATCTTCACAATGAACCACCGGATACAAAACGGAAGAAAAATATAGCGGAAGCATCATATGAAAAGAAGGGCACTTGGATGATAATTTAATTTTTGAAGCAAAAGGGCGGGAGGGCAGGGAAAACAAAGGCAACTTGGGATGGATGAAATGAACTCTAGGAAAAGGAAAGATGAGGATAGATCTTGCAAATATTGGAGAGGAATGAATTATCTTGAAGAGAAGCACACCGGTTGGAAAGAATCGACATGACAAATTGACTGAGCAAAAGGATTAGCACTCCCATAGAAATATGAGAACACTGCTTAGGAAAGATATGAAATCACCACTTGACATCGAAGCAACTCGAATTACCATACTCCAACAAAACAAAAGATGGGGCTTGAGGATTAAGCCGCAAATAAACACATAACCCATTTGCATTTGCTGGAAAGATAATCCTAGGTAACTACTTGAATTCCCACCTGAGAACTTCCGAAATCTTGGTTATGCAATCGGGTACACGGATACACGGAGTTTTTATCCATCACTCAACTCCTAGCAGTAATACTACTCTCCAGTGTATCACATCCCTCAACACGCAACCGAAGGTCTCGGAAACTCATCTACCTCAGATCCTCATAATCACAACGATACTAAAGATGGCAGTACATGTGATCCAGCTCCCCAGTACTGGGTGCCGCCACACTCTTCGTACCACGAATAGTATTGAAGCAATTTCGAACATCCGCGTCCTGAGATACTAAGGAAACTGAACGATAGCGATGTGTCAAGAACCCCTTGGAGCTCAACTCCCCGGGTCCAATCCATACGTATGGGAGGCACCAAGAACAGAGTTCCGGTCACATCGACATCATAGAGGTTCCAAAATACCCGCGTGATCCTAAAAAAAAATTTGAGTGAGAAGAGGGTAGAATTAAAATTCGTAAGTCACGATTCCTCACCGGAGCATAGACGAGGAGTAAAAAGAATCCTACTCTCCGATATATAACTAGACTCAAAATAGTTCTCCGATATATAACTTGTAACGCCCAAGATGCGATCCTATCCTCATTTTGGCTCGAGGGCCTCGACGGGGATAGAAGCGCATCTCGTCGTTTCGCAAGAATGGATATCATTACAAGTACATGTAAAGAAGAGATGAGTATATGGAATTGGCTTACACTCGCCACAAGCTAATTCAAGATCACATCAATACAACATCATATGCAATCATCATACAGAAGAGCAGGGTCCAACTACGGACGAAATCAAACGATAAAATGACATCCATCCTTGCTATCCAGGATTCCGGCCTGGAACCCATCCTAGATCGATGAAGAAGAAGAAGAACTCCAAATCAAACAAGCATCGCACTCACGTCAAATCATCGCATTACCTGTACCTGCAACTGTTGTTGTAGTAATCTGTGAGCCACGGGGACTCAGCAATCTCATTTCCAAGGGTATCAAGACTATTAAAGCTTAATGGGTGAGGTATGGTTAAGTGGTGATGCTGCAGCAAGCACTAAGCATTTATTTGAGTGGCTAACTTACGAGTACAAGAATAAAGGGGATGATCGTCGCATAAACGAACGTGAACTAGTAATGATCTCTAAGAGATCCTGAACACCTACTTACGAACAAACATAACCCCACTGTGTTCTCTCTCGGAGCAGGCCTCACGAGAAGAGACGGTCACGGTTACGCACACGGTTGGTGTATTTTATTTGAGTTTACTTCAAGTTTGCTATGGCCGGGTGTTAAACAAAGTTTCCAAGTTGCCACGTAACTGCGGGCACGGCTTTCCGAAAGATTTAACCCTGCGGGGGTGCTCCAACTCATCCATCACAAACTAACCACACGCCACGGGAATAACCTCGACCACGAATCCCGTGATCTCCTAGGAAATTGCATAGGAAAACCGCAACCTCGAGGTAGCCCGAAGTAAAATTCAGAATTCCTCGTGCAAGACATTCGAGAAAGGTAAAACAAGTCCAGCAAGACCGCCCGACGTGTCGACGAACCCGATAGGAGCCGTGTATCTCATTCTCAGGACACCACCGGATGAGCACTACGTACAGTGGCCTGATAGACATCCCTCGGGTTGCCCCGAGGTGGCCCCGCAAGTGGCTCTGGGTTGGACCAACACTCATGAGGAGCACTGGCCCGGGTTGTTGATTAATTATCCGCGGGTGCCGGCGGGTCCCTATGCATTTTTATTAAGTTGTTTAGCAAATGTAGTACCAAAGTTGGGTCTTGCCAGACAAGTTTTAATCTAAAACGAATGGTCAAGGGGGTCCCCATAACAACCCCGAGCATGTTAGGAGCGCAAAATATGGAACATAACACCGGTACACAAGTAACTAGGACGGCAAAAGTGGATAAAAACACCGAGCATAAGGCCAAGCCTTCCACCTTTTACCAAGTATATATGTGCATTAAATTAAATAGCAATAATATTGTGATATATCAAAAATATCCATGTTGGCACATGGAAACATTTTGCACCTGCAACTAGCAACGCTGTAAGAAGGGCTGAGCAAGCGGTAATATAGCCAAACAATGGTTTGCCGGGATGTGGAGGGGTTAAAGGCTTATCATGGCATTTTAGGAGGCTTGACAAACAGGTGGTAGGCAGCGATACAGCGATAGAAACGAGACACCTAGCATGGCAATGATGGTAATAGTATCCAGGGAAATGGTCATCTTGCCTGAGATCCCGCTTGGAAGAAGAACGAATCCGTGAAGAAGACGATCCAACGTAGTCGAACGAATCCTCAGACACCGAATGCTTTCGGAACTCTATCGAGACGAAGCAATCCGGAAACAACAATCAACACATGATAAACACCACAACATATGCATGACATGATGCGCAAACAAATATGATGCATGTCCGGTTTAAATATGCAAGACATGGCAAAGCACAACAATCAACTACTACACATTATGTGAAGTTCAATATGCAACGAGTTGCATATTGACGAAACTCCACGTTTGAATTAGTTAGTTCACTCTTGTTTAGGTACTCATCAATATTAAATGTTGTATAACATCGGTGGTCATGGCATAGGTTGAAGAAGGAATTACGCAATTTTAAATGGAGAGGGAGAACATACATATAACCAAATAATAACTCTCCATGTTACGAGAAATGTGGTTAATGTTGTTTCACTAAACAATCATTTTAATGTTGTTTAACATGGCAAGAGGTCAAGCATAAACAACTACGTCACCTAGGCATTTTAAATGAGGCCGGAAGCAACATATAACATTTCTGAAATGACCTCATATGCAAATTACGAATTTGGTCCAGATCTGGCCTAAACATATTTTATATTTATTAAACAGAAAAATAAAGTATGCGATGAGATTCTACACGGTTTTCTAGTCAAGTTACATATGTGGAACAGTTTTGTTGGAGCTACAGTTATTTAGTTATGAGACAAACCGTTCAGCATGGCATTAGGCAATTTTAAGGCGATCAACATTTTAGATGTTTTAACATGCATGAGGATGACATGATCAAATGCAATGCAATTTGAAGAACACGTTGGCATATAATATGATATACAGCACTTGTCGCCATGACGGAAAGAATTGGGTGCCACGGCGATGAAAACGAAAATGATGCCATGGCAATGTTCCGGTTCCGGCGACTCATCGAGATGCCGGTGCAAAAGAAAGTGTGGACGTATGCGTACGTGGACGAGATGATGGGGTGATCCCGGTAACTGGGTGTCCCATATGTCGGTGCTATGAATAACGCGATACCTACAACTAGCGAGAAAACTAAACGGTGCATCATAAGTGTGCGTGTTTGGAAAAGAAAGAGAATAAATTAAAGAAAAAAACAGAGTGGCAAAAAAATAATTGGGGCTCATGGGAATTGATCCCAACATATCCAGGGTGTGGCCCAACAACCTAACCAGTAGGATGTGTACATGTTGGTAGTCAGAATGGGGCGCAGCCCAACATGAACAAGAACGCTGGCTGGGTGGCGGTGAGGCAAAAATTGGTGGAAACAAAAATAGGTGCGGCTGTTGGGAGTTTAACTCTGGTCTCTCAGGTGCAAGCGAGCAGGGCCAACCACTAGAACCTGAAGCAAATCGTGCCTATTTGACAGCAGAGATCTACCTAAACCAATAGCTCTAAGGAACCTGAACAAGACAACAGAAACAAAGGGGTCTCTGCCTTGACTATGCTCAACAGCGAACAACAGCAGGCACTCGCCTAGGTGCCGCGCGGGAGTCCTGGGTGCAGGTTTGGCCGGATGTGTGCACGAACAAACAGAGCAATTTAAGAAAAAAAAATAAAAAGAAACTGGGTGACCATGGGATTGGATTCGAACCCCAAATCTCATGGATTGATCAGAGTGGCGCCAACCACTCTGCTACTGCTGCTTGCTTGGCAACAGGACGGCGCTGCCCCTGATGAAGTAGAAGCTTACGCTTCTTCTCCATGGCGAACAGATCCGCCGGAGGTGACGCCGGCGAGCATAGCAACGGCGACTGGGTCTGCTACGTTGCGGCGGGCGTGCGAAAGCAGGAAGCGGGGGGAGTGCACATGCGTGTGGAGGTGCGAGGGGATGCATGCGCGTGGTGTTGCGGGCGAGCGGAAACAGGGGCAGAACCGGACCCAAAGCAGGAGCTTGAGCTTGCTGCCATGTTCGTTCATGGTGGTCGAGCACGGAGCTCCTCGGATCGGCGACTACGACGACGAGAACCACGATGAGAGCAGATGGGAAGGAGCGGCTCACCATGGTCCCGTGGGACTAGACGAGGAGGTCGGGGTCACGACGAAGAGGCGAGGAGGAGTTGCTGATCGGCGGAGGTGTTCGGGGGCGTGACAAAGACGAAGCAGAGAAGTGGATGTCAGGGAAGAAGCCTTCGGGGTCCTTGTGGTCGGATGCCGGGGTGAGGAAGACGACGGAGACGATCTTGACGACCCGAGGAAGGAGACGATGGCTGCTGGAAGGATCAAGCCGAGCGCGAGCTCCAACTTGGCTCGACCATGGCGAGGCGTGGAGTGGCCTCTCTTGGTGGCGGCAGGGGGAAAAGAGGGGGAAAATGGAAGGAGGAGGATCTTAGGGTTCCAGGGAGGGCTTTATGGACCAAGGAGAAGCTTCTCCGGCTGTCCAATCAAAAGAGGCGTCAACGTGGACATGGCTGATGCGCTGCCATACAGAGGGGTAGAAGAAGAACAGGAGATCGTGGAGTTGGGCTGGGCTACGGTTGCGTGAGGCGTGGCTGGGCCTCAGTTTAGGTGGGCTGCGGCTTCAGGTAAGGTTTTCTCTTCTTCCTTTCTCTGTTTTTTTATAATAAACAGATTTCAGGAAAAAAACAAAGGGGTGGGATAGGAAAGGAATTTGTGAGATATAAAAATACCCAAACACTCTTGGAAACATGCCCAACTATAACAAATAATCACTTTGGAAATTTTAAAGACTGGAAATGTAAACAATTTTTAATTTTTGTTCAAACTTGGATAATTATTTAGTCCTACCAAAACAGGTCCAATTGAGTTGAAACTGAGGATAGAGTCTAGGAATTATCCAGGAGTTTTTAGGGAAATAGTGAACATTTTTCCGGAACATAAAAATGTCACTAGAATTAAATGTAGAAATGAGAGAATGAAAACTAGTGTTGGGGCTTAGGACTTGGTGAGGGTTTAGGTTGGGAAGAGCAAGACGGAAGAATGCCAAATGGAAGAGGTGAAGATGGAGTTTCACACAAGATCACATGCAAAATTAAATATGCCACAACCAAAGCAATGATGAGCATGATGCATGATGCAGAACAAAATAAAAACAAACATACATCCCAAGCATTGCAAGCATGAACACAACATGAATAGTGGGGGTCTTGGTCTCGAAACGGTCAACGACGACTTTCGGAAGAACCGGCAACTACGAACGGATGCAAGCTTTGAAAAAATTGAAGGCAACGGAGTGCCGATAAAATGCGGATGATGCGAATGATGCGATGATGTATGTGACAACCAGACAAATCACACGATGACAAGGGAATAAAACATGAATCTTCTGGAGCGTCGGTCTTGGGCTGTTACAACTCTCCTCCACTTACAAGAGATCTCGACCCAAGATCTTAGAATGAGAAGGGGAAGAGGAAGAAGAAAGGATGAGGTAAAACTCAGTTGCTTCTTTGGCAAACGAGTGAAACCAACAAAACTTGGAGGTTGCAAAGAGATATAGAATGGCATGAGGAACAAGCCAGAATTCAAAAGAAATTTGGGCAGCACTTCGGTAGGAAAGAGAAGAAAACTTGATAAGATGCAATGAACTTGAAAAGAGAACACACCACTCCGGTTAAATGGATAAGCAAGGAAAGAACAAGATCTTGCCAAACGAGATGATGGATTGAAGAGAGCAACATCACAATGCCTCCGGAACAAAAGAATAGAATCTAGATCATTGGAAAGAAACGAACGGGGAAGAAAATGACATCACCACTATAGAATTAGAAACACATTCTTACAAGAAAGGATTGAACGGAGTTGTTGGAAAACCAACAACGAAAAGAATAATCTTATTGTTGGCTTACGGAAAACATCTCAAGATTATGAGGTGAGAACCGGCCACTAACGGAATACAATGATTGGTTGGGAGCATCAAGATATGCAAAACTTCTTTCACCATGAGGATACATTGAGAACTTGGATCATTGATGAGCACCATGATAGCAACAATCCTAAGGAAATGCTTTAGGTGAAATCCAATCCAAGATGGCTCCAAGGAAGACAATGGGTTTAATTACTTCATTCTTGACAAATTCTCCTCGAGACTCCTCATGAATCAAGAATGCTATAACACCATCTCAAAGATAAGGGAGAATGACTTGCACTTTGAAATGCAAGATAAAGAATACTTGATCTCCTCCAACAAGAATATTGAAGCACACTTTGAGAAATAATTACATCCTTAACAAACCACCATGAAGAACTATGGGGACGAACTCCGGAATGAAAAGGATGATAGAAAAGAATTGAAGGTTGCAAAAAGAACAAGATTGAGGCCTTGCAATGGTTTAGATGAAGCTTCGCGACAAGATACTTGAGAAAACTTGGAACTCCGAAAAAGGAAAGATGAAACACTTAGAACCCAGAATTTGATATCATGAACAACTCCGGAAGAAGGATTGAAATCAACTTGATGAAATAAGAATAAGAATTATGTTATGCCTATCCTTCATCAAGTTAAATTGATGACAAGCAACGGATTTGGCATACTGCTTATTATTCTTGAAAAGATTGAAGAGAGATTCATAAGCTTGAAGAAGTCTTGAACGAAACACCGGTAAGAATTTACAAACGAATGAGGATACCAAGAATGAATGAAAATACATGAGAACGAAGAGACCATGATCCGCCTAATAGAAAACTTCAACAAGGCACCGGAATAATTGAGAGACGAACGTAGAGACAACAATTCAAAAAAATAATAATTGAGAACGAAAGCTAAAAGATGAGAACGAAGAAATCTTCTGAAATGATGGCCTTCGAAGGATCAAGAAATAAAAACAACTTTGAAATGCTCCGAATAGATATGAAAAGAATTTCTCATGAATGAAAACAATTCGAGAGGATAGCATGAAGCTGAGATGACGAATCTTCAAAAGAACGGAAACAGATTTGAGAGAAACTCTCCTTCGGTCTTCAACGCTGAGAAAGATGACGAGGAACAACATCGTGAATTACTGAGACACTCCGGAACAATGAATAAGGAAAGGTTGAGCCGATGATGAAATAATTTGAAGCGATCTTGGAAAAGGAATATGACTGATGAATTCATTCTTACGTCATATTGACAATCACTTGAGGACATCTCCGGAAAAGATTAGAAGAGCCAGGTAAGATCCTGGGGAAAAACATGTGGGTTATGAGCCCACTCAAAGAGATCACCGTTGAAACAATTGCTTAGAAGAGAGATTGCACTGGTACAATGAAAACTTGATGAGGTGAGAACCTCGAAATAATTGAAAGGATTTGGGCGGAAACACGAACCTTCTGAGATATTTTCAGCACTCCGGATAGAATAATGAGACTTGAATAAACAAGAGAGGCTTGGATAAGAACTTTCCACATAGGAAGCATTTGACATATTAGAAGGATATGATGGGCACCGAGAGATCGGATTGAACATACAGGAAAGGAAAACACAGATGAAGACTAATAAATGATGAACTTGAGTACTTGAGGATCTTCACAATGAACCACCGGATACAAAACGGAAGAAAAATATAGCGGAAGCATCATATGAAAAGAAGGGCACTTGGATGATAATTTAATTTTTGAAGAAAAAGGGCGGGAGGGCGGGGAAAACAAAGACAACTTGGGACGGATGAAATGAACTCTAGGAAAAGGAAAGATGAGGATAGATCTTGCAAATATTGGAGAGGAATGAATTATCTTGAAGAGAAGCACACCGGTTGGAAAGAATCGACATGACAAATTGACTGAGCAAAAGGATTAGCACTCCCATAGAAATATGAGAACACTGCTTAGGAAAGATATGAAATCACCACTTGACATCGAAGCAACTCGAATTACCATACTCCAACAAAACAAAAGATGGGGCTTGAGGATTAAGCCGCAAACAAACACATAACCCATTTGCATTTGCTGGAAAGATAATCCTAGGTAACTACTTGAATTCCCACCTGAGAACTTCTGAAATCTTGGTTATGCAATCGGGTACACGGATACACGGAGTTTTTATCCATCACTCAACTCCTAGCAGTAATACTACTCTCCAGTGTATCACATCCCTCAACACGCAACCGAAGGTCTCGGAAACTCATCTACCTCAGATCCTCATAATCACAACGATACTAAAGATGGCAGTACATGTGATCCAGCTCCCCAGTACTGGGTGCCGCCACACTCTTCGTACCACGAATAGTATTGAAGCAATTTCGAACATCCGCGTCCTGAGATACTAAGGAAACTGAACGATAGCGATGTGTCAAGAACCCCTTGGAGCTCAACTCCCTGGGTCCAATCCATACGTATGGGAGGCACCAAGAACAGAGTTCCGGTCACATCGACATCATAGAGGTTCCAAAATACCCGCGTGATCCTAAAAAAAATTTGAGTGAGAAGAGGGTAGAATTAAAATTCGTAAGTCACGATTCCTCACCGGAGCATAGACGAGGAGTAAAAAGAATCCTACTCTCCGATATATAACTAGACTCAAAATAGTTCTCCGATATATAACTTGTAACGCCCAAGATGCGATCCTATCCTCATTTTGGCTCGAGGGCCTCGACGGGGATAGAAGCGCATCTCGTCGTTTCGCAAGAATGGATATCATTACAAGTACATGTAAGAAGAGATGAGTATATGGAATTGGCTTACACTCGCCACAAGCTAATTCAAGATCACATCAATACAACATCATATGCAATCATCATACAGAAGAGCAGGGTCCAACTACGGACGAAATCAAACGATAAAATGACATCCATCCTTGCTATCCCAGGATGCCGGCCTGGAACTCATCCTAGATCGATGAAGAAGAAGAAGAACTCCAAATCAAACAAGCATCGCACTCACGTCAAATCATCCCATTACCTGTACCTGCAACTGTTGTTGTAGTAATCTGTGAGCCACGGGGACTCAGCAATCTCATTTCCAAGGGTATCAAGACTATTAAAGTTTAATGGGTGAGGTATGGTTAAGTGATGAGGCCGCAGCAAGCACTAAGCATTTATTTGAGTGGCTTACTTACGAGTACAAGAATAAAGGGGGCTGATCGTCGCATAAACGGACGTGAACTAGTAATGATCTCTAAGAGATCCTGAACACTTACTTACGAACAAACATAACCCCACCGTGTTCTCTCTCGAAGCAGGCCGCACGAGAAGAGACGGTCACGGTTACGCACACGGTTGGTGTATCTGTGATATTAATACGGGCAAACGGCACTTCCGTACGTACGGTCGGTAATGTTTTCATCAATTGCTGACAATTGTTTGGCAACAACCGTCTGCCCACAACACACACAACTTGTCCGGATGAATCGTTTCGGTTATTATTGGTCTTCCCACACAATTCTGATGAATGAACCGATTGTTGCGTATCACACACACCTTCTTACGCTAACCCATTTGTGTTCTGCTAGATCAGCGCAAACAGTTTATCTGAGTGAACTGTGTGCCGTACTTCACACACGTACGTAGTTTTGTTAATTGTTTCTGTTATCTTAGCTAATCCCAAACAGTTCATAAGAATAAATTGTCTGCCGTGGATCACACACGCAACTGTTTTCTGAATCGTATTTGATGGATCCACCATCGCACACAGTTTGTGCCATTTGCGACGGAGCTTGAGCAATACCGTTTGCGATTGGTGGATCGCACACAGTTTCGTCGAAGGGTCTCTGATTGATGTGTCGGCTTTGGACCATCCTGCAGTAGTGTTAGATCCAATCTGACGCCTCTCTTTCTCCTCTCTCTCTCTCTCTCTCTCTCTCTCTCTCTCTCTCTTCGCCGCCGTCGATAGCGTCATGCCATCCTCCTTCACCACCTACGAGATCGCCGTCCACAGACTAGGACGGCGTTGCAGATCGAATCTTCCATGTCGCCCGCCCCGTCCATCGCCGCCTCAAAGTTTGTCGGCCTCACCGTGCAAAGCTACCTCTAAGTACTTCCCCATCACCATCGCTCGCGCCTTCTCCGCATTCAACGTCGTTCGCGTCTCCGTCGACCTCGCTGTCCGCTGACACCTCTGCCATCGTCCTTGGCCTCGTCCTCCCGGCCATCCGACTCCAGCTCGGTAACCACACCCCGTTCTCATTGTTGTATTTCTACATCTTTAAGATTTTGTTAGTATAGTTAAAATTTGTACACCTGCAACATTTTGTTAGTGTAGTGAATTTTTTGTATAGAATCTTTGTTAGTAGATGTCTTGAGTATTAGTGCTTGTGCTATAGTAGAATCTTTGTGAGTGCCAATGTTTTTTGTGAAACGTGGATTAAGTACCATTTCGCTTAATTTTTGGCACTCCATATGTATAATTCCAATAAAAGGTCATGCCGATTTTTTTCGTAAATTTAGTATTTTTTATGAAAAAACTATTTATTATATAGTCGTAGGGTGTCGTTCCTTTACCTCTTTTTCCTCTAAGAACTTGGTAAAGAGGTAGGAGAGGGGGAAGAACGACCATCACCGACCAAGTTTTATGATTGTTATTGTCATAAATTTGCTTTCATAAAAATGTCTTTTATCTAAATGTCAACTTGTTTACTGTGATTTATACGGACAACCAAGACGCCTCGTTAGGACTCCTACACCTGGAGTCAGAATTCCTCTGCCGTAGACATCATCACGAGGGTGGCTCAGTACAGAGAGATCATGCTTGCCTATGTTGACAGCGCTCGAGCAGCCACCGAGAGCGTTCACGCATACGTCGAGAGCGCTGCAGCATATGACGAGAGCATGAGAACAGCCGCCAAGAGCACTAGAGCAGCTCCCGAGAGTGCGCGAGAAGCCGTCGAGAGTGTGCGAGTAGTCGTCGAAGCTGCGAGAACCGCCCAAGAAGAGATCATGGAGATGATGGAAGGCGATGAGAAGTCATGATGGAGTTGAACTTTTAGTTCTAAACTATAATGGACTGTATTTATGTGATATATATGATTGATGTGTGTGAACTTAATTTCTATGTTGCTATGAAGGAACTAAACTTTCGCTTCCGAACTGCTAGTCAACAGCAACGTGATCATTTGTATCGTCTATCATGCTATGAAGATTGTGATGTGACTTTTCTCTATGTGATTGGATAACTATGAAGTTGACTTGTTAGCTTGTTTATTTATTTTCATAGATGAACTCGAACTGGTATGTGGTGTACACCAGGAGGAATCCAGGAGTTTATGATTCATGGGAGATATGCAAGGAACAAGTGGACGGTTACAAGAACAACTACTATAAAGGGTATATGAGTAAAAATACGCAGAGGATCGCTATGCCAACTACCTCCGCAAACATAAAATCAACTATGAAGTATGCAAGACCGTGTGGAGAAGTGGACTAGTAAAGAATTTGATTACCTTTATCTAGTTCTTTGTCATTATGGTGTTGTTGTTATCATGAGGTCTTGTAGTAAAGAATTTGATTATCTTTATGCACTTGTTTGTCATTATGGTGTTGTTGTTATCATGAGGTCTTGTATGTATGTGTACTAATTAGTGATGTAACATGAGTTGTTGTACTCTAATGCATACATGCATTTTATATAAAGTTTAGTTTATTGGTATGTTATATGTAATGTTTATGATTGCTTCTGTTGTTTGTGTGTTGTAATGTGTATTGGGTGCCGTTGATTGGGAATTGGCAGTAGAAGTAGCTGTGGCGGGTGCCCTAGACTGCGCGCCACAGCTAACAGTAGAACACAGTGGCGGGCATGGTGCAATGCCCGCCACTAAATGTGCTCTACCAGTGGCGGGCACCCGCCCGCTAGTGATTCCATTATAGCAGTGGCGGGAGGTCAGTGGTGGGTGCACTTGGGGAGCCTTGCCGGCCACTGATGGCCTTTTTGTACACGCCACTGCAAGGCATTGATACGTCTCCAACGTATCTACTTTTCCAAACACTTTTGCTCTGGTTTTGACATCTAATTTGCATGATATGAATGGAACTAACCCGGACTGAGGCTGCTTTCTGCAGAACTACTTTGGTGTTATTTTTGTGCAGAAATAAAAGTTCCCGGAATTGGACGAAACTTTTTGTGAATTTTTGTAACGACCCGATCCGAAAATCGGAGTCTCTGTGCATACCTTGCTAGTCCGTGGATCGAACTTGCTAGCACACACAGTACTCGAGGAATTATAACAGAGTTCAATCACACACTTTATTACATCGAGGTCCTCAAGGGAGTATTTATTTACATAAATATGGCTGAAGGCCATCTAAATAAAATAACTGCGGAAGCTTCGAAGGTAAATGAGTCCATCAACTCCACTCGCAAAACTGAGTGCATACCAACGACCTATCGCACCTTAATCCTCATCGGAAAACTCTGCAACATGAGACGTTGCAGCCGTGTAGATCAGCACATGGAATATGCTGGCAATGTCACACCATAGAGTAATGATGAAAAATAACTATCTCTATATGCAAATTTGGCTGGTGGAGGCTCTAAGTTTAATTTTGCATAATGCTAATTTTTCCCTACAACAAAGGAATAAATTTTTATTTACTACCATGTTTATGCCATTATTGAGAAGGTTCCTCCAACTCAATTCCCTAAATTCCCAAGTTATTAATAACCCAATTCATTAATTAAATAGAGTGATGAGATCAACCGATAATTCATTTATAGATACTCAAATTTGTCCATAACCGGGGACACGACTAATCATGATTAGTTTATACACTCTGCAGAGGTTGCGCACTTTTCCCCACAAGACTCGACCACCTCCATGATCGGAAGATCGAGACATAGTCTTTATGAATGTGTTCCCCTAAACCCTGGATAGGCCGGTACACCTACTTTCCCCTACATCTGCTAGCCTACCTGGAAAGGCTCACACAAACTTACTCAACTATGCCAGAGCCCATAACGGCTTGTGGCTGCACACGGAAGTTTCTAGGCATGAAATATCATATGATCCCTTTGAGCCTGGGTGGCATTCCATAGGGTGATCACACGGGTCCTTCGGGATCCCCTAGGGCAAGCACTGGATTCTCCAGGTGCCCCAACCATTCCACCCAGAGTTGTGTTAATGTTGCCACCTTAAGGTTGTCCCAAAATTATTATGTCTCTCTCATAACTTACATGAATCACACATACCAATCCCCGTCTACGAGCATGGCTAAGCAATATACAAGCATAACAAATATTCCCGGGGTGATCACATGTCATAGGTTCCTACCGCGTGAACTACATAGCAATACCATAATTTACCAATCCTACTCATGCAAATTTGTAAAAGTGACACTAATGCATAGTAAAAACTGGGTAGGAAAGTATGATCAAAGTGTGAACTTGCCTTGCTGACGTTCGTTAAACTCTAAGGATTGATAGTACTCCGCCTCACACTCCGGACAATCTAGCGTGACAAACAATGAGCATACATTAAGCAATCATGATCACAATTATGCAAACAAGATCATATGCAAAACAACATCAAAAGAAAAGTTGGAAACTCAAAGAAATTGGCAAAACAAGTTTCTTGACAGAAACTATTTTTAACATAGGAAAATAATATAAAATTTTAGTTTAACAGAAAGTATTTGCTATTAGTTTTAGTTAGCAAAATGAATCAATTAAAAAGGTTTTATAAAACAAAAGTTATGGCCTATTTAAGATAGAACTAAAATCTGTCCAGATTCAGTTTTTATAAAAACAAAAATTATTTTTATTAGTTCTCTGGATACATATAACATTCATAAACTGTAGCAAAAAGAATTTCTCAAAAACCTATTTTTAAATAAAAGATATACCCAAATTAGTGTTTAATACAAATCTGATTGAACTCAAATTTTAAAACTTTCAAAAATATTTTTCGTTTGGTTCTCTGGATAGATGGGATTTTTTTGAATCCGTAGCAAAAAGAATCATCGAAATATGAGTTATAGAATTAAAGAAAAAAAACAAATCTGAGATCCAATCTGAAAACATGATTTTGTATGAAATCGTGAAATTTCGGGCAGATGACAAGTGGCGCGATATGAGTTGCTGTTGGGTGTGCGTTGCTGGGCTAATAAGAGGCCGGCCGATCCTTAACGATTATGAAAAACCACATCTCACTTAAACAAAAACACTAGACGGTTCGACCTAAACCGAAAGAAAACCGATCTAATAGAAACTGATCTAATCTAAACGTTTTTTTTCGTCGGAGCGAAGGGAGTTTGTTGGCTTACAAAGAGAAACGGGAGGTGGGCAGGGAAGAAGAAGGCGATGGGGCGGCGGCTCCGGCGATCAACGGCGTCGGCGAGGTTTTACCAACGGATGCAGGAGGTCGGGGGCGACCGATTTTTGCTGAAGGTGAAGGTTGGTGATGACCGAAGCGAGCGGGGTGTCGAGGTGAACTCCGTGAACTATGGCAGCGTTGCGAGCTCGAGGCGGTCACTGTAGATGAAGAGGGGAGACAAGACCTTGTCAAAACCAATCTAGGGATCGAGAGAAATTGAACAATAGAAGAGGAAGGCTCGGGATGGCTCACCGGTGTCGGAATCCGGCAATGAACCGCGGCTTCGGTGGCGAGATCCAAACGGCGAGAGCTCCAAGTATTGGTGGTTTCGGGCGTTGGGGTTTGGGGGAATCGGTCGAGGAATGTCATGGGTATTTATCGGACATCTTGTTTGGACGAGGTGAAGGCTAGAGATAGGATTTTCGCGAAGTTTGAAACAAAGATGGCGTCTGGTTCGTGTCTGAGTTGGAGCTTCGTTTCCTTTCGATTCGTGCAGGGGAAGTAGATCCCGTGGGTCCCAGCAGTCAGACAAAAAAAATGAGAGAGAGAAGGGGTCGCACGTGAGAGAGAGATGAGTACGTGCGTGTGCGGCGGTGGCTCGGGGAGCGCGTGGAGCTCCTCGTGCTCCTAGCCTCGAGCGCTGGTGCGCCCTAGCGCTAGTTTGGGCTGGGTTGTCCTCGCCCAGTTGTTTTTTTTTGAATTTTTTTTCTTTTTTTTGACAGAAACAAAACGGGACGAAATATAATAAATAATAAAGCAAAGTATAGGGTATTATATACCAAAACGATCAGAAAAATAAATCCTAAAGCGTGAACAGTTTTGTCGAGGCAAAAAAAACTTTATAAAAACATTATTTAAAACAAAATCCAAATAAAACCAAATTTGACTTTCAAATAAATTGGCACTATTTTCTGCTGAATTTTGGGGTGTCATGTTACCTCCTCTCATACTTTTTTTATCAAAGTATTTTGTCAGGGATTTGTGAATAAAATTCAAATGCCAATTGAAAATAAGTCAAATAATGAAAATTTAATTGCCACATTCATTTCAATCAAAATGCATAGATGCTTAACTATAATTGTAAAACATTCCATATTGAAAATTTGGGATGTTACAATTTTTCTGGAATATATAATGAATTATGGAGCGAAGAGCTGCCGGAGGGAGGCCACCTATGGGCCACAAGCCAACAGGCCCCCGCCCCCCAGGTCGCGCCATAATGGCTTGTGGGGCCCACGAGGCTCCTCCGACCCTAATTCCAGTCCTATAAAATCACATCTTCGGAGAAAAAAATTAGAGAGAAGTTTTCATCGCGTTTCATGAGATGGGGTCGCCGCCACCTCCTGTTCTTCCTCGGGAGGGCTGATCTGGAGTCCGTTTTGGGCTCCAGAGAGGGGAAATCATCGTCATCGTCATCACCAACCCTTCTCCATCAACACCGCCACGATGCTCACCACCGGGAGTGAGTAATTCCTTTGTAGGCTTGCTGGACGGTGGTGGGATTGGATGGGATTGGTCATGTAATCGAGTTAAGTTTGATAGGGCGTGATCCCTAGTATCCACTATGTTCTAAGATTGATGTTGCTATGACTTTGCTATGTTTAATGCTTCTCACTAGGGCCCGAGTGCCATGATTTCATATATGAACCTATTATGTTTTCATGAATATAAGAGATATTAGGATCCTATCTTGCAAGTTGTATGCACCTATTACGTGTCTTGATCCGCATACCCCAAGGTGATAATAATTGGGATTCTTTCTGGTGATTGCCGTAGTTTGAGGAGTTCGTGTATTCACCATGTGTTAATGATTTGTTTCGGTTCTCTATTAAAAGGAGGCCTTAATATCCCTTAGTTTCCAATAGGATCCCGCTGCCACGAGAGGGTAGGACAAAAGATGTTATGCAAGTTCTTATCGCAAGCACGCATGACTATATACGGAATACATGCCTACATTATATTGATGAATTGGAGCTAGTTCTGTGTCGCCCTAGTGTGTAACTGTTACATGATTGATGTCCTCTAAATCGTTATCCATCACCGATCCACGTGCCTATGCTTTACATTTACTGAATCTTGCTAAGTTACTATTGCTACTTCTACTGTCACAACTGCTACAAAATTACTACTGTCGCTACTACTGTTACTTTTGCTACTACTATTTACCGTGCTACTAAACCTTTGCTGCAGATATCCCAGGTGTTGTTGAATTGACAACTCAACTATCAAGGCCAATAAATATTCTTTGGCTCCCATTGTGTCGAATCAATAAATTAGGGTGAAATACTACCCGTGAAGACTGTCGCGATCCCCTATACTTGTGGGTTATCAAGACCTTTTTCTGGTGCCGTTGCCGGGGAGCATAGCTCTATTTATTGTGTTAACTTGAGGATATCCAATTGCCGCTATGAAGAATCTGAAAGATTACCTTGTTCTATTAAAAGAAATTATGTTAAAACTGCTTTATGTGATTTAGGGGCCGATGTTAGTGTCGGGGATATTACCCCGCGATATAACCCGGCCTGAAATATGACCCGGTCGGGACTTGGCGACTCACTGGTGACCCGGCCGAGCTTGGCGGCTCATTGGTGACCCGACAGGCAGGTCAGACGAACGACAAGACCCAACGGGCCAGAAGGCGGCTCACAAAGAAGGCCCAAGATAAGGAAGGATTCCCTCACAAAGGAAACAAGACACGGATTAGGATTCAAGAGAGACTAGTCCTAATCCTACTCCCAATAGGACTCTACATGTAAACTTACCCCTTCAACCTATATAAGGAGGGGTAAGGCACCCCAAGAGGGACAAGTTCAAGTCATTAGAGATAGACAGATTAGAGGCTCTCGAGATTAGAGCATGCACTACGGCACCCTTGTAATCGAGATCATTCTCATCATCAATACACACAAAGCAGGACGTAGGCTTTTACCTCCATCGGAGGGGCCGAACCTGGATAAACTCGCGTCTCTCGATTCCGACCAGCCCCTCTCAAGCCGCCACCTAGTTGCGATGGCCTCACACCTAAGTTCTCTCATGAGGACATCATGCCGTGACAAAACCACGACAGTTGGCGCCCACCGTGGGGCAGGGTGCACGGTGATGTTATGATCTTGGAGGGAGCCCTCAAGGGATCGAGAAGCTCGCGATTCATCGGATAAAGAAGAGCCGTCTCGGTAGGACACTATATCGAATCCGTGTCTAACAATCGGAATCGGGAAAAATTGCGACGAACGATCCCATGCAAACGCTATGGCCCGAAGCACTTCAACCTTAATAATCGGATTGGAGGCAATCAAAGACCATGGAAAAATCTGTATGCGAGATGTCAGCCTCGAAGGTAAAAGTTACGATGCAGCAGACTCACGAGGCTGTCCGATGGTGCTGTCCCGAAGAAACAAGGCGGACGCCCTCCACATGCCGCTACTTTCTTGGTTGTCCTAACTACAGGTCAAACCGGTTGTAGGTCCATCCAAAGACCTACGGTGGCAACAATCCTTAGTTGATCAGCAAACTAGCACAAGGCCTAGGCAAGGGCAGGGTTTTTGTCTGATACGAAAAAAGAAAGGAAAAGAGCGCCACACCCGATCCGCTATGAGGTACTCATGCCCTACAATCCAGACACCACCGCAAGCTGCCAGAAACACCAGATATATCGGATCAAGGTATTTATAATTCACGGAAGGAGATCAACATCAATTGGGAGGAAGACAAACAACAATTAAATACTCAACACCAGAGTCGGAAAAAAAAAAGGAATCACCGCGCGTTAACTTCGCCATGGTCCGCTTCGCCTCGTTTTCTCGCTCACCTCTCCACCACAGATTCGGTCTTCGCCTACCGGCTGTCTCGCCGTGGCCGACTCGGCCTCGCCCGCCCGCCGCGCGGTGGCCGCCTCGCCCTCGCCCGTCCGTCACGCTGCCAGCTCTTCCTCACCTTGCCCCAATCGACTACCACGCCTTCACCAAACCAATCTCATCTGCTCGCGGTCGTCTCTACTTCCATCGTCGTCGACCTGTTCAATATCATGGCAAGCGCCGACCAGTTGTGCACCGCCTGTTATGGCGCCATCGGATGCCTGGAGGCCGCGTTCTCATCGGAGTACGCCCACACTTTCCACTCGCTTTGCGTCTCCGGTGCCCACGCATGTCCCTCCTGCTCCGTATTCTGGCGGTTGACCCCGACCTTCCAGCCGTCTCCGTTGCCGCCGCAGCCCGTTCGGATGCCACCATTGCGTCACGACGCTGCCTCACGGTCGGCGTACGGCGTCTGCAAGTGTGCCTTGGGATACGGCGCCCTCACCTTCACGCCGAGTGTCAGCACAGGTTCCATTGTCGTCTACATCACCGGCTCCGTCTGCCCGGTCTGCTACCGCTGGGCCTCTATCGACGCGGCCCTGCGCCTTCAAGTTGCCGTTGTGTCGTCCCCACAACTGCACATCGATCTACCTCACCGTGCCGCAGCGCCTGCCTCCGCCGTCCACGTCGCCGGCTCACCTCCACCATGGCTCGCCTCGCCTGCCTCCGCCGGCTCGCCTCTCCCACCGTGACCGCGCCTTCGAGCCGGCCTGCACCCACCTCGTCTGCCCCCGCCGGCCAGGGCTCGCTCCGCAAGCCGCCGGCCCCGTCACAACCGCCTCCGCTGCGGATGGACCCGCCACGAGCCGGCCCTCTCCGCCGCCATGGTCTGCCTTGCTTCGAGCCAGCTCGTGCACCCGCCTCGCCTCCGGCCGGCTCCGCCCATCCGAGCTGGCCCCGCCTCACCTCTGGCCGGCTTCGCCGCGCCCGCGGGCCGCTTGTTCCGTTCCGCGCGCCGGTTCAGCCCCCATGCGCCGCAGGCCTCTGCATACCCGCGCCTCCGTCTGCCTCCACCTCGCTTCTGCCCCGCCGCGCACTGGCAGGCTCCACCTTGTCCTGCTCGCCGTGTCGCGCCGTCGCCGGCTCGCCTCCCTCCCGCTACCTCAAGCTCGGGCCTTGCTAGTTATTCATCGTACAAGGACAGGAGAGGGGACAAGGCACGGGCGCTCCAGTTATTTCCGTCGGATCTCGCCTCCCGTCAGCTCGGATCTCGCCCGCCCCATGGCCGTCGTCGTGCGGACTACCGCCTTGCCCACCGCGCCGGCGCCAGCCGCCGCTGCTTCGGTCCCCGCCCCCGCCTCCCCCACCGGCGGCTTCGGTGGCTGCTCCCGCGCCCATGGCCACGGGGATTATGGGCATTGCCACGCCGCAGGCTAAGAAGCTGGCCAAGCAGCACAGAGTGGACTTTGTCAAAGTGATTGGCACTGGGCAGTTTGGCCAGATTACGTCGGCTGATGTTGAGGCATCTGCTGGTATCCAATCAAAACCAAAGGTCACTCCTAGTCCTGCTGCTGTGCTTTGGGCTATTCAGTCAGTAAGGGCCGTACCGCAGGCGGCGGCGCTTCCACCCATGCCTGGTGCCACTGGTGATTCCATTCACTGCAATGTAGGCTGCAGTGAGCAAGAACATGGCGGAGAGCCTGTCAGTACCAGCATTCCGTCTATTGATGGTGGACTCATCACACCCGTTTGGAGCAAGCTGATAAGCTGGATGTATATTTACTCTCACAGAACTGGAAGGAATTAGTCAAGAAGGCACGTGCAAAACAGCTTCAACCAAACAAGGAGATATAATGGCCGTCGGAGCCTTAAAACCTACAGTTGCGGCCACCGGGATTACTACAATTTCTAGCATAGATTGAATCACTTTCGGGCAAGACCAACAGGGCATGTTGCAATTTATAGCAGATCAAATCGATATGAATAGCGGCTGCGGTCTCCCGTGAGGGCGGTTTTTCTCTTCAATCAAGTTCAAGCAAAAAAACAAAAGCAATTCATCTACGGTCCAATTTACCGACCACCATCCACTATCACGAGAGAAGAGACTGACTCGGTGGAACAATACAACTTTGCGTCAAGATACTGTCATTCACACCACGTCAGTCTAAAGTATCTGCGTACGGACTAAATCAGCATCAGTGTCCGCATTCATCCAATAAAAATACCAGGTGCTATCCATTCCATCTAATTTATTAGCATGTATTAATTTCTTTGAGAACAATTACTTTGGCCTGTAATATTTTTTATACAGGACAATTATTTACTACAAAAGTGGCATGGCGTTAGACCACAAATACGGAGCTCGCGCCAATACCATTATGCGCCAGCCTCCGTCCATGCCGCACTACCCGACGGACACGCGTACAGGCCGTGGCCCGTATGATCTGATCTACATCAACGCGCCACGACCAACTCGCGTGACCGCGCCGGCTTACAACTCCGCGGCCGATTCACGCGTTCGAGCCGGCTTACAACACTGCGGCCGGCTCGCGCATCCGCGCTGGCTTACAACGCCGCGACCGACTCGCGCGTCCGCACCGGCTTCCAATGCCACGACCGACTCATGCGTCCATGCCGGCTTACAACGCCGCGGCCGACTCGCACGTCCGCACCAGCTTACAACTCCATGGCCGACTCGCGCATCTGCACCGGTTTCCAATGCCGCGATCGACTCTCGCATCTACATCAACATGCCGGGGTCGCGTCCGCCCGTATGAGCTGCCAAACAGACGCACGCAGACCGCCGCCGCCGCGGCCCGGTCTCTTCCAATAACATTGAGCAAAGGAAAAAGTGACATTTGGAATCATGTCTTATGCAAGGTTGCCAAAGCCCGCGCCAATCCCCACTCGCACCGGGTTGCCCAATGGATATGCGCACTGACTTGCCATCCCCCGGTCCGGTCTGTTTCAGCACATCAGAGAAATAAGAATCAGACATGGAGGAAACATCCCTGGAGAAGCTACAATTTGAGCCAGCCATTATCGAAGCCGGCAATTCAAAAGTCAGCGGCAAAGAAAAATGGCCCTGGAGGAGCCAGGAGAGCCGGACTACCCGAGAATGGCAAAGCATTGGTCAAGAAGCATATAAACTCAATTTGGCCACGACATTTACCAAAGACATATGATGAGCATCACGAAGATCATCAACTCACTACATTATCTCCAGTTTGGATAAAATCCATCGTTCAGTCGCCAACCTTATGCCGGCTTATGCCACAGCCAAGGATGAAGACTCTTAAGTCGCCTCCTCGAGTCAACTTAAGACGCGGGAGATACACATACATGATTTGGCAGATTCAACCGGGCTCAAATATTCTGAAACCCCGGGTCATTACAAGGAAGATAACCCGGTCCCGGGGGCTGCTGCTTTACTGGCAAAAACTTAAAAGTTGCCCAAGAGGACGAGCCTCCATGATGTGCCGTTCAAACATGGGTGCCCTGATTTATTGGATCATCATATTATGATCAATGGAATAAAGCCAGTTTTTCTGGACCCCAGATGTTTTGCAGTAGTAGCATTGTCTCCTATATATCCTATGGCCGGGCTTTTCCATGATCATAGGTCACTTGGGGGCTTCCAACTCAATGAGTTTAGCTTTCATACCCTCTTGACCGGCTTCCATGCCATATATGGGTTAAACCTGCCTGTTTGCAACTTGCTACTCCGCCAAGTGACCCGCCGTACTCTGGACAGTCAATCTTTCAATAAGACCCTGAACTTGTCAAGGTTAAAACGGCGGCTTATGTCACGAGAGAGCTAGGATAAACTCACCTGTCCGATGTAGTCTCTCCGCTATGTGGCCCGTTCATACTCTTAACAGTCAATCTTTTTTAAGACCCTGAATAAGTTAAGGTTAAAACGACGGATTTATGTCACGTGAGAGCCGGCTTACGGGATTAAAGGCATTCATGCCAAGCTTCTTGGAAGCAAAAACCTTGAGTTTTTTCAAAATAAGAATAAGAGTTGATCTCTTTTGGTTGTGCCTTCAAGGCCGACTTACAAATATTTGAGATATACATGTATATATTCTCTGTTAGTTGTTTTTATCATATACATACATCATCCTGCATTGCATCATACATGCATATCAAGCCGGTCATCAAACCGGGTTACATCGTAACCTCTGCAGGAACAAATAGATCTTTGATAGCCAAAATGGCTGGATCTTCATCATGGTTTACCATAACCAGTATTAAATGATTGGGGTTTTTCAAGCCAGCTCGGAAGAATTGACTATTCTCAAAGAGCCTACCTATCACATATAATGCCGTGTCATCTAATTGACCGGCTCTTGGATTTTTTTCAACTTATGCTCTGTAGTAAACTACAACACTTATGGATTTCTCAAACATATATTTGCCGGGTTGCACCGCAACCATGAGCAGGGATTTTCATTTCAAGGGCAAAGGCATTATTCCAGGATATTCAACAAAATACCGGGTTACAACCACGGTCAAGGAGTCATTCAACAAATTATGATGAGTTATATTATTCTCTCACAGTCCCAAGTCGCTGCTGGCATACGACCCGGCACTTGGGGGCTACATCATATGATGTTTTTCTTTTCAAAAGAGAAGTGCATATGAGTCCCGAGTCGCTGCGGGCAAACGACCCGGCACTTGGGGGCTACACTACTCAGATCAAAATTGCAAAAGTCCCAAGTCGTTGCAGGCATGCGACCCGGCACTTGGCGGCTACAGTATTCAGCTGTTCAAACAGATTACAAGGTCCAAATTGAAGACCCGGCCCATCACATACTGACGAGCTGACCCTTGGGGGCTACACATGTGAAATACAAGACACTCAGTCTATATCTGGCGACTCAGATGACAAATTTCTCAACATTCAACACCAAGTTCAAAGTCCCAGGTTGTTGCAGGCAAGACAACCCGGCACTTGGGGGCTACACTGGCTGAAGTTTTATAAAGTATAAAGACAATTGCAAGTCCCAGGCTACTGCAGGCAAGACAACCCGGCACTTGGGAGCTACACAATCGAAGATATTATTGAAAAGCACCAAGTCATCATGGATAATCTCGGAGCTTGGGGGCTACAGGTAATATGGATATCAAAAATAGAAAGACATTTTCAAGATGTCAATTGTGAGCGAGACGGGTCTCATTTCTTCATGGAGCGGAAGCATTGAAAGACCGACTCAACATCACACGGACTTCTTTATTTCCAATAATTTTATCAAGTCAGCTAGAGTCCAGTTGTTTGACCCGGCGTCACCAACAATCATGACCCGACATTATCAAAAGATCATAACCTGACAGAGTCTATATAAGTAACCCGGCTTCATAAGTTGAAAGTGGTTTAACAATGGACGATTTTCTATTCCCAATCAAAGCAATGGAAAGTCGGCTCAACTTCATATGGTTTTCTTATCTCCAATATTTTCATCGAAGCCAAAGCAATGGAAGCCAGCTCAACGTCATGTGGTTTTCTTATTCCCAAAAGTATCTTTAAGCCAAAGCATTGGAGGTCGACTCAATGGCATATGGGTGTTTTATTCCCAATATTTTGCAAAGGACACGGACCAGCAAGATGTTTATGAAGACGGCTCGTTAATATGAAGAAGAAACCCGAGTTTTCAAGGAGCTACTTCATTAAGCCGGCCAGTGGAGCAAGGCGGTCCCGTAACATATTTGTTATTCTTATTTCAAGAGCTTACCATGAATAAATTCAAGATAACCTGGGGGCTAATGTCGGGGATATTACCCCGAGGTATAAACCGACCTGAAATATGACCCGTTCGAGACTTGGCGACTCACTGGTGACCTGGCCGAGCTTGGCGGCTCATTGGTGACCCGGTAGGCGGGTCAGACGAACGACAAGACCCAACGGGCCAGAAGGCGGCTCACAGAGAAGGCCCAAGATGAGGAAGGATTCCCTCACAAAGGAAACAAGACCCGGATTAGGATTCAAGAGACTAGTCCTATTCCTACTCCCAGTAGGACTCTACATGTAAACCTACCCCTTCAACCTATATAAGGAGGGATAAGGCACCCCAAGAGGGACAAGTTCAAGTCATTAGAGATAGACAGATTAGAGGCTCTCGAGATTAGAGCATGCACTACGGCACCCTTGTAATCAAGATCATCCTCATCATCAATACACACAAAGTAGGACGTAGGCTTTTACCTCCATCGGAGGGGCCGAACCTGGGTAAACTCGCGTCTCTCGATTCCGACCAACCCCTCTCAAGCCGCCACCTAGTTGCGATGGCCTCACACCTAAGTTCTCTCACGAGGACATCATGCCATGACAAAACCACGACAGTTAGTGTTATGCATTTCTCCCTTTATAAAAGACTTGATTTGAGTAAGATTACACCTACTGAGATATCTTTGCAAATGGCTGATAAATCCACTGCTCTACCTATTGGAATTGTCGAGGACGTTCCTGTTGTGGTTGCAAATGTTACTATCTTGACAGACTTTGTTATTCTTAATATGCCCGAGGATGACAATATGTCGATCATCCTTGGTAGAACCTTTTAAATAATGCAGGGGCTGTTATTGATTGCAATAAAAGCAAGGTTGCCTTTCATGTCAATGGCAAGCAACATATCGTGCATTTCCCGAAGAAGCAAACTTTGGCTAATAATATTAATGTCATTGAGCCTGTTCCCACGGTTATAATTTGAAGTTTGACAATTCCTCTACCTACTGTCAAGAAGAAATATTATAATCTTATTGTTGGGGAGATGCAAATCCCCATTGAGGTAACCTAGTGATATACAAAAATTCTTCGGTTGCATGTTAATCGGAAACGGATGTTAATAAGACTTGATCAACCTTATTAATGGATCCTTTTTGGAAGACATGTGATTGATGAATTTAGTATTCACAACTCTCTGTATTGAAAGTTTATCCTCTGTTAATTTTAGTTTATATAAAATAAATTAGCTTCATTTTCTAGTTTTTTGTTTTTCCTGTACATAGAAAAATGCCCGAAAATAAAAAGTCTCAGATTGCCACAAAATTTTAACATGAATTTTTCTAGAATATATAAGAATTTTTGGCATAAAAATTGCAGCAGGGAAGTGCACCTGTGGGCCACAAGCCAACAGGGCATGGCCCACCCCTAGGTCGCGCCATGATGGCTTGTGGGGCCCACGGGCCCCCCCTGCCTTATCCCTTCAGCTCACTCCTTACCCTACCTCCAGAAAAAAATTCCCTAGCTCTCTCTCTCTCTCTCTCCCGTGTTCTTCCTCTAAAACTGAAATTTTTGATCTCTTTCCTCGGAACTCCGTTTCCAAAACTGTTGTGAGGAATTGTTCCTTGGTATGTGAGTCCTCCAGTCCTCCAATTAGTTTTTTTAGTGGTTTATATTTTGCATAATATCTTGCACTTGGTGCTACAGAAAATGAGCTTGCTTATTGAATTCTTTGAGTTCCAGGTAGTATGAATGCTTGATATGGCCTCTAGGCATCATCATGAGTAGTTGCTGTCAATCTTGCAAAGTTTTATTGACATAAGTTTGTGGCTCAAAAATTTCAGAAATTTGTGCTTATGAAGATGAGTTTCTTTAGGAGGAACTCCTCAAGAAGACTTACCGCGAATGAGTCATCGAGTGAGAGCTCAGTACGACAAGCTTACACTGAACCCCGGGACAACCAGATAGTTATGGCTGACGGCAAATCATGTCGATGGCCAAGTGATGAATTCATGAGAGGTGCAAGTATCAAGGAGAAATTTGACCGATTCATTTATAATACCGGCCTCACCAATTTCCTCGCAGATAAGTGTGTCCAACACTATAACCTTACCCGTACATTCACGCAAGGATTTCGCTATCAATCACATGCTTCTAGAGTGTTATTTAAACTTTATGATAAATCCTTTAGCATGACTCTAGAAGAATTCTTGGTTGCTTGCAAACTTCCACTTTGGGGTTCGCCCGAGAAACCATCAACAACTGATTATTATATGTTCCTCGAGAGTCTCTGCGTTGGAGAAGATAGGGGACTAAGGGGAGTAACGCAGGCCAGAATTAAAAGCATACATTTTCCCTCTATTCGTTACTTTGCACTGTTTAATGGGAAATGCGTAGTAGGAAAACAAGATTGCAGTGCATTATGTGCCCCTGACTAGAGCCTTATACACACTGCTGTAACTGGTGAACAACGCCATAACCTTGGTGCAATTGTTGCCCGAAGGTTGAACTCTAACTCTAGCAATGGTGATTTGTATGGAGTAATTTATGCCTCCCGCGTAGCTGCACAACTGGGAGTGTCACCCCAAACTAATGATCCCATCTTGCCTGATAGATATTTAGATTTTGAAGCTATGTGTTATCATTAGTATATTGTAAACCGTGCTAGGGGTTATGAGTATAACTTAATATTTGGGAAATATACGCCTGTGTCTGTCACTTTGCCTGCACCTTCCCTCTTTGATTTTCAGGCTCGATGGCATTACTATGTTCTTGAGGACGAGGTGCAGGAATACAAAGCTGCAGTCAAGGCTGCTCGTTTGGCAGAGGAGGCGGCCAGGAACGCCCCCACAAGTTACCATTTCAACCATTTTCCACATTATCAGTGGTGATCACCAAGCTAGGCAAACGCCTAAGCTTGAGGGAGTACGTATTTCCCTGCCTATATGCGGTATTCCACATGAGTCCACCATACCTACTAAGCGGGAGTGCTACTTGTGCATCCAAAACCTGTACTAAGCGGGAGTGCTACTTGTGCATCCAAAGCCTTTAAATCAAGATATTCCACATGAGTCCACCATACCTACCTATATGTGGTATTACCCTACCGTTCCAAGTAAACTTGCATGTGCCACCTCAAAATATTCAAATAAACTTCTGTTTTGTGCACTCGTATCGCTCATGGAGCGACAAGGCGGTCGGTATCTTCCATGCTAAGTGAGTTATTCTCAAGACGGTCGTTTATTTGCCGTCATTGGACAAGAGAGGCTGGTAAAAAGGATGCCTAGTCCTGCATAATCAAAATTAATTAAACAAAACTCCTTGGGACAGTTGATATGTTGGCAGGCATCCGTGGATTCGGTCAGCCATGGTTTGTGTATGGATGGTGGATAGGAGTAAACTTTACTATTCTGTTTGGGAACCGCCAATAATGAGTTTATCATGGAAGATATTGAAAACCTTTGTCGTAACGTCGACAAGAAAAGTGCACCTCCCAAAAATTATATCTTCAATCTTGTTTTAAACTTTAAGCTCTGGCACCTCTGCAAATCAATGCTTCCCTCTATGAATGGCCTATCTATTTACTTTTTATGTTGAGTCATCACCCTCTTACCAAAATCACCAGCCTAGAGAACACTATTGTCATTCTTATGCATCGATTCTAATTAATGTTGAGTATTAGCATGACTGGATATTTTCTACCCTGAATTAGAATGTTTAGTCGTTGCTTGGATCTTAGAGGTGTTCTACATTTATGTTTTGCGGTCTCAGAAAGGGCTAGCGAAATACCATGTCACCATATTATATCATGATTGTTTTGATAAATTGTTGGCTTGTGTGGTATTTTATTATTGCTTGCTAGTTTGTTATGTATTGCCATGAGTTAATATGATGTTTAGTTATAATCATGGATGTGGTTATTTATAATTTATGCTGAAAACTTGAGCACTAGCTAAGCATGTGTATAACGACGAGAACAAAAGAGTTTGTAAAAAAATTCTTTATCACTTTCAGTTTGTCAACTGAATTGCTTGAGGACAAGCAACGAGTTAAGCTTGGAGGAGTCCATACGTATCCAACATATCTACTTTTCCAAACACTTTTGCTCTGGTTTTGACCTCTAATTTGCATGATTTGAATGGAACTAACCCGGACTGACGTTGTTTTCAGCAAAACTACCTTGGTAATATTTTTGTGCAGAAATAAAAGTTCCCGGAATTGGACGAAAATTTTTGTGATTTTTTTCTAGAATATATAATGAATTATGGAGCGAAGAGCTGCCAGAGGGAGGCCACCTGTGGGCCACAAGCCAATAGGGCGCCCCCAGGTCGCGTCATGGTGGCTTGTGGGGCCCACGAGGCTCCTCCGACCCTAATTCCAGTCCTATAAAATCACATCTTCGGAGAAAAAAATTAGAGAGAAGTTTTCATCGCATTTCACGAGACGGAGCCGCCGCCACCTCCTGTTCTTCCTCGGGAGGGCTGATCTGGAGTCCGTTTTGGGCTCCGGAGAGGGGAAATCGTCGTCGTCGTCATCACCAACCCTTCTCCATCAACAACGCCATGATGCTCACCACCGGGAGTGAGTAATTCCTTTGTAGGCTTGCTGGACGGTGGTGGGATTGGATGAGATTGATCATGTAATCGAGTTAAGTTTGATAGGGCTTGATCCCTAGTATCCAGTATGTTTTGAGATTGATGTTGCTATGACTTTTCTATGCTTAATGTTTGTCACTAGGGCCCGAGTGCCATGATTTCAGATCTGAACCTATTATGTTTTCATGAATATAAGAGTGATTCGGATCCTATCTTGCAAGTTGTATGCACCTATTACGTGTCTTGATCCGCATACCCCAAGGTGACAATAATTGGGATTCTTTCCGGTGATTGCCGTAGTTTGAGGAGTTCGTGTATTCACAATGTGTTAATGCTTTGTTCCGGTTCACTCTTAAAAGGAGGCCTTAATATCCCTTAGTTTCCAATAGGAACCCACTGCCACGGGAGAGTGGGACAAAAGATGTTATGCAAGTTCTTATCGCAAGCACGCATGACTATATACGGAATACATGCCTACATTATATTGATGAATTGGAGCTAGTTCTGTGTCGCCCTAGTGTGTAACTGTTACATGATTGATGTCATCTAAATCGTTATCCATCACTGATCCACGTGCCTATGCTTTACGTATACTGAATCTTGATAAGTTACTATTGCTACTGCTACTGTCACAACTGCTACAAAATTAATGTTGTCACTACTACTGTTACTTTTGCTACTACTATTTGCCGTGCTACTAAACCTTTGCTGCAAAGAGATATCCCAGGTGCGGTTGAATTGACAACTCAACTGTTAAGGCCAATAAATATTCTTTGGCTCCCCTTGCGTCGAATCAATAAATTTGGGTGAAATACTACCCGTGAAGACTGTCGCGATCCCCTATACTTGTGGGCTATTAGGCATTTCTGCAGTAGTGTAGGTAGGAGCATTTGTAGCAATGCTCCCCTTGCACGAGCCCAATGAAGTGAGTGTTGATCATAATCCTACGTTTGAGTGTCATAGGACCTAGGACGTGCTGCATAGCATCAAGATCAAGGTCGAAGTGACTCGGCTTGCCACAAATGTTTAGTCGTTGCTTGGATCTTAGAGGTGCTCTACATTTATGTTTTGCGGTCTCAGAAAGGGCTAGCGAAATACCATGTCACCATATTATATCATGATTGTTTTGATAAATTGTTGGCTTGTGAGGTATTTTATTATTGCTTGCTAGTTTGTTATGTATTGCCATGAGTTAATATGATGTTTAGTTATAATCATGGATGTGGTTATTTATAATTTATGCTGAAAACTTCAGCACTAGCTAAGCATGTGTATAACGACGAGAACAAAAGAGTTTGTAAAAAAATTCTTTATCACTTTCAGTTTGTCAACTGAATTGCTTGAGGACAAGCAACGAGTTAAGCTTGGAGGAGTCCATACATATCCAACATATCTACTTTTCCAAACACTTTTGCTCTGGTTTTGACCTCTAATTTGCATGATTTGAATGGAACTAACCCGGACTGGCGTTGTTTTCAGCAAAACTACCTTGGTAATATTTTTGTGCAGAAATAAAAGTTCCCGGAATTGGACGAAAATTTTTGTGATTTTTTTCTAGAATATATAATGAATTATGGAGCGAAGAGCTGCCGGAGGGAGGCCACCTGTGGGCCACAAGCCAATAGGGCGCCCCCCAGGTCGCGTCATGGTGGCTTGTGGGGCCCACGAGGCTCCTCCGACCCTAATTCCAGTCCTATAAAATCACATCTTCGGAGAAAAAAATTAGAGAGAAGTTTTCATCGCATTTCACGAGACGGAGCCGCCGCCACCTCCTGTTCTTCCTCGGGAGGGCTGATCTGGAGTCCGTTTTGGGCTCCGGAGAGGGGAAATCGTCGTCGTCGTCATCACCAACCCTTCTCCATCAACAACGCCATGATGCTCACCACCGGGAGTGAGTAATTCCTTTGTAGGCTTGCTGGACGGTGGTGGGATTGGATGAGATTGATCATGTAATCGAGTTAAGTTTGATAGGGCTTGATCCCTAGTATCCAGTATGTTTTGAGATTGATGTTGCTATGACTTTTCTATGCTTAATGTTTGTCACTAGGGCCCGAGTGCCATGATTTCAGATCTGAACCTATTATGTTTTCATGAATATAAGAGTGATTCGAATCCTATCTTGCAAGTTGTATGCACCTATTACGTGTCTTGATCCGCATACCCCAAGGTGACAATAATTGGGATTCTTTCCGGTGATTGCCGTAGTTTGAGGAGTTCGTGTATTCACAATGTGTTAATGCTTTGTTCCGGTTCACTCTTAAAAGGAGGCCTTAATATCCCTTAGTTTCCAATAGGAACCCACTGCCACGGGAGAGTGGGACAAAAGATGTTATGCAAGTTCTTATCGCAAGCACGCATGACTATATACGGAATACATGCCTACATTATATTGATGAATTGGAGCTAGTTCTGTGTCGCCCTAGTGTGTAACTGTTACATGATTGATGTCATCTAAATCGTTATCCATCACCGATCCACGTGCCTATGCTTTACGTATACTGAATCTTGATAAGTTACTATTGCTACTGCTACTGTCACAACTGATACAAAATTACTGTTGTCACTACTACTGTTACTTTTGCTACTACTATTTGCCGTGCTACTAAACCTTTGCTGCAAAGAGATATCCCAGGTGCGGTTGAATTGACAACTCAACTTTTAAGGCCAATAAATATTCTTTGGCTCCCCTTGCATCGAATCAATAAATTAGGGTGAAATACTACCCGTGAAGACTGTCGCGATCCCCTATACTTGTGGGCTATCAGGCATTTCTGCAGTAGTGTAGGTAGGAGCATTTGTAGCAATGCTCCCCTTGCACAAGCCCAATGAAGTGAGTGTTGATCATAATCCTACGTTTGAGTGTCATAGGACCTAGGACGTGCTGCATAGCATCAAGATCAAGGTCGAAGTGACCTAGGACGTGCTGCATAGCATCAAGATCAAGGTTGAGTGTCATAGGACCTAGGATTATGAACATTGATGAAACCACCACCAAAACTTGCAAATAAACCATGGATCGGAGGAGAAACTCACCGAGGATGAAGATGCACGGATCAAACGAACGAAACCCGCGAAGAAATGAAGGTTTTGGAGGATTTTTGTAGGGTTTGAGAGAGATATGTGAGAGCGTTGGGCGTTGGGAGGAAGAAGAAGAAAACCTCCCAGCGTCGGCGGCTCATTTGAATGAAGATCCAGGCAAAATGAGCGCTCATACGAGCGCGAGCGCCCGTATGGAACGGTGTCTCTCGTTCAAATAAGCCGATCTAGGGTTTACTTACCTGAAACGGATGCTCAAACGGGCTCATGCGCTCTTTCAAAACGCCGTCGTCAAAACTGTTAATCTAAAGCCTACCGGGTAGAGAGCGAAACGGGCGCTTGGACGGGCACTGGCGCTCGTCCGAAAGGCCGTCTTTCTCTCTGTTTCCGCGGACGCTCCTGGTTGAAAAGTCAAGCAACCACGCAAACGGACATTGGCCCTCGTGTGGATCACCGTCTTCAATTCTGTAAGTTGTGGCTGATTTTGGCGAGACTGTCATACGACCGCGCAAACGAGTGTTGGCGATCGTATGAAACTTTCATGCAACTGCGCATATGGGTGCACGTATGAAACTTTGTCGTTCTCCTCTGTTCTTTTCCTCCTTTGCTTATTTCCCTGAATCCTCTTTTCAACACTTCTCCTTCATGAAAGTGCGTTATATCGACTAGAGGGGGGGGGGGTGAATAGGCGATTTTTATAAATTCGTCACTAAGGAATTACTAGTTGAGGAATTTGCTAAGTGACGAACTACGAGCACCGGAATAAGTACTCAAGTGCATGCGAAACATAACTGTAGCATAGTCATCATGATGAAATGAAACATACACAGAGCATGAATAGTGTGAACAGGATAAGCAGGCAGAAGACAAAGTGACTGAAGAATTTGAGATGAGGAAATTGAGAAAGTCTTCAGTCAAATTCTTCAAACAGTAACGATCAGTTTCATCAACAAGTACTTCAAGGAATTGAAAGGGTTGAGGAAATAGAACCAGGAGCTCGATGAAGACAATGATTTGATGACCCGGTTCCAACTACTGTGACAGTCGTACGTCTGGTTCGGAGCGGCTTGGTATTTAAACCAAAGGACACACAGTCCTTACTGTATTCTCCTTGAGCTAAGGTCACACATACCTCGCCCAACATTCGTGGTAAGTCTTCAGGGTAGACTTCCAAACCCTCACAAACTCGGTCACCCGGCACTCCACAATTTCCTCTTGGATGCTCTAGATCATGACGCCTAACCATCTGGAAGATGCACAGTCTTCAAAGGTAAAAAGTGTCGGTTCCACACAGGAACAATCTCTTCAACGATGCTCAATCACTTTGGGTTTTGGTGGTTTGGGTTTTGGGTTTTTCCTCACTGATGATTTTCTCTCAAAGTCCTCAGAGGATGGGTTGCTCTCAAATGACAACTGTCAATCTCTCTTGGAGCAGCCAACCAACTAGTGGTTGTGGGGGCGGCTATTTATAGCCAGGGTGCAACCCGACATGATATGACATAAATGCCCCTAATGATATGACCGTTATGTGGATAGAATATTTGGACAGCTGGCGCAAGGCACAACAATGGTCGGAGATTTGAACTCTCAAATTCCTCAGGGCTATCATATTCCTCACGGTAGGCTGTTCGCACTAGCAAAATCCTAACTCCTCAGTCAGAACAAATTCCTCGGAGAACAGAAGAACTTCGTCTCTGTCACTGAAGAAATTGACTGAACTGCAAGAGATTTCCAAAGGCTTCACTCGAAGGTTTTGGGTATGTGTAAGCTTTGAGATGAGCACCACATGGAAATTCTTCCTTAGTATTACCTCGACCCCCTTTAACAGTACGGTTTTTCCTATGACTCAAAGAAAGGAAATGAAACTACGAAAACAAAAGTCTTCACGCTTCATAGTCCTCGTAACAATATCTTCAAGGTCACACCAATTTCTTCATTCTTCAAAGTCTTCGGGAAATATCAAAGTCTTCATCTGAAGACATTCATTTTTAGGGGTCGTCATTCTTCGTATATAGCAAACTCCTTAGCGACTTATAGAGCATGTGTACACTCACACACATATTAGGCCCTTAACCTATAAGTCTTCAATACACCAAAATCACTAAGGGGCACTAGATGCACTTACAATCTCCCCCTTTTTGGTGATTGAAGACAAATAGGTTAAGTTTTCAACGGGGATAAATATATGAAGTGTAAGTACTGAGTTTGAGGAATTTGATTGCAAGATATAGAGGAACTCGCCCTGAAGATGTGCATATTTGAGGAATTTGCTTTGGACTGCAAATGCACATGGCAGGATAAAATCTTGGAGATCTCCCCTTGTATCTTGTAATCCATACACACATTTAAGATATATCATGAGGAAATTGAAATGCATGATGGAAAATGGTGTCTGACGAAATTCAGCATGCATGCATTAAGGTACTTGAGGAAATAAGCATGCAGAAAGCATTTCAAAAGCGTCAGACCACCATCGGACTTAAGTTTACAACTCAACCAACGAACACTTTAGAAGAGCGAGAGTTGCAACTTAAAGAAAAAAATAGCCCATGTAAAGAGACCCGCTTGAAGACTAACTCAAATTTCTCCCCCTTTGTCATCAAGTGACCAAAAGGGATGAAATTGAGGACTAACGCTCCTGAAAGAATTTCATCTTGAAGGTGGTGGAGGAGCGCCAGCGTTGTCGGGGTCGGTTGGTGGGGTAGGGCCTTTAGCAGTATCATCAAGGTCCTCAGCTTCATCCGTCTCACGCGATGAAGAATATGAGCTTGTAACTAGCAGAGGAACTTGAACCTGTCTGAATTTCTTCTAAGGAGGATGAGACCAGTCAAAGTTCTGCTGAAAATCCATCTCCTTGAGTTCTTCAGGTATTTTGTGATGTGCTAGTATGGCCCAAGTGCGATTGTAGATTTCATGCACATAGTAATGATTTTTCTTCACTGTGTTCTGCATCACAGTCATGTTCTGAAGAATTGATTTGAACTGACGCTTGACCCATGATCAACCTTCTGATGAAGACTTAGAAGAAGCTCACAATCGGTCATCACACGAGGGGCAAAAGCTTGAGGATTTTGAATTGAGGTTTTTGCAGCAGAATCTTGGGTGGCAGAGTCATCATTGGTGGAGTAAGATGCAGCCTTATGGAATCGACCATCCAATGGACGAGTGCCTTCATCAACTACAGCTTTGCCTTTTCCTTCAACTGAAGAAAATGTCTTTTTGAGGACTTCGATCGGAGGTACAAAGCTGAAATGATTTTGAAAGTCAGCCTTAAAAGGAATTGAAGACCTTTCTCTGATGAATTTCATGATCCAGGAAGCATAAGGCTTCGACTCGAATGGTGACAGAGCTATATTTGCCAAAGTCCTCATGAAGAAATCGTGATAATTAATGGGAATCCCATGAATGATGTTGAACAACAAATTCTTCATGATGCCAACAACTTCTTCTTCTTCAGAGTTGTGGCCTTTGATTGGACTGAGGGTTTTGGTCTATATACGGTATATTGTCCTGGGCACATATAGCAAATCCTTCACTAAGAAGGTGGTCCTTGGAGGTTTGCCTGGCGCCAAAGGCTTCATCAGTACTTGCGTCATGTGATTTGGCAGTTCAGGATCATCATAGATGCATCTTGCTCCTTCTGAAGGAATTGGAATTGGGACAACATGAAGCAATTCAGTTGCTGGAGCAGTGTAGTGTGTGTTGCCAGACATCCAATCAAGGATCCATGTGTTAACATCAGAAGTTTCACCAGAAATGTGCAAGGTTGCATAAAATTGAAGAATTAGCTCTTCATTCCAATCACAGATATCAGCACAAAATGGCAGAAGCCCGACGTCATGAAGAACATTGAGCACAGGAGTAAAACAAGGGATGGACGCCATATCCACATGAGGAATTTGATGATGCTGGAAGACTATGTCCTTGTCAAATAGTACAACAACATAGAAATTCATCTATGCAGATGTCCATAACCTTGAGCGTCCGACCCTTGCAGATTCATAAGGATTTGGCCCTGTGAAGAAAATATGTTCATTCAAGAAATTTGCCTTAATGAATTTGGGGCGCTTTGTGCCTTTGAATGGCAATTTTGGTTTCGGCTGAAGATTTGGCTTGAAGCGTCCCACAATTTCCCTTGGAATGACAACAGCTTCTCCAGACTGAGGAACTTGTGTAGTAGTGTCTTCAGGTGCAGTCTAGGTATGAATTTCTTCAGCTGATGCAGCTGGAATTTCTTCAGGAACAGATATGAGGGGAGTGGTCAGACCTTCAGACCATGTTGGAATTTCTTCAGTCTGAGCAGGTGAGTGAGGAATTTGAGTAAGAGGAGTGATCATTGGTGAATTGGGTTGAGCAGCCTCCCAATAGTCATCATTGATAAGTGGAGTTGTATTTCCAATATCCACAACCTCATCCATTTCTTCAACTCCAGCCTCTTCAGCAGTTAACTGAGGCTGGGGCGATGATACCAGAGGGGTTGAAGCATTTGCTTCCACCTCTATTTCTTCATCAATCTGCTCTGAGGAAGCAGCAGAGTGATTATCTTCATCTTCTTCATTTGGGATAACATAGTCTTCCCCAAATGGAACAATTTCATATGCAGGCACGACAGAGATAGGAGTTGCATCAATGGGTTCATTTAAAAAACTTGGCATAGTCTTCAATATCTTTGCAGCTGAGGATTTTGAGGATGTTGATGCTTTTCTTTTTAGTGTTGCTTCCTTCTCCGCAGCCTTTGTTTTCTTCACTTCTGATGCAGAAGGAAGTGTGACTTTCTTCACCCTTGAAGATTTTGCTGGAGGAGCATGGGGTGAAGGGGGAGCAGTTCCTTCAGGCACGACTGATGCAGTCGCCCAGGCAGTTTCTTCAGGCGCAGTGGTTTCTTCAGCTGGCCCGATATTTTCTTCAGGCGCAACATTGGGAGTTGCCCTGAGAATTTCTTCAGCAACATGAATTTCTTCAGCTGCACTAGCAGTTTCATTAGCAGGCTGAACGGAAGAGCTTGCCTGAGGGTTTTGTGGTTGCGAGCGAGCTGTAACCCTTGTGTTGTGGTCTTTGATGACTTTGTCAGCAATGTCAACAAATCGGACCTTGGCACCTTTCCAATCAGCGTAGTATCGGTTAAATTCATTGCAGAGGCCTTTGATGTCCTTTTGTATAGAGAGGAGCTGTTCAGGCGTCAGATTGAGAATGTTGTTCTTCATGAAGCGCTATTTCTTGAACTGGGCCTTCTTCGCCTTCCTGGCCTTCTCAAACTTCCACTTTTCTTCACCAATAAAAGCAGTGAGGACATGACTTGGGCTAGGAGGAAGCTTCAAATCATCAATGGGAGTGTTAGGATCGTCGTGCCAGATATCAATGAAGTCTAGCACAGTTCTTGGATCTAGCAGAAGAGGAATTTGAGTGCCCTTTGCCTGAGCCACTCTCTCTTGTTTGTTTCTGACGATTTCAGCAAGTTCATTGTCATTATCTTCATCATACTCAGATTCCGAGGGAACTTGAAATATCTTTCTTCTTGTGAGGACTTGGCCTTTTGCTACGTCCTGCAGTAGCTTTCACTTTCAGCAAAGTGGGACTGCTTGAGGAATGTGCTTGGGCTGATGAAGTTGCAGATGCCCCTGAAGCAATTGAAAATCCAGCAGTCCTCTGACATGTTGCAAGGTGCACTGGTGTTGAGGACATGGCAGCTGCAGCTAAAGATTGTGCAACCACTGAGGGCATTGGAGGAGCCCTTGATGATTTTGCCTAAGTCATTTGCTGGGAAGAACTTGGCCATGAGGGCATTTGGCTTGAAGACTTTGGCTTTGTTCCAGATTTCTTCATCATGGCTTTCTTAGGTGTAGTGCCACTAGCAGAGGCCCCAGCAGAGGTAGCAGCAGCAGAGTCCTCATTGAATTTCTTCACAGCCTCTTTGGCAGTCCTAGCCAACTTGGCTTGACGCTTTTCCCATTCATGAGGAAAGTCTTCACCAGTTTTGAGACTAGTGGGGTCAGCACGTTGGCCTGCAGCCAAAGGTGGTCTTTGGCACGGGGGTGTAAGCGCGAATTTCTTCATGTACTTTGGGGTAACATAACGATGTTCTCTCCATTCCCGGGCCCATCTCCTCTCAATCTTCTGAATGCATATTTTACGCTTCTCTTTGGTTTCCTTCCCATATATTTCCTCATCAGGTGTGCAGTATTCATCATATAAGTCATCAGGTATCTCAAAAGCAGTGTCCACTTCTGTTTCTTTCCTCCTTTCTGAGGTCTTTTCCCATCTGCCATTTTCTTCAGCTGGGGATTTTGAACTTTTGAGGATTCTGACGAAGTATACAATTTTTCTTCAAGGAACGCTGCAAATGAGTTAAGTTGATGAGAACCTAGAGGTTCATCATCTCACACTTGTACCTGTGAATAGAGTATAGGTGCAAAGAATTTGAAGAGGTCAGATGCGTTCTCACAATTTTTGGCAAAAGTATCAAGTTTGAGGAATTTGACCATAGATGACTCTAAGAATTTAACAAAGTGTTCTTGACTTAGGTTCCAGAGTTGTGTAGATTCGAAAATTCACACAATTGAGGAACCTTTGAAGAAAATCATAACTTACAGAAACACATTAAGAAGACAAAGGTTTGTATGTCCTTATCGATGAGCAGTTGGAGAGAGAACACCTTTTGAGGATTTTGAGGAAATCATTTGGATCAAAAATGGTAATAAAATTAGATTTTATTTACCGTATGCGATGAACACGACGAACTGGGAGTGGAACTGGAGGAAGTTCGTCAGTCCAGATCTTCCGTACCCTAACTTGGCGACGGAAGACAGCTACGGCGGCGGCGGAGTGAAGATTTCCGCGGCTGGCACGAGTACGACGACGGGGAGGTAAAGGGTGGTGAAGCTTTTCCTTTCCGACAGCGATGAAGTTAGCGGCGGCTCTAGGTCTGAGCTTGAGTGGGGAAGATGAGTTTGAGCGGAGTAAAAGTGAGTTGGTAAGGGGAGGGGTATTTATAGCCGAAGTGAAAACTGAACAGTCCGAAGATTTTGGACAGATATACCCCTGACCCTTGCTATCCATGCGACATGTGTCACCCACGTACTGAGAAGTGGAGATAGTGGGGGATCGTGGGTTATCCAGTCGTGGGAATCAGAATCGGTTTGAGCGGCAACCGCCAAAAATTGAAATTGAAAATTTTAAAGTTTCGTTCGCAAATTCTTCAGCTGACAAAGACTCAGAGAAGACTTTGAACGGGTTTCACGGTAGTACGCATATGAAGAATTTGTGAACAAACTGGGTTGAGTTTAGCATAGAGGGGGAACGGGTCTGATCACATTCACTTAGAAGAAAATCAACTTGAAGAATTAGCTATAAATGAATGATGTTGAGGACATTGAAAACTCAATATATATATAGTCAATGAAGAGAAACTCACATGAAGAACATTAGTTGAAATGTTTGAAGAATTTGAAATTTTGAGAAATTTGCAAACTCGAAGAATTTGACAATTTGAAGAATTTGCAAAATGATGAAAAACTCAATTTCTGAAGAAATTCAACTATGGTGGTGGCGTGACCCACCGTATAAGAATGATGATTTCAGACACCGCGTACAATTGTCGTAGGGTTTTGAGAATCAAATTCTTCATTAATTTCTTTACACTTAGAGAGTTAGTCTTCATTGATTGAAGAAAAACGTTACTTCGTGTGTTGCGCATCAAAGTCATCAATTTTGCATAAGTGTTAGGATGTGTGTCCTTTCAAAGAACATTCGGAGATTCTGAGATATTTAGCTCACACCGCAACTTGCAAAATCTTTTCTCATCCAAGGGCTTTGTGAAGATATCACCCAGTTGTTCTTCGGTCTTCACGTGGTCGATGAAGATATCGCCCTTCATCACATGGTCACCAAGAAAATGATGACGAATCTGGATGTGCTTGGTCTTTGAGTGCTGAACTGGGTTGTAAGCAATCTTGATGGCACTCTCGTTGTCGCAGTAGAGAGGGATATTCTTCACATTGATGCCGTAGTCCTTGAGGGTTTGCTTCATCCATAGCAAATGAGCACAACAGGAACCAGCAGCAATGTACTCAGCTTCAGCACTAGATAGTGACACGCAGTTCTGCTTCTTCGAGGACCAACAGACTAAGGATCGTCCAAGGAAATGACATGTGCCTGATGTTGACTTGCGGTCCACACGATCACCAGCATAATCAGAATCAGAATATCCAATGAGGTCAAGATCTGAGCCATTGGGGTACCATAATCCTAGTGTTGGTGTGTGAGCTAGATATCGAAGAATATGCTTCACAGCCTTATGGTGTGATTCCTTCGGTGTTTCTTGAAAACGGGCACACATGCAAACACTAAGCATAATATCTGGCCTAGATGCACATAGATACAATAAAGAGCCAATCATGGAGCGATATACCTTCTGATCGAAATCTTTACCATTTTTGTTAGTGTAGAGTTGACCAGTTGTGGGCATAGGAATCTTGACGCCTTTGCAATCCTGCATGCCGAATTTCTTCAGGACATCCTTGAGGTATTTCTCTTGAGAGATGAAGATGCCATTGCATTGTTGACGAATTTGAAGCCCTAGGAAGAATTTGAGCTCTCCCATCATAGACATTTGATATTCTTCACTCGTCATATAGGCAAATTTGTCACTGTAACGTTTGTCAGTACATCCAAATATAATATTGTCCACATATATTTGGCACACAAATAATTCATCATCATATGATTTTGTGAAAAGAGTTGGGTCAAGTACACCGGGTTTGAAGCCTTTCTTCATGAGGAATTCCTTCAGAGTGTCATACCACGCCTGAGGGGCTTGCTTGAGGCCATAGAGATCCTTGTTGAGTCTGAAGACTTTGTCAGGATCCTTAGGATCTTCAAAACCTGGGGGTTGAGCAACATCTTCTCCCTCAAGCTTACCATTGAGGAATGCACTTTTCATATCCGTTTGATATAAGATGATATTGTGATGGTTAGAATAAGCAAGCAATATGCGAATAGCTTCAAGTGTTGCAACAGGTGCAAACGTTTCATCAAAGTCAATTCCCTCAACCTGTGTGTAGCCCTGTGCCACAAGACGGGCCTTATTCCTCACTACCTAACCAAGTTCGTCTTGTTTGTTGCAGTAGATCCACTTGGTACCTATGACATTGTGCTTCCGAGGATCCGGACGCTTGACAAGTTCCCACACGTTGTTGATCTTGAATTGATGCAATTCCTCTTGCATGGCTTGAATCCACTCAGGCTCCAAGAAAGCTTCATCAACTTTGGTGGCCTCTGTTATAGAGACAAAAGCAAAGTGCCCACAAAAGTTAGACAAATGAGAAGCTCTTGAGCGAGTGAGAGGACCTGGTGCATTGATGTCGTTGAGGATTTTCTCAATCTGCACTTCATTTGCAAGTCTTGGATGAGCGGGTTGAAGACTTTGTTGAGGCTAAGCATTTTCTTCAGCACCATTTTCTTCAGGTGTATCAGCATGAATATCTTCAGCGTTGGGTACAACTTCTTCAAAGAGTAGTTGTTATTCAGTAGGGATCACATCTTCAGTGGCCTTGAACCTAATGGATTCCTCAGGAGACATTTCATCTAGCACAGGAGGTAGGTGCTCTCTTTGCGAGCCGTTAGTTTCATCGAACCGCACATCTACAGTTTCAACAACCTTGTTGTGAAAGGTGTTGAAGACTCTGTAGGTGTGCGAGTCCTTTCCGTAACCAAGCATAAAACCTTCATGTGCTTTCGGTGCAAATTTAGAGCTGTGGTGAGGATCTCTAATCCAGCATTTAGCACCGAAGACTTTGAAATAACTCACATTGGGTTTCTTGTCAGTGAGGAGCTCATATGAAGTCTTCTTGAGGAACTCGTGAAGATATACCCTGTTGATGATGTGGCGGGCAATATTGATTGCCTCAGGCTAGAAACGGCGAGGGGTCTTGTATTCATCAAGCATGGTGTGAGCCATCTCAACGAGATCCTATTCTTGCGCTCCACAACGCCATTCTGCTGAGGAGTATAAGGGGCAGATAGCTCATGAGTAATACCAAGTTCATCAAGATAATCATCAAGACCAGTGTTCTTGAACTCAGTCCCATTATCACTCCTGATATGCCCGATCTTAACGCCGAAATTCGTCGAGGCCCTTGAAGAAAATCGTCTGAAGACATTCTGCACTTCAGATTTGCACAGGATAATGTGCACCCAAGTATAGCGAGAGAAATCATCAACAATGATAAAGCCATATAAGCATGGAGTATTTGTTAGTGTGGCATAGTGAGTGGGACCAAATAGATCCATCTGAAGCAATTCAAAAGGACAAGTGGTAGTCATGATAATCTTGGATGGATGCTTGGATCTGGTCATCTTTCCAGACTCACAAGCCGCACACAAGTGATCCTTGAGGAATTTGACACCCTCAATATCAATGACGTGCTTTTTCTTTGTGAGCGTGTGCAAGTTCCTCATGCCAGCGTGTCCAAGTCGTCGATGCCATAACCAGCCTTCTGAAGCTTTTGCAAGTAGACATGTGGCCGACTGTGGACCTGTAGAGAAATCAACAATATACAAGTCTCCTCTCCTAAAGCCTTCGAAGACTTTGGATTTGTCAGATTCCATGACGACAACACAACGGTATTTGCCAAAGATGACAACCATATCAAGATCACAAAGCATTGAGACAGACATGAGGTTGAATCCAAGGGATTCGATAAGCATTTCTTTATCCATGTGTCGATCCTTCAAGATTGCAACCTTACCTAGACCCAATACCTTGCTTTTTTCCTTTGTCAGCGTAGGTGATATGTTTCAGATGTGATGGAGCAAGTGGAATGTCCATCAATAGATTCTTGTCTCCAGTCATGTGCTTGGTGCAGCCACTGTCTAGGACCCACTCAGTAGCTTTAGGTGGCTCATCCTACAGATGAATTAGTACCACTGACGAACACATATACTTCAGAGTGAAGAATATGACATCAAATTCATCAGATTGAATTTCATCACATAGTATAGTAAGCAAATTAATGTGAGGACGAGAGAAATGAATGATTCATTTCTTCGGGATTAGCTTGCGTCCTTTCAAGCATTTCTTCAGGTCTCCAGCAAATTCATCGGACACTTAAGTTCGTTTGGAGACCTGAACCTGCATAAGAGATTAGTTCAATTTCTTCACGACCCACATCTGGAGGGGTGGTAAAGAGTTCATCATTCTGCGCGCTCCATATGAGAATGGTGGCATTGAAGGAAGTGCACTTCGTTTCACGGGAGGGGGGATAGAGTACTCATATGAATAAGCAGAGAAATTCTTCGAGGACTAATGAACATAATGATTTGAAGAATAATGTACATATTCATGACCCTTAGATTTTCCCTGTGAAACAAAAGCATTAGCATGAGAATGATATGACTTTTGACCATATGAGGAATTTGCTCCATGTGAGGACATTGGTCCTTGTGAAGACTTTGGTCCAAATGAAGAATTTGATCTGGGGTTCCCGTTCTTCACTGGTGGTGTCATGATGACATTCACTTGAAGATTTTCAAGGTGCCTTTTGGGGACCCAGATTTTCTTCATCGGGGGACCGTTCCTACAGTTAGTACCAACATATCTGGCAAACACTTCACCATTCTGATTTTTGAATAGTTTATAGTTGGAGTCAAATGACTCATCAGAGGAATATGAAGATTCACAAGTAAGCCAGAAAAGTGGATGGATCTACAAGAGGTCCTTTTGCAGCAACCCATGAGGTTTTGGGGTACTACTCAGGTTTCCAGTAGGATCCATCAACATTGAGTTTCCTCTCAAAGGCAATACCCTCTTTCCTGGGGTTCCTGTTCCGAATCTGCTTTTTAAGCACATCGCAACGGGTTTGATGCCCTTTGAGGCTTTTGTATATGCCTATCACATACAATTCCTTCAACCCTGCATTTTCATTAGTGACACTTGTGGTATCCTCAGATGAGGAATTTGTGACCACAGAAATAGTTGAAGAATTTGCAGAAATAGAAGCATTTGAACTTTCAGGTGAAGAATGAGCAGTTTCACGTTCGATGCATTTCAAGCAAGGTGGAATGAAATCTTCCTGAGCGGTACTGATCTGTTGAGCAAGCAAAGAATCGTTATCCCTTTGAAGATCTTCATTAGACACCCTTAGTTTCTCAAGATCTTGCTTTCTTTGAAGAAATTCATAAGAAAGCTTCTCATGATCGACTAAGAGAGCATCATGACGACTTTGAAGGTTATCATACTTTGACTTAAGACTTTGAAAGTCATCAGTCAGAGTTTGAGTCCGATCCATTTCCTCATTCAACAGGTCATCGCTTTTGTCTAGCAGTTTCTGAAGCTTTTCAATGGCACTTTGTTGTTTAGTGGCAATATTAGCAAGTTTGGAATAGCTAGGTTTCATGTAATCCTCAGATTCACCATCACTTGATTCAGAGGAGGAATGGTGTGTAACATCCCGAGACAGACGCTCCAGAAGATTCCCCTTTTATTCCATTGTCGTCATGTGATTCGTTTGGTTGTCGCATTCATCATCACATCATTCGCATCATCTGCATTGCATCGGCACTCTGTTGCCGTTGTTCTTAAAAACTTGCATCCGTTCGTAGTCGCCGGTTCTCTCCGTTCGTGTCGTCGACTGTTTCGAGAATTTGTTTCTTCATAATGTCATGTTGTCTTGATGCTAGCCATGATTCTATGCATAATTAGACCTTGCCATTATGGAATGAATTGAAGTGCATCATGTCCTCTACCATGTTGTATATTTTCATGCCATGATATGCCCTATAGCATATAGTTTCATTGCTGCCAATATGCCTTCATGATAAACTGCTGTGCTGAAAACTGTTATTTTCACTAAGTCCTAATCTGCTATATTTTATAGTCGTCTTGTGAGCTCATTTGCTATTGATCCGTGCGTCCATTCAATTTACTGCAATGAGATGAATTGTTGTGCATCATATAGACTACATCACCATGTCCTTGTTGTGCATTTTAGATGGCTGTAGCTTGTTGATTTGTGGGTTGCAATATGATGTGTTGCTGTTTTGGGCAGATTATAACTAAAACTTGTGTTGGTTGTTGTGGTTGAACCGTTGCTCCGTTTTGAACATGCCATATATGAAACTTGCTTAGATTTCCTTGTAGTTTCATAATATCTTGCTGCATCTAGGATTTGGCATGTTTGTAGTTGTCGTTTGCATGCTTTTGCATTCATGGCATATTATCTAGTGTTTGTCATATCTTTTAGACCGTAGCTCTGTTTTAAACGTTCTATATATGTAAATCGCCTAGAATGACATGTGGTATCACATGGTCCATTTTGTTTCCCTATTTAAACAAATATAAAATATTATTAGTTCAGATCTGGACAAATTTTGAAATTAACATCTGGGGTCACTTCAGAAATACTATAAGTTGTTTCCGCCTCATTTAAGATGCCTAGATAGTGTAGTTTATTTATGCTTCACCTCTTGCCATGTTTAACAACCTTTAAACTTGTTGTGTAAATAAACGAGAGTGAACTAAATGATTCGAACGTGGAGTTTCGTCAATATGTAACTCGTTGCATATTGAGCTTCACTTAATGTGTAGGAGTTGATTGTTGTGCCTTGCCATGTCCTGCATAACATGCATCATCCTTGCTGTGCATCATATCATGAATATGTTGTGGTGTTTATCATGTGTTGATTGTTTGTTTTTGGATTGCTTCTTCTCGATAGTGTTCCAAAAGCGTTCGGAGTGTGAGGATTCGTTCGACTACGTCTCGTTCGTCTGCTTCATGGACTCGTTCTTCTTCCAAGCGGGATCTCAGGAAAGTTGAACATTTCCCTGGATACCATTACTATCATTGCCATCCTAGTTGTATCGTTTCTATCGGTAACTCTCGCTACCTACCACTTGTTTGTCAAGCCTCCCAAAATGCCATGAAAAGCCTCTAACCCTCCACATCCCAGCAAACCATTGTTTGGCTATGTTACCGCTTGCTCAGCCCTTCTTATAGTGTTGCTAGTTGCATGTGCAAGTTGTTTCCATGTGTAACATGGATATTTTTGAGATATCACAATATTATTGCTATTTAATATAATGCACATATATACTTGGTAAATGGTGGAAGGCTTGGCCTTTTGCTCGGTGTTGTTCCACTTTTGCCGCCCTAGTTACTTGTGTACCGGTGTTATGTTCCATATTAAGCGCTCCTAACATGCTCGGGGTTGTATGGGGACCACCTTGATTTTCGTTTTGGGATAAAACTCTTCTGGCAAGGCCCAACTTTGGTACTACATTTGCCTAATAACTAATAAACCTGCATAGGGAGTAATTAACCCGAGGATAATTAATCAACAACCCGGGCCAGTGTTCCTCATGAGTGTTGGTCCAAAACAGAGCACTGTATGTGCGGGGCCAACCCAGGGCAACTCGGGAGATTTCTATCAAGCCACTGTACGCGTAGCTCATCCGTCGTGTCCTGAGAATGAGATACGTGGCTCCTATCGGGTTCGTCGACATGTCGGGCGGTCTTGCTGGATTTGTTTTACCTTTCTCGAATGTCTGCTGCATGGGATGTCGAGGACACTTCGGGCTATCTCGAGGTTGAGAATTTCCATCGGAATTCCGCGAATACTACAGGTCATCCCGTGGTTGAGGAATTCCAACGCAGCTTGTGGTTAGTTTGTGATGGATGAGTTGGAGCACCCCTGCAGGGTTAAATCTTTTCGAGAAGTCGTGCATGCGGTTATGTGGCAACTTGGAAATTTGTTTAACATCCGGTCATAGAAAATTTAAAGTAAACTCAAATAAAATACACCAACTGTGTGCGTAACCGTGGTTGTCTCTTCTCGTGAATTTCTGAACTGAGAGAGAACACGGCGCGGTTATGTTTGTCTCGTAAGTAGGTGTTCAGGATCACTTAGTGATCATTACTAGTTCACGTCCGTTTATGCGACGATCACCCCCCCTTATGCTTGTACTCGTAAGTTAGCCACTCAAATAAATGCTTAGTGCTTGCTGCAGCCTCACCACTTCACCATACCTTACCCATTAAGCTTTGCTAGTCTTGATACCCTTGGAAATGAGATTGATGAGTCCCCGTGGCTCATAGATTACTACAATAATAGTTGCAGGTACAGGTAATGCGATAAGTTGACGTAAGAGCGATGCTTGTTTGATTTGGAGTTCTTCTTCCTCTTCATCGATCATAGGATGGGTTCCAGGCCGTCAGCCCGGGATAGTAAGGATGGATGTCGTTTTATCGTTTGTTTTCGTCCGTAGTTGGACCCTGCTCTTATATATGATGTTTGGATATGACGTTGTATTGATGTGATATTTATGTAGCTTGTGGCGAGTGTAAGCCAATTCCATATACTCATCTCCTCTTTACATGTACTTGTAATGATATCCATTCTTGCGAAACGACGAGATGCGCTTCTATCCCTATCGAGGCCCTCGGGCCAAAATAAGGATAGGATCACATCTTGGGCATTCCAAGTTGGTATCAGAGCCAGGTTCCGACCTAGGAGCCCCCTTGATTGATCGAACTTGGCCGAGTCGAGTCCAGTAAAACTATTTTGAGTCTAGTTATATATCGGAGAGTAGGACACTTTTTACTCCTCTTCTATGCTCAGTGCTAAGTCCATCGCTCTTCATTCTCGTTTTCTTCTTCGGTGGATTCAATTCAACCTCTCGGTGTTCGTCATATCCTTCGTCATCCGTCGAAAGCTTCCCATGTTGGAAATTCTTGTCCAAGTTTCTCTTGTTTTTCACCCCTCTCTATTCTATCCGGAGTGCTAAAGATATCTCAGAAGATTCGTGTTTTCATTCAAAATCCTTTCAAGTATTTCGAGGGTCTCACCTCATCAAGTTTTCAATTTGTACCGGTGCAATCTCCCTTTCTAAGTGATTGTTTCAACTGTGTTTTCTTTGAGTGGGCCCATAACCCACGGGTTTTGCCCCAGGATCTTACCTGGCTCTTCTAATTTTTCCGGAGATGTCATCAAGTTCTTTTCAATATGACGTAAGAATGAATTCCATCGGTCATATTCCTTCTCCAAGATTGATTCGAATTAATTTTCATAGTTGGCTCTATATTTTTCTTTCTTCTTCCAGAGTGTCTCAGCAATTTTGGCGGTGTTCCTCTCATCTTTCTCAATCTGCAAGACCGAAGAAGAGTTTCTCTTAAATCTTTATACGTTCTTTCAAAGATTCGTGGTTCAAGCTTCATGTTGTCCTCATAAATTGTTTTCGATCATGAGTAATTCCTTCCATATCTATCTGGAGCATTTCAGAGTTGTATTCATTCTCGATCCTTCGAAGGCCATCATTTCAGAAGATTTCTTCATTCTCAGCTTTCAGCTTTCGTTCTCAACTTCTTCTCAATTGTTGTTCCATCGTTCGTATCTCAATTATTCTCGTGGCTCATTCTAGTTCTGCTTGACGGATCAGGATATCTTCGTTCTCATGTATCTCCATTCATTCTTTGTATCCCCATTCATTTGGAAATTCTTACCAGTGGTTCGTTCAAGACTTCTTCAAGTTTGTTCTCTTATCTCTCATCAATCTTTGCAAGAAGAATAAGTCGTATTCCAAATCTGTTGCTTGTCATCAATTTAACTTGAGGAAGGATAAGCATAACATAATTCTTGTTCTTGTTTCATCAAGGTGATTTGATTCCTTCTTTCAGAGTTGTTCATGATATCAAATTGTTGATTCTTAGTTGCTCATCTTTTCTATTCCGGAGTTCCAAGTTTTGTCAAGTATCTCTTCGCGAAGTTCCATCTTAATTTTGCAAGGCTTCAACTCTTGTTCTTTTCAATCTTCAACTATTTTCTATCATCATTTCATTCCGGAGTTCTGTGAAGAAGTTCTTCATGGTGGTTCGTTAAGGATGTAATTCTTTCTCGAAGTTCTTCAAGACTCTTGTGGTAGTACCTCAAGTATTCTTTCACTTGCATTTTAAAGTACAAGTCATTCTCCCTTATCGTTGAGATGGTGTTATAGCGTTCTTGATTCATGAGGAACCACGAAGAGAATTTGTTTCAAGAATGAGATAGTTAAATCCATCATTTTCTTCCTTGGAGCTATCTTGGATTGGATTTCACCTAAAGCTTGTCCTAAGGATAGTTGCTATTGTGTGATTATCAATGATCCAAGTATTCTTTTATCCTCTCAGTAAAAGAGGTTTTTCATCTCTTTGGTGATCTCAATCAAATCAAATTGTTTCCGTTAGTGGCCGGTTGTCACCTCATAATTTTGAGATGTTTTCCATAAGCCCATGACAAGCTTTTCTTTTCGTTGTTGATTTTCCAACAACTCCCTTCAATCCTTTCTTGTAAGAATGCGTTTCTAATTCAATTGTGGTAGAAGTTGTCATTTTCGTCATCGTTCTTTTCTTTCCAACGATCTAGCTTCTATTCTTTTGTTCCGGAGGCATTGTGATGTTGCTCTCTTCGATCCATCATCTTGTTTTATCAAGATCATGTTCTTTTCCTTTCTTATCCATTTAACCAGAGTGGTCTTCTCTTTTCAAGTTCCGTCCATCTTATCTAGTTTGGCTACTCTTTTCAACCGGAGTGCTTGATGACGGGAAAATGGCTGGCGTGAAAACACGCATCCACGTCATTGATACAGAGTGAATAAATTTAAACACATAATATAAGTGCATACAATAAAAGGAGGATCAAACATTGTAGGTTCTTTATTTCCAGAACTCTTACATTTACATAAAATATCTGTTAATTACATCTCCATGGAGAAAACCCCTGATTAAGAATTCCAACATATCTATTACATTGCATCACAACACATGAGTATCCCCAAAATATAAAATAAAATGAAGTCTTCCTTGCTGTCGTTGACGCCGGCGTACTCGAGGAAGCCTTGAAGTTTGTTGATGTTATCATGTGTGATGGTTTTCATTTGCAGCATATGACTATTTTTAGAAATCATATTATATGTTATGTCACTTGTACTAATTTTGTTAGTACACAGTGCGAGTATGATATATGCGTGCTTAAGTCGCTTTGCTTAATTTCCCTGATCGATTAACCCGTATGAACTTTTATCATGTTCATAAGAGATGTGTGGGTAATTTGGCTAACAGAGCGTCTAAGAACAATGCGTGCATGTGAGCTACATAACCATGCACGTGAGATGTACATGCCTTTATGGGGCGATATATGATTTGCTTTTGCATGTGAAATATTCACTTATATTACTTCCTTTAGTACTAGCGGATATGGTCAGTACTAAGTTTCGGCATATGAGTAGATCATATCTACGCTGTGAAGTTTGGCATGCCGTATGGGGCATGCATTACCTTGTGACATGTAGGAATATTTATATTAGCCTACGTGCACTGATTTTGACACATGGGCCAGTTTTATTATAGTGCAAAATGAGATAACTAATATTTTTGATCGTCTCATGTTTACACTAGATTTCACCTAGCACATTCTATATGACAGACATATATAACATATGCCATTCTGTTTGTATTACTACTAACGTGGACAACATGTACGCTCGCAGAGGATTCATTATGCATGGAACTTAGCAAATATGATTTGGTGAGCACTCGTTCTATATATTTTTCCATGTACATGATTTTGTTTTATACAACCGAAGCATGCAACATATAACTGTTGGAAATATGCCCTAGAGGCAATAATAAATTGGTTATTATTATATTTCCTTGTTCATGATAATCGTTTATTATCCATGCTATAATTGTATTGATTGGAAACTCAAATACATGTGTGGGTACATAGACAACACTGTGTCCCTAGTAAGCCTCTAGTTGACTAGCTCGTTGATCAAAGATGGTTAAGGTTTCCTAGCCATTGACATGAGATGTCATTTGATAACGGGATCACATCATTAGGAGAATGATGTGATGGACAAGACCCAAACTATAAACGTAGCATATGATCGTGTCAGTTTATTGCTATTGTTTTCTGGATGTCAAGTATCTGTTCCTATGACCATGAGATCATGCAACTCCCTGACATCGGAGGAGTACCTTGTGTGTATCAAATGGCGCAACGTAACTGGGTGACTATAAAGGTGCTCTACAGGTATCTTCGAGGGTGTCTGTTGAGTTGGCATGGATCAAGACTGGGATTTGTTACTCCGTATGACGGAGAGGTACCTCAAGGCCCACTCGGTAATACAACATCACAATGAGCCTTGCAAGCAATATGACTAAAGTGTTAGCCACGAGATCTTGTATTACGGAACGAGTAAAGAGACTTGCCGGTAACGAGATTGAACTAGGTATAGAGATACCGACGATCGAATCTCGGGCAAGTAACATACCGAAGAACAAAGGGAACAGCATACGGGATTAACTGAATCCTTGACATAGAGGTTCGACCGATAAAGATCTTCGTAGAATATGTAGGAGCCAATATGGGCATCCAGGTCCCGCTATTGGTTATTGATCGTAGAGGTGTCTCGGTCATGTCTACATAGTTCTCGAACCCGCAGGGTCTACACACTTAACGTTTGGTGACGATTAGTATAGTTGAGTTATTGTGTTGGTGACCGAAGGTTGTTCGGAGTCCCGGATAAGATCCAGGACATGACGAGGGTCTCCGGAAGAGTCCGGAGGTAAAGATTAATATATGTGATAATAGTGTTTTGATCTCCGGAAAGGTTCCGGAATTCACCGGAAGGGGTTCCGGGTGTTTACCGAAGTGTTCGGGTGCAGCAACACTTTATATGAGCCAAAGGGGTAAAGCCCATGAGGTATTGGAAAGTGCAAAAGGAAGTTTTGCTACTGCCTTAAGCGGTACTACCGCTGGTAAAGGCAGTACTACCGCGTAAGCGGTACTACCGCTTGTTGGAAGCGGTACTACCGCCCAAGCGGTACTACCGCTTGTGTGAAGCGGTACTACCGCTCGTGAGCGGTACTACCGCTTGTGCGCGGTACTGCAGGGATCCGAGTTGGACTCTTTCCCTGCGGGCCAAACTGACCTTGTGCGGGCAAAACCGACCTGGAGGAGGCTTTTACTCCAAGTTTAGACCCCAAGGCTCAACATATAAATAGAGGGGCAGGGCTAGCACACGGGATACATTAAGATTTCCCAAGCCGTGTGTCGGCAACCCTAACCCTCTAGTTCTCCCGTCATAATCTCCGTAGTGCTTGGCGAAGCCCTGCAGAGATTGTTCCTCACCACCATCACCACGCCGTCATGCTGCCGGAACTCATCTACTACTTCATCATCGCTCGCTGGATCGAGGAGGTGAAGGCGTCATCAAGCCGTACGTGTGTTGAACGCGGAGGTGCCGTCCGTTCGGCACTAGTCCGTGATCGGATCGAGGGACGACTTGCGATTTGGATCGCGGAGACGTTCGACTACATCAACCGCGTTTCTTAACGCTTCCGCTTAGCGATCTACAAGGGTATGTAGATTCACTCTCCCTCTCGTAGATGCTCATCACCATGGATAGATCTTGTGTGTGCGTAGGAAAATTTTTGTTTCCCATGCAACGTTCCCCAACAGTGGCATCTAAGCTAGGTCTATGCGTAGATGAGATCTCGAGTAGAACACAAATGAGTTGTGGGCGTGGGTGTATACATATTGCTTGCCGTTACTAGTTGATATTTGATTCGGTGGTATTGTGAGATGAAGCGGCCCGGACCAACATTACTCGTACGCTTACGAGAGACCGGTTCCTTCAACTGACATGTAACTTCGTTGCATAAAGATGGCTAGCGGGTGTCTGTCTCTCTCACTTTAGTTGAATCGATTTCAATGAAGAGGGTTCTTTTAGAAGATCAAAAAGCAATCACTACACCACGTTGTGGTTTTGCATAGGTAAGAACGGTTCTTGCAAACCCGTAGCAGCCACGTAAAATTTGCAACAACAATTAGAGGACGTCTAACTTGTTTTTGCAGGGTATGTTGTGATGTGATATGGCCAATTACATGATGAGATATATGTGATGTATGAGATGATCATGTGTTGTATAGAATATCACGACTTGCATGTCGATGAGTACGGCAACTGGCAGGAGCCATAGAGTTGTCTTTAATTATTTTCGCCGTTTTTGCTTTACTTTATCGCTATGAGTTAGCTATAGTGGTGGAAGCAACAGTCGGCGCGACAACCTCATGGCGACACGTTGATGGAGATCAAGATGATGGAGATCATGGTGTCATGCCGGTGACGATGGAGATCATGCCGGTGCTTTGAAGATGGAGATCAAAAGCACAAGTTCATGGCCATATCATGTCACTTATGATTTGCATGTGATGTTAATCCTTTTATGCATCTTATTTTGCTTAGGACGACGGTAGCATTATAAGGTGATCCCTCACTTAAATTTCAAGATAAAATTGTGTTCTCCCCGAGTGTGCACCGTTGCGATAGTTCGTCGTTTCGAGACACGCCATGATGATTGGGTGTGATAGACTCTACGTTCACATACAACGGGTGTAAGCCATGTTGCACGTGCGGAACACTCGGGTTAAACTTGACGAGCCTAGCATGTACAGACATGGCCTCGGAACACAAGAGACCGAAAGGTCGAACATGAGTCATATAGTAGATATGATCAACATGAAGATGTTCACCATTGAAACCACCTCAACTCACGTGATGATCGGACTTGAGTTGGTAGATTTGGATCATGTTACACTCGAATGACCGGAGGGATGTCTATTTGAGTGGGAGTTTTTAAGTAATATGATTAACTAAACTCATTATCTAGAACAATAGTCTAAGTTGTCTTTGCTATATTTATGTTGTAGATCATGGCTCGCGCAGTAGCACCCCTGAATTTTAATGCGTTCCTAGAGAAAGCTAAGTTGAAAGATGATGGAAGTAACTTTGTGGACTGGGCCCATAATCTAAGGATTATCCTTACGGCTTCCCAGAAGGCTTATGTCCTTGATGCACCGCTTGGTGATCCACCCGCTCCAGTTGAGTCTCTAGACGTTGTGAACGCCTGGCAGGCTCGTTCTGAAGATTACTCAATAGTTCAATGTGCAATATTGTATGGCTTAGAACCGGGACTTCAAAGACGTTTTGAACGTCATGGAGCATATGAGATGTTCCAGGAGTTAAAGTTTATCTTTCAGAAGAATGCCCGGATCGAGAGATATGAGATCTCCGATAAGTTCTATGCTTGCAAGATGGAGGAGAACGGGTCTATCAGTGATCACGTACTCAGAATGTCTGGGTACTCCACCCGTCTGGCTGAATTGGGGATGCCCCTTCCGCCAGAGGCTATCACTGACAGAGTTCTTCAATCATTGCCACCTAGCTACAAGAGCTTCGTGTTGAACTATAACATGCACGGGATGAACAAGTCAGTCGTCGAGCTGTTTGCGATGCTGAAAGCCGCTGAGTCTGAAATTCAGAAGGAGCATCAAGTGTTGATGGTTAATAAAACCACTAGTTTCAAGAAAAATGGCAAGGGTAAGAAGGGTAACTCCAAGAAGAGTGGCAAAGCAGTTGCTCCTCTCGTGGAGAAACCCAAGGCTGGACTCAAACCAGAAACTGTGTGTTTTCATTGCAAGGGAACTGGACACTGGAAGCGGAACTGCCCCAAGTATTTGGCTGACAAGAAGGCGGCCAACAACAAACAAGGTATATATGATATACATGTTATTGATGTGTACCTTACCAACTCTCGTTGTAGTGCCTGGGTATTTGATACCGGTGTGGTTGCTCATATTTGCAACTCAAAACAGGAACTGCGGAATAGACGGAGGCTGGCAAAGGACGAAGTGACGATGCGCGTGGGAAATGGTTCCAAGGTTGATGTGATCGCCGTCGGCACGCTCGCTCTTCGATTACCATCGGGATTAGTGATGAACCTGAATAATTGTTATTTAGTGCCTGCGTTAAGCATGAACATTATATCTGGATCTTGTTTATTGCGAGACGGTTACTCATTTAAATCAGAGAATAATGGTTGTTCTATTTATATGAGTAATATCTTTTATGGTCATGCACCCGATGTGAGGGGTTTATTCTTATTGAATCTCGATAGTAATGATACACATGTTCATAACATTGATGCCAAAAGATGTAGAATTGATAATGATAATACCACTTTCTTGTGGCACTGCCGTTTAGGTCATATTGGCGTAAAACGCATGAGGAAGCTCCATGCTGATGGACTTTTGGAGTCACTTGATTTTGAATCACTTGACACATGTGAGCCATGCCTCATGGGCAAGATGACTAAAACGCCGTTCTCTGGAACAATGGAACGGGCAAGTGACTTATTGGAAATCATACATACTGATGTGTGCGGTCCGATGAGTATTGAGGCGCGCGGTGGTTATCGTTACTTTCTCACCTTCACTGATGACTTAAGTAGATATGGGTATATTTACTTAATGAAACACAAGTCTGAAACATTTGAAAAGTTCAAACAATTTCAGAGTGAAGTTGAGAATCATCGTAACAAGAAGATTAAATTCCTACGATCTGATCGAGGAGGAGAATATCTGAGTTATGAGTTTGGCAGTCACTTAAGACAATGTGGAATTGTTTCACAACTAACACCGCCTGGAACACCACCGCGTAATGGTGTGTCTGAACGTCGTAATCGAACCTTATTGGATATGGTGCGATCTATGATGTCTCTTGCCGATTTGCCACTATCGTTTTGGGGTTATGCATTAGAGACAGCTGCATTCACTTTAAATAGGGCACCATCGAAATCCGTTGAGACGACGCCATATGAACTTTGGTTTGGCAATAAGCCAAAGTTGTCGTTTCTTAAAGTTTGGGGATGTGATGCTTATGTCAAAAAGCCTCAGCCTGAAAAGCTGGAACCCAAAGCGGAGAAATGCGTCTTCATAGGATACCCAAAAGAGACAGTTGGGTATACCTTCTACCTCAGATCCGAAGGCAAAGTGTTTGTCGCTAAAAACGGAACATTTCTTGAGAAAGAGTTTCTCTCGAAAGAATTGAGTGGGAGGAAGATAGAACTTGATGAGGTTGTTGAACCTTTACTTCAACCTGAAAGTAGCGCAGCGCAGAAAGATGTTTCTGTAGAGCCTACATCAGCTGAAGAGGAAGTTAATGATGATGATCATGAAGCTTTGGATCAAGTTGCTATCGAACCTCGTAGGTCGACAAGGACGCGTACTGCTCCTGAGTGGTACGGCAACCTTGTCTTAGAGGTCATGTTGTTGGACAACGATGAACCTACGAGCTATGGAGAAGCGATGATGGGCCCGGATTCCGAGAAATGGTTAGAGGCCATGAAATTCGAGATGGGATCCATGTATGAAAACAAAGTATGGACTTTGGAAGTATTACCTGAAGGGCGTAAGGCCATTCAGAACAAATGGATCTTTAAGAGGAAGACGGACGCAGACGGTAATGTCACCGTCTATAAAGCTCGACTTGTGGCAAAGGGTTTTTCACAAGTTCAAGGAGTTGACTACGATGAGACCTTCTCACCCGTAGCGATGCTTAAGTCCGTCAGAATCATGTTAGCAATAGCTGCCTTTTTCAATTATGAAATTTGGCAGATGGATGTCAAAACAGCGTTCCTTAACGGTTTCCTTAATGAAGAGTTGTATATGATCCAACCAGAAGGTTTTGTCGATCCAGAGAATGCTGACAAAGTTTGCAAACTCCAGCGATCCATTTATGGACTGGTGCAAGCATCTCGGAGTTGGAATCTTCGCTTTGATGAGGTGATCAAAGCATTCGAGTTTATACAAGTTTACGGAGAAGCTTGTATTTACAAGAAAGTGAGTGGGAGCTCTATAGCGTTTCTAATATTATATGTGGATGACATATTGCTGATTGGAAACAATATAGAAATGTTGGAAGGCGTGAAGGAATATTTGAACAAGAGTTTTTCAATGAAGGACCTAGGAGAAGCTGCTTTCATATTAGGCATCAAGATCTATAGAGATAGATCGAGACGCTTAATAGGACTTTCACAAAGCACATACCTTGACAAAGTTTTGAAGAAGTTCAAAATGGATCAGTCCAAGAAGGGGTTCTTGCCTGTATTGCAAGGTGTGAAGTTGAGTAAGACTCAATGCCCAGTGACTGCAGAAGATAGAGAAAAGATGAGTGTCATCCCCTATGCTTCAGCCATAGGCTCTATCATGTATGCAATGCTGTGCACAAGACTCGATGTCAGCCTTGCCATAAGTATGGTCGGAAGGTTTCAAAGTGATCCAGGAATGGAACACTGGACGGCGGTCAAGAATATCCTGAAGTACCTGAAAAGGACTAAGGACATGTTTCTCGTTTATGGAGGTGATCAAGAGCTCGTCGTAAAAGGTTACGTCGATGCAAGCTTTGACACTGATCCGGATGACTCTAAGTCGCAAACCGGATACGTATTTATTCTTAATGGGGGTGCGGTTAGCTGGGGCAGTTCCAAGCAAAGCGTGGTAGCTGATTCTACATGCGAAGCGGAGTACATCGCTGCCTCGGAGGCGGCGAAGGAAGGTGTCTGGATGAAGGAGTTCATGACAGATCTTGGAGTAGTGCCTAGTGCGCTTAACCCAATGACTCTGTTTTGTGATAATACTGGTGCCATTGCTCTAGCCAAGGAACCAAGATTTCACAGGAGGACCAGACACATAAAGCGACGTTTCAATTCCATCCGCGATTACATCAAGGAGGACGACATAAATATTTGCAAAGTACACACGGATCTGAATGTTGCAGATCCGATGACTAAACCTCTTCCAAGGGCTAAACATGAACAACACCAGAACTGCATGGGTGTTCGATTCATTACAATGTAAATCACATAGTGATGTGAACTAGATTATTGACTCTAGTGCAAGTGGGAGACTGTTGGAAATATTCCCTAGAGGCAATAATAAATTGGTTATTATTATATTTCCTTGTTCATGATAATCGTTTATTATCCATGCTATAATTGTATTGATTGGAAACTCAAATACATGTGTGGGTACATACACAACACTGTGTCCCTAGTAAGCCTCTAGTTGACTAGCTCGTTGATCAAAGATGGTTAAGGTTTCCTAGCCATTGACATGAGATGTCATTTGATAACGGGATCACATCATTAGGAGAATGATGTGATGGACAAGACCCAAACTATAAACGTAGCATATGATCGTGTCAGTTTATTGCTATTGTTTTCTGCATGTCAAGTATCTATTCCTATGACCATGAGATCATGCAACTCCCTGACATCGGAGGAGTACCTTGTGTGTATCAAACGTCGCAACGTAACTGGGTGACTATAAAGGTGCTCTACAGGTATCTCCGAGGGTGTCTGTTGAGTTGGCATGGATCAAGACTGGGATTTGTTACTCCGTATGACGGAGAGGTATCTCAGGGCCCACTCGGTAATACAACATCACAATGAGCCTTGCAAGCAATGTGACTAAAGTGTTAGCCACGAGATCTTGTATTACAGAACGAGTAAAGAGACTTGCCGGTAACGAGATTGAACTAGGTATAGAGATACCGACGATCGAATCTCGGGCAAGTAACATACCGAAGAACAAAGGGAACAGCATACGGGATTAACTGAATCCTTGACATAGAGGTTCGACTGATAAAGATCTTCGTAGAATATGTAGGAGCCAATATGGGCATCCAGGTCCCGCTATTGGTTATTGATCGTAGAGGTGTCTCGGTCATGTCTACATAGTTCTCGAACCCGCAGGGTCTACACACTTAACGTTTGGTGACGATTAGTATAGTTGAGTTATTGTGTTGGTGACCAAAGGTTGTTCGGAGTCCCGGATAAGATCCAGGACATGACGAGGGTCTCCGGAAGAGTCCGGAGGTAAAGATTAATATATGTGATAATAGTGTTTTGATCTCCGGAAAGGTTCGGGAATTCACCGGAAGGGGTTCCGGGTGTTTACCGAAGTGTTCGGGTGCAACAACACTTTATATGAGCCAAAGGGGTAAAGCCCATGAGGTATTGGAAAGTGCAAAAGGAAGTTTTGCTACTGCCTTAAGCGGTACTACCGCTGGTAAAGGCAGTACTACCGCTGGTAAAGGCAGTACTACCGCGTAAGCGGTACTACCGCCCAAGCGGTACTACCGCTTGTGTGAAGCGGTACTACCGCTCAAGCGGTACTACCGCTCGTGAGCGGTACTAACGCTTGTGCGTGGTACTGCAGGGATCCGAGTTGGACTCTTTCCCTGCGGACCAAACTGACCTTGTGCGGGCAAAACCGACCTGGAGGAGGCTTTTACTCCAAGTTTAGACCCCAAGGCTCAACATATAAATAGAGGGGCAGGGCTAGCACACGGGATACATTAAGATTTCCCAAGCCGTGTGTCGGCAACCCTAACCCTCTAGTTCTCCCGTCATAATCTCCATAGTGCTTGGCGAAGCCCTGCAGAGATTGTTCCTCACCACCATCACCACGCCGTCGTGCTGCCGGAACTCATCTACTACTTCATCATCGCTCGCTGGATCGAGGAGGTGAAGGCGTCATCAAGCCGTACGTGTGTTGAACGCGGAGGTGCCGTCCGTTCGGCACTAGTTCGTGATCGGATCGAGGGACGACTTGCGATTTGGATCGCGGTGACGTTCGACTACATCAACCGCGTTTCTTAACGCTTCCGCTTAGCGATCTACAAGGGTATGTAGATTCACTCTCCCTCTCGTAGATGCTCATCACCATGGATAGATCTTGTGTGTGCGTAGGAAAATTTTTGTTTCCCATGCAACGTTCCCCAACAATAACAAGTCCACTTTGGTGGGCACCTATTTATTTTATATGTCATCTAGAGTTGAAGCATTTGCCTTATAGTTGGCACATAGTTTAAACTCATAAATCGTTGGAGTGGTTTCTGTATCCGACCATAGTTTATACTCTTACGGCGTTGGAGTAGTTTCTATATATGACCATAGTTTATTCTCTTAAGGTGTTGGAGTGGTTTTCGTATTTGACCATAGTTTATACTCTTACGGCTTGGAGTAGTTTGTATATATGACCATAGTTTATACTCTTATGGTGTTGGAGTGGTTTTCGTATTTGACCATAGTTTATACTCTTACGGCTATTGGAGTAGTTTCTATATTTGACCATAGTTTATACTCATAAGGCGATGGAGTAGTTTCTATATTTGACCATAGTTTATACTCTTACGGCGTTGGAGTAGTTTTAATCCATATGAGGGGTTATCTTATGACATGTGGGTTGATTTCCTATATGCAATTATATTAACACTAGTTTCCCTATAGTCTCAGACATGTCATATACGGACATGTGGACAAGTGAATCTAGTCAAATATTTATGTGAGTTTGGATTACAAGTTCGTGAGAACATTTTTATAAAGTGTAACGACCCGAGCCTGATAAGATTCGATGTCTCTGTGCTCACTGTGCTAGTCCCTGCATCATTAGCTAGCACACACAGTACAAGATGTAATATCAAGAATAAACCACATGTCATAATATTACATCGTAGATCCAGAATTTAATAATACATACCTCTCTAGCTCAAAGCTAACATACAAACAAAATACAGCAGAAAAGCAAATAAAATCTTCATGAGTCCATCAACACCACAAGCAACTGTTGAGTATAGACATCGTAACCCTACATCGTATCACTCACTTGTCGTATAAAAGCTGCAACATGATAAGTTACAGCCACAAGGGTCAGTACGTTGAATGTACTGGCAAGTCCCCCACAAGGAATTATATAACAGACCTACATCTACATGCAAGGTATATCAAGAGGAGAGTCTGGTGGTTGTTTTGCAGAAAAGCTATTTTTTCCCTGATTACTACATATTAGTCAAATTTTAATTTTGTCTTGCTACAGTTAATACATATGGTTGAATTGGGCAATCCAATTCCAACCTATCCCCATTATTAAGTTTCCCACTCAATTTTTATTAAAGTACCATCTGTCAAGATCATCCAACAACTGTAATGGTCTAGCTGCTCAAAGTTGTCCATAACCGGGGACACGTCTAATCATTTTTAGTTTTTTTACACTCTGTAGAGGTTAGTACGCTTTACCCACTGGACCCAACTCGAAGATTGAGACGAAGTCTTTCAGAAGCAGTCACCTAGTCCCAAAGGGGCTCGTACCAACTATCATAACTACATCTGTTGGCACATCCGGGTAAGGTTTCCACAACTGATCAACTAAGCCAGAGCCCATATAGCCAGTGACCGCACATGGAAGCTACTAGTCACTAAGTTTGTCTGATCTTTTTGAACCTGGGCGGCATTCCACTTACATTTAGAGGGTCGAAACCATGATGTTCTTGAAACCACCCAGCAATACAACATCCGCCCAGAGGTGAATTATATATATATTAAGTTTCAACACGAGTTATATCATAGTCCTCACATAATCTCAATGAATACACGAACCAATCCCCGTCTACGTAGCATAGCAAGAATACACTACCACGATCTACATAAGGCTCTACTAAGCTAAAACTCAATAGCAATAGCATACTACCATTTTATTCCTACACATGCATATAGTATAGTAATGTGATATAAAACTACATGCATTGAAAAATAGGATAAGGATGATCAAGGTGTAACTTGTCTGGTACGCTGATGAAGATCGTCGCATTCACAAGCCTGGTATTTCTACGCGTCACACTCCGGATAATCTACACGTTTCAAACAACACAACAAATCAATCATCACACTCAAATAACACCAAATAAAACCAACAACAAGAAATCATTTTTAAAATCATAAAAACAGTCGCATCACAATAGGTATAAAACATATACAAATCAATAGGAACACAACACAAAATGAATCAATAAATTTTAATAAATGGTTTGCAAATTATGGTCTCCGGAAGTTTCAAATTAAATTTGATCAAATTCAATTTTTGAACATTGCAAACATGCAAAACTTTTGGTGCTGTCATATTCTACTGGTCATTGTGAGTGCACAGGAAAAAGAATCAACTAAATTGAGCATATAGATTAAAAGTTAGAGCAAAAAGAAGTTTGGGTGAAAATCTGTTAAAAAATAAGAGAACCAAATCTGGAGCTGCTGCGGTTAATGTAGGTGGTCGCCACATGTCGCACTGGGATTGGCCAGGGAAATTTGTGCGTGCGTGCTCGAGCGTCAGCGGCGGCTCTTCTCCGGCGAAGGTGAAGTGGCGGCGGACGCGGCGTGCTTCGGGGTGGCTATGGTGGAGAAGGCGGTGACGCGACTGTCCTCTGTGGCTTCCGGCGTTGACAGGAACTCCGGCGTGCTCTGCAGCTTCGGCACGGCGTCGGGTGGTGGTCCGATCACTCGGACTAGTGGTCCTTGGGCTTCGGGAGTGGCACGGTTGCACGTGGAAAAGAACGTCGAAGGAGATGGCAACCTCGGTGGCGTCGGGGCGTCCTGTAACCGTGGCGGTGGTATGCGACGGGTCGAGGTCGAGTGCTTCATCCTGGTGCTCCCTGGATTGGATAGAACATGAGGGAGAAAGAGGAGATCAAGTAGAAGAGAAACGGGGCAAGATGTGAGGCAAGGAACCTCCGGTGGCGACGAATTTGACGAGGCGGAAGCTTTTGCCGGCGGAAATCCGGCGAGTTCGGATCAGGGTGAAACGGGCACAAGGGCTCTCGATTCGGCGAAAAATCGGATGAGAAAGACCATAGGACTATTTATATGACGCGTACTGCAGTCGAGGGAAGATAGATCGACCAAGTCGATCGAATCTGGATCGGGAACATAGGAGGTCTCGTGCGTGAGGAGGAGTTCGACCAGAGGAAGGAGATGACAAAGCGGGACCTAGCGGTCAGCGGGTGTGAAGAAAAAAATAAAGATAGAGAGAGATCTACGGGGTGGGCTGCTCTGCCTCGCCGAAATGGGCCGGTCTACTGGTCTGCCTCGCGCGCGGGCGAGAGAAAGGGAATGGGCTTCGTCGGTTGTGCGTGTGTAGCCCAAGGTGAAGGGTAAACACTGCGAAAACTAAATAGTGCACAGAAATGTCTCTTAGCTAAAATGAAATATCAGATAGATTCCCAACATACTATAAACGCACAGGAAAATATTAGAGCTACAGTAGAAAATAATGAACATTTTATTTACAGACCAAAACTAAATAAAATACACACAAAACTTTTGTAAAATTTATTTTGGGGCTTTGTAAATATTCCACAAAACATCTTTAAACTCCACAGAAATAACCAAATAACAATTGAAGAATTTGCAAAAGAAAAATATATTGAAGGAGTAATATTTCCTTCTCTCATAATATATTGGTTTTGAGTTGGATTTGTTTCTAAATAATATAAAAACTCCAAATGGAAAAATATCCAACTATGAACCAGATTTATAATTTGAGGAAGTCATGTCATCCTCTATCATATTTGAATTGTAAATCTTCTGGATATTCTCAAACCCAAAATAAGATCCAAATGCATATTCGGGAAAGTCATTTTATTCCCTCTCGGAAAAAAATCATTCAAACTCCAAAAGTTTCAAATCCTTGTCAAGACTAACTAACAACAAGCAACACAAGCAAGTTTTAATAAACCCTATTTAAATAATTAACATTCCAAAATTCTAAATTTTGGGATGTTACAAATCTACCACCCTTAAAATGAATCTCGTCCCCAAGATTCGAAAAGGCTAGAAAGAAAAGGCTAGGATTGGGGTTCTCCTTGAACATCCATTTATCATCCGGGAGAGTGGTGCTACCACCCTTAGAATCAAAGTCATGGGGTCTTCAAAAATCTTATTGGTTATGAGATCCTTCATGGCTGACAGGTCTTGCACCATTACTAAACAACTATCGTTCCTCTCATGGTTGTCATCAAGAATGGTTCCTGCAGAAATCGGTCTTGGCCTATTCTCATCGTATAACCTACTATTGGCAACGGTTGCCTTGTACAAGGGTCATATGTCATACCAGTCTAAAGTTTAGGCCTAGCATCATCGTCTCGTTACTATAGGTAAGTCACTCTAGATTTACCACCACACATAGTAAGAGAAAACAATAAGAGTAAGTCGACATGGTGATCAATCCATTCCGCACCCAAATTATTACTTTGTATATGGTTTAGTAAATCTCGCATTCTAACACCCGGTCATCCTCACAAGCAATGCAGAATTCTCTTATTCATGAACTATTGTTCAGAAAAATCCACTTGTTCTGCATGCCAAGCAAAACAATCTATCGTTTCTTTCAACTCTCAGGTTTGCGTCAACTACTAAAAAAACTTCTACTGATGAACGGTAGCTTCCTCCTGGTTTCTTCCTTCGGCAAGATTGTGCTTGCTTTTTGCTGGATCAAGGTGCTTGGGGTTAGCCTGAACTCATCATTGGGGTTGCGTCCATCTTTTATTCCACTCTCAATATGTGCAACCATTGCAGTAACTCCATCAATGTAGGTCTTGGGTGTAAGGGGAGAATAGATGACAGGGGTGGATATATACCCAAACAAACATCACACGATAGCTTTGAAAATACATTTTGATGTGCAACTGAGAGTAAAAATAACCACAATGACAGCTCACAAAATGCGTCTAACGACAAACATATATAGAAGCCTTGTATCTTCAAAGTCTTCAATGTTTGTAGCTTCTGTCTTGCATCAACAAAGAAATCTTCATCACACCAAGTATTTTCATAGCTTGCTCTTCTTGAATCTTGAAGCACACTAAATAGATAGGGGTCTAAACATCGCAAACTTATTCTACGCATAAAAGAAATACCAATCACATCACACAACATCAATCAATAAAAAATCACAAAAGCCACACCCCACAAGCAAAACCTACAGGTAAGGTCATATCCACAAGAGATATGATCTCATCATACTACATGTGAATCGTTTACCGAACTCAACATAATAGTGCTGGTCTGCTAACTAAAACTTGTCAGATGATACTAATGTAACCTCAGGGATCATCTACACTTGAAAAAGAGAAGGTATAAGTACGAGAGTAAAAACTAATGAGTAGAGTAAGGTTGCAAAATAAGTTTTCACTCCTATGGCTTTTACTACTCCATTTTCTAAGGTCACGACCTACAGTCAACATGGGCTCTGATACCATCTGTAACGACCTGAACCTGATAAGATTCGATGTCTCTGTGCTCATTGTGCTAGTCCCTGGATCATTAGCTAGCACACACAGTACAAGATGTAATATCAAGAATAAACCACATGTCATAATATTACATCATAGATCTAGAATTTATAATACATACCTCTCTAGCACAAAGCTAACATACAAACAAAATACAGCGGAAAAGCAAATAAAATCTTCATGAGTCCATCAACACCACAAGCAACTGTTGAGTATAGACATCGTAACCCTACATCGTATCACTCACACGTCGTATAAAATCTGCAACATGATAAGTTACAGCCACAAGGGTCAGTACGTTGAATGTACTGGCAAGTCACACAAGGAATTATATAACAGACCTACATCTACATGCAAGGTTTATCAAGAGGAGAGTCTGGTGGTTGTTTTGCAGAAAAGCTAATTTTTCCCTGATAACTACATAATAGTCAAATTTTAATTTTGTCTTGCTACAGTTAATACATATGGTTGAATTGGGCAATCCAATTCCAACCTATCCCCATTATTAAGTTTCCCACTCAATTTTTATTAAAGTACCATCTGTCAAGATCATCCAACAACTGTAATGGTCTAGCTGCTCAAAGTTCTCCATAACCGGGGACACGGCTAATCATGATTAGTTTTTTTACACTCTGTAGAGGTTAGTACGCTTTACCCACTGGACCCGACCCGAAGATTGAGACGAAGTCTTTCAGAAGCAATCACCTAGTCCCAAAGGAGGCCCGTACCAACTATCATAACTACATCTGCTCGCACATCCGGGTAAGGTTTCCACAACTGATCAACTAAGCCAGAGCCCATATAGCCAGTGGCCGCACATGGAAGCTACTAGTTGAAAGCACATTTGCTCCCTTGGTGGTTTTGGTAATTAATAACAACATATATGTCATTGAACTAATGTTTCCACTAAGCATATTTCAGGAAAAGTTCAATGATAGAGATGGCAAAAGGATTGTGGAGATACCCCCAAGATGCAAGGAAATGGATTGGCAAAGCTTCAAGCAAGAGGACTCTACATTTTACTTTGTGAGAAATCACTTTGAGTCCATAGGAAAGCCAATACTATTAAAAGGGGGTAAGGTACTGTTGGTGAACAAGATGCTCCACGTGCACAAGAGATAGTCACCAGAAACACCCACAAGCTCTTCCACAAAAGTCTGTCCAAAGTCAAATATCCAAAATCGGTGCAACCAACACTTCCCACTCGGTGCCACCGATTCCCAAACTCAGACAGACCCATGCCAAACCCTAGCACATCGGTGCAACCGATTCCACTTCGGTGCCACCGAGTTTGGGTTGCCAACTTTCTGTTTAGCCATTTTCAGTCTTCGGTACCACCGAGTTTTGCCAGTCGGTCTCACCGAGTTTTGGACCAACTCTCTGGATAGCCATTCACAAGAATCGGTACCACCGAGAATTATGAATCGGCGCCACCGAGTTTCTGGACCAACTCTCTGGTAAGCCATGGTCAAGAATCGGTACCACCGAGATATGCAAATCGGCGTCACCGAGTTGTGCAATCTGACCGTTGGTCACCTAATCGGTACCACCGAGAATTATATATCGGGCTTACCAAGATTCAAAAGTTGTCACCTTTTGGTCACTTCGGTACCACCGAGATTCACACATCGGTGTCACCGAGTTGGTCACTTTAGGTGTAACAGTTGGATTTTTGGGGATGCCTATATATACCCCTTCACCACCACCCACTCGAAAGAGAAGCACTCAGAACTATTCCATACTTGCCCCATCATATTTTCTGAGAGAGAGCCACCTACCCTTGTGTTGAGATCAAGCTATTCCACTCCATCCATATGAATCTTGATCTCTAGCCTCCCCAAGTTGCTTTCCACAAAATCAATCTCTTCCACCATAGCCAAATCTGTCAGAGAGTGATTGTGTGTTGAGAAGTCTATCATCTTGAAGCACAAGAGCAAGGAGTTCATCGACATTGCCGAGCCTATTACCTTTTGGAGGGTGGTGCCTCCTAGATTGGTTAGGTGTCGCTTGGGAGCCTCCTACTTCGTGTTGTGGAGTTGAACCAAGAAGTTTGTACGGGCAAGGAGATCGCCTACTTCGTGAAGATCTACCCATAGTGAGGCTAGTCCTTCGTGGACGGAAGCCGTTATGGAATAGTCAAGGTTGCTACTTCGTGGACCCTTATGGGTGGAGCCCTCCATGGACTCTCGCGACCATTACCCTCCGTGGGTTGAAGACTCCATAAACATGGACGTACGATAGCACCACCTATTGGAACCATTGGAAAAATCTTCGTGTCTACAAATTGCGTTTGATCTTCCTTCCTACCCTCTACTATACATGCTTGTTGTTACTTTCCGCTGCTATACTCTTAGACATGCATGTGTAGGGTGTACTTGACTTGCTATCATTGCTAAAATCTGCCAACACTTAAAATTGGGAAAAGGTAGAATTTTTATTTGGTTAAGTAGTCTAATCACCCCCCCTCTAGACATACTTTCGGTCCTACACTAGTCACTAAGTCTGTGTGATCTTTTTGAACCTGGGCGGCATTCCACTTACATTCAGAGGGTCGAAACCATGATGTTCTTGAAACCACCCAGCAATACCACATCCGCCCAGAGGTGAATTATATATATATTAAGTTTCAACACGAGTTATATCATAGTCCTCACATAATCTCAATGAATACACGAACCAATCCCCGTCTATGTAGCATAGCTAGAATACACTACCACGATCTACATAAGGCTCTACTAAACTGAAACTCAATAGCAATAGCATACTACCATTTTATTCCTACACATGCATATAGTATAGTAATGTGATATAAAACTACATGCATTGAAAAATAGGATAAGGATGATCAAGGTGTAACTTGCGTGGTACGTTGATGAAGATCGTCGCACTCACAAGCCTGATATTTCTACGCGTCACACTCCGGATAATCTACACGTTTCAAACAACACAACAAATCAATCATCACACTCAAATAACACCAAATAAAACCAAGAGCAAGAAATCATTTTTAAAATCATAAAAACAGTAGCATAACAATAGGTATAAAACATATACAAATCAATAGGAACACAACATAAAATGAATCAATAAATTTTAATAAATGGTTTGCAAATTATGGTCTCCGGAAGGTTCAAAGTAAATTTGATCAAATTCAATTTTTGAACATTGCAAACATGCAAAACTTTTGGTGATGTCATATTCTACTGGTCATTGTGAGTGCACAGGAAAAGGAATCAACTAAATTGAGCCGTCTTGAGAATGCAAAAGAGATTTGGGACACTTTGGTTGATATGCAGGAAGGTACCGAATCCGTGAGAGAATCCAAGTTGGACGTTCTTCAAAGTCAACTTGACAAGTTCAAGATGAAGGATGGTGAAGGAGTCGTGGAGATGTACTCTAGGTTAGCTCTCATCACAAATGAGATTGCCGACTTAGGAAGCGAAGAAATGACCGACAAATTCATCATCAAGAAGATACTTCGAGCTTTGGATGAGAGATACGACACCGTGTGCACATTGATCCAAATGATGCCCAATTACAAAGATCTCAAGCCTACAGAAGTTATTGGAAGGATTGTTGCTCATGAGATGACACTCAAAGACAAAGAAGAGCTTCACAACAAGTCTAGCGGTGCTTACAAAGCCACAAGTGATGCTCCCGCAACTTCAAGCGACAACCTTGTCACCAATGAAGAGATAATCCTCATGGTCAAGAAATTCAACAAGTTCTACAAGAATAGAGGCAAAGAACGAAGCTCCAACTCAAGATATGAAGAGAAGCGTTCGTCAAGTCGTGACCGCAACTGCTACAATTGTGGGAAGCCCGGACACTACTCCAATGAGTGCACGGCTCCCTACAAACGAAGAGAAGAGTCACCTAGAAGACGAAGCTCAAGGAATGAATCACCTCAAAGAAGCTCCTCAAAGAAGCTCCAATTCAAGATACGAAGAGAAGGGTTCATCTAGTCGTGACCGGAATTGTTACAATTGTGGAAGGCCCGGACACTATTCCAATGAGTGCACGCCCCCCCACAAAAGAAGAGAAGAGTCACCTAGAAGAAAGAGCTCAAGAGATGAGTCACCTCGAAGAGAGAGAAGGAGTAAAGATGATCGTTATGAATGAAGACCCTCAAGGAGAAGTAGGGACTCGGAGAAGAAGGACAAGTACACCAAGAGCTACACAAGAAGAAGACATCAAGCTCATGTTGGTGAATGGGTTTTCGGCTCCGACTCCGACAACAACTCCGAGAGAAGCTATCACTCCAACTCCGACTATAGTCAAGATGAAGGTGTTGCCGGACTTCCACTAGTGACTACCAACTCCTATGATCTATTTGATTCACCAAATGAAGGGAGTGAAAGTTGCTTCATGGCTAAAGGCCCCAAGGTATCACACCCCGAGTATCTTGATTTCGATAGTGATGAAGATGATTTACTTTGTGATGATAACTTGCACTTTGATAATACTAGTGATGTTAATCAAAATGAACTTGATAATTCTCATGCTAGTCAAGATAAGTCATTTGATGATGATAAGATGAAAATAGAACAACTAACTAAAGAACTAAACACTCTTAAGTTAGCCCATGAATCTACTCTCGAAGATCATAGAGAGCTTGTAAGGACTCATGAGAAGCTATGCTTCGAGAAGCTCACCTTGGAGCAAGAGCATGAGTTTCTTAAAGCTATCAATGACGATCTCCGAAAGAAGACTTCATCTTATCTAGCCAAACGATTACTCTTGTCTACATTTATGCCACAAGTTAAATCTAGACAAACTAGTAACAAAGACAAGAAAGGTTCTTCATCTAGTAGCAATAATGAAAATGCTAAACATAATGATGTTGCTTCTAGTAGTTCTATTGATTCCACTAATGATGATTCTCTTAGCCAAGTTACACTTGAGCAAGAAAATGCTTTATTGAAAGGAATTATAGAGAAAGGTATCTACAAGAGTCTTGCCGGGTGTAGGAAATTTGAGGAAATTGTACGCAAGCACGGAGGATACCGGAAGAACCACGGAATTGGCTACTTTAACGCTAATGGAGTTGAATGGGAAGAAGGTCAATACCCCAAGCCCAAGTTTGTTCCTCAAAAGGAGAAGTATGAAAATACTCCTCCCAAGGGAACAAACACTCAAGATGACCTTCCACCACAAGACCACAAGCTCAAGGGAAAGAACAAGCTTCAAGAGGACACTGACTCGTATGAAGATGAATCCCAAGCTTTGGTGGAGTGGGTTCCCAAGGCTACATCAAGCTCAACTTCTACAAGGGCCACTTCAACACCAAGGATCCCCATCAAGTTGATGTGGGTCCCCAAGAAGAAGTACTATATAAGTTCTTGAGGGGTGACTCCGCCAATGAAATTCACTCACATTCATTATTGGCAAGAACTAGTTGCAATCAACATCAACTCTATGCAATAGTTCAAGGAGTCACACATTCCCTCAAAGGTAAGCAAGGGACAAGGTAATCAACAAATCAATGGACATCATCACACATGCTTTGCACTCCATGTCCATAGATATCCTTGTATTTGTCTCTTGTGTGTTGGGACTAACCCATGTAGGTGAGAAGAGTAAGGAAACAACAAGGATGCTTCCAACTCATGGTGATCTTCATCAACCTTGAGCATCCACCACTACCTCACCAACATGAAGTCTTCATCGACAAAACCCAAGGTTAGTTTATCCCTCCTATGGGGGGATGTCACATCAAGGGGGAGCTTTACTCTAAGACTTGAGTTAAAGCATCTCTTAGCATGTGACAACATTAAATGCTTTATGTAAAAGTGGTAACCCCACTTGTGCTTAAACGATGAGTATGACCTACGATCAAGTATTCTTACTTGGATCCTAAGTCAATATACTCATATATAGATGACTCTGTCATCGCCAAAATGCTTGATAGATGCTAGTATGTATGTGCATGTTTGCCATGATTTCATTTGACATCTTATTGTGTGAGCATGTTGGTCTGCATTTATTTACCCATTCGAGGACATCCAATTGTTGCTATTTTTTTTTGATTTCTCTTTTGCCAATTGGATGGACAAGAATGCCTAGGACCACTCCCTAGCTATCTATGCTTTCTTACCTCATATTATATTCTTGTTGCATCACAAAATTTGAACAAGGACTTGTCGATCTCTCTGTGTGAGGAGCACTCAGAGTTCCGTATCGACAAAGGACTGACCATTAAAACCTCCCAAGTGCATCTCGGTGGAACCAACCCAAAATCTCGGTCTCACCGAATGCCTAGGGTTGATCTGGTTTTCTATCTCGGTACCACCGATTCCATCTTCTCGGTTACACCGAGTTTCCCTGTCAGCTGACAGTTGAGGAACTCGGTGACACCGAAAAGTTAGAATCGGTGTCACCGACAGCTATGGGTTTATATAGAGGTGGACCCGACTTTTGAAATCTATTCTTCAACCGTCGCTCCCTCCGAAACCCTCGCTGCCGAACCAAGACCCCTGGTCGTCGCCTTCGTCTTCCCGAGCGCCTCCGCCGTTGGAAGTCTCCGCCGTCGATGGAATCCTCTCCCCCGTCGCCGCCGTAGCGAAATCGTCACCAAGCTAGGGTACGATTTCACCCCCTCTTGCGCTCCAACCTCCGATTCTTGCGCATTAGGGATTTTCCATCGATAAGCCAAAGTTTGAGATTGATTCGCCCACGAGAAACTCCAACAGAATAGCGAACGAACGATTTTTTAGGTTTTGCCGTCCGCCACATGAATCTCGGTAGAACCGACGCAAAATAATCGGTAGCAACGATTCGTTTTTTCTGGCAAACTGAGAACACCTCGGTGGAACCAAGTACCAATTTTCGGTGTGACCAAAAATGGTGCCAAGTTCCTAGAAAGCAGGTTGTCTGTCTCGGTGAGTCCAAAAAATTTGCTTCGGTTGTACCGACATACATTTGGCAGAATGCAAAATTTTGAGAAATCTTAGTTCAATCTTTTGAAAACATCTGCATTTTGTGATGACTCATCTTTTCCAATCTTCTACACTCTATTCACAGGGTCAGAGATGTCTGCTTCAGATGACAGTGAGAACAACTTCAAAGAGCAGAGTGTTGACATGAGTTCAGGCACTAGTCCTGAGGGGAGCTATGATGACATTCCTAGTTCTCCTGATTTGCCCAAGGCTGCTACAAGGACAAGGAGGAAGCTCAATTCTTATGAGGAGGATGAGGACTTCATCCCTGAGGAGCTGTCCAAGAAGGATGATACTGCAAAGAACACTGCTGCTGCTGCTTCTTCTTCCAAGAAGAAGAAAGCTATAAGGAAGGAGTATGCCAGCTCAGAGACAGTGAGAGCACCAGAGAGCTCCAGGGCAACTATGACAGTTGAGCCTCCCAAGAAATCTATGCCTAAGAAGTCAGGGGAGAAGAAGAAGAGAGAGAGGACAAAATTTGTCATGGCTAAAGTTCTTCCATCTACTCCAGAGTATCTAGATGAGGAAGAAGAGGAGGAGGTAGAGCCAGCTGCAAAGGCCCCTCCCAAGAAGAAGAAGAAGCTTATGGCAGATGCTATGCCTAAGGCTAACACCTCCAAGAGCACCAAGTCTGCTCCCAAGAAGGTTGCTGCTGCTGAAAAACCTAAGAGGTTCTCCAGAGAGATACCAGCTTCCAGCAAGAACAAGACCTCCACTTTTAGGGAAGCTGAGGATGATGATGATATGACTGCTTTGATGAAGCTCAGACCACACCTTCCAGAGCACAATGCCAGTCATTTGCTTGCTGAGGACATGAAGAAGAGGAAGGATTCTGGTTTGAGGGTATGGAGAGCAATTGATCCATATGCTCAGAGGAGGAAAACAGCTGTGGACTATAGGTTTTATACCAAGGAGCAACAAGATTTCTATGAGACTATCTTGCTTGATAAGAGCCCAGCTGTGAGTGACATGAGATACGTTGATTGGAAGTACATCAAGGAAAATGAAGATTACTTCCCAAATGTTCAAGACAACTTTCATTGCATTGGCTTAGATGAATTTGTTGGCAAAGAATTCACTGCATGGAACGACGAGATGATCATGCAATTCTACTCCACTGCTCACTTCTATGGAGATGGTAGGATTGTGTGGATGACTGAAGGAGCAAGGTATGAGTCTACTGATGAAGAATGGGCTGCCATCTTAGGAGTCCCAAAGGTGGAAGATGGAGACTTGGATGTCTATTCTGAATCCAAGGAGAGCCATGATTCTATGAAGAACATGTACAATGAGATCCCTGCTGCAAACTTGAAATCTCACAAGTTAGGATCCATTTACTTCCTCCAGGCTGGCCTCCGCACCATGAACACCAGCTTGAGGCACACATTGATGCCTAAGTATGGAGATGACAAGATGATTAGAGGCTACTCCATCAACATGCTGATCCATCTTGATAAACACACCAGGATAAGAGTGATGGATTTGATCGTAGAGACTGTGAAGAGGGTTGCTGCTGATCATAAGCGCTCGTGCTGCTATGCACCCTACATTCATATGCTCATCAACTCCAAGCTGGAGAAGCACATTTTTGCTCTTGACAGGCCACATTTGCCCCTACAGCCAGATCTCGAGGACAACGTCGTGGTGATGAACCCAGATCATCCCACCTCAGCTGCAGCACAGGCAGAGGCAGAGGCAGCTAGAGCCACTAGTGCTCAAGTCCCTAGATCCAGGAATGAGCAAATGGATCTCTTGATCACTACCGTTCAAGGCATGCAGAAGGACATCAAGGACATATTGGAGAATCAGCATAGTCTTGTGAGGATCATGGAGAATAGGATCAAGACCCTCAATGACAAGGTGGATGGGCTGACAAAGACTGTGAACGAGCTCAAGAAGGAAGTTGATAGTGTGCCCAGTCCCGACACTTCAGATGATGAGGATGACTCTCCTCTCAGGCCAGGCACTCACTTCACTACCCAGGCCAGATCAGCCACAGTGCCAGTTCCAGAGTTGAGGCCTTCTTCATCAGCACCTGCTACAGCCTCTTCAGCTCCATCAGCTCCAGTACCTCCCGTTGCTACACCAACTCCGTCCATGACATCAGCTGAAGTCTTCACCGACGTAGTTCTCTCGACTCCTTCATCAACCACCGGAGGAGATCAGCCCCAGAAGAACGATTAGCTATATCTCTTTGAACTTTTTGGTAACTTGTTGCCAAAGGGGGAGAATTTGTATATAGATCTTTAGGCTTCGAGTGAGAGAGCGTTTGGTTTTTATTGCTTTTCCAAAACATTTGATCTTTGGTTTGTTTGTGTTAAACCTTGTGGTGTTTGATCATACACTTGATTGTGTTGCTACTATTTCCTATCATTTTGATGCTTATGAGATGGTCAATCACCTTTACTTGATTGTGTTGTGCTATGATGTTCATTCTAATTATTCTCGCACACCACCAAGTTGTATGTGACATGAAAGAGTGCCCCATGTACCTAATAGATTGTCCATTTGCATTCAAACGCAAATTTAAAATAATGCACAAATTTAGGGGGAGCTCTTGCTTATCACATACTTCTCAAAGCGACGATTATATTCATTGATTATATCATATGTCGAAGCTTTGATCTATATGTTGTCATCAATTACCAAAAAGGGGGAGATTGAAAGCACATTTGCTCCCTTGGTGGTTTTGGTAATTAATAACAACATATAAGTCATTGAACTAATGTTTCCACTAAGCATATTTCAGGAAAAGTTCAATGATAGGGATGGCAAAAGGATTGTGGAGATACCCCAAGATGCAAGGAAATGGATTGGCAAAGCTTCAAGCAAGAGGACTCTACATTTTACTTTGTGATAAATCACTTTGAGTCCATAGGAAAGCCAATACTATTAAAAGGGGGTAAGGTACTGTTGGTGAACAAGATGCTCCACGTGCACAAGAGATAGTCACCAGAAACACCCACAAGCTCTTCCACAAAAGTCTGTCCAAAGTCAAATATCCAAAATCGGTGCAACCAACACTTACCACTCGGTGCCACCGATTCCCAAACTCAGACAGACCCATGCCAAACCCTAGCACATCGGTGCAACCGATTCCACTTCGGTGCCACCGAGTTTGGGTTGCCAACTTTCTGTTTAGCCATTTTCAGTCTTCGGTACCACCGAGTTTTGCCAGTCGGTCTCACCGAGTTTTGGAGCAACTCTCTGGATAGCCATTCACAAGAATCGGTACCACCGAGAATTATGAATCGGCGCCACCGAGTTTTTGGACCAACTCTCTGGTAAGCCATGGTCAAGAATCGGTACCACCGAGATATGCAAATCGGCGTCACCGAGTTGCGCAATCTGACCGTTGGTCACCTAATCGGTACCACCGAGAATTATATATCGGTCTCACCGAGATTCAAAAGTTGTCACCTTTTGGTCACTTCGGTACCACCGAGATTCACACATCGGTGTCACCGAGTTGGTCACTTTAGGTGTAACAGTTGGATTTTTGGGGATGCCTATATATACCCCTTCACCACCACCCACTCGAAAGAGAAGCACTCAGAACTATTCCATACTTGCCTCATCATATTTTCTGAGAGAGAGCCACCTACCCTTGTGGTGAGATCAAGCTATTCCACTCCATCCATATGAATCTTGATCTCTAGCCTCCCCAAGTTGCTTTCCACCAAATCAATCTCTTCCACCATAGCCAAATCTGTAAGAGAGTGATTGTGTGTTGAGGAGTCTATCATCTTGAAGCACAAGAGCAAGGAGTTCATCGACATTGCCGAGCCTATTACCTTTTGGAGGGTGGTGCCTCCTAGATTGGTTAGGTGTCGCTTGGGAGCCTCCTACTTCGTGTTGTGGAGTTGAACCAAGAAGTTTATACGGGCAAGGAGATCGCCTACTTCGTGAAGATCTACCCATAGTGAGGCTAGTCCTTCGTGGACAGAAGCCGTTATGGAATAGTCAAGGTTGCTACTTCGTGGACCCTTATGGGTGGAGCCCTCCGTGGACTCTCATGACCATTACCCTCCGTGGGTTGAAGACTCCATAAACGTGGACGTACGATAGCACCACCTATTGGAACCATAGGAAAAATCTTCGTGTCTACAAATTGCGTTTGATCTTTCTTCCTACACTCTACTATACATGCTTGTTGTTACTTTCCGCTGCTATACTCTTAGACATGCATGTGTAGGGTGTACTTGACTTCCTATCATTGCTAAAATCTGCCAACACTTAAAATTGGGAAAAGATAGAATTTTTATTTGGTCAAGTAGTCTAATCACCCCCCCCCCCCTCTAGACATACTTTCGATCCTACACTAGTCACTAAGTCTGTCTGATCTTTTTGAACCTGGGCAGCATTCCACTTACATTCAGAGGGTCGAAACCATGATGTTCTTGAAACCACCCAACAATACCACATCTGCCCAAAGGTGAATTATATATATATTAAGTTTCAACATGAGTTATATCATAGTCCTCACATAATCTCAATGAATACACGAACCAATCCCCGTCTATGTAGCATAGCAAGAATACACTACCACGATCTACATAAGGCTCTACTAAGCTGAAACTCAATAGCAATAGCATACTACCATTTTATTCCTACACATGCATATAGTATAGTAATGTGATATAAAACTACATGCATTGAAAAATAGGATAAGGATGATCAAGGTGTAACTTGCCTGGTACGTTGATGTAACTTGCCTGGTACGTTGATGAAGATCATCGCACTCACAAGCCTGATATTTCTACGCGTCACACTCCGGATAATCTACACGTTCCAAACAACACAACAAATCAATCATCACACTCAAATAACACCAAATAAAACCAAGAGCAATAAATCATTTTAAAAATCATAAAAACAGTAGCATAACAATAGGTATAAAACATATACAAATCAATAGGAACACAACATAAAATGAATCAATAAATTTTAATAAATGGTTTGCAAATTATGGTCTCCGGAAGGTTCAAATTAAATTTGATCAAATTCAATTTTTGAACATTGCAAACATGCAAAACTTTTGGTGATGTCATATTCTACTGGTCATTGTGAGTGCACAGGAAAAAGAATCAACTAAATTGAGCATATAGATTAAAAGTTAGAGCAAAAAGAAGTTTGGGCGAAAATCTGTTAAAAAATAACAGAACCAAATCTGGAGCTGCTGCGGTTACTGTAGCTGGTCGCCACATGTCACACTGGGATTGGCCAGGGAAATTTGTGCGTGCATGCTCACCGCGAACAGAGGAAAACGGCGGCGGCTCGGGCGTCAGTGGCGGCTCTTCTCCGGCGAAGGTGAAGTGGTGGCGGACGCGACGTGCTTCGGGGTGGCTATGGTGGAGAAGGCGGCTACACGAGTGTCCTCTGTGGCTTCCGGCGTTGACAGGAACTCCATTGTGCTCTGGAGCTTCGGCATGGCGTCGGGTGGTGGTCCGATCGCTCGGACTAGTGGTCCTTGGGATTCGGGAGTGGCACGGTTGCACGTGGAAAAGAACGTCGAAGGAGATGGCAACCACGGTGGCGTCAGGGCATCCTGTAACCGTGGCGGTGGTATGCGACGGGTCGAGGTCGAGTGCTTCGTCTTGGTGCTCCCTGGATTGAATAGAACATGAGGGAGAAAGAGGAGATCAAGTAGAAGAGAAACGGGGCAAGAGGTGAGGCAAGGAACCTCCAGTGGCGACGAATTTCACGAGGCGGAAGCTTTTGCCGGCGGAAATCCGGCGAGTTCGGATCAGGGTGAAACGGGGACAAGGGCTCTCGATTCGGCAAAAAATCGGATCAGAAAGACCATAGGACTATTTATATGACACGTACTGCGGTCGAGGGAAGATAGATCGACCAAGTCGATCGAATCTGGATCCGGAACATAGGAGGTCTCGTGCGTGAGGAGGAGTTCGACCAGAGGAAGGAGATGACAAAGCGGGACCCAGCGGTCAGCGGGTGTGAAGAAAAAAATAAAGATAGAGAGAGATCTGCGGGGTGGGCTGCTCTGCCTCGCCGAAATGGGCCGGTCTGCTGGTCTGCCTCGTGCGCGGGCGAGAGAAAGGGAATGGGCTTCATCGGCTGTGCGTGTGTAGCAAAAGGTGAAGTGTAAACACTGCGAAAACTAAATAGTGCACAGAAAAGTCTCTTAGCTAAAATAAAATATCAGATAGATTCCCAACATACTATAAACTCACAGGAAAATATTATAGCTACAGTAGAAAATAATGAACATTTAATTTACAGACCAAAACTAAATAAAATACACACAAAACTTTTGTAAAATTTATTTTGGGGCTTTGTAAATATTCCACAAAACATCTTTAAACTCCACAAAAATAACCAAATAACAATTGAAGAATTTGCAAAATAAAAATATATTGAAGGAGTCATATTTCCTTCTCTCATAATATATTGGTTTTGAGTTGGGTTTGTTTCTAAATAATATAAAAACTCCAAATGGGAAAATATCGAACTATGAACCAGATTTATAATTTGAGGAAGTCATGTCATCCTCTCTCATATTTGAATTGGAAATCTTCTGGATATTCTCAAACCCAAAATAAGATCCAAATGCATATTCGGGAAAGTCATTTTATTCCCTCTCGGAAAAAAATCATTCAAACTCCAAAAGTTTCAAATCCTTGTCAAGAGTAACTAACAACAAGCAACACAAGCAAGTTTTAATAAACCCTATTTAAATAATTAACATTTCAAAATTCTAAATTTGGGGATGTTACATAAAGTTTCACTCCACTTGTATTAGTACTAGCATCATGTAGCAGCATCATGCCCATGTGTAGCATAACCAAATGAAGTATGGTGATTTCTTCTTGCTTGTATTATCACTATCATAGCATAGACTATATGCTTGTATTGTAACCAAGCAGAAGTATATATCAATTTATATTTTTCATGGACATAATGGGGTGTATGACAATTCTCATTTTAAGTCTAGATATATGACACTAAACTATGCAGAGCAAAATCATGTATAATATATTTTAGTTGTCATATGTGTGTATGGCTTTGTTTCATATGGGTTCTCACTAGTATCAAATCTGAGCGCATGATGCTACTTATTGAGACTAATGAATATTTTAAGCATACATGGCCCCATGCACTAAGTTTGCTTTTTACCAAGTTTACATCCTATGCTGATAAGGGTTGTTAACTAGGCAGATGGCATGCAAATATTATTTTATTTAATCTTTGCTTCATGTATACATAACTAGCACCACGGGATGGAACAATGACTCATGCATTTAGGAGTATAGCTATACTATAATCTTATATGGATGAAATGTGTCTCACTTTCTATCAGCATGCATGGGAAGTTATGAAACCTTTTATTTCTATTTCCATCCTTGAGTTGTATCAGCATGGAATCAAAATTACCATGTGAGCGAACCAAGTAGGATTTGGTTTCTTCTTGAAATGTATCAACATGGGATGCGAGATCACCATGAGACCAAAAGAAGATGAGCATTATATATTTCTTGAGTTGTATCACCATGGGATGCAAGATCACCATGAGACCAAAACAAGAAGAGCATTCATTTGTTCTTGAGTTGTATCATCATGGAGATGCAAGATCACCATGAGACCAAAACAAGAAGAGCATTCATTTGTTCTTGAGTTGTATCAACATGGAGATGCAAGATCACCATGAGACCAAAACAAGAAGGATTTCATTCTTGAAATGTATGAACATGGGATGCAAGATCACCACGAGACCAAAACAAGATGGATATGATTTTGATTCTTGAGTTGTATCAACATGGGTACGCAAGATCACCATGAGACCAAAACAAGAAAATTTGATTACACATGTACACTTTTCATTTATTATCTTGATTTGTATCAACATGGGACCAAGATTGCCATGAGACCGAATCAAGAGCAGATTAATTGGGTACCACCGAATCGTATATGAGATGTACGGTGAAACTAAAGCATCGTCGACAAATGTATCTTAGTCTTGAATTGTATCATCCGGGGATACTAGATCCCATGAGACCAAACAAGATGTGCATCCAATACTATTTGAGACAGGTGATGCAAGAGCAACATATCAAGAAGGGAGCAAGGAGGTAGCCATGAATTCTCACCTTGCTTTGGATTTCCTCCCGTACGTGTGATGTGGTGATGCAGATGACTAGCCGCCCGTGTAGAGCAGCTCGTGGGTGATGCAGATGATGAGCAGCCGGCGACGTCGATGATGAGTGGCGCGGATGACGAGCGGCCGGCGACGTGTGTGGTCGACGACGAGTGGCGCGACCGGCGACGACGACGACGAACGAACGGCCGACGGCGTACGCACGAACGATGTGCGTCGATAGACTGGTGTATATGGGAGAAGTGGATGGATGGATGAATGAGCGAGCTTGCCGATGGATGGATGATTGGTGAGCAGTGATGGGATTATTTATGAATGAGCAATGGATGGATGAGCGCTTGCGGATGGATCAACCAGCAATGAGCGAGCCGCCTCTTGTGAGCGAGGCGACCATGTATTTATAGGAGAGTGAAGGATGCAGCGTTGTGCCTTCGGAGATTCCAGCGCACGCCGAGCTTGTAACCAGGCACGTTGCGATCGTGGAGAACGTGGGAGCGTGGGGTGTCGCTGGCCGGTGCGGTGGAGACTTGGTCTCATTTAACTGGGACGTCGAGAGCGCGGCTGGGCCTGGGCCTCATTAGACCTAATTACATAATTAAGCTCTAATTTCATGCAGGCGTGGCCTTCCTTCTTTTGTGCATGCGCTGCTCTTGGATTCGCGTACGGGCCTTTGATCCTATTATCTAGTTAGAGCCTAATGCATGCATGGATGGACGTCCATTACACGTGACGATGCTATAGGGTCATGGGCTGGGTAATTACTTCATTAGTTTCTAATCTTGCCGCATAATTAATCCATGCATAATACATGCATGCACGTAGCTTGTACTTGCACCATATATGTACGTAGCCTTTTGTATGATTGGGCTAGCTAGGCCAAATTAATTGTTGTGACATGGGAAAGCATTTTTTCTATTGATAATTATATGACGGCTTGACATTTTCTTTATACATCATCGTACGTTATATTATTTTACACGGACATTATTGTGCCAATATTTTTTTTATCGGTGAGAGAATAATGTTCGTAAATATGATATAATATTTTGGTAATATTAGTGTTGTGTATGAAACTTTGCAATTTGGGTTAACATCAGAATTTTGCCGTTGATGATGGCGTATGTGTATGAAAGTCATATGTGCTCTAATTTATAGATCGCTATGGCTCACTTCTTCCCCTTTTTATCTGCGTCTTTTATTTTATGTTGAGACGCGCGGCGGAAATTCATCATGCTATTTTTTTATCCGAGTATTCGGCGCTTCACCATTTTATTTTATCATTTTATGTGAACGATTTTATTTGCATAATATCTAAGCACCATGTTTCACTTTGGCCAAAATTAGTGTCAACAGTGCTGCCCAATTCTGGCTTGTTCCTCATGTCATTCTTCATCTCTTTGCAACCTTCAAGATTTGTGGTTTCACTCATTTGTCAAAGAAGCAACTAAGTTTTACCTCTTCCTTTGTTCTACCTATTCCCCTTCTCATTCTAAGATCTCGGGGCGAGATCTCTTTGTAGTGGAGGAGAGTTGTAACAGCCCGAGACCGACGCTCCAGAAGATTCCTCTTTTATTCCATTGTCGTCACGTGATTCGTTTGGTTGTCAGATTCATCATCGCATCATTCGCATCATCTACATTGCATAGGCACTCTGTTGCCGTCGGTTTTAAAAACATGCATCCATTGGTAGTCGCCGGTTCTCTCCGTTCGTGTCGTCGACCGTTTCGAGTCCAACCGCACATGCACGCGCCCGCGGCATCGATAAAGTATTTTTTTTAAAAGTGCGTGAAAAATATTCTCGGATTGGGTCGAAAGTTGGCGTGCGGTCTTGTTATATTGTAGGTAGACCGCCTGCCAAATTTCGTCGCAATCGGAGGTCGTTTGATACCCGAATGGTCGAACGTAGCGGCACTGTCATCGGTTTAGTTATCAGACGTTTTTTCGGTTTTAAAAATCTGTTGTCGGGCCGCATCTCTCTCTTCTCTTAGCCAACACCACCTACACAAGCCCACCTACACACCCATCAGCCCACCTAGCACCCCTCCGCTACCGGACCGTCCGATCGAGTCGAACGGTCCGAAAACGGACAAGATCCCTAACCCTAGCACTCCCTGCTATAAATAGAAGCCCTAGCCTGCCTATTTTGGAAAACCCTAGCTTCTCCTCGCTTTCCACGCGCAGCCAACCCCAGCCAGCCGCCACCCACGCCTCCTCTCTCCTCCCACCTCGCGCCAGGCCCGCCCGGGCCAAGGGAGGCCCGCCCAAGCCCATCGGGGCCCGGACAGGCCCGAGCCAACCGCCGCCGAGCCCGAGGAGCGCCCAAGCTCCCGCAGCCCTGCCTGCCCCGCGCGACCTCGCCGCCAGCTAGCCGCCACCGGAGTTCGCCCGCGTCTGCGCCTCGCGCCCAGCACCAGCCGGCCATCTCCGGCGAGTCGTTGCCATCGCCCGTCCAGCCGCGCCGCCCTGCGAGCCCCATCTACCCGAGCCACCATGGTCACCGTCGTGCCTGCAGCTCCGTCACCCCGTCAATACTGGTCGCCGGAGCCGGCCAGATCCAGCCCGAGAAGGCCCGGATTCGCCCGCTGTCGCCTTCCCCGGCTCGTCCCGTCGCCTGCCATGCCCCGCTGCAGCGTCTGGCACCGCCGCCGGCCCCTGCCTTCGTCCGCTCGAGGGAGCGGGCCGATGTGCGCTACCTCGCACCGGTCGCCTCCCACGGCCCAGCCGAGCCGGGCCTCCTACGCCGGCCCAAGGCCACGCTGGTGAGCGCCCCGCCTATGCATCGTCTTGTGCGCGATATATCTATCCAGCGCCCATGTCTGTTTTAGCCCGTATGCGAGATTTGGCCCGTAGACGTTTTTTTTTCAGATCTATGAATTTCGTGATAATCCAAAGATTTGGCAGTTTTGCATTATACCCCGAACTTCATGCATTCAATAACTTATTAACCGTGCATCGGGTGAAAATATTTTATATATGTAAAACGTGTAGAATTTTGGGTAGATTCGCAATATACCGTTTTCGCAAATTATAAAAATATATTTAACATGTCATACTTTTTATTCACATAAATGACATGATTTTGCATTGCGCATTTATATTTAACCGTGCATCGGGATTAATCAAACCAAATATGTAAAATGTGTAGATTATTTATATCCCTTTTTCATGCATGAGAAAAAAATATTTAATGTGACATTTGCATTCAATTTGCATAAATAACTTGCTAAAACGGTTTAGGTCCTAATCTCGCATAAATATTGTGTCATTTGTTTTATAGTAAAAATCCACATGTTATATATGATTTTGGGGTAGAAAAATACATAGAATTTATCTGTGCATTTTGTTTTGTCTTCTGAGCAAATTTGTGTGCATGTTATTTTTTCCATGATGCCCTTTTGTTTATTTTGTGTGAATTAATCCATGCATATTTTGGAATAGTTGCAAACATGAGATATGCCCTTTGACATGTGTACTAGCCCTTGGTATTTTTATTTGTCATGATAATCCATGTTTAGGTGTTATTTTCTTGTTGTCAACATGCCATAAAAATGTGTTGTTTTGAGGGGTCTAAATAATTCTAAGTCTGAAACTGTTATTTTGTTGCCATGTTGCCATGTGATTTGCTATTGATCTAGGGGTCTTTTGTTGTTGCCCCAATGGAGTCTTTTGTTGAGCATGGTACTGCCTACCGGGTTGTGCCATTTGTTGCCATGTATAGGATTGGCATCATAGTTATTTCTGGTGTCCAACATGCCAATCTGTTAAAAACTGCTGCTCATGTCTAGTCTAATTTTCACAAAGTCTGAGAATCTGTTTTCTTCATAATGCCATGTTGTGTTGATGCTAGCCATGATTCTATGCATAATTAGACCTTGCCATTATGGACTGAATTAAAGCGCATCATGTCCTCTACCACGCTGTAGATTTTCATGCCATGATATGCCCTATAGCATATAGTTTCATTGCTGCCAATATGCCTTCATGATAAATTGCTCTGCTGAAAACTCTTATTTTTACTAAGTCCTAATCTGCTATATTTTATAGTCGTCTTGTGAGCTCATTTGCTATTGATTCGTGCGTCCATTCAATTTGCTGCAATGAGATGAATTGTTGTGCATCATATAAACTACATCACCATGTCATCGTTGTGCATTTTAGATGGTTGTAGCTTGTTGATTTGTGGGTTGCAATATGCTATGTTGCTGTTTTGGGCAGATTATAACTAAAACTTGTGTTGGTTGTTGTGGTTGAACCGTTGCTCCGTTTTGAAGATGCCATATATGAAACTTGCTTAGATTTCCATGTAGTTTCATAATATCTTGCTGCCTCTATGATTTGGAATGTTTGTGGTCGTCGTTTGCATGCATTTTGCATTCATGGCATATTATCTTGTGTTTGTCATATCTTTTAGAACGTAGCTCCGTTTTAAACGTTCTATATATGAAAATCACCTAGAATGACGTGTGGAATCACATGGTGCATTTTGTTTCCCTGTTTAAACAAATATAAAATATTATTAGTTTGGATCTGGACCAGTTTCGAAATTAACATATGGGGTCACTTCAGAAATACTATAAGTTGTTTCCGACCTCATTTAAGATGCCTAGATAGTGTAGTTTATTTATGCTTCACCTCTTGCCATGTTTAACAACCTTTAAACTTGTTGTGTAAATAAACGGGAGTGAACTAAATGATTCGAGCGCACTCGTTGAATATTGAGCTTCACTTAATGTGTAGGAGTTGATTGTTGTGCTTTGCCATGTCCTACATAACATGCATCATCCTTGTTGTGCATCATATCATGAATATGTTGTGGTGTTTATCGTGTGTTGATTGTTTGTTTTTGGATTGCTTCTTTTCGATAGAGTTCCAAAAGCGTTCGGAGTGTCAGGATTCGTTCGACTACGTCCCTTTCGTCTGCTTCATGGACTCGTTCTTCTTCCAAGCGGGATCTCAGGCAAGATGAACATTTCCCTGGATACCATTACTATCATTGCCATGCTAGTTGTATCGTTTCTATCGCTAAGTCTCGCTACCTACCACTTGTTTGTCAAGCCTCCCCAAATGCCATGAAAAGCCTCTAACCCTCCACATCCCAGCAAACCATTGTTAGGCTATGTTACCGCTTGCTCAGCCCTTCTTATAGCGTTGCTAGTTGCAGGTGCAAATTGTTTTCATGTGACATCATGGATATTTTTGAGATATCACAATATTATTGCTATTTAATTTAATGCACATATATACTTGGTAAAAGGTGGAAGGCTTGGCATTTTGCTCGGTGTTTTGTTCCACTTTTGCCGCCCTAGTTACTTGTGTACCGGTGTTATGTTCCATATTGAGCGCTCCTAACATGCTCGGGGTTGTTATGGGGACCCCCTTGATTTTTGTTTTGGGATAAAACTCTTCTGGCAAGGCTCAACTTTGGTACTACATTTGCCTAATAACTAATAAACCTGCATAGGGAGTAATTAACCCGAGGATAATTAATCAACAACCCGGGCCAGTGCTCCTCATGAGTGTTGGTCCAAAACAGAGCACTGTGCGAGGCCAACCCGGGGCAACTCCGGAGATTTCAATCAGGCCACTGTACGCGTAGCTCATCCGTCGTGTCCTGAGAACGAGATACGCGGCTCCTATCGGGTTCGTCGACACGTCGGGTGGTCTTGTTGGATTTGTTTTACCTTTCTCGAATGTCTTGTGCACGGGATTTCGAGGACACTTCGGGCTATCTCGAGGTTGAGAATTTCCATCGGAATTCCACGAATACTACGGGTCATCCCGCGGTTGAGGAATTCCAACGCGGCTTGTGGTTAGTTTGTGATGGATGAGTTGGAGCACCCCTGCAGAGTTAAATCTTTTCGAGAAGCCGTGCCCGCGGTTATGTGGCAACTTGAAAATTTGTTTAACATCCGGTCATAGAAAAATCAAAGTAAACTCAAATAAAATACACCAACTGTGTGTGTAACTGTGACTGTCTCTTCTCATGAATTTCTGAACCAAGAGAGAACACGGTGGGGCTATGTTTGTCTCGTAAGTAGGTGTTCAGGATCACTTAGTGATCATTACTAGTTCACGCCCGTTTATGCGACGATCACCCCCCCCTTATTCTTGTACTCGTAAGTTAGCCACTCAAATAAATGCTTAGTGCTTGTTGTATCCTCACCACTTAACCATACCTTATCCATTAAGCTTTGCTAGTCTTGATACCCTTGGAAATGAGATTGTTGAGTCCCTGTGGCTCACAGATTACTACAATAATAGTTGCAGGTATAGGTAATGCGATGCTTTGACGTGAGAGTGATGCTTGTTTGATTTGGAGTTCTTCTTCTTCATCATCGATCATAGGATGGGTTCCAGGCCGGCAGCCTGGGATAGCAAGGATGGATGTCGTTTTATCGTTTGTTTTCGTCCGTAGTCGGACCCTGCTCTTATGTATGATGTTTGGATATGACGTTGTATTGATGTGATATTGATGTAGCTTGTGGCGAGTGTAAGCCAATTCCATATACTCATCTCATCTTTACATGTACTAGTAATGATATCCATTTTTGCAAAACGACGAGATGCGCTTCTATCCCTATCGAGGCCCTCGAGCCAAAATAAGGATAGGATCGCATCTTGGGCGTTACATGGTGTTTGAGTACCTTGGCACCTTTTGCCATGAAGCAATAGGTGGGAGCATAGTCATCGTTGCCAAGGTTAGAGTCATCATCACTTTCCTCAGTGTTGAAGATTGACTTGCTGACGAAGGCAGTAGCGAGGGCTAGGCTAGCCACACCAGAGTCAGATTCCTCTTCAGATTCCTCCTCTTCCTCATATTCTTCAGATTCTTCTTCAGAATCCATTTCCTTGCCAATAAGTGCTCGAGCCTTTCTGTAGTTGTTGTTCTTGTGCGATGAAGACTTTGAAGATGAGGACTTTGCAGATTTCTTCTTTTTCTTCGAGTCATCAGAACTATCATCCTTGTATTTCTTCTTCTTTGATTCTTTTTCCCAGAGAGGACAGTCAGCGATATAGTGGCCAGACTTCTTGCATTTGTGGCAAGTTCTCTTCTTGTAGTCGCTTGATGAGGATTCTGTTTCTTCAGGCCACTTCTTGAAGATTTTCCAAATCGGCCTCTCCTTGAGAACTTTTGGCTTTCCTCATGAGCATTGCTAGCTCCTGACTCAGTTCTTCAGGATCATCAAGGCTACTGTCAGATTCTTCGCCTTCAGATGAGGAAATTGCATTTTCTTTCAGTGCACGAGTTCTTCCATAGCTTGGTCCGTAGAGGTCTATCTTTTCAGCTTGTTGGAATCCATGAGTATTGAGTCTCTCAAGAATATCAGCAGGATCTAGTGACTTGTAGTCTCCACGTTCTTGAATCATCAAAGCAAGTGTATCGAATGAGGAATCGAGAGATCTCAGCAGTTTCTTCACCACCTCATGGTCGGTGATGTCAGTGGCACCAAGAGCTTGGAGCTCATTGGAGGTATCAGTGAGACGATCGAAAGTTTGTTGAACATTTTCATTGTCGAGTCTTTTGAAGCGGTTGAAGAGATTGCGAAGAACATCAACTCGAGAGCCACGTTGAGTTGAAACACCTTCGTTGACTTTGGACAGCCTGTCCCAGATAAGCTTAGTAGTTTCCAAAGCACTCACTCTTCCATACTGACCTTTGCTCACATGGCCACATATGATATTCTTTGCTTGAGAATCGAGTTGCTTGAATCTCTTCACATCAGCGGCGTTGATAGTGGGAGTGGCGGAGGGAACACCATTTTCCACAACATACCAGAGATCGTTGTCAATTGCCTCAAGATGCATGCGCATCTTGTTCTTCCAGTAGGGGTAATATGTCCCATCGAAGGTAGGACACCCAGCTGAGACCTTGATCATGCTTGCAGTCGACATAACTAAAACTCCAGGTGGTTAAACCAAAATCACATAGAACAAGGGAGTACCTTGCTCTGATACCAATTGAAAGTGTGTTATATCGACTGGAGGGGGGTGAATAGGCGTTTTTATAAATTCGTCACTGAGGAATTACTAGTTGAGGAATTTGCTAAGTGACGAACTACGAGCAGCGGAATAAGTACTCAAGTGCATGCGAAACATAACTGTAGCATAGTCATCATGATGAAATGAAACATACACAAAGCATGAATAACGTGAACAGGATAAGCAGGTAGAAGACAAAGTGACTGAAGAATTTGAGATGAGGAAATTGAGAAAGTCTTCAGTCAAATTCTTCAAACAGTAACGATCAGTTTCATCAACAAGTACTTCAAGGAATTGAAAGGGTTGAGGAAATAGAACTAGGATCTCGATGAAGACAATAATTTGATGACCCAGTTCCATCTGATGTGACAGTTGTACGTCTGGTTCGGAGTGGCTTGGTATTTAAACCAAAGGACACACAGTCCCAGGACACACAGTCCTTACCGTATTCTCCTTGAGCTAAGGTCACACAGACCTCGCCCAACACTCATGGTAAGTCTTCAGGGTAGACTTCCAAACCCTCACAAACTCGGTCACCCGTCACTCCACAATTTCCTCTTGGATGCTCTAGACCATGACGCCTAACCGTCTGGAAGATGCACAGTCTTCAAAGGTAAAAAGCGTCGGTTCCACACAGGAACAATCTCTTCAGTGATGTTCAATCACTTTGGGTTTTGGTGGTTTGGGTTTTGGGTTTTTCCTCACTGATGATTTTCTCTCAAAGTCCTCAGAGGATGGGTTGCTCTCAAATGACAATTGGCAATCTCTCTCGGAGCAGCCAACCAACTAGTGGTTGTGGGAGGCGGTTATTTATAGCCAGGGTGCAACCCGACATGATATGACATAAATGCCCCTAATGATATGACCGTTATGTGGATAAGATATTTGGACAGCTGGCGCAAGGCACAGCAACGGTCGGAGATTTGAACTCTCAAATTCCTCACGGTAGGCAGTTCGCACTAGCAAAATCCTAACTCCTAAGTGAGAACAAATTCCTCGGAGAACAGAAGAACTTCGTCTCTATCATTGAAGAAATTGACTGAACTGCAAGAGATTTCCAAAGGCTTCACTCGAAGGTTTTGGGTATGTGTAGGCTCTGAGATGAGCACCACATGGAAATTCTTCCTTAGTATTACCTCGACCCCCTTTAACAGTACGGTGTTTCCTATGACTCAAAGAAAGGAAATGAAACTACGAAAACAAAAGTCTTCATGCTTCATAGTCCTCGTAACAATATCTTCAAGGTCACACCAATATCTTCATTCTTCAAAGTCTTCAGGGAATATCAAAGTCTTCATCTGAAGACATTCATTTTTAGGGGTTGACATTCTTGGTATATAGCAAACTCCTCAGTGACTTATAGAGCCTGTCTACACTCACACACAAATTAGTCCCTTAACCTATAAGTCTTCAATACACCAAAATCACTAAGGGGCACTAGATGCACTTACACTTCAACAAAAGGGTTAAAAACAACTTTTTTGAGGGATTTTCATCAGTTCATTTATAAGAGCGAAATATTGACTAAAACAAAGATAAAAATTTCTTGAAAAATAAAGAGATAATGGGTTGCCTCCCATAAAGCTTTGGTTTTTAGGTGGCTTAGCTCAACCCCTTAACTCGGTATTTTATCAAGCATCAGGTGGTCGTGGATTTTCTCTGCTCACTGTACATAATCGTTTGGGCGGTGGAACATACTTCTCCCTTGCTCCTGGCTTCTTCGGGAAGTACTTGACTGTTTCTTCCTCACGGATTCTAAAGGTTACCTTCCCTTCTGAGCAATCTAGCGACGCACTTGCAGCATTTAAAATGGTCTATCAAGGATAATTGATAATTTTTCATCTTCGGGCATGTCAAGAATAATAAAATCAGTAGGTATAACATGCCCATCCAATCTCAACAGAATGGTTTCAGCCATCCCCACTGGCTTCTTTGTGGACTTGTCTGGCATCTGCAAAGTTATGCCTGTGGGTATACATTCTGATAAATTTAACTTCTGATAAAGAGTTAGCGGCATCACACTTACCCCTGCTCCTACATCACAAAGAGCATTATTTATATCAAGATTACCAATAAAACAAGATATCGTTGGTATACCTGAGTCTCCCACTTTCTCTGATATCTTGTTATCAAACGGGTACTCTGTTATCATTGCAACGTGTTCCTTCAGAATTGTAATCCTTTTGTTATTGACAACGTCACACATGAACTTAGCAACAGTAGGAATCTTTAACATATCAGTCACATGCATTGACATTTTAAGATCAGCTATGGCTTGAACAAAACAAGAGTATAATGCATCATTTGAAGGTAGTCTTACAGGCTTGGGATAATTAAGGAAGTGTTTTCTTAGATTTACCTTTATCTTCCTCCTTCTCCTTACCTTTCTCTTTGTTTTTCAGTGCTTGACCACTAACCTTCTTGGTTGGATTAGGTGGTTGTTTATTTCTTTCCACCATGGCTTCTTCCTCTTCTTCTGCATCCAGAGTTTCTTCTTCATTGTCGTTGCCATAAGTTGTTTTTGCATAAGAGTCAACTTCTTTTTAAGCTTCTGCTTCATCTCCCTGAGTATCTTGATGGACCTATTCTTCAGGTTCTTCTTCACCAAAGATAAATTCTCTATTCTCTTGAGTTTGGCTTTGGCTCTCTATTCTTCTTTGTTCTTTCTCTCTTTCATACCATTCCGGGCCCATGGATCCTGCGTTCTTTTACCACTACGAGTAGATATTTCATTAGTAGAAATAGGATTATCAAACTAAGAAAGAATCAAAGCTTGAGTCTCAGAGATTTGAATACATTGAGTCTCTATCATAAGAGAGTGTTTATCAAGATTCTTTACCACTTGGCTTAACCCATCTACCTCTCGTGAGACATATGCTATTACCTTTTCATTATGGTAAATACATCTTCGAAAGTCTCTTTTGAAGTTATCTTGATGGAATTTAAACTTTTTCATCGTATCTTGAAGCTCATATTCGTGATGACAAATATTGAATGTATCCACTTTTTCATTGATAACTTGTTCAATAGGCTTACCTTTCTCTTGAGTTACCTTCTTGAATTCTTCGATATCTTCAATATGGTATACCTGTCAAGTTGGTTTGATAGGTTCTTCAATATTCCATTGTTCGTGTGCAGATACAATCTTCTCAATATGTTCTCTCCCTTTTTCTAGGGTCAATGACATAGATTATCCACTTGCACTTAGATCAAGAATGGATTTTGATTCATCATTAACTCCGTGATAAAACATATGTAGTATAACATATTTATCATAACATTGGTTAGGTCATAAGGTTAAAATTTTGGAGTATCTCTCCCAAGCTTTATATAGTGTTTCACCGTCTTCTTGGACAAATGAAGTGAGGTTTCTTCTCAATTTAGTAATTTTCGAGCTTGGAAGGAATTTAGCCATAAACTATTCGGCTCACATAATCTAGCTGGTTATACTGTCTTGAGGCAATCGATTATACCACTTCTCAGCATCATGCTTCAGAGAAAACTTGAAGAGTCTCAATGGCACAAATTCTCGTGAAACATCTTTTAACTTAAATGTCCCACATAAAGTGTCAAACATCATCAAATGTGCTCTGGGGTCTTCCTCTTCAGTTCCTGCAAAAGCATGGTTCCTTACCTCTGCAATAAAATCAAACTCAATCGAATACTCTTGAGCAAAATTAGTAGGATAGACTATAGGGGATCTAGAAACAAGTACTGGAGCATAGTGATCCCTAATAGTCTTCTTGGGCTTCTGGGTAATCGTCATTTCTACAAACAAAGTGTTAAGCTCAACTGTCTCACTATTTTTGTATTTTTTTATTAATGAAGCTTGCTGCTCCTGAGGAAAACGAGTAATGTAATCTGGTAAATACGTTCTCCCTGGATGAGTAGATCCCCTGTGAGTTACAAGAAGCATCTACAATAACAATACATGCAACAACAGTTACGAAAAAAAACTCTGCGCTTAGTCCCCGGCAACGGCGGCAGAAAATGCATTCGTGCCTGCAGACCATACATGGTAGTGTAGTGTAGCACTTCCGCAGAAGTATCCCAATGAGTAATTGTACCAAAAAAGCGGAGGAGAGTATTTATGGAGGTGTTTCTGTCACACACAAGGTGTCAAAGTTCTTGTGTGAAGTACTGCTTGAGCTTATATAAATATTATCACTGTCCTGGGTAAATGATAAACTGAATATGCTAGTGAAAAGAGGATTAAAGGTGCCTACTAAATAACTAATGAAAATAAATAAGAGGAGATTAAAATGTAAATGGTGTTTCCTGCAATGAAGAGATTAGGTGCGGAGAAATTTCAGTTCATGGTAAGAGTATATGAATTGTGCCAGTAATACCAGTTACCTTGTATTGTACTCATAGTATTTGATATAAACTTTCTGTTGGCGGTTGTCCCTAGAGTCATGAAACTGCTCCACTTGGAGTTACATTTCATTCTATTTTCCTGCTTCTCCATTGCCACAGAGTGTTCGTTTCCACAATTAAGGTCATAACACCGGAACCAAGCATTAAGTTCAATGGATCACCGTTAGCTCATATTGTCTTCTGTTCTCAAAGATACCTCCACCTATCACATCAGAGGTAACAGGGTTCCTAAACAATATGTGTTACCTGTGTAGGTCTTCAGATCATGTTGCCTGGGCCCTTAAATGTGACAACACGCATAGTGTTCACCACAGTATAACAACGTACTAAATAGATCATACTATGGGCCCTTAAATTGGACAGAACGCATAGGATCCACAATGAGATGAAATGGTGCTAAAATAGTCTTGATCTCAGATGAGATGGGGTAGAGATTACAAGTTCCAATCACTCTTACAATAGTGAAGGAGATGATGACGATGATCAAGATGACATGACTAAAAACTATGATGATCCTCGTGAGTTCTTCAGATCCTCCTTTCTCCTGTTCTAGATGGTGTCGCGGCGGCTAGGGTTCTCTTCTCCTTGTGGTCCCTTCACGAAAGTTACTTGTGTAGACGAGGAGGAGTTGTGGGCACTCCAAACGACCGCTCAAATGAGCGCGCGCAGTCGTATGGAAGGCCGTCTTTCACTCTGGTGCGCCTGTTGACAATGCTCTCTTCAGGAAAGTTGCTCCACTTGGCTTGATGTGTAGCAGTCTCCTCTGGTTTCCTTCCAAATATGATATTTCCTGCCATCCAAAGGACAAAGTAGATTTTCCTCTCTTTTGTTGGATTAGCGTAAGTAATATCCGGAGAATAACACAAATCCAATGAAACCAAATGGAAATCACTATAAAATACATCGCAAATACAATTCCTCAAAACGGGGTAAGGACAGTCGTGGTAGTCATGGCGCTCCCAACACCTCCACCACCCCGCCGACGATCTCCTAATCTGTCCATCAACTAGTGGATCTCTTCCGATCAATCTCTCTGGCATCTTCTCTCGATCTTGGCAATACCCATCTCCTGTGGGTTCTCACGGTGGGTCAACCCTTGGCTTGGATTTCTCCAAGGGGTTGGAGTTTGCGGATAAGATCTATAGATCAACTGGCTTTCGGTGCATCCTATGGAGGGTTTTAGATCTTTCACCATGATCGTCTCTTTTAGCCGGCATTGTTTCTGGTTGTGTGAGGATTTAGTGGCGGCGGCCTTGGAGGCCGCCATTTGAGGATCTGCCATTGAGTTTGGAGTTCTCCAAGTCAAGGACAAGGTGTTTTCTTTTAATGTTTCCTCTAAGCAGGTTGGATTTCTTATTGTCAAGCTTCGATCTTTTTCTTGTTCAGAATTCAAATGCTTTTTTCATCTCTGGGGCAATGGAGGTCCTAATTGGATTAGAGAGCTCAAAACTTGGAGGAAGGAATGTGATGCAGAATGGATCTTGATTAGTCCTTCTAAGCTTCGAGCAGCCATGGGACGTTTGGCTCTGCTCAAACCTCCTAGCAGATCATCCATTAAACATGATCACTCTATGAAAAAGCAATTATCTTTTGCTACTTTTCAAAATTATCCGCTTTACCGTGGATATAGATATGTTCCGTCCCAAGAGGAAATTGACACTCTTTCACAAGATGCAGGTTATTCAATTTCTGCTCATGAAAGAGTCATCATCCATCCTTCACCTTCACCGGAAAGTAACTGGATGGTCGCTCGGCCGCATATTGTATTTGGCTCTATTTCATCTTCGTCGATGGATCTATCTCCGGTGTCTGATACGTCTCCAACGTATCTATAATTTTTGCTTGTTCCATGCTGTTATATTATCAATCTTGGATGTTTTACAATCATTTTATAGCAACTTTATATCATTTTTTGGGACTAACCTATTGACATAGTGCCAAAGTCCCAGTTATTGTTTTTGCTTGTTTTTTACTTCACAGAATATCAGAACCAAACGAAGCCCAAACACCGCGAAACTTTTTGGAGATTTTTTTTGGGCCAGAAGACAACCAGTGGGCCAAAGAAGTGCCAGAGGGGAGGGTCGAGTGTAACAGCCCAAGTGCATTCCTTCCAACATTTGTAATATATTCCATGTATGAACCTTCATGTTGTGCCTCATGTGGTTTGAGTAATAATCATTTTTCTTCATGAGATTTGCATCATGGCATCATAATCATCATGTCATCATTCATGTTTTGCCTCATGCTTATTTTATGTGGTGATGTGGTTATGAGTGTGTGGTGTGGTATGAGTGCTTGCAACTTAGTGATACTCTTTGTGATATCCCTCTCCTCAACCTTCTATAAAAACTATGCCATCTCTCTCTCTTTTCAAATTAATGCAACATGTGATTTTGACTTTCTTCTTAATTCCAATAAAAATGTTGCACTTCTTCAATATATTCTGTCTAGGATTATTGAGTAGCTCTGAGCCTTGATTTAATATATTTTCATTTTAAATTCTTTACAAAACAGATTGGTATGCTAATATATGTGGTTTAATTTGTTTGCTCTAAAAATGCCAACTACATTTTTGTAAAATAGAGCATATTTTTTTGTAAGTTCAAATATATTTTTATTCCATTCCCACTCATCCCTATCTTTTCTCTACGATTATTTGCTATGTGTGGTTTCTAGAAATAGAAAAAAACCTTTTCAGAGAGAGACAGAGAGAGAGACAGCCTGCTTGGGCCTTGCCTACTCTCGGCCCAGCCACAGCGCATCCCAACAGTCCCCTCACACGAGCGTCTTCCTCCTTCTGTACGGCGTGCATCCAGAATGCCACGTCGCCGTCCTTGCCGATTTGACAGCCGACGGTAGCCCGAGCTGCCTTTATAGCGTGTCCCCGATGCCCTATCATCTCCCCGCGTCCCATTTCCTCCCTCTCCTCCCATCGCCGCCGCTGGGTAAGAATCTACAAGCTCACGCCGTCGTCGCGCCCACGATGCTCCGGCCGAGCGCAAGCTCGTGCTCGGGGTGACTTCTCCGCCTCGCCTCGAAGCCTTTGGTGCCGCGGGAAGGGCTCCCTCGACGCACCTCTCCTTCCTCGATCACGCACGCGATGCCAAGGCCCAGATCATCGTCGTCTTCTTCCTCTACGTTTCGGATCAGGATCGCGCCAGAGTTCGTCGACTCGCAGCGCCATCTCCGTCGTGCCCCAGCCTCCCTCTTCATGTCTTAGGTAGACGAGATAGTCTACTCCCGCTGTCTGGTCCTTCGCATCGCCCGTAGATCTATTATATAGTCGCGAGGTTCATGCCAAGTTCGTGCCCTCCGTGCTCCGGCTATAGTCGTGTGTGCGTACTCTTTTTTTGCATTTTTTTTGTTGTTGTTCATGTTCGCCCCGCGCGTCCCTCTTGTTATGCTTACTCATGGCCTCGCATCCCGCACGCACGCGGTGCTAGATGACCTGTCATCACCGTCGTTGCTAGACGGTGTCGTCGTATCTCTGTCCAGAGAAGGACGACCACTAGGGCAGCGAGCTAAAGCTCGGGACTGGTCTCTTCCCGCGCTCGCCCACGCACGCACATGCACCCCCGCAGCACCTTGCACACGCGCACACGCACGCACATGTCGCCCCTTGCTGCACCCTTGCTTCTACAGCTCCGCAACGACCTCGCCATGGCCGGGACGAGCTCAAGCTCGAGCTCGAGCCCCTAGTTTCGGTCCTCCTTGCCGCGAAGTGAGGGCGGGAATGGGTTCCCCCGCCGAATCCGCACCCCCGCCGGTGGTCTTGTTCTCCGGTGATCGCCGCTGTTGCCGCTGGCGTCGTCGTTGACTTCTTCTCCGGTTTGTAGTTGGAAATCCGACCTGCCCGCGGGGCTGGTTCTTTTAGCATAATGCCCCTACTCTGTCACCCCCCCCCCCCCCGTGCCTAACTGAGTGGTAGTGTGGTGCGTGCTAACCCTGGGAGACCCAGGTTCGAATCCCCTTGGGCGCACTAAATCTCCCCTTTTTTTTGATTTAATCATCTGTATGACTTGTGGGATACGTAGGTCGGTCTCTCAGCCATCCAGCGTGGCACCAGGCCCACAAGTCAGTGGCAATGGCTAGCTAGCCCTGGGTGCCCCGAGCTCAAGTGGATTGTGTTGTTTTTTTTTGTCTATTCTCGGAATATGCCAAATCTGGCATATCCTAGGTTTTATCTTAGGTGGTAATTTGTGCAAGTGTTTTGTGGGATGTTTTTCTACAGCAATATAGGCATGTGACATATGGTTGTGGGGTAGAAAAAATCAGTGAATCCAATGGTGTCGTTGGTTTTGTCATTTAGACATGTTTGCAAATATGTGATTTTGTGATATTGTCTCATTTTGTCTTTTACACATGAATTAATTCTTGCACTATATGAAAAACTTGTCAACATGAAATATGCTCATTTGTGTATGTGTTTGCCCTGGTATTTTTGCATGCCATGATAGATCATTATATGGGTGGCATTCTTGATGTCAACATGCCACTAAAATTCTGATTCAAATGCCCAAATATTTCTAAGTGTGGAAATCTGTTATTTTGTTGTCATGTTGTCTTGATGATTCCCATGCATATGTTGCTCCTTTAGAGTTGTAACAATGGTATGATTTGTTGTGCTTGTCATCCTCTGTAGATGTGTGCCAAGAACTTGTGGGTTAGACCATTGTATCTTATATAAAACTTTATGTCAACATGCTATTCTGTTAACAAGTACCAGGTTTTGCCTCTTGTAAATTTCACTAAGTCTGAGAACCTGCTATTTTCAATGTGTCATATTGTGAGGATGGTAGCCTTTGATACATGCATATTTTGATGTTGCCATAAAGTAATTAAGTGAACTACATGTTGCCCTATACAACCCTGTTAATTTTCATGCCATGAAAGTTCCTGTAGCATATATAAAAGTTGCTGTCAACATGCCATCATGTTAACTCAGATTCTGTAAATCTGGAATTTTCACTAAGTCCCTAAAAAACTGATTCAACATGCCATCTTGTGAGCATATTTGCCATTGATCTATGCTTCCTTTCATGTTGTTGTAGATAGATGAATTGTTGTCCATGCTGTATACTTCATGTCCATGCCTTGGTTGTGATTTGAAACTTGTTGTAGCTCTGGTTATGTGTGTTGCAAGATGACATGTTGTTGTTTGTGGACAGATTGTGTGTTTGAATGTTTTGTGACTTGTGGGAGCTATACCCCATTGTTTTGCATGATCTTTGGCTCTATTCTTGCTAGATTTTCATTTCCTATCCAGTGGCATCCTTGGAATACCAAGGAATCGCCCATGGCCTCCCTCATCTTGAGTTTTGTCTTTGTTAACGTTCGTACCTTGCCGTGAGTGTACCATGAGCTACGTTACTCCGTTTGCAATGTTCTACATATGCATTTGCATAGATTTTGCATGAAGCATTCATATTTTTCATGATCATGCATGTTCAAATAACTAATATTGAGGTTCTGTACAGAATACTAAAGAACTTAATAATTGCATTAGAAACATGACTAGTTTAGGTTGCCATGTTAAATACTTCAACTTGGTCATGCATCATCTTTGGTTGCGCATTGCACTTCGTTTGTATGTTTATTTGGTGTTGTTTCTCTTTGGTTAGGCACGAGTGCCGAGCCTGAGTACGAGGATCCCGGAGAGTACAACTACGAGGACCCAGCTCTTTGTCCCTCTAAAGACCCAACAGGCAAGATGATCATACCCGGATCCCGACACTATTTTTACTATGCTAGATGTCTCGCTTCTACCGTAAAGTTTTGTTACCTACCACTTAAACTGTCAGCCTCCTGAATTGCCATGAAAGCCTCTAACCCCTCCACTTCCTAGCAAACATTGATTGGCTACGTTACTGCTGCCCAGCCCTTATCTTATAGCATTGCTAGTTGCAGGTGCAAGTTGTTTCCAAGTGCCAACATGGACGATGGGAGATATCACTTTATTTACTGTCATTTAATTTAATGCACATATATATCTGGCAACGGTGGAAGGCTTGGCCTTTTTCCCGGTGTTTTGTTCCACATTTGCCGCACTAGTTCCGAGTACCGGTGTTATGTTCCATATTTTGAGCTCCTAACATGCTCGGGGTTGTTATGGGGACCCACTTGACCATTCGTTTTAGATTAAAACTTGTCTGGCAAGACCCAACTTTGGTACTACATTTGCAAAACAACTTAATAAAATTGCATAGGGCATAGCTACCCCGTGGATAATTAATCAACCCCCGGGCCAGTGCTCCTCATGAGTGTTGGTCCAACCTAGAGCACTGTGCGGGGCCACCCCAAGGCATCTTGGGTGATTTCTATCAGGCCACCGTACGCGTCGCTTATCCGTCGTGTCCTGAGAACGAGATACGCGGCTCCTATCGGGTTCGTCGACACGTCATGCGGTCTTGCTGGACTTGTTTTACCTTTCTCGAATGTCTTGCACGAGGAATTCCGAGGATACTGCGGGATATCTCGAGGTTGAGGTTTTCCAATGGAATTTCCTAGGAGATCACGGGATCCGTGGTCGAGGTTGTTCCCGCGGCGTGTGGTTAGTTTGTGATGGGTGAGTTGGAGCACCCTTGCAGGGTTAAATCTTTCGGAAAGCCGTGCCCGCGGTTACGTGGCAACTTGGAAATTTGTTTAACACCCGGTTATAGTTAACTTGAAGTAAACTCAAATAAAACACACCAACCATGTGTGTAACCGTGACCGTCTCTGCTCGTGAACATGAACCGAGAGAGAACACGGTGGGGATATGTTTGACGTAAGTAGGTGTTCAGCGTCACTTAGTGATCATTATAGTTCACAACCGTCATACGTAGTCCACCATAATTACATTCTTGTTATCGTAAGTTTGCCACCAAATACATGCTTAGTGCTTGCTGCAGCCTCACCACTTAACCATTCCTCTCCTATTTGGCTTACATAGTTTCAGTACCCGGGTTATGAGATTGCTGAGTCCGTGTGGCTCACAGATTACAACAATACAGGTACAGGTGTTGACGAGTACGTGCCAGATGATTTGTCGCAGCTCCAGTGGGAGTATGATGAAGAACGTAGGCATATGTACGTTACGTATCCTGATTAGTAGGGAGCTTGGTGGTGGTGTTCCTGGGATAGCAAGACAGTCTTCATTGCTTCTATTATCATTTTATTTCGTCCGTAGCCGGACCCTATCTTCAGGATGATGTATGAATAATTTGTGTGAACTTGTAAGATAGCTTGTGGCGAGTGTAAGCCAACTCATATAGTCATATCTTCCTACATGTATGCAATGATTACTTCTACTTGGGAAACGACTAGATGCACTTCTATCCCCGTCGAGGCCCTCATGCCTTAATAGGGATAGGACCGCATCTTGGGCGTTACAAGTTGGTAATCAGAGCCATACCGATCATATGAGCCCCTTGCTTGATCGAACTTGGCCGAGTCGAGTCTAGTGAAAACTATTTTGAGTCTAGTTATATCGGAGAGTAGGTTTCTTTTACTCATCTTCTATACTCTGGTGAGGAATCACGACTTAGGAATTTTAATTCTACTCCTCTTCTTGCTCAAAATTTTTTTAGGATCACGCGAGTATTTTGGAGCCTCTATGATACCGATGTGACGGGAATTCTGTTCTTGGTGCCTCCCGTATGTATGGATTGGACCCGGGGAGTAGAGCTCCAGGGGATTCTTGACACATCGTTATCGTTTAGTTTCCTTAGTACTTAAGAACGCGGATGTTCGAAATTGCTTCAATACTATTCGTGGTGCGAAGAGTGTGGCGGCACCCAGTACTGGGGAGTGGGATCACATGTACTGCCATCTTTAGTATCGTTGTGATTACGAGGGTTTGAGGTAGATGAGTTTCCGAGACCTTTGGTTGTGTGTTGAGGGATGTGATACACTGGAGAGTAGTATTACTGCTAGGAGTTGAGTGATGGATAAAAACTCCATTATCCGTGTACCTGATTGCATAACCAAGATTTCGGAAGTTCCTAGGTGGGATTCCAGTAGTTTCCTAGGGTCATCTTCCGACAGATGTGTGATGGTTTATACATTTGTTCCGAGCAACCTTAGCTCAATACTTGTTGTGTTATTTCAAGTGGCGTCATGATCTAATGGTGTTATCACGATCCTGCAGAAAGCGTTCTTACTATTTGAAGTTTGAATGCAATTGATGATGTTCGTTGCAAATTTCTTTCAAGCCATTTGATTCAGCTTATTTCAATCATCTTTGTCAATGGTGTGCTGATATTCTGTCCATCTTCAGGATGGCGCCAGCAACTCGTGGGACTCAGGGTCGTGATGGAGAGTAGTCTAATCCTCCACCACCCCCACCTCCACCTCCAGAAGCTTGGCAATCTGTGATGGCCGCAAGCAATGCCAACACTGAGATGTTTCTCAGGTTGCTACAGGAAAGGGAGTAGGGATAACAAGGTCATCAAGGGAATTTCCATAATCAGCCACAGTTCGCCACTCTGAACCAGTTCCTCGCAAATCAGCCCAAGTCCTTCACCTGTTGTGAGTAGCCTCTCGATGCAGATGATTGGCTCCATGACATGAACAAGCATTTTGAGTGCAGCAATGTCAGGCCAGATGACTATGTCAAGTTTGCAACTTTCCAGCTTAAGGGTCAGGCAGGAGATTGGTGGCAGCAGTACAAGGATTCCAGAGGTGGCCGTGCAGTCTCTTGGGATGATTTCTGCCGTGACTTCAGAGCCCATCATATCCCGACGAGCTTTATCGAGGGAATGCGTGAGAAGTTCAGGAACCTGAAGCAGGGGAGTATGTATGTCTATCAGTACAACTCCGAGTTTCAAAATCTGGCCCGCTATGCTAAGCAAGATGTTCCTGATGAGAAGTCCAAGATTTATCAGTTCAGAGATGGCCTCAGGGAAGATCTTCAGCTTGCTCTCGTCCTTCACGAGCCTCTTGTGTTTGATCAGTTCTACAACTTCGCTCTAAAGTTCGAGGCGGTTCAGCTCAAGCTTGAGAATTCCAAGAAGCGGTTCAGGGACTCCAACTCTTCTTCGTCCAGCTCTCAGATTGTTCATAAGCAGCAGAAGTATTGGGTTCCTCCTCCTCCTCCGTTTCGTCCTCCTCGGCAGCAGAAGCAGCACGGTGGTCGTGGACCTTCCCACCCACCCAACCCAGGTTTTCAGCAGAGGCCTGAGGCTCCCAAGTCAGCAAATGCTCCTTCTCCAGGCAACTTCCGTCTGCTCTCAGAGGTTACGTGTCACAAGTGTGGTCAGAAAGGCCACTACTCCAACAAGTGCACCAACCAGCGGCATCTTCCGCCTCCTCCTTCTATCAGGCCCCCAGGCAGTGCTATGGTGAAGCACAATCCCAAGTCAGCAAGAGTGAACATGGTCAATTCAGCTGAAGCAGAGGATTCTACTCAAGTGATAATGGGTAATCTCCTGGTTAATTCTATTCTTGTAAAAGTTTTGTTTGACACTGGTTCATCGCATTCATTCATGTCAAAAACATTCTTCTCCAAGCATGACTTTGATTCTAAATATTTGAGCAAAGCATTGCGTGTTGTTTCTCCCAGCACTCTCAAGAGCGCTAACAAGGTCATTCCGGATGTTTCTATCAAGATGGGCAATTATTCTTTTCTGGCCTCTCCAATTGTGCTCGGCAATTCCGATATTGATCTTATTCTTGGCATGGATTTTCTGGCGATGAACAAGGCTTATGTTGATTGTCAAGCCAAAGAAGTCAAATTGACTCATCCTTCTGAAGATGTGATCATTTTCGCTGCTCGCGATGACACGATCCGTCTCTTTTCTCTCAATGAGAAGGGTGAGATTTCTGCCATATCCCAAATCCCTGTCGTTTCTGAGTATGAAGATCTCTTTCCAGAAGAATTGCCAGGAATGCCTCCTCACCGGCCAGTTGAGTTTGTGACTGAACTCGAGCCTGGAACTGAACCGGTATGCAAGCGTCCTTATAAGCTTGGCCCCGAAGAGCTGAAAGAATTGAAGAAGCAGCTAGATAAACAAGAGCGTCTGGGTTTGATCAGACCAAGTTCTTCACCTTGGGGTTGTGGTGTTCTTTTTGTCATGAAGAAGGATGGCACAGACCGACTATGCGTCGATTACCATCCATTGAATAAGAAGACAATCAGGAACAAGTATCCACTTCCCAGCATCAATGAGTTGTTTGAGAAATTGAAAGGTGCCAAGGTTTTCTCGAAGTTAGATCTCCGTATGGGCTATCATCAAATCCGTATTCGTGAAGAAGATATTCCAAAGACTGCTTTCAGGACGAGTTTTGGCTCTTATGAGTACAACGTCATGTATTTTGGTCTAGCAAATGCGCCTCTGACTTTCTCCAGAATGATGAACTTCATATTCTCTCCTTTCAAGAATGAGTTCGTCTTGGTGTATTTGGATGACATTCTTGTGTTCTCGGAGACGGAAGAAGAGCATGCAGAGAATCTCCGGTTTGTGCTTGACAAACTAAGAGAGCATCGCTTTTATGCTAAGTTCTCCAAGTGTGAGTTTTGGCTCAATGAAGTGGTGTACCTTGGTCATGTCATCTCTGTCGAGGGCATTAAAGTGCACCCTGAGAAAGTTGAGGCAATTGTGAAGTGGGAGCCTCCTCAGAATGTCAAGCAGCTTCGAAGCTTCCTTGGGCTTGCAAGTTACTGCAGAAGATTCGTCGAGAACTTCTCTCAAATTGCTAAGCCTCTGTCTAACGTACTTCAGAAGAGTGTCAAGTATGTGTGGACTCCTGAGTGTGATGTGGCGTTCAATACACTCAAGGAAAAGCTGACTTCAGCTCCAGTTCTCACTCCTCTAGATGAATCCAAGCCTTTCCAAGTGTTCTGTGATGCTTCCCTTCAAGGTCTTGGTGGTGTTCTCATGCAAGATAAGAAGGTTGTGGCTTATACCTCGCATCAGCTGAAGCCTAGCGAGAAGAACTACCCCACTCATGATCTTGAGTTGGCGGCAGTTGTGCATGCTCTGATGACATGGAGACATCTTTTGGTGGGAAGACCAGTTGAGGTGTTCACTGACCACAAGAGCTTTAAGTACATTTTCACTCAACCCAATCTCAATCTTCGACAAACACGTTGGGTGGAAATGATCGAGGAGTACAATCCAAGCATTGAGTATACTCCTGGAAAAGCAAATGTCATTGCAGACGCGCTGAGCAGAAAAGCGCACTGCAACAGTCTCATTCTCAAGCCTCTCCAGCCCGAGCTTTGTGAAGCATTTCGCAAGCTCAATCTCCAAGTGGTTCCTCAAGGATTTCTTGCCAATCTTCAAGTCTCTCCGACCTTGGAAGATCAGATTCATCAAGCTCGGCTTCTTGATGCTATGATGAAGAAAGGTGTGGCCAAGAGCATTCCAAAGTATAAGTGCTTGCGTGTTGATGACAAAGACACTTTGTTCTTCGAGGACCGTCTGGTGGTTCCAAAAGGTGATCTAAGAAAAGTTATCATCGATGAAGCACATAATTCCCTCCTCTCAATTCATCCATGAAGTTCCAAAATGTATCAGGACCTCAAGCAAACCTTCTGGTGGACTCGTATGAAACGTGAGATTGCTCAGTTTGTGAACGAGTGTGATGTTTGTCGCAGAGTGAAGGCGGAACATCAACGTCCAGCAGGCCTCCTTCAGCCTTTACCCATCCCGGAGTGGAAATCCGATCATGTTGAAATGGATTTCGTCACTGGGTTTCCTAAGTCCAAGAGAGGAAACGATGCCATCTTCGTGGTCATCGACAAGCTCACCAAAGTTGCCCACTTCCTTCCGGTCAAAGAATCTATCTCGGTAGCTCAGCTGGCAGAGCTGTACACATCAAGGATAGTTTCTTTGCACGGTATTCCTCAGCTCATATCCTGAGATCGTGGAAGCATATTCACTTCCAAGTTTTGGGATTCCTTCCAAACTGCAATGGGGACCAATCTCCATTTCAGTACAGCTTTCCATCCTCAGTCTAGTGGTCAAGTTGAGAGAGCCAATCAAATCCTTGAAGATATGCTCAGAGCTTGTGTGATTTCTTTTGGCATGAAGTGGGAAGATTGTCTCCCGTTTGCTGAGTTCTCATACAACAATAGCTTCCAAGCAAGTTCCGGCAAAGCTCCTTTCGAGATTCTCTATGGCAGAAAATGCCGCACCCCGCTCAATTGGTCTGAAACCGGTGAGCGTCAAATCCTTGGTAATGACATGATCACTGAAGCAGGAGAAATGTGTCGTGTCATTCGTGAAAATCTCAAAGCAGCTCAATCCCGTCAGAAGGGCTATTATGATAGCAAGCATCGTGACATGACTTTCCAGATCGATGATTTTTTCTATCTCCGAGTGTCTCCCATGAAGGGCACTCAGCGCTTTGGCATCAAAGGAAAGCTTGCTCCACGCTTTGTGGGCCCTTTCAAGATTGTGGGCAAGAGGGGTGACCTTGCCTACCAACTCGAGCTTCCTCCCAATTTCTCAAATGTGCATGATGTGTTTCACGTCTCTCAGCTCCGGAAGTGTTTCAAGACTCCCAAGCACACCGTTGATCTCCAAGACATTGATCTCCAAGCAGACCTATCCTATCATGAGCATCCAGTCGCTATCCTTGAAGAAACTGAGCGTAAGACTCGCAACAATTCAATCAAGTTTCTAAAGGTGAAGTGGTCACATCACTCCGAGAAAGAAGCCACTTGGGAACGAGAGGACCATCTCCGTTCTGAATTTCCCGTATTCTTCCATTCCTAGATCTCGGGACGAGATCCTCATGTAGTGGGGGAGAGTTGTAACAGCGCAAGTGCATTCCTTCCAACATTTGTAATATATTCCATGTATGAACCTTCATGTTGTGCCTCATGTGGTTTGAGTAATAATCATTTTGCTTCATGAGATTTGCATCATGGCATCATAATCATCATGTCATCATTCATGTTTTGCCTCATGCTTATTTTATGTGGTGATGTGGTTATGAGTGTGTGGTGTGGTATGAGTGCTTGCAACTTAGTGATACTCTTTGTCATATCCCTCTCCTCAACCTTCTATAAAAACTATGCCATCTCTCTCTCTTTTCAAATTAATGCAACATGTGATTTTGACTTGCTTCTTAATTCCAATAAAAATGTTGCACTTCTTCAATATATTCTGTTTAGGATTATTGAGTAGCTCTCAGCCTTGATTTAATATATTTTCATTTTAAATTCTTTACAAAACAGATTGGTATGCTAATATATGTGGTTTAATTTGTTTGCTCTAAAAATGCCAACTACATTTTTGTAAAATAGAGCATATTTTTTTGTAAGTTCAAATATATTTTTATTCCATTCCCACTCATCCCTATCTTTTATCTACGATTATTTGCTATGTGTGGTTTCTAGAAATAGAAAAAAACCTTTTCAGAGAGAGACAGAGAGAGAGAGAGAGACAGCCCGCTTGGGCCTTGCCTACTCTCGGCCCAGCCACAGCGCAGCCCAGCTGCCCCCTCGCACGAACGTCTTCCTCCTTATGTACGACGCACATCCAGAATGCCACGTCGCCGTCCTCGCCGATTTGACAGTCGACGGTAGCCCGAGCTGCCTTTATAGCGTGTCCCCGGTGCCCTAGCATCTCCCAGCGTCCCATTTCCTCCCTCTCCTCCCATCGCCACCACCGGGTAAGCATCTCCAAGCTCACGCCGTCGTCGCGCCCGCGATGCTCCGGCCGAGCGCAAGCTCGCGCTCGGGGTGACTTCTTCGCCCCACCTCGAAGCCTCTGGTGCCGCGGGAAGGGCTCCCTCGACGCACCTATCCTTCCTCCACGACGCGCGCGACGCCAAGGCCCGTATCATCGTCGTCTTCTTCCTCTACGTTTCGGATCAGGATCGCGCCAGAGTTCGTCGACTCGCAGCGCCGTCTCCGTCGTGCCCCAGCCTCCCTCTTCATGTCTTGGGTAGACAAGGTAGTCAACTCCCGCTGTCTGGTCCTTCGCATCGCCCGTAGATCCGTTATATAGTCGCGAGGTTCATGCCAAGTTCGTGCCCTCCGTGCTCCAGCTATGATTGCAGTGTGTGCGTACTCTCTTTTTTGCAATTTTTTTGTTGTTCATGTTCGCCCCGCGCGTCCCTCTTATTATGTTTACTCACGGCCTCGCATCCCGCACGCACGCGGTGCTAGATGACCTGTCGTCACCGTCGTTGCTCGACGGTGTCGTCATATCTCTATCCAGAGAAGGACGACCACCAGGGAAGCGAGCTAAAGCTCGGGACTTGACTCTGCTCGCACTCGCCCACGCATGCTCACGCACCCCCGCAGCACCTTGCACACGCGCACGCACACGCACATGTCGCGCCTTGCTGCACCCTTGCTGCTACAGCTCCGCAACGACCTCGCCATGGCCGGGACGAACTCAAGCTCGAGCTCGAGCCCCTAGTTTCGGTCCTCCTCGCCGCCAAGCGAGGGCGGGAATGGGTTCCCCCGCCGAATCCACACCCCCGCCGGTGGTATTGTTCTCCGGTGATCGCCGCCGTTGCTGCCGGCGTCGTCGTTGACTTCTTCTCCGGTCTGTAGGTTGAAACCCGACCTGCCAGTGGGGCTGGTTCCTTTAGCATAATGCCCCTGCTCAGTCAAACCCCCCGTGCCTAGCTGAGTGGTAGTGTGGTGTGTGCTAACCCTGGGAGACCCAAGTTCGAATCCCCTTGGGCGCACTAAATCTCCCCCCTTTTTGGATTTAATCATTTGTATTACTTGTGGGACCCGTAGGTCGGTCTCTCAGCCATCCAGCGTGGCACCAGGCCCACAGGTCAATGGCAATGGCTAGCTAGCCCTGGGTGCCCCGAGCTCAAGTGGATTGTGTTTTTTTGTCTATTCTCGGAATATGCCAAATCTGGCATATCCTAGGTTTTATCTAAGGTGGTAATTTGTGCAAGTGTTTTGTGGGATGTTTTTCTACAGCAATATAGGCATGTGACATATGGTTTTGGGGTAGACAAATTCAGTGAATCCAACGGTGTGGTTGGTTTTGTCATTTAGACATGTTTGCAAATATGTGATTTTGTGATATTTTCTCATTTTGTCTTTTTCTCATGAATTAATTCTTGCACTATATGAAAAACTTGTCAACATGAAATACGCTCATTTGTGTATGTGTTAGCCCCTGGTATTTTTGCATGCCAGGATAGATCATTATATGGGTGGCATTCTTGATGTCAACATGCCACTAAAATTCTGATTCACATGCCCAAATATTTCCAAGTGTTGAAAACTGTTATTTTGTTGCCATGTTGTCTTGATGATTCCCATGCATATGTTTCTCTTTTAGAGTTGTAACAATGGTATGATTTGTTGTGCTTGTCATCCTCTGTAGATGTGTGCCAAGAACTTGTGGGTTAGGCCATCGCATCTTATATAAAACTTGTTGTCAACATGCTATTCTGTTAACAAGTGCCATGTTTTGCCTCTTGTAAATTTCACTAAGTCTGAGAACCTGCTATTTTCAATGTGTCATATTGTGAGGATGGTAGCCATTGATACATGCATATTTTGATGTTGCCATAAAGTAATTAAGTGAACTACATGTTGCCCTCTACAACCCTGTTAATTTTCATGCTATGAAAGTTCATGTAGCATATATAAAAGTTGCCGTCAAGATGCCATCATGTTAACTCAGATTCTGTAAATCTGGAATTTTCCCCAAGTCCCTAAAAAACTGATTCAACATGCCATCTTGTGAGCATATTTGGCATTGATCTATGCTTCCTTTCATGTTGTTGTAGATAGATGAATTGTTGTCCATGCTGTATACTTCATGTCCATGCCTTGGTTGTGATTTGAAACTTGTTATAGCTCTGGTTATGTGTGTTGCAAGATGACATGTTGCTGTTTGTGGACAGATTGTGTGTCTGAATGTTTTGTGACTTGTGGGAGCTATACCCCAATGTTTTGCATGATCTTTGGCTTTATTCTTGCTATATTTTCATTTCCTATCATGTGGCATCCTTGGAATACCAAGGAATAGCCCATGGCCTCCCTCATCTTGAGTTTTGTCTTCGTTAATGTTCGTACCTTGCCGTGAGTGTACCATGAGCTACGTTACTCCGTTTGCAACGTTCTACATATGCATTTGCATCGATTTTGCATGAAGCATTCATATTTGTCATGATCATGCATGTTCAAATAACTAATATTGAGGTTCTGTCCAGAATACGAAAAACTTAATAATTGCATGAGAAACATGACTAGTTTAGGTTGCCATGTTAAATACTTCAACTTGGTCATGCATCATCTTTGGTTGCGCATTGCACTTCGTTTGTGTGTTTATTTGGTGCTGTTTCTCTTTGGGTAGACGCGAGTGTCGAGCCTGAGTACGAGGATCGCGGAGATTACAACTACGAGTACCCAACTCTTTGTCCCTCTGAAGACCCAACGGGCAAGATGATCATACCCGGATCCCGACACTATTTTTGCTCTGCTAGATGTCTCGCTTCTACCGTAATGTTTCGTTACCTACCACTTAAACTGTCAGCCTCCTGAATTGCCATGAAAGCCTCTAACCCCTCCACTTCCTAGCAAACATTGATTGGCTACGTTACTGCTGCTCAGCCTTTATCTTATAGTGTTGCTAGTTGCAGGTGCAAGCTGTTTCCATGTGCCAACATGGATGTTGGGAGATATCACTTTATTTACTGTCATTTAAATTAATGCACATATATATCTGGCAACGGTGGAAGGCTTGGCCTTTTGCCCGGTGTTTTGTTCCACATTTGCCGCACTAGTTCCGAGTACCGGTGTTATGTTCCATATTTTGCGCTCCTAACATGCTCGGGGTTGTTATGGGGACCCCCTTGACCATTTGTTTTAGATTAAAACTTGTCTGGAAAGACCCAACTTTGGTACTACATTAGCTAAACAACTTAATAAAATTGCATAGGCCATAGCTACCCCGTGGATAATTAATCAACCCCCGGGCCAGTGCTCCTCATGAGTGTTGGTCCAACCTAGAGCACTGTGCGGGGCCACCCCAGGGCAACTTCGGTGATTTTTATCAGGCCACCGTACGCGTCGCTTATCCGTCGTGTCCTGAGAATGAGATACGCGGCTCCTACCGGGTTCGTCGACACGTCGGGCGGTCTTGCTGGACTTGTTTTACCTTTCTCGAATGTCTTGCACGAGGAATTCTGAGGATACTTCGGGCTATCTCGAGGTTGAGGTTTTCCAACGGAATTTCCTAGGAGATCACAGGATCCGTGGTCGAGGTTGTTCCCACGGCGTGTGGTTAGTTTGTGATGGATGAGTTGGAGCACCCCTGCAGGGTTAAATCTTTCGGAAAGTCTTGCCCGCGGTTACGTGGCAACTCGGGAATTTGTTTAACACCCGGTTATAGTTAACTTGAAGTAAACTCAAATAAAACACACCAACCGTGTGCGTAACCGTGACCGTCTCTGCTCATGAACATGAACCGAGAGAGAACACGGTGGGGTTATGTTTGAAGTAAGTAGGTGTTCAGGGTAAATTAGTGATCATTATAGTTCACGACCGTCATACGTAGGCCACCATAATTACATTCTTGTTATCGTAAGTTAGCCACAAAATACATGCTTAGTGCCTGCTGCAGCCTCACCACTTAACCATTCCTCACCTATTTGGCTTACATAGTTTCGGTACCCGGGTTATGAGATTGCTGAGTCCCTGTGGCTCACAGATTACAACAATACAGATACAGGTGTTGACGAGTACGTGCCAGATGATTTGTCGCGGATCCAGTGGGAGTATGATGAAGAACATAGGCGTATGTACATTACGTATCCTAATGAGTAGGGAGCTTCGTGGTGGTGTTCCTGGGATAGCAAGACAGTTTTCATTGCTTCTTTTATCGTTTGATTTCGCCCGTAGCCGGACCCTGTCTTCTGGATGATGTATGAATAATTTGTGTGAACTTGTAAGATAGCTTGTGGCGAGTGTAAGCCAACTCATATACTCATCTCTTCCTACATGTATGCGATGATTACTTGTACTTGCGAAACGACTAGATGCGCTTATATCCCCGTCAAGGCCCTCGTGCCTTAATAGGGATAGGACCGCATCTTGGGCATTACATCGAGGAGACCACAACCCACCAGGACGCGTGATGTCTACTACACAACTTTATTCTTGTAGACTTTGTTGGGCCTCCAAGCGCAGAGTTTTGTAGGACAGTAGCAATTTTCCCTGAAGTGGATGACCTAAGGTTTATCAATCCGTGGGAGGTGTAGGATGAAGATGGTCTCTCTCAAACAACCCTGCAATCAAATACAAGAAATCTCTTGTGTCCCCAAAACACCCAATACAATGGCAAATTGTATAGGTGCACTAATTCGGCGAAGAGATGGTGATACAAGTGCAATATGGATGGTAGATATAGGTTTTTGTAATCTGAAAATATAAAAACAGCAAGGTAGCAAGTAACAAAAGTGAGCACAAACGGTATTGCAATGCTTGAAAACAAGGCCCAGTGTCCGTACTTTCGCTAGTGCAATCTCTCAACAATGCTAATATAATTGGATCACATAACCATCCCACAACGTGCAACGAAGAATCACTCCAAAGCTGTTATCTAGCGGAGAACATAAGAAGAAATTGTTTGTAGGGTACGAAACCACCTTAAAGCTATCCTTTCCGATCGATCTATTCAAGAGTTCGTACTAAGATAACATCAAGTTATCCTTTCCGTTCGATCTATCTAAGAGTTCGTACTAGAATAACACCATATGATAAGCATCAACCAACTCTAATGTCACCTAGATACTCCAATGTCACCACAAGTATCCATGAGTTAATTATACGATACGCATCAAACAATTTCAGATTCATAATACTCAATCCAACACAAAGAACCTCAAAGAGTACCCCAAGATTTCTATCAGAGAAAGTAGGACAAGAACGTGTATCAACCCCTATGCATAGATTACCCCAATGTCACCGCGGGAATCCGCAAGTTGAGTACCAAAACATATGTCAAGTAAATCAATAGAACACCTCATTGTCACCACGGGTATCCGCATGCAAGACATATATCAAGTTTTCTCAAATCCATAAAAGTATTCAATCCGATAACGAAATCTCAAAGGGAAAAATCAATTCATCACAACTAGATAGAGAGGGAAACACATCATATGATCCGACTATATTAACAAAGCCCGTGATACATCAAGATCGTGACATCTCAAGAACACGAGAGAGAGATTGAACACATAGCTACTGGTACATACCCTCAGCCCCGAGGGTGGACTACTCCCTCCTCATCATGGCCTCCGCCGGGATGAAGAAGATGGCCACCGAAGATGGATTCCCCTCTCCGGCAGGGTACTGGAACGTCTCCAGATTGGTTTTGCCTCGATACAGAGAGTTGCCGCGGCGGAGCGGGGAGTCTAGGGTTATTTCTGATGGTTTCAATATTTATAGGATTTTTGGGCGTCGGTTTCACGCCAAGATGGGCCACGAGGAGGGCACGATATACCAGGGCGCGCCTGGGCCCTCTGGCGTGCCCTGGTGGGTTGTGCCCACCTCGTGGCTCTTCTCCGGTGGTTCTTCGCTCCAATATTGCTTATTTGGTCTAGAAAAAATCACCAAAAAGTTTCGGGCGATTCCGAGAACTTTCATTTTCTGCACAAAAACAACACCACGGTAATTCTGCTGAAAACTGCGTCAGTTCGGGTTAGTTCTAAATAAATCATATAAAGTGCATCAAAACCATATAAAAGTATTGTAAACATAGATGAATATGGCATGAATACTTCATAAATTATCGATACGTTGGAGACGTATCAACGCGCCAGAGGCCCCGGGCGCGCCCTGATGGGTTGTGCCCTCCTCGGGACGCCTCTCCACCGCCTCTGATGCCTATAAATTCCTAAATATTCCAGAAACCCTAGAGGATTCAATGAAAAACACATCCAGCCGCCACAAGTTCCAGAACCGCGAGATCTAATCTAACACCATCACGGAGGGATTCATCATCCTCATTGGTGCCTCTCTGATGATGCGTGAGTAGTCCACCATAGAACTACGGGTCTGTAGGCAGTAGCTAGATGGCTTCCTCTCTCTCTCTCTCTCTCTCTCTCTTTTGATTCTCAATAAAGTGGTCTCTTGGAGATCTATTTGATGTAAACTTTTGCGGTGTGTTTCTTGGGATCCGATGAATTTTGAGTTCATGATCAGTTTCTATCCATGAATATTATTTGAGTCTTCTTTGGTCTCTTATATGCATGATTACTTATAGCCCCGTATTTCTTCTTCGAATCTTTGGTTTACTTAGGCCAAGTAGATCGATTTTTCTTGCCATGGGAAGAGGTGCTTTGTGATGGGTTCGATCTTGCCGTGTCCTCTCCCAGTGACAGAAGGGGCAGCGAGGCACGCATGTATCGTTGCTATTAAGGATAACAAGATGGGGTCTATTCCTACATGAATAGATCTTGTCTACATCATGTCACCGTTCTTATTGCATTACTCCGTTTTTCCATGAACTTAATACACTAGATGCATGTTGGATAGCGGTCGATATGTGGAGTAATAGTAGTAGATGCAGAATTGTTTCGGTCTACTAATCTTGGACGTGATGCCTATATAATGATCATTGCCTTGGATATCATCATGATTATTTGATATTCTATCAATTGCCCATCAGTAATTTGTTCACCCACCGTGTGCTATACTCATGAGAGAAGCCACTAGTGAAACCTATGGCTCCCGGGTCTACTTTTCCAACATATTGCTTTCCGATCTATCTTTTTGCTGCTTTTGTTTTCAGATCTATTATTCCAAAAACCCAAAAATACCTTGCTGCACTTTTTATTTGCCTCTTTTATTTTGCGTTCTTGAGAGATCTATCTATCCAATCTATCTTATCCTAATCTATCTTTTTACTGTAGAGAGATTGACAACCTCTCTTTCGCATCAGGTTGCAAGTATTTGTTCTTTGTGTGCAGGTGTTGTTTACGTAGTCTTGGTGATCCTCCTAACTGTTCGATACCTTGGTTTCATAACTGAGGGAAATACTTACCGTCGTTGTGCTGCATCATCCCTTCCTCTTTGGGGAAATACCGACGCAGTCTCAAGCCACGTCAGTGTCCACCAGCATGGCCGGAATTATTTCTTCTCCGGTTAAGGAATGTGCTGATTTTGCGGCACCTGCCACGCCCGATATTCAAGGCGGGAACGCTGGAGTTTCAAATTCCCAAATTGAGGATAGGTTGGGCTATGGGCCGGTGCTATCTTCAGAATCGTCGGACACGGCCCAATCTGAGCCCGGTCTTGATATTCCCTCTACACAAGAGGCTGGTAATTCTTTTAATAATATGATAAATGGAATGGTTGAGGAAATTATAACGTGTCAGGTTTGTTCAAAGGTTGGCCACTTTGCAGCTGCTTGCCCTGCAGTTATGATGTGTCTTGCATGCTCGAGGGAAGGCCACCATAGGCGGGATTGTGCGGCGCTGGCTAGGGAACTGGGGTTGTTTTGGAGGAAAAAATCACCCAAGCCGGATTTTGCAGGACCCACGTCTTTCATTGATGCGGTTACTCCAACTAGGCCTACGCCCAACGCTTCGTGCTCCTTTGCTTCACCTAGTCCCATCAGTGACCGACCAAAAACCCCTTCTAGCTCTCCGTCGGCAACCCCACCTCCGCCGTCTCCAGAGGAGCCTCCCCATCTCGCCACCACAACAATTGGCAACTTCCACATTGATCCTCTCCGTTTTGGCCGGGCTGGCCATCAGATTATTGATGGTGGAGACCTCCGCCTCCCGCGGACATTTGTCACGCCATCGGCTCCCATCCCCCGGCGCCATGAGGAGTTCATGATTGCTGAGGTCATGCCTCTCCCTGAGCCAGATGAGATTGGACAAATGCGTGAGGCGTTGGTTGATCTACTGGAACTTCACGGTGTTCAGGTGATGTCAGCACAACCTTGGATTTCGGGTGTTGGGATTTTTCGAGTTCGAGATACTGGAGTCCGTTTCTCCCTACCCCAACTTCCGCCACTTCCCTTGGGCAACGACAGATTTGTCAGATTCACGAAGCATGATGAGGGTACTGGCTTTCGGGGGGCTCAGGGTTTCCGTGATGGTTGTTTGATGTTTTTGGGTGTTCCACTAGATCTGCGTAACACCGAGAACTTAAGGGCTGCAGTGAACACGTTCGGGAAGTTTCACCACTCGGTGCATGATGATCCTTACTTGGTCCGGGGCATTGTCTTTGCTTCGTTTCCTGAGGATATTCTAGTTCCAAGGGATGTGGTTTGTAATGATTATGCTCATAGGGGGGGAGCTAGAGTGTCTTGGACTGTGCCATGTTACATTCTTGGAGCTAACTTTGCTGAGCAGATGCCGGAGGATGAAGACCCTATGCCCATCAATGGCAATCCGCATCCCCTGCCAGGTGAACCTTTGCCGGAACATCACAATTTTGTTCTGCCTCCCTATCCTGCCATGGGGTCGAATGACTTGCCACCAATCCCGCCACCCATGGATGATCATGTTGATGCAGACAATTGGGGGCATGGTCACTAGGGAGATGAGGCACCAGTTCAGCCCCAGGAGGAGGTCGCCCCGGTGCAAGACCAAGAGTCCATGGTAATTGATCAACCGTCAGGGTCAGTTTCAGACATTGAGGTCATACAGCAGCAGCAACAAGACCCTGTTTTGGAGGAAGTTCTTCAGCAGCAAGAGAATGCACTGGCTATTGTTCCATACCAGCCACTTGTTGTCAATGTTGAGCAAATCTTTGTGGGAGCTGTCAGGCTTGCGTATGGCCCCCCTGCCGCCAGAATTAGCTTGGACCAGATCTTCCAAGGCGCTTTTGAATGGAGAGATGGTGTATGATGTCCCAAAACCACTGTCAGTTAAACCCTTGTCGCCTATGGTCCTTTCCAAATGGTCATGGGCCCTGACTTTTGATGATGTGCAGGTGCTCTCAAGGCTTCAGTGGATGGAGGCCAGCCCTAACAGGCCCATTAGGCCCATTGCACTTCCTCTGCTTCCTCAGTTGGAGTCAGTCGTTGTCAGTACTGATAGTTTGATACCCATGGAATCTTCCCTGCCAGACAAACAGCAGCAGAGTTCAACTGTGCCTGCTTCAGCGAATTTCTCCTTCACTGCTCCATCAGGCAAAGGTGTTGCCAGTAAGCGTAAAACAAAGGCTTTCACTCCGCTGGTGGAATCAGAGGTGCGTAGATGTACAAGGGGTTCTGTTAAAAGAGATGGTTTTAAGCCGTTCTTCCTTGAGTTGAAATCTGAGCCGAAGAAGAAGAAACCATGGTGCAAGCCCTTCCTGGAGTCTAGCTCACCCAAGCACGGATCGGAGAATAGTGAATCAGTTCCTCCTCCGACGCCCATCAAGGAGATCCAGAAGATGGGGGAAGATCTTGGCATTGATGCTGGGAAGCTGATGGTGGAACAGCTTATGGCTGCTCTTGCTGTGGAGCATAATGACGCTTCTGATGATTAGTGTCTTCGTCTTGCAGTGGGCTTGGCGCGCCCCTAAGTTTGCCTTTAAACTTGTGCTTATGTTTGCTTGTTGGTACCTCTGTTTTATTGTCGTCAACTGTCAGTTAGTCTTTTGGGTTTGTACTGGTACTTTATGGCATGTGATGTCTACTCACTGGGCTTGTTACTACGTAGCATGCCGTTATGATATTTCCTGGTTTAGTTTAAATGAGTAACAATTATCACAGGAAATGGAATGTTCTATGTTGGAATGTTCGGGATCTTAATTCTGCGGCTAGGCAGCGAGCAGTCAAGCAGAAGATAGAAGAAAGCCAATGTTCTGTTGCCTGTTTTCAGGAAACCAAGTGTGATTCATATTCCTTAAAAGAGATCAGATCCTTCTGCCCTAAACAATATAATAACTTCGCTTTTGCTCCATCGGTGGGGGCCTCTGGGGGAATTCTGATTGTCTGGAATTCAACTATTTTACATGGGGAATTGATGGAGGTCCAATCTTTTGGAATTATAGTTAAATTCACATCTAAAATGAGTGCAGATGTTTGGACCTTGGTTAATGTCTATGGCCCATGCCAGGGTGAACTCAGAGATAGGTTTGTGGATTGGCTTTACAATCTGCACATTCACATTGATGATAATTGGTTGTTGTTGGGGGATTTTAACTTCCTCGGGTCTCTAGATAACAGAAACTTACCTGGAGGTGATATTAATGATATGTTTATATTTAATGAGATAATTGGGCATCTTGGCCTAGCTGAATTGCCCATCAACGGCAGGGCCTATACCTGGTCTAATATGCAAGACATCCCCCTTCTGGAACAGCTAGACTGGTTCTTTACCTCAACAAACTGGGTCACTTGTTATCCTATTTCTCAGGTTTTGCCTTTGGCTAGGACTGCCTCTGATCATGTTCCATGTGTAGTGGTGATCACAACTTCTATTCCTAAATCTAATATTTTTAGATTTGAAAACTTCTGGACTAAGGTAGATGGTTTCATGGAATGTGTCACCAATTCTTGGAAGAAGCCCTCATATAAGTCTCATCCTGCTGCAGTCCTTGCTGGTAAATTCAAAACTTTGAGGCAAGATCTCAAGAGGTGGAAGTTAGGCATCTCTAAGATGAAAATTGCCATTGAGAAATGCAATAAGGTGGTTGAATGGATTGATAGGCTGGAAGAAATCAGGCCACTGTACAGGCAGAAGTTTAACTTCAGGAAGATTGTGAAGTCTCATTTGGAGCACATGTGGCATCTGCAGTTCTTATATTGGAAAAAGAGATGTACAATCAGATCATCGAAGTGGGGGAAGAAAACACTAAGTTCTTCCATGCTATGGCCTCTGAGAGATATAGAAGGAACTCTATTGCTAATCTGAAGTTGGAAGATGGTACAGTTATATCTGAACATAGCCAGATGGAAGGAATTGTTTGGTCCTCTTTTAGGAAGAGAATGGGTACTGCTAAGGGCATTGTCATGGGTTTTGGTTTGCCCACTTTAATTGCTCCTGATCAGGGTCTTCATGGACTGACAGAACCATTCACACAGGAGGAAATGGATCAGGTTGTTAACAGCATGCCCATTGATAAAGCCCCAGGACCTGATAGTTTTAATGGCATTTTTCTTAAGAAATGCTGGCAAATTGTTTGTCAGGAGTTTTATAAACTAGCCATTGATTTTTTTAGGGGAAGGCAAAGCTGGAGAGCATCAATGGCTCCTACATTACTTTAGTCCCTAAGAACCATTCTCCTGAATCTGTTGGGGATTATAGGCCAATTTCCCTGATAGGATTAGGCATTAAGTTCCTCACTAAGATGGCTGCTAATAGATTTCAAAAGGTTATCCTGAGTTCTGTCCATAAGAACCAGTATGGGTTTATTAAAACCAAAACTATCCAGGATTGTATTGGATGGACCTTGGAATATTTACATCAATGTCACCAATCTAAGAGACCCATTCTCATACTGAAGTTGGATTTTGAAAAAGCTTTTGATTCTATTGAGCATGAGGTCATTATGGAAATCATGAAACATAAAGGTTTTAACTCCAAATGGAGTGGATGGATTCATCAGTTTCTCACATCTGGCACATCATCTATCCTACTCAATGGGGTTCCAGGGAAGCAGTTCTCATGTAAAGCTGGTGTTAGGCAAGGGGATTCCATTTCTCCTCTGATGTTTGTGCTAGCTGCGGATCTCTTGCAAACAATGGTAAATGATATGTTGCAGAAGGGATAAATCCAGTTACCAATCCCATGCCATGACAAGGACTTCCCTATAATTCAATATGCTGATGATACCTTGATCATCTTCCCAGTTGCTGAGGATCAACTTCTAGCTCTTAAAGAGATGTTAAAGGTCTTCTCCCAATCAACTGGCTGCACATCAACTACCACAAATCTTCTATGGTCCCCATTAATGTTCCCCCAGAGGAAACTGACAGGTTAGCCCAGGTATTTGGTTGCAGGGTAGGATCTATGCCTTTCACTTATCTGGGTTTACCAGTTGGTACTTCCAAGCCTAAGATGGAGAATGTAATGCCGCTGGTCAGTTTTATGGAAAGGAGAATGTCAGCTAGTTCTTGTTTTCTTGCTCAAGGTGGAAGATTGCAGTATCTCAATTCTGTTTTGTCTTCTTTGCCTATTTTCTTTCTCTGCAGCATGTCTACCCCCGCTGGTATCCTGAAACAGCTGGAAAGAATTCAGAGACAGTGCTTCTGGAGAAGGAATAGACAAGAACATGCCCCCTCCCTAGCTGCATGGGAGTTGATTTGTAGACCAAAAAATAAAGGAGGATTGGGAATTATAAATCTTGGCCTACAAAATGTTGCGTTGTTAATGAAGCATCCCAACAAGTTCTTAAACAAGCATGATTTGCCATGGGTCCACTTAATATGGAATACTTATTACCATGAGTGGGTACCATAGGCTACGGAGCCCTTTGGCTCCTACTGGTGGAAGAACATCTTGAAACTGTTGGATAACTTTAGAGAAGTTACCTGGGTTCAAGTCCATCAAGGAGACACAGTTTTGTTTTGGCAGGACAGCTGGAAAATTGGAAATTATGTTATTTCACTCAAAGACAGATTCCCCAGGCTTTTCTCTTATGTTAAAGATCCATGTACAATTGTTAAGGAGGGATTGCATTGTAATGATCTGTTAAGTTGGTTCAACCTGCCTCTTTCTGGCCAAGCATATACAGAGCTTACAACACTTCAAACCTTTATGGGAGAGTTTGATCTGAATCCAACTCAGCCTGACGTCTGGTCTTGGCAGGGTACAAATAAGCCTTACACTCCAAAACTTTTTTATACCTATGCCCATAGAACCCAAACATTTAATCCTTTACTTAACTGGATTTGGGCTAGTTGCTGCACTTTAAAGATCAAAGTTTTTGCTTGGATGCTCATCATGGACAGACTAAATACAAAGGATATGGTGGAAAGGAGACACTGGCATATGGAGGATGGTGTAAATTGCAAGATTTGTCAGGCATGGGTCAGGGAAGACAGAGATCATCTGTTCTTCACTTGTTTATTCAGTCAAAGGGTCTGGAATTATCTACAAATTGACTGGGGTAGTGGAAATGATATGTCAGTTGCAGCCTTGCATGCCAAAAGAGCATTTGGGAAGCCTTTTTTTCTTAGAGGTGGTGTTCATTGCTTGTTGGGATATTTGGTTGGTCAGGAATGGCAAAATCTTCAAGCAGGTTCGGCCCAGGTTTGCTGTCTGGAAATCAGGCTTTGTGACAGATATGTCTCTATTGGCTCATAGAATTAAGCCTAAGCTTAAGGATGACCTGGTTAGGTGGGTCTCTTTCCTCCCCCTTGAATTGTTTTCCTTTCCCCTTTAGAATAGATAGCATAGTTTTCCTTGTTTTCCTTTCTTTGGGTTACCGAGGTAACCTTGTAAATTTCTTGTACTTCTTTGCTTGGGAATAAAGTGAAAAAGCTTGTGGGGGGTTTTCCCTACAGTGTTCGGTCAAAAAAAAATACATCGCAAATTCTCGAGCCATCAGGAGTCGCCGCCACCTCATGTTCTTCCTCGGGAGGGCTGATCTGGAGTCCTTTTAGGGCTCTGAAGAGGGGGATTCGTCACCATCGTTATCACCAACCCTTCTCCATCAACAATTTCATGATGCTCACCACCAGGAGTGAGTAATTCCTTTGTAGGCTTACTGGACAGTGATAGAGTTGGATGAGATTTATCATGTAATCGAGTCAATTTGTTAGGGCTTGATCCCTAGTATCCACTATGTTCTGAGATTGATGTTGTTGTGACTTTGCTATGCTTAATGCCTGTCACTAGGGCCCAAGTGCCATGATTTCATATGTGAACCTATTATGTTCTCAGGAATATGAGAGTGTTTTGGATCCTATCTTGCAAGTTGTATGCACCTATTATGTGTTATGATCCGTAGACCCCAAAGTGACAGAAGTTGGGATCATCTCCGGTGATGACAGTAGTACGAGGAGCTCGTGTATTGACCATGTGTTGATGCTTTGTTTCGGTTCTCTATTAAAAGGAGGCCTTAGTATCCCTTAGTTTCCCTTTGGACCCCGCTACCATGGGAGGGTAGGACAAAAGATGGCATGCAAGTTCTTATTATAAGCACGTATGGCTATATACGGAATACATGCCTGCATTACATTGATGAATTGGAGCTAGTTCTGTGCCGCTCTAGGTTGTGACTGTTACATGATGAATGTCATCCAACACAAATATCCATCGCTGATCCAATGCCTACGGTTTTCTCATATTGATCTTTGCTAAGTTACTATTGATGTTGTTGTTGTTACAATCACTATTGATGTCATCCCGAGGAAGCATAGTAACTTTTCTACCGCCGTTGCCGGGGAGCATAGCTCTATTTATTGAGTTCACTTGGTATTTCCATTGATCACTATGAAGAATCTGAAAGATGCTAAGACCAAGATTGTACCCTCTAAGACGAGGGGAGGTAAGGAACTGCCATCTAGCTCTACACTTGATTCACCTTATGTTTTGAGTAAGCTTGCGACACCACCACCTGCTATTCAATCTGATATGTCACAAATAATTGATGGTGCTACTTCTATTATAAATGAAACTCATGATGATGCTAGTACTTTGCTTGATGAAACTGCGCCACTCGGTGAATTTCTTGATGAACAAATTGCTAAATCTAGAGAGCTTGAGAATGTTGAAATTAATGAAAACTATGATTCACCTGTTATGTCTAGATCTCCTAGAATTGAAATGTGTGATGTTCCTGATGGTTATGTTATGGATGGGGATATATCTAGAGACTTTCTTGCTTGTAATGATAGTGAAGATCTTAAGAAACTACTGAGTAAGCTGGAAGAAAAATCTATGATTGAGAAAATGAAATATGACCCAAAGTTTGCTACTTCTCCTATATGTGCTACTGATAAGGATTATGAATTCTCTGTTGATCCTGGGTTAATTACATAGGTAGAATTTGATCCTTTTCATTTTTATGAAACTAAAATTGTTGTGGCACACCTTATCAAGTTAAATGATATTGCCACCCTATTTGCTCATGAGGAAAAAAATTGCTACTACTACATTCTTAATCTTTTTTCCTTTCTCACTAAAGGGTGATGCTAAGAAGTGGTTTCACACTCTTTCTCCTGGTTGTGTGCATAGTCCCTAGGATATGATATATTACTTCTCTGAAAAATATTTTCATGCTCATAAGAAACAAGCTACTTTACAGAAAATATTTAACTTTGTGCAATCTTAAGAAGAGAATCTCCCTCAAGCTTGGGGGAGTCTTCTCTAGTTACTTAAAGCCTTGCTTGATCATCCTCTTAAGAAACATGAAATACCTGATATATTTTATAATGGATTAACCGATGCTTCTATGGACTACCTAGATAGTTGTGTTGGTTGTGTTTTCAGGGAACGAATTGTTGGACAGTTTGAAGAACTATTGAACAATATCTTAAAGAATGGCAATGATTGGACACTTCCTGAACCACTGCCTAAACCAATTCAAAAGAAGATAGGTATTTTATTCCTCAGTCCAGAAGATATGCAAGAAGCGAAGAAATTTATGAAAGGAAAAGGTATTAAAACCGAAGTTGTCAAGAATTTACCCCCTATTGAAGAAATACATGGACTCGATATCCCTACACAGGTAGTAGAGGTAAACTCTCTTCGTAGGTTTGATGAAGGTGATATACCTTATAATAAAACTTCTAGTCAATGCATGGATGAATTTGATAACTACATTGTTAAGCAAGAACATTTCAATATCTATGTTAAGGATCAATTGAAAAATAAAAAGAAAAATGATAAACTTGGCATGCTTCTAGTGAACTTGTGGTAGAAAAACCTTCTGAGAATCATAATGATGTTTCTATTTCTGATGTTAAGACACAATCTGGTAGTGAACATCCACCTAATGATAATGATAATGATGATGTTCATGTTGATGATCAACCAGACAATGATAAAGAACCTGATAATGATGTAGAAACAGAACTTGTTGCCGATCTTCATAACCCACCTCCTAAGAGTAAACGTTGTGATAAGAGGGATTTCATTGCTAAAAAACATGCTACACAGAGAGAGCCATGGGTGCAAAAACCCATGCCATTCCCTCGTAAGCCTTCGGAAAATAAGGACGAGGAGGATTTTGAGCACTTTGTTGAAATGCTTAGGCACGTCTTTTTGCAAACACGTTTGACGGATATTTTGAAAATGCCTCCTTATACTAAATATATGAAAGATATTGTCACTAATAAAAGAAAGATACCTGAAGCTGATATTTCCACCATGCTTGCTAATTACTCTTTTGATGGTGGAGTGCCTAAGAAATTGGGAGATCCAGGGATACCCACTATACCTTGCTCCATTAAACGAAGTTATGTTAAAATTGATTTATGTGATTTGGAGCCGGTGTTAGTGCTATGCCTTTATCTTCACATAGAAGACTTGATTTGAATAAGCTTACACCTACTGAAATATCTTTGCAAATGGCTGATAAATCTACTGCTATAGCTATTAGAATATGTGAGGCTGTCCTTATTGTTGTTGCAAATGTTACTATCTTAACGGACTTTGTTATTCTTGATATGCCCGGGGACGAAAATATGTGGATTATCCTTAGTAGACCCTTTTCGAATACTGCAGGGGCTGTTATTAATTGCAACAAAAGCAAGGTACTTTTCATGTCAATGATAATTAGCACACGGTATAATTTCCGAAGAAACAAAGTTCAGTGAATAATATCAAATCCATTGAGCAAGTTGCAACAATTACTATTGGAGAGTTCAAATTTCCTATCCCTACCGTCAAGAAGAAATGTGACATTCTTATAGTAAGCACAACTTACTATACCTATAGTTTTATTCTCAATTATTTAAAGTTTTAATAAAGAATAATATCATAGTTTTTCTGTTTTCTGAATTTTCCATGCAATAAAAAATGACCCAAAAAACAATAATTCTAAGAATGCCCTAAAAGTTCAGTATGATTTTTTCTAGAATAAATAAGAATTTTTGGCGTTAAACACACCCCATGGGGTGCACCTGTGAGCCACGAGCTCACAGGGCTCGCCATGCAAGCTCGTGGGCCCCACAGGGACCCACTCACTTAGTGCCCATGCCCATAGCCTTCTTTCACCTTCATAAAAAATCAAACTTGCTTCCTAGCAGTTTGTGTCTTTTATTGCATGTGGGAAGGAGAAGATCAGATGTTCATATCTATCCCTTAAAACATCTCTCATTAGTCCACTCTTATACTCGGATCTTTTCTATTTAGTTGTCTAAGTTTCTCCATAATGATAATTAATTCGACAAGTGCAAAGTTGCACTACTCGAAGTGCAAATTACGCAAACCAACATGTGCTTGGATGGTTAGGAGGACATTGGTATCTTCATCCCACCAGTGTTCAAATTCTGGTGCTCGCATTTTTCTGTATTTATTTTAGGATTTCCGGCAATGTACGTTCAGTGGGAGGAGACGTTCTCGTCGACTACGGGGCGCTTGTGATGACTTCGTCAATCTCAAGATGATATGCTAGCTCACTTTCTTGGAGGCACTCATAGGGGTAAGTGTGTGTTCATATAGATGAGTATACGCGCGTATATATGAACGGGTGCGTCTGTACTGTGTTCTAAAAAAATAAGAGTACACATTGTGCTACACGGAAGTACAGTACAAGTATGTTACAAAGTGAAATATATGACAACGAGAGTACAAATTAGTTCTCGTTGGAAGTACAAGTTGCGTCCGTGAAAAATTCATCGCGGCCTATAAGATATAGTGATCTTGACGCGGAAACATAATGATGAAAAGAATTTTAATTTGAAGTGTGACGAGAAAATTTTGAGTTTATGTTTGAACTAAAAAAAGGGTGCAAAACTCCTTAGAGAACCCACTCGACAGATGTCACGCATTTAATTTGAAATGTTCACATTTATTAGTTATTGCCACCGAAAGCATTTGGTGGTAACCTTACAAAGGGTATCCTACAACTAGTGATTACGGCGTTTCTTTCTTATTAAAGCAAACACGATGAAAAGTTTTCATCAGAAACAAAATAACTAGATGCAAGCCGTTAGGATTTATAATTTGGGTCAGTCGAATTTCGAGTGAAGGAACTAACAGCCGGAAAGAATGAAGGAGCTCGCGGAAGAAGCTTTGACAGCCGACACCATCATCTATCTTACGCGTGGGGGTGGTGCAGGTTTGCCAAAAAACTGGCCATCATCAAGGCTGGAGGGATAGTTGGGGGGACGGCTGGTTTGCCAAAAAAACTGGCCATCATCAAGGCTGGAGGGATGGTTGGGGGGACGGCAGCGGACGGTGGGCGGCAATTGAGGGGAGGGCAGGGCGACAAAGCTGGCACAGGAGCGCCGGCGGCTGGCCGTGCGGTTGGGGAAGGCGCCGGGAGGTTGATGAAAGTCAGGAGGTAGAATAAAGGATCTGTCGGGACGTTGAAGAAAGTATCCTGCTGTTCATTGTGCATCAGACGACTGGAAAGAATCGACTGACCCAAATTGTATTTTCAGTCGACTTACACCTAGCCACTTCCTTTTAGAAAACACCTGTCCAATTCATACTTCCAATTCCGTGAAACACATTTATAGCTCTTCAGTAATAGTACTAGCTTGTTAAGGAAGTCCTAACGAAAGTCCTATTCTACTCCCGAGCACAAATGCTCCCTCATGAACAGTAAAATCGAAAAAAATAGTAAAAACATTCAAAAAAATGAAATTTTTCTGTGGTAAACTTTGACAAATGTTTTACATGCGTACCAAAATTCAACATGAAATAACATTCGTGAAAGTCGCGGCAAAAAAACAAAATCAACTGTCCAAAATGTACTCAAAACTAGCATTTTTGGAGCATCGATTTTGTTTTTTTACCATGACTTCCACAAATGTTATTTCGAGATGAAATTTTGCAAGCATACAAAATATTTGTCAAAGTTTGCCCAAAAAAAAAATTCAGATTTTTTGATTTTTTTTACTATTTTTTCAATTTTACTGTTCATGAGGGAGCATATGAGCTCAGGAGCAAAAACTCCATGTCCCCTAACGAATCACTACCAGTTGCAACACATTACAGTTATGAGCTCTGCATTTCTTTTCCTTATCGTTTAACTAGAAGTATTCCCCAAGGCTAAACGGTCCTTGCTTGAAAGCAACATCAAGGCAATTCCAAAGGCGTACTTTAAATCTTAAAGAGTCCTAGTATCTCGTCTTTTTGATTCTCATGCGCAGAAGACCTTCAAATTTACAAGAGATGCTACTATATTTCTAACCGGTCCTTGCTTGGAGCAGAATCAAGGTGATTCCGAATCAATCTTTGATCCATAATCATGGTTGGAATCTGCAGAAGAATAGCCGATTGCTCAGTCCAAGACTCACCAAATATACAAAAGAAGATGATGTGTGCAACGATTTGAGTACCTTTTCTCCAAAGAAAATCTTTGTGTTATTCGCAATTGATTCAATGAACCTCAGCTCAAGATACTCGGGAGTAAGTTTTAGTTTGTTAGCCTCTGCTTCCTTCGTAATCCTAGACAGACCAGACCAAATGCAGCCAGTCAAACAAGAAGCATGCATGAGAAGGATAAATGAAGAAACAATAAAGCTTATCATGCCTGTAATAGTTTGCATCTGTGAGGGCTCTCTCTCGGGCAAGAAACATTTCATTATCAATCTGCTGCTGCCTTTTGGAACTGTCCTTCTCCGTTAGCATCTGTTGCATGAGGATCTTACTCACTAGTGCATTCTTTTCTGCTTCAGATAGTGCGATCTTCTTCTGAGTTTCTGCCTCCTTTTCTGCCACCTTTTGCCTTTCGATGGCAATTAGCGCCTAGATTCAAGATACTATATGTAAGTAAACAAAAGATAAGTATACAGAAGACATTCTTCAGACCTTAATAGTTACACAAACAAGGAGATGTCATCATCATATTAGAACCTGTAACACTAAATCAGCATAAGTAATCATTCCTGTAAGCACAGAATCATGCCTATATCAGAAAAACATGTACTCCCTCCGATCCAAAATATAAGGTGTATTGATTTTTCAATAAGTCAAACTTCTCTAACTTTGACCAAGTTTATGGAGAAAAATATCTGTCTTCGAAACCTTTTGGTTTTTCTTTTGATTCGTCATGAAATATATTTTCTTTTTTTATTTAAAATTGTAGATGTTGATATATTTTGCTATAATAAACTTGATCAAAATAGAAAACCTTTCTTTTAAATAAACTAATACACCTTATATTTTCCAACGGAGGGACTAATAATTAAATGCTCAGTGACTGGCGGATCTAGGATCTTTAGCAAGATAACTTCACTACATATGTTTAAAATTTGTTAAAATTACACTAGGAATAGTATAATTTAGTGTAATAATCATCACAATTCCAACCAAACAGCCCCAAAATAGGCTTTAAGTTGTAGGCATCTACTGTTAAGTATACTGAATAAATTGTTTTGCATTTTTGGAGGGGGTGCCAAGGGAACCCCCTCTAGATCCGTCCCAGGATTCTCAAAGTTGCTGCTATTCCAGATATATTTGTGTCATGATTCCGAAAAAAGCTCGGTGAGGGAGAACCTAGCAACAATTGGTTGGTTAGAGGCACGGGTGCGCACCCAGTGTGCTCGTGGTTGTCTTACGAAAATACCATGGGTGCTAGTACCTTCTCGTCAAGACTTAAAAAAAAGGCTCGACGATCTAATAAAAGCATTATTACCTTGTCATGACCGCATGAGATAGGGATCAGAACTTAAAACATTGATAACAAGCCCTACTAATACTAGGAATATGTGCATTCATAAAGCAGCTTGTGAAGTTGCAAAAATTTAGTACGAGGTAAAATAGTTGTAATTTCTATTACTACACAGTTATATGCAACATGAAAAATCCATTGTCAATCGGGATGACTTTGAATAATGAATCAGAGCAATTAACTAGGTGTTCTAACTTTGTTAGCCACAATAGCTTATTGAACAAGGTCTAATGCATGATATGTATGCTGCACAAACAATAGCATTTCAAGCACTGAGCATTGTATAAACTTCACATGGACACAAGTGTCAGATGGTTTGGCCACATGAAGTGCATATACCTTTGTACGCTCCTCCTCCATAAGTTCAAAATTTCTCCTAATACTAACAGGTATGTTTGGCTTTGTAACACGAACACTGATAATCTCAATTCCAGGAGCATAGCGCGTGCAGTCCCTTTGGATAGCTTCTTTCATGGTCTCATCAATCTGATATTTTGGCAGGACAGGCGAACCAGTGATACAGGTATAAGGTTAATATATTGCACAGCTAAATGTAAGAAGGGAAAATATCAGGTGAAAAATGTTTTAATTCGCTACTGAACTCAGAGGTTCCAAAATATTCTCAAAAGTATACCATGTATTGGGAGAATATTTTCAATATCTAAACAAATTTCAAGGATACTTAGCCGAACAGTGGAACCACTATATCAGTAATTAATTGTCTTATTGTGTCTCGCAGGTGTGTTTTGAGTTAGATTGCGGAAGGTTGCAGAGAATATAACATGCAGTCATGCACCGACATCTCATAATCATTTCACACCAAATAGTTCTGCATATTCTTTACAGTGAGTTTTCATCCACTTGCATTTTCACTGCACATTTTGTCATGCAGGAAAGAACCAAAAGTGGATTAGATGAAAAGGATTTACCAACCTGATCGAACATGTCAATGTAAACTTGCTGCAAACTATGAGCACTGCAGAACTGGTTTATCTCATGATGAATTTTGTCATATATCCATGTCTTATCATAATGCACACCATAATTGAGTAGGGTGTCATAAACAAAGTCTTTATTGAGACGATTGACAACCTACAGATCAACCAGTGGATTAACCAAAACAGAAACAAGCAAATAAACTTTGAGGATCAGAGTTGTAACTTATAATAGAAACAAATATAACTAATACCTCTATCTTGTCAAAGCTGATCATGACACCGCCTTTCGTTCCACAAGGAATACCTTTGACCTGGTTTAGCAAAATAAGGCACATAAATATATTATATCGCAAACTCAACTGACAAACAAATACGCCACTCTTTCAGTTGGTACCTCCAAAGTTCGAAATAAGCAGACATGATCAGTAAATTAACAATTGATTGAGAAAAGAAAGAACTCCGCCTATGTTGTCTCAACATAGCCGGTCCCAAGCCCAGGTAAAGGAGGGTTGTGATAGGCTTGGCGAGCCAACGTCAAAACTCAGCCACTCTTATGCAGATGAAACCCAAAAGATTTTTGTTGGGGCGTAACCTTCTCAGCGACGCGCCACATCGGAACCCGGGTGTGGTGTCAAATGGGCAAGGGACGGGCCGTCACCCCCCTGGTGGCGTGTCGTATCATGATCAGGATACGGTGGCAAGTGAGCAAGGATCGGGTCGTCGCATCCTTAGTGGTGCGCTACATCGGCACCCGGGTGTAGTGGAAAATGAGCAAGGGTCTTCGCATTTGACTTGATGAGTGCAAAGGGTAAGGAAGCTAGCCGAGCCTAGGAGGATCTGCTTAGGTAGCTGGAACGTAGGGGCTCTAACAGGTAAGCTTCAGGAGGTAGTTGATACAGCAGTGAGGAGAGGTATTGATATCCTTTGCGCCCAAGAGACCAAATGGAGGGGACAGAAGGCAAAGGAAGTGGAGGGTACCGGCTTCAAGCTGTGGTATACGGGAACGGCTGCAAACAGAAATGGAGTATGCATCTTGATCAACAAGAGCCTCAAGTATGGAGTGGTAGACGTCAAGAGACGTGGGGACCGGATTATCCTGGTCAAGCTGGTTTGGGGACTTAGTTCTCAACGTTATCAGCAAGTATGCCCCGCAAGTAGGCCACAATGAGAACACCAAGAGAGAGTTTTGGGAAGGCCTGGAGGACATGGTTAGTAGTGTACCGATTGGCAAGAGGCTCTTCATAGGAGGAGATCTCAATGGCCACGTGGGCACATCTAACACAGGTCTTGAAGGGGTGCATATGGGGGCTTTGGCTATGGCATCAGGAATCAAGAAGGAGAAGATGTCCTAAGTTTTGCGCTAGCCTAGGACATGATCGTAGCTAACACCCTCTTTAAGAAGATAAAATCACATCCAGTGACTTTTAGTAGTGGTCAAGAAGAGAAGGCAGGCGTGTGTGCCTAGACTGTAAGGTGATACATAAGCTTGTTGTTGCTGACTTTCGTTTTTGGATTCATGTCCAGCGGGACAAGCGTGCCGAAGTCGCTAGAACGAAGTGGTGGAAGCTCAAGGGGGAGGTAGCCCAGGCGTTCAAGGAGAGGGTCATTAAGGAGGGCCCCTGGGAGGAAGGAGGTGATACAAACAACATGTGGATGAAGATGGCGACTTGCATTCGTAAGGTGGCCTCAAAGGAGTTTGGAGTGTCCAGACGAAATAGAAGCGAAGCTAAAGATACCTGGTGTTGGAACGATGATGTCCAGAAGGCAATTAAGGAGAAGAAGAAAAAAATCAGACACCTATATCTGGATAGGAGTGCGGACAACATGGAGAAGTACAAGATGGCAAAGAAGGCCGCAAAGCGAGCGGTGAGTGAAGCAAGGGGTCGGGCGTATGATGACCTCTACCAGTGGTTAGACACGAAGGAAGGCGAAAGGAACATCTATAAGATGGCGAAGATCCGAGAGAGGAAGACAGGGATGTTGACCAAATCAAATGCATCAATGACGAAGCAGATCGGCTCCTAGTGAAGGACGAGGAGATTAAGCATAGATGGCGGGAGTACTTTGAAAAGTTGTTCAATGGAGAGAGTGAGAGTTCTACCATTGAATTGGACGACTCCTTTGATGATACTAGCAGGCGTTTTGTGCAGCGAATCCAGGAGTCGGAGGTCAAGGAGGCTTTAGAAGGGATGAAAGGAGGCAAGGCGATGGACCCTGATTGTATCCCCATTGAGGTGTGGAGAGGCCTCGGGGACATATCAATAGTATGGCTAACCAAGCTTTTCAACCTCATTTTTCGGGCAAACAAGATGCCAGAAGAATGAAGATGGAGCATATTAGTACCAATCTTCAAGAACAAGGGGGGTGTTCAGAGTTGTACTAATTACCGTAGAATTAAGCTGATGAGTCGTACAATGAAGCTATGGGAGAGTAATTGAGAACCGCTTAAGAAGAATGACAAGCGTGACCAAAAATCAGTTTGGTTTCATGCCTGGGAGGTCGACCATGGAAGCCATTTTCTTGGTACGACAACTTGTGGAGAGATACAGGGAGCAAAATAAGGACCTGCATATGGTGTTCATTGACTTGGAGAAGGCCTGTGATAAGATGCCGCGGAATGTCATGTGGTGGGCCTTGGAGAAACAGGAAAGTACGTTACCCTCGTCAAGGACATGTACGATAATGTTGTGACAAGTGTTCGAACAAGTGACGGCGACACTGATGATTTCCGGATTAAAATAGGACTGCACCAGGGGTCAGCTTTGAGCCCTCATCTTTTTGCCTTGGTGATGGATGAGGTCACAAGGGATATACATGAAGATATCCCATGGTGTATGCTCTTTGCAGACGATGTGGTGCTAGTCGATGATAGTCGGACGGGGGTCGACAAGTTAGAGTTATGGAGACAAACCTTGGAATCGAAAGGTTTTAGACTTAGTAGAACTAAAACCGAGTACATGAGGTGCGGTTTCAATACTACTAGGCACGAGGAGGAGGTTCGCCTTGATGGGCAGGTGGAGCCTTAGAAGGACACCTTTCGATATTTGGGGTCAATGTTACAGAAGGATGGGGAATCGATGAAGATGTTAACCATCGAATTAAAGCCGGATGGATAAAGTGGAGCCAAGCTTCTCGCATACTTTGTGACAAGAGAGTGCCGTAAAAGCTAAAAGGCAAGTTCTATAGGACGGCAGTTCGACCCGCAATGTTGTATGGCGCTGAGTGTTGGCCGACTAAAAGGCGACATGTGCAACAGTTAGGTGTGGCGGTGATGCGAATGTTGAGATGGATGTGTGGCCACACAAGGAAGGACCAAGTCCGGAATGATGATAAACGAGATAGAGTTGGGGTAGCGCTGATTGAAAAGAAGCTTGTCCAACATTGTCTGAGATGGTTTGGGCATATTCAGCGCAGGCCTCTGAAAGCCCCGGTGCATAGTAGACGGCTAATGCGTGCTGATAATGTCAAAAGAGGCCAGGGTAGACCGAACTTGACATGGGAGGAATCCGTTAAGAGAGATCTGAAGGATTGGAGTATCACCGAAGAACTAGCCATGGACAGGGGTGCGTGGAAGCTTGCTATCCATGTGCCAGAACCATGAGTTGATCACGAGATCTTATGGGTTTCACCTCTAGCCTACCCCAACTTGTTTGGGACAAAAGGCTTTGTTGTTATTGTTGTATTAAGAAAAGAAAGGTGAACTAACTAAGATAAGAGTGGAGTAAAACCATAGCTTCATAAATGAAGGCAAAAGAGGGACATTCACTTGCCTGGTCTGTTTGGAGTGTAACCTGTATTGGCTCAAACTGGGTGATGAAAGGCAGCTTCAGGTGATAACCTAGCAACAGAGACGAAGTTAACAACAACAACAACAACAACAACAACAACAACAACAACAACAACAACAACAACAACAAAGCCTTTAGGCCCAAACAAGTTGGGGGGTAGGCTAGAGGTGAAACCCATAAGATCTCGCGACCGACTCATGGTTCAGGCACATGGATAGCAAGCTTCCATGCATCCCTATCCATGGCTGGTTCTTTGATGATACTCAAAGAGACACTCAAACAAAAAAGAAAAGAAACACTTGGAAAAAAAGTACCTGGAGTAGTAATGGTTTTCAAAAGAGCGCCGCCTCTCCAGTATACCCCAACATGTCCTTCAGGAACTTGATGTAAAATGCTTGATGGAGCTGAGATTGAAACCTGCAAATATTAACCAATACATGAGCTATTTAACAGTAAGCTCCAAGTAGAATGCTTAAATTAGAGAAATAATGTATCTACTATGCAGATATCCCTCTCTTCTTAGTTTACGTCAACCAATACACTTCCTAAATTGCCTACTTGATAAAACAATGAGCTAAGCATATGCATATAAGAATTAACACACTCAAATAAACAACATGAACAGGCAGGAGACAACATTTATGTAAAGCTGGTAAAACATCATAAGGGAAATTGCTATTCTATGATCAGTCCTCTTAATGTCGTTCTGTACTTGTAAACTACGGTATCGAAATACATAAGGAAAGTGCATCAAGTTCAAGCTTTTGATAATTTCTCAAAAACAGATAAATATTTGACATTGCTTAACAAGGGTAGTAAAATACTCCCTCCGTCCGGAATTACTTGTCGCCAAAATGGAAAGAAATGGATGTATCTAGAACTAAAATACGTCTAGATACATCCATTTCCATGACAAGTAATTCCGGATGGAGGGAGTATTTGAGTGATTACTGTTTTACAGCTCCACTGGACCCTGATGAAAAGGGAACTGCAACAGAAAGTGGCCTCTTCCTCTGTTGCGTTGATCCTCTCCTTGGAGGTCACATTTGTAATATTGCCATTTTAGGGCAAGGCACAGTAAGCAAGTTGCAGTGCAATACCATCTTTAGATTCTTTTTCACCAAGGTCTGCAAGTGATGTTCCAATTTAGCTGATCCTATTATTTTCTCTGTACGTATCAGGTCTCGTCAAATGTGTGAATATTACTTCTTCAAAGTATGCGTTTATAAAGTAAGTACATATAATAGAGTCATGCTTTCTATCTCATTATAATAAAATATCATCTATTTTCTATTAAAGAAAGACATACTTTTGACTTCAGTCCCAAACAAGTTGGGGTAGGCTAGAGTTGAAACCCATAAGATCTCGAAACCTAATCATGGTTCTGGAACGTGGATAGCTAACTTCCATGCACCCCTGTCCATGGCTAGTTCTTTGGTGATATTTCAGTGCTTCAGGTCTCTCTTTACAGACTCCTCCCATGTCATGTTTGGTCTACCCCGACCTCTCTTGACATTATCAGCACGACTTAATCTTCCGCTATGCGCTGCCGCTTGTGGGGCCTCCATTGTATGCCCAAATCATCTCAATGTTGGACAAGATTCTCTTCAATTGGTGCTACCTCAACTCTATGACGTAATCATCATTCCGGACCTGATCCTTTCTTTTGTGGCCACATATCCATCTCAGTATGCGCATCTCTGCTACACCTAACCGTGGGCATGTCGCCTTTTAGTTGGCCAACATTTTGTGCCATACAACATCACAAGTCGAAGTGACGTCCTATCTAACCTACCTTTTAGCTTTTGTTGGACTCCCTCACTTTATTAACTTTCTCCTTATGATTAATACAGCATAATCTTACAAATGAGGCACTAGTCATTAATCACACTGGACTACCTAAACTTTTATGGTTTTAACGAATAAACCAAGATCAAAGAGAGACTTCACCTTATAATCAATCACTGTTCAAAATATCGGCCAATCAATCACTGTTCAAAATATCGGCCAGTTAATCGGCATATCAGACAGTTATCATGGCTTGACCACCTGCTGATACAAAAACCACCTATTTGTGGCATTAACGGGTGGCCGATTTATCTGACTGAAAAGCCGATTAATTGGCTGTCAGCCCTAATTATCGGTTGAGCCGATTAACTGCCAAGGCAATTTGGGGCCACCTTCTCCCACAGCCACCCACACATTAGGTTAGACAGTGGGCTCCCACTCATAGTCCTTTTCCTCACACTCGTGGAGGAGTAGCCGCCGGCACTGTCCCCTCCCCGAGCAGCCACCGGCAACATCCTTCACAAAGTAGCAGCAGCAACTACCTTAGCTGATAGATGGATCTGACTAGCCCACGGGTAGCTCAGCTGGAAGCGGGTTGTTGTGTTTGGACAAGGCAACACGTATACCAAAGTGGATTATGGAACATCCAAAGCCTACTACCTCACTCTGTTTGCTGCCTCATCCAAACAACAAGAATGTTGTCTGTTGCCACTTTGTAGAAAAATAAATGGAAAAGGTTACCTCCCTTTTACATTACGGTGTACAATAGCATATCTACCCATTTATTACATTGCATATTGCTATGTAGCCTAGGATATATAGATATGGTCGTAGTTAACCTACGGATAAATGGGTTTTCGATTAATAGGTCGATTGATCCCTGGGGCGCGGTGGTGCGCAAGGCGGGCCCTGAGCACAGCCACCCTGTCATTGAGTTCCAGAGCAGCTCTCTGGCTCATGTACCCCCAGGCTACCAGGCAGACCTTACTCGAAAAGAGAGTGAGCAATACGCAGGATTGGTTCTATGCCAAAAGAGAGAGATCGCGGAGGGAAATAGTTGTTACATTAATCCACATAACTCCTGTCTGAGTAGGCCGCCCTCCCAAATAATGTGAGGCAGGGTGCTCGGGGCGCCACCCCAATCTAAGAGTTACTGAGTTTAAATGACAAAAGAACGGCAAGGCTCGCCGCTCCATGCTTCCCGCGCCGGTGTTCCTTCTTCCTTAGTCGGGCGATGCCAACTATGTGACAACATTCGACTCCACAAAGCCGTGGTCATCCTCCCGGGCTCTGTGGTTGTTGTCATGGCGCGGTTGCATCGAGGCTGTTCCGGATCCCGACCACCGCGCACGCCGCGGTATGCTCCGCGATCACGAGTGTCGCAGGCGCCTCGACCTTCCTCGCGCTCCCGGCCACCAGGGTTGTCGTGCTTGCCCTCGCGACGCCCTAGACGATGATACTCGATGAAGTTCTGGACCTCCCGATAATTCTCAAGGCCATGCCCCTTGAGCGATGAAGAGGACATGACTTACCTGCGCCTTCCTCGATGGCTTCGACCTTTTCCTTGTCGGCCTCCACCGCGCCCCGCTGCGGCTTGCGGGCTTGGGGCTCGCACGAGCTCGGCCGTGCGCTTCTTCGCTTTCTTAGTAGAAAAGATGACGGCCTGCGGGGAGACCTTGGGGATCGTGTTGCGGACCTAGCAAAAACGCTGAATGAAACGCCATAGCGTCTCCCCCTTCTTTTGCTTGATAGCATGGAGAGTCCATGCCGGGGCGCACAAAGGCGCCCTGGAAGTTGGCCACGAACTGGCATCAAAGGTCGTCCCACAAATCCACGAAGCACGGTGGGAGGTTCATGAGCCAAGACCGGGCGGAGCCCTTCAAGGCCATGGGGAACCGGTTGACGATGACGTTCTCAGCGCCCCCGGTCGCCTGGATGGCGGTGGTGTAGAGTTGGAGGAACTCCGCGGTCGACCATCACACTTTTGTGCCAAGTCAGGGTGGAACTTCCCCAGCCAGGCGATGCGTCAGAGCTCCAAGGTGAAAGCTTGCCCCCCACCCACCCCAGACATGGCAGGGGGTTAGACCTCGCGGTTGTGGCTCCTCCAGAGGTTCCACAGTCGGGCCCAAGGAGGCCTGCTCCTCATCAGCTCCCAACACGCTCCTAGTGTCCTAGCGGCGCACGTTGACCGCCCGAGCGTCCTCGCCCCTCCTCATCTCGAGGATGGCGCCGCGTAGATCCCCGGTGCATGCTCCCATGAAGGTGTGCCCGAACGATGAGGTCCCACCTGCACCGCTCATGTCCTGGTAGGCGAGTGACTTAGCACAGGAGGGGCGGAAGCTTGCACGCAGGTCGGAGCAGCGAGTTTCAACGCAGACCCGCTAGCTTCGCCCAAAAAGGCCTCTCGACTGGGATGGGCTGAGCAGACCAGATGCAGCTGCTGCTGCCACTGCCTATGATCCAAGAGAGAATTCCTTATTTAACACCATGCTTAAATTTTATGCCTTATTTGACATCGACAAATATTTTCTTCCCTATCTAACAATGAGTCTAAATTTTATGCCTTTTATGACACTTTTGTTTATGTTAAGCCTAAATGATAGCTGAAAAGACTCTTTTGCCCCTCATGTGATATGTTTGTGTGCGCGCGTGTGCGTGCTGCTGCTTGTGTGTGTGCGCGCATGTGTGCTGCTGCATGTGATGTTGCGTGTGTGCTGCTGCATGTTTGTGTGTGTGTGCGTGCGTGTGCTGCTGCATGTGATGTTGCGTGCGTGCATGTGTGTGTGCTGCGTGTGTGTGTGATGCATGCATGCGTGTGTGCTGATGCATGTGTTTGTTGCATGCGTGTGTTGCGTGTGTGTGCTATGTGAGTGTGTGCTGTTTTGTGTGTGTGCGCGTACGTGTGTGTTGATGCGTGTGTATGTGTTGTTGTGTGTGTGCGCATGCGTTTGTGTTGCTGCGTGTGTATGTGCTACTGCTACTGCGTATGTGTGCTACTGCCCCGCATTGATGTTGCCTGTGTGTCACTGTCCCGCAGTGATGTTGCCTGCGTGTCACTGCCCCGCACACACATACCACATGAGGGGTAAAAGGGTCTTTTCAGATGTCATTTAGGCTTAAAATAGACGAAAGTGTTATAAAGGGACCTAAAGCCTGGACCCCTTACCTGGTGCGCCAGATGTCGACGGGTGATCGTCGATATCGAAGATCGCCCTGAGCACCCAACTCCGGGGCCACCTTGGGGCCGAGCTCAGCCCACGCCATGGATCCAGGTGACCCGTTGACGCAGCACAAGGTTGTGGAGGAACAACTCCACCTTGCTGCTACAATGTTTACAGCACAAGTGTTGAAGGAACTACTTCAACGTGCCGCGCTAGATATCACTCTAGAGGCGAATGGAGGCCAATATGGCAGCAGGAGTTAATTCCAAAACTCCTAGAGCACAAGATCTTGTCCAAGATCTTAGATAGGAACACCAAGTTCTATTATAGATAGTGGGTACATAGTCTGGTTACAAACTAGAGGTGATGACCTCTATTTATAGGCCTTTGGGAAGCCTTCACATACTTCTACTTATAGCTGGAACACTCTAGAAAACATTATTTAAGATTCACCATTCTACTCATAGCTACTCACAACTAGAGAACTCTAGAAAACAGTAGGTAAGGTAGAAAAGAAAAGAAATGCTACCCTGAGTGGAAGCATCTAGAAGTAGCTAAACAAATCTGACATACGATTTTTCTTATCTTTTCTCATCTAATGTTCCTCATCACCCGTCCCCCGTATCTCTAAGAGTGTGGCGCCTACAGACTTTTACAAAAAAAATGACTTGGTGGTTTTTAAACTAATTGTTTTCTTAGGTTTTTGTAGAACTCGATTATACTTATCCATGATTTGGTTAGATAACCCAAACATGTATTTAGGTCGTTACATCAGATATCACGTTCTAAGAAATCCAGTTCTCTACAATCCTCCCATATGCAAACAACCCCTTAGAAAAGCTCAGGAAAGAAATAACCAACTGACACCTTTCTGTACTGAAATACTATTGGGCACTTGGAAACATTTTTTGCAGCAAGCAGAAACTACCTAGCTCATATAACTTTCTGGGCGCTGCAAATTTGACATGCAAGCTTAACTATTTAAAGGTATGGATGTAAGCAACTCCATTGCACAAGTTCTTCAAAAACAACACATTTACTTACTCAACGGTGAAGTTTCGACTTTTATCCAAATATTTTTACCAAATTACGAACCTTGCAACTTTCCTATTATTTACTATCAATTTAAGTCGGCAACTGTCACTTCCAATAGGAAAAGAATGCTATGCCATTACAATATTCCTCTGTCCAAATTGCATAAATTTCACAACCAATTTCAGTGACAGTGGCAAGACATGAAATTTAGCGTTGGATAAATTAAAGTTTAATCACGAAAAGTATTAACTCTACATACACCCTTGACAAAATATCATGTGGTGATGAGAGTTTGCTGGAAATTCTAGTTTTCAATTAACCAAGAGGTTTGTAAACAATCTAAAAGAAAATGGCAAATGTTGAAGGTGGTATTTTTTATGTCAGATACAAATCAATCAATCTGCGAGAAACAGAAAAGGCGATACTTCGCCATATAGTGGAAACACAATTAAATGATTATTTCTCTTCCATGTACCTAGTGACCGCAGTTTGGTCAACAACAACAACAACAACAACAACAACAAAGCCTTTAGTCCCAAACAAGTTGGGGTAGGCTAGAGGTGAAACCCACAAGATCTCGCGACCAACTCATGGTTCTCGCACATGGATAGCAAGCTTCCACGCACCCCTATCCATGGCTACTTCTTTGGTGATGCTCCAATCCTTCAGATCTCTTTTTACGGACTCTTCCCATGTCAAGTTCGGTCTACCCCGGCCTCTTTTGACATTATCAGCATGCTTTAGCCATCCGCTATCTGGAGGCCTGCGCTGAATATGCCCAAACCATATCAGACGATGTTGGACAAGCTTCTCTTCAATTGGCGCTACCCCAACTCTATCTCGTATATCATCATTCCGGATTCGGTCCTTCCTTGTGTGGCCACACATCCATCTCAATATGCGCATCTCCGCCACACCTAACTGTTGCACATGTCGCCTTTTAGTCGGCCAGCACTCAGCGCCATACAACATTGCGGGTCGAACCGCCGTCCTATAGAACTTGCCTTTTAGCTTTTGTGGCACCCTCTTGTCACAAAGAATGCCAGAAGCTTGGCGCCACTTCATCCATCCGGCTTTAATTCGATGGTTCACATCTTCATCGATATCCCCATCCTTCTGCAACATTGACCCCAAATATCGAAAGGTGTCCTTCTGAGGCACCACCTGCCCATCAAGGCTAACATCCTCCTCCTCGTGCCTAGTAGTACTGAAAGCCCACCTCATGTACTCGATTTTAGTCCTACTAAGTCTAAAACCTTTCGGTTCCAAGGTTTGCCTCCATAACTCAAACTTCATGTTGACCCCCGTCCGACTATCATCGACTAGCACCACATCGTCCGCAAAGAGCATACACCATGGGATATCTCCTTGTATATCCCTTGTGACATCATCCATCACCAAGGCAAAAAGATAAGGGCTCAAAGTTGACCCCTGATGCAGTCCTATCTTAATCGGGAAGTCATCAGTGTCGTCATCACTTGTTCGAACACTTGTCACAGCATTATCATACATGTCCTTGATGAGGGTAATGTACTTTGCTGGGACTTTGTGTTTCTCCAAAGCCCACCACATAACATTCTGCAGTATCTTATCATAGGCCTTCTCCAAGTCAATGAACACCATATGCAGGTCCTTCTTTTGCTCCCTATATCTCTCCATAAGTTGCCGTACCAAGAAAATGGCTTCCATCGTCGACCTCCCAGGCATGAAACCAAACTGATTTTTGGTCACGCTTGGCATTCTTCTTAAGCAATGCTCAATGACTCTCTCCCATAGCTTCATTGTATGGCTCATCAGTTTAATTCCACGGTAATTAGTACAACTCTAAACATCCGTTCTTGAAGATTGGTACTAATATACTCCGTCTCCATTCTTCTGGCATCTTGTTTGCCCGAAAAATGAGGTTGAAAAGTTTGGTTAGCCATACTATTGCTATGTCCCCGAAGCCTCTCCACACCTCAATGGGGATACAATCAGGGCCCATCGCCTTGCCACCTTTCATCCTCTTTAAAGCCTCCTTGACCTCCGACTCCTGGATTCGCCGCACAAAACGCCAGCTAGTATCATCAAAGGAGTCATCCAGATCAATGGTAGAGCTCTCAATCTCCCCATTGAACAACTTGTCAAAGTACTCCCGCCATCTATGCTTAATCTCCTTGTTCTTCACCTGTAGTTGATCTGCTTCGTCCTTGATGCACTTGATTTGGTCAACATCCCTCGTCTTCCTCTCTCGGATCTTTGCCATCTTATAGATGTCCCTTTCGCCTTCTTTCGTGTCTAGCCGTTGGTAGAGGTCCTCATACGCCTGACCCCTTGCTTCACTCACAGCTCGCTTTGCGGCCTTCTTTGTCATCTTGTACTTCTCTATGTTGTCTGCACTCCTATCCAAATATAGGCGTCTGAAACAATCTTTCTTCTACTTAATTGCCTTTTGGACATCATCGTTCCACCACCAAGTATCTTTAGCTTCTCTTCTACTTCCCCTGGACACTCCAGACTCCTCTGAGACCACCTTACGAATGCAAGTCGCCATCTAGTGACCGCAGTTTGGTCAAATCCCAAAAACTTTGCAGAGATGTAGCCCTATGTATCATTATTATTGGAACTTCTAAAGACTTATATGCATGATTTTAACGGAATTTACACCAATTTGAAGTTTCACAAGATAAACTACCTTACGTTTGTACAATCTGCAATGTACTCCATAGCTAACTTAGGTTTTGCATTAGCAACCTACCAACTATCCCTCAAATAATTTTTGTATTGAGTAGAAGAAAGGTGCTTGGAACGACAAAGATGATCAAGAGAATTGTTTTAGTGTTCAAAACTAGAATAGCTAAGCAGGTTTCTTCCACATTGAATGATTAGTAACTGATTAGGGAATATAACCCTAAGGCTATAGATCTGCTGAGAAGAGACGTAATAATCTAGCTACCCCTGTGTACTAAAGACTGTGAATGTCACTCATGTTTTTAGGACATTAGAAGAAGGATGGTGCAATGGTTCAATGTGACTAGTTGATCGAATGTTTGGTAAACCCAATAGTAAGCAAACGGAACTATCTTTAGTATTCCCTCCGTCCCAAAATAAGTGTCAGTACAAAGTTGTACTAAGTTTAAGACATTTATTTTGAGACAGAGGGAGTACTTGGTAGTCCTCTCGTAAATATCACATTAAAAAAGGAAGAACATGTGTATCGCACAGAAGCAACAGGTGCAAGGAAGAGAAGAAAATGAACAACATTTCACTCTTTTAATTGCATACCAGCTTACATGGTGAAATAAAATTTAGAAAGTTGTTCTAACAATCAGCAATCTCCAAACAAGACGAACAAACATCCAACTCATCTTAGCAAACGGGTTATAGGATTCTAACCATCACAAATGTACCAAACGCAATCCCTTACATCCAGCACAAACGTCAAATCATTTTTTACACAGTATCATCAACCCACAAGACCCACAAGGGAACCAAGTCGGCACCAGCAGCCCCCTAAAAATGTACTAAACCTAAACCCGCAACAAGTAGCAACCTACCGATGTCCAACCAGCCAAACCCCGCAAGGAAGGACCGCCACAAGTCCAAAACCCCAGTGCGTGCGCGCACACAAATACACACACAGCGCGACCGAACATTAATCCACTCTACCATCAGTTATGTTTAATAAAAGCGGGGAGGACTAGTGGGTCACCAGGAGGAAGCAGACGGCGATGAAGACGACGACGCCGAGAGCGAGGGGGTCGGAGCCAGGAGGTGGCGGCTGGCGACCGCGAGACTGCTGCTGGGATAGTGATGGCGACGGCGTAGGCAGGCGCTGGCGCGGCGTGGACTCGGCGGTGACGTCTGACATCGGGAGAGGATGGTTCGAGATCTCAGGTTAGGGTTCTGGGCTCGGCGATGGGCAAACCGGGCATGAGGAACAAGAGAGGGTGCGATTGTAACTTGCTGGTCTTCGTCGCTTACTCGTGCCAAGCGAAAACTCCGTTCCCAAGCAGATCATCAGAAAAAAAAAGGGGGGGACGCGTGAGCGTCAGGTAGATGACCGTGGCAAAACGAACATTTTTTTTTTTTTTTTGGCAATGAGAAACGTTTACGTCGGGAGCTGCTGGAAGTACATTTTGAAAAAAATTATGAAAAATTGATGTGCCGCCTAAAGTAAAGAATTTCCTAAATGATAACGTCCACACGTGTGGTACGAAGTAACATGATCCAAACGCCATCATTACCAACCATTTTACCACATCAAACAAATGACATCAGTTGATTTTTTTTTATTTTTTGAACTTAAAAATGTTTTATTCTTAAATAAAAAATCCGATAAAAAACCCGTTTTCACCAATAAATCCGCCTCGATGAGATCTTCAAAACTAGACCTCATATTGATATGTTTCGACGATTTTTTTTTTACCAAAAGTTGCCATGATGTTTATACTATAGTTGCCATAGAGTTTACACTAAAGTTGACATGATGTATTTTATTTGTTTATTCTTTTAAATTTAAAACTATCATTGTATTTTTCAACTACTTTTGATGGCAATTTATTAATTGACCATGGCAAATTTTATTAATTGATCAACGAGACAACTATTTACACGGAAAAGCTCACAACAAACAAGAAAAAGAATGAGAAATCTTTTTGGATTTTTTTTAATACTACGAAATAATTAAACAAGAAACAAAAAGCAAAAGAAGCGAGAAATATTTCTGGATTTTTCAAAGTTTTTTGAACGCACAAAAGGAAAACGAAATAAAGTGAAACATGGATATACAATGAAAATGATGAACACCAACAAATGGAATCAAATGTGTGAACATGAATGTAATGTTGGTGAAAATACATCCTTCCCCAAGCTTAGGCTTTTGGCATAAATTGATCTATGGCCACCCGTAATATCCATGAGGTCCGGGGTAGAATTGGTCCTGCTGCGGCACGTGAGCGTCCCATGGTTGGACTTCAGCCTCCACATGTACGTAGTGATGTTGTCTGGCAATATGAAATATCTTCCCCTGGCATGAAAGTTAAACAAGGCAGGGGTAGGCAACATAATAACATCACAAGAATCCTCAATATATACCAAGTTGTAACAAATGTGGGGTGGAGGTTCAAGGTCATCAATGAAATGATGATCATGGATTGGTGGTCTAAATAAACCTTAGGGAGCATAAGATCACCGGGACAGATATGAATTCCAAAGTGTGCAGCAAGGCTAGTGGCATAAATACCATTGTGAATACTGCCTCTAGTTCTATTAGTGCGTAAGCGGCGTGCAATAATGCCTCCCAGGCTATGAGTCCTATCACCAAAAAGTGCACATCGTAATATAGCGAGGTCAGGGGCACTGAGTGTGCCACCTTCCTTCCCAGCAGTTAAACATTTTTCTATGAATTGTAATGTTAAAGATGCAGTTCTATCCTTATTTGGCTCGAGGGTCTCGACAGGGATAGAAGCGCATCTCGTCATTTTGCAAGAATGGATATCGTTACAAGTACATGTAAAGAGAAGATGAGTATATGGAATTAGATTACACTCGCCACAAGCTAAATCATGATCATCTCAAATACAACAATACATTCAATCACCATACAGAAGAGCAGGGTATGACTACGAACGAAATCAAACGATAAAAGTGACATCCATCCTTGCCAATCCCATGTTGTCGACATGGAACCCATCCTACGATCGATGATGAAGAAGAAGAACTCCAAATCAAACAAGCATATCTCTCACGTTAAAGCATCACATTACATATATCTACAACTGTTGTTGTAGTAATCTGTGAACCACGGGGACTTAGCAATCTTATTTCCAAGGGTATCAAGACTAGCAAAACTTAATGGGTGAGGAAATGGTTAAGTGCTAAGGCTGCAGCAGCTCCAAGCATTTATTTGAGTGGCTAACTTACGAGTACAAGAATAAGAAGAGTGATCTACGCATAACAGACGTGAACTAGTAATGATCAAGACGTGACCCTGAACACCTACTTACAAGTCAAACATAACCCCACTGTGTTCCCTTCTTGGTTCAAACCTCACAATAAGAGACGGCCACGGTTACACACACAATTGGTCTATTTTAATTCAGTTTACTTCAAGTTTTATATTACCGGATATTATAAATTTCCAAGTTGCCACATAACCGCGGGCACGGCTATCAGAAAAATTTAACCCAGCAGGGTTGCTCCAACTCATCCATCACAAACTAGCCACAAGCTGCAGTGGAAAACCTCAACCTCGAGATAGCCCAAAGTATCTTCGGAATTTGTCGGTGCATGGATGCTCACGATCACCTATGGGACCAGAGGTCCCTTGTGGTTCGGCAAGGGGGGGTCACGTTGCACGAAGAGCGAAGATCATGAGGCGGCGCAACGATCAAGGGTCAGGCATTTTACCCAGGTTCGGGCCGCTGCTAAGCGTAAAACCCTACTCCTGCTTTTTGGTGGATTGATTGGAGGAACACGAAGAACGCAAAGCGCCTAACCCCGGCAAGGACTGCTGCTGGGGGAAGAGCGGCTGTGCGAATACAAGCGTTCGGGGGTTCGAGTTGCTAACCTTGAGCTAGGTTGCCTTGGGCCTCATTTTATAGTGCAAGGGGTTACCACAATGGCAAAACAGACATTATCTATCGATTAGATAGCTAAGCAGAGCTATCATGCCTAACTCTGGCATTTAGGACAAAATGCCATGATTACCTGCCTAGGTGGTGCTTGGGGGTGCATCCCCGGCAAGCCCTTGCCACCGCTTGGCTGGTCACTGCTTGAGATCTTGACACGCCGCAGGGCGGGTGTCAACCGGGCGTAACTTGCCTTCCGGAGTGTCGCCACGTGCTTAGCGAGAGCTGATTAGCCGCCTGGAGGCTCGACACTGCATCGATAAGTGACAGCCGTAGCGATGCGGTGGAGCGGTGGCTGGTTGGCTCGTGCCTGCCGGCGAATGGCTTGCCGGGTCTTCTGGAAGGTGCGTTCGTCTTGGTCCCCGGCAGCGTCGGGGACGTGCTTGGCGCGTCACAGCCCAGGCTTGGGTTGCCGCGCTGAGCTTGCTGGAGTCTTGGTCTTGATTGCTGTCGGGGTTCTCTACTCTACCGCCTGTGCATAAGTTAGGGGCACTGGATACCCCTGTACTAGTGCACCGACAGGAGCCCCGAGGACTGGCCCACACGTGCTCGCCAAGTGCCGTTGGGTCAGGCCCAAGTTTCATGCACAGGCGCGCAATGTGAGGGAGTAACTGCCGATTTATTGGCTAGCACTGGCCCACCACCTCAGGCCATTTCTGCCACGCGCGCCGCATGCATAGCGGGGAGTTAGCGACGGGCGCTCGTGACTTAAAGTCCTGATCGTGGCAGAAACTGCAGCACCATGGATTGGAGCAATGGGGCGGTTACCTGTTCGCCCATGATCGTGGGTGATGGAATTGGTGGAAATGGGCGGCGACCCTTGGAGTGGAGGAGAGCCAGCCCCCCGCACTCCTCCCTATAAATTTGGGGGTCGCGAGGGGCGATGCTCATCCATCTTTTCTTCCTCCTTGAGTGTAATCCCACAGAGCTCGCCCTTCTGCTCCTCCGTCTTGAGCTGCACTCGCCCTCCCAATGCCCAGGGGGAGGAGGCGAGCGAGCGTGCTTGTAGAACTTTCCCTCCGAAACTCTGTTTGGTTCCCGCCATGGATGCATAGCTCTGAACAGAAGGTCGGTCGGAGAAGTCTTGGATGGGGGAGCGGGCAGCGTGGTGGCCGCATCGGGGACGGCTGCGGCGGTACGCCTGTCGCCGCGCTGTCCGCTTCTTTGGTCTTGACGGAGCTCCACACGGTTGACGTCGTGTCGGGACCTGTGCCGGAGGCGCAGCGTCGTAGCGGTTCATGGTCTCTGCAATCCCTCTTCAAGGTGATGGAGAGAAAATGCCTACAAGTTCTCCATGGGCGTGCGCGCGGTTGGCGCCGCGCGTCGTCATTTACCGCGGTGAAGCTCTCCTTCCGCGGCATTCTGGATGGAGCGTACGGAAGAGAGCTCTTAATCTTCGCATGTTCTCCTAAGGCGGGGGGGGGGGGGGCGGAATTCCCTGCCTTTGGCCACCGGGGACGACCATGCTCTCTGTGGGTCCCCCGGGTCGCCACGCTTGGAGATTGGGCGATGGCGGGGGCGCCTCCTCGGGCGGTGGCGATGAGGAAGACGATGGCGGTTGAGGGCCTACGACGCATCAGGAGCACGGATGAGGTCTCCGACGCGTCGCGTACCCCGGCAGCACCATCATCACCAGCTGGGCCCCGGCAGCGCCACCATCTGCACCTGCCCTCCGCCTTCTTTCCCCTTGTCGGTCTTGTCCGCTCCGTCGGCTTCGTCTGCCCTGCCTAGGGGCAGGGGCCTTCCGCCGGTCGCGTCCCTCTGGTCCTGGCTGGGAAGCGTTGAATCCCGGCCAGGCGCTCCTTTTGCCCTCTGCTCCTTTCCTACTTAGTCCCTGAGAGCAGAGGGACAAGAAAGGGATTACGGGGCACTTGTCTTTTTTTATGTCAAAAGATGTAGGCACTTGCCAAGCTTTAATGAATCATAAGTGTAATCTCTACCCATTTGTATCGAAAATGAATGAGAATAGAATGCTATTTTCTTTCCACAAGTACTGTCCTTTTCCTTTCCTTATTTGTACTGCATCAGTATGTTCTGTCTCTACCGCGTGGAGCTGCTTGCCGGGTCGTCATTCGAACCACAAGTGCCAGAGGGGGGGGGGGGGGGGGGGGCGAGCCCCCGGCAACAGGTTGGCGTTGTTCCCCGGTAGAGCTTCTTGTCGGTATCGGCGTTGTCATCCCCATGAACAAGGACAGGGGGACGGCTCGTCCCGACAAGGATTTTCTCCACGTGGGTGACTCCACATCCCACAGTAAGGAAGATACTAAGGGTTTCCTTGAGAAAACGAGAAGTACTGAACTGGAAATATGTGATACACTTATCTTTTCCAGGCAGTATCTCCCTTTCAAGCGTGATGGGCCACCGCCTTTGTTCTCTTGTTTCCTTCCCCTGTTTTCTTGATGGTAAAACTTGTAGGGTGAGGACAGTAACAAAGATTATGGTCTCATCAGGCATTCTAGCAAATCTTAATAACTTAATGGTGCTAACATTGCAGTTGTAAAAATGCGTAATGAGCATGTAAGGATGACGATACGATGCAATGCCTAGCTTTATTACTGCTGCACAGGGTCTTCGCCTGGCTTTGTACAAATGGTTATATGCAACATCGGCAAGGCTTGTACAAAAGGTGGCCGCCGGGGAGTGAGCCCGGCAGCTGCGCCTTACGGGTAGAACTTACGAAGATGCTCAATGTTCCATGATTTCTGCACCTTGGTGCCATCTTCGGTCTCCAGACGGACTGCGCCGGGTCTGGTGACTCGTACTACCCGGTAAGGGCCTTCCCACTTCGGCGTCAACTTGTTTGCACCCTTGGCGGACTGAACACGCCGAAGGACAAGGTTGCCTTCCTCAAGGCTCCGGGCCTGAACTCTGCGGCTATGATAGCGGCGCAGAGCTTGCTGGTAACGTGCGGCACACACAGCAGCCCGGAGACGGTCTTCCTCGAGGAGCGTGGCATCGTCATGCCGCAGCTGCTGTTGCTCTAATTCATCGTAGGCAAGCACTCAAGGTGACCCGTATATGAGTTCCGTGGGGAGCACTGCTTCCGCCCCGTACACTAGGGAGAAGGGCATCTGGCCGGTAGCTCGATTTGGTGTTGTTCCGAGGGACCAAAGAACCACCGGCAGCTCATCGATCCAGCGCCTGCGTCTCTTCCGTAGCTTATCGAAAGTTCTTGTCTTGAGTCCTCGCATCACTTCAGTGTTCATCCTCTCGACTTGCCCGTTGCTCCTCGGGTGAGCAACAGAGGCGAAGGAGACCTTGCTTCCAAGGTTTTGGATATATTGCATGAAGGCGCGGATCGTGAACTGGGTGTCGTTGTCGGTGATCACTCTGTTAGGTACTCCAAAACGGCACACCAGTCTTTTCATGAACTTGATAGCTGCTTGTGCGGTCACCTTTCTCACCGATTCCACCTCAGGCCACTTTGTGAACTTGTTGGTTGCCACGAACAAGAACTCAAAGCCCCCAACAGCACGGGGGAAGGGGCCCAGGATGTCGAGCCCCCAGACCAAGAATGGCCAGGATAGACGGATTGTTTGCAGGGCTTGCGCTGGTTGATGGATGTTCTTGGAGTGGAACTGGCAAGCTTCACACTTGGTGACCAGTTCAGTAGCGTCTTGAAGGGTGGTGGGCCAATAGAAACCCTGCCGGAAAGCTTTATCGGCAAGGGCCCTTGATCCGATGTGGGAACCACATGCTCCTCCGTGAATCTCTGCCAACAGCTTCAGTCCATCCTCCCGGCAAATACACCTTAATTTCACACCGTTCGGCCGTCTTCTGTACAGGATGTCATCGACAAACTGGTACATACTTGACTGACGGGCTACTCTTTCGGCTTCCTCTTGCTCTTCGGGGAGTTCTCCAGTTTGAAGGAAATGGACTATATGCTGCGCCCAAGTTGGAGCCTGTGGCTCGACAACAAGTACTAAAGGCATCTCCACGTCTCTGGGTGCGCTTGTCTCAACCGCTAGACCTGGCGGTCCTTCGGGTGGGAGCTGCTCGTCAACCGAAATGGGATTTTCCCCGGCAGCCTCTCTACCAGCGGCTTCGTGAAGCTCTGCCGGGAAATGCTTACCGGAGTTCAACTTCCTTCTCTTCTTGGACATTGCACATGGGGACACTGATGGTCGGGTGAGGCGGAGAACAAAGGTTCCTGGTTCCACAGGAAGCTTCTGCGCAGCGCACTTTGATAGGTGGTCAGCAATGCTGTTTTCTGCTCGTGGCACATGCTCTGTTTGCAGCCCATCGAAGTGCTCCTCCAACTTCCTCACTTCTTCCACATAGGCCTCCATCAGCGGGCTCTAATAATCCTTGTTGACTTGTTTTATCACTAGTTGAGAGTCTCCTCGGACGATCAGCCTCTTTATTCCCAACTCTACCGCGATTCTAAGCCCGGCAAGGAGCCCTTCATACTCAGCAGTATTGTTGGTGGCTTCCTCCCGGGGAAAGTGCATCTGGACGACGTACTTGAGGTGCTCTCCAGTCGGGGCGACGAGGAGCATGCCTGCTCCAGCGCCCTGGAGTGAGAAGGCACCGTCAAAGTACATGATCCAATCCTTTGGCGCCTCTTTGCCGGGGAGGATTGTCTCTCGAGCTTCATCATCTGGAGTGGGTGTCCATTCTGCAATAAACTCTGCTAAGGCTCTGCTTTGAATGGTGGAAGTGCTCTCATACTTTAATCTGAAGCTTGACAACTCCAGTGCCCACTCAACTATCCTGCCAGTGGCTTTGGGGTTCCTCAGTATGCGTTGCAATGGGAAACGGGTGACAACTATTATGTCATGGGATTGGAAGTAGTAGCGCAGCTTCCTCGAGGCCATGATGAGGCCAAAGATCAGCTTTTGTACTCCGGAGTACCTTGATCGAGCCCCCTGCAGAAGGGAACTGACAAAGTACACGGGCCGCTGCACCATTTTCTTCTTTGCCACTTCCTTGGACTCGCTGTCAACCATTTGTTGAGATCCCCCTTGGCCTATGTCGAGCTCTGCCGTTGAAGTTTCTTTCTTGTTCCCGGCAGCATCAGCAGCAGCTGCTGAATCTTCATCCACTCCCCGCTGCGCCACCAGCGCTGCACTAACCACTTGATTTGTTGCCGCTAGATATAGCAGCAACGGCTCTTGCAGTTTAGGAGCGACTAAGGTGGGAGCCGAGGATATGCATTTCTTTAGGTCTTGCAGTGCTGCGTCTGCTTCCGGGGTCCACTTCATCGGGCCAGCCTTCTTCAGGATTTTGAAGAACGACAAGGCACGCTCAACGGACTTGGAGATGAACCTGCTCAACGCGGCAACACACCCGGTCAAGCGTCTGATATCTTTGATGGTTTTGGGTGCTTGTATCTGCTCGATCGCCTTGATCTTGTCGGATGGGATGGAAATGACTCCAATGGGCCCTGACATCTTCAAACTATTGTAGGCATAGTGGGATGCCGCCATGAACTTTGCCAGAGCTGGGCGACCAAGGATTCCGTTGTAGGGCAGTGGAATTTCGGTGACGTCGAATACTATCCTCTCTGTCTGAAAGTTCAACTCTCCGCCGAACGTCACAGGCAGAGTGATCTTTCCCTTGGGTCGGCTCCTGCCGGGGTTGATTCCTTGGAACGTACCCGTGGCTTCGAGCTCTTCATCAAGGATCTGCAGTTTCTCACCCACTCTAGGAGAGATCAAGTTCAGTCCGGCCCCACCGTCAACTAACATCTTAGACACTTTGAGGTTGCCGATCGTTGGGGAAACCAACAATGGCAAACATCCAACCGTAGTGGTACGGTCAGGATGATCCTCTTCATCAAAGATGATAGGCGTGCGGGACCACTTGAGTGGTTTCCTTGATTCTGCAGTTGGTTCCACAGCATTGACCTCGCGTGCCCATTGTTTGAGCTGGCGGCAAGAGGAGTGCAAGGACGCTCCCCCGTCAACGCACATAGCTTCAGTTGCTTTCTGGAACTCCGTGTCACTGGAATCCTCATCATTGCTCATATCATCTGTTTTCTTCTTCCCTCGGCCTCTGGCGGGTTTTTCCTTTTGCTGCGGGATTTTGCCGCGGCGACCACCTCTGCGGCCACGGCCCTTCCCCGCAGCGCCGTCCTGGCCTTTTTCCTTGTCGCGTTTCTCGTACTCGGCCCTCTGTTTCTCAACAAGTTGCTCGACCTGTCGGCATTCTTGGAGATCATGGCCCTTGGTGTTGGGGAACGTAGCAAAAAACAAAAATTTCTGACCTACGCACCAGCCCAAGACCACTATGGAGACTGCATACAAGGTTTGATCTTTATCGTTACCAACTCGTAGCGCAGCGGAAGTAGAGTCGATGACGATCGGCGGTGCAAATCCCCGCAGCTAGGATATACAACCTCCCAACCGCGAGGATGTATACCCTCATCTGCCCCTCGGATAGCCCTCCGGGAGGCGGTCGGACAGCCCCCCGGACGGTGTCGCGGACAGCCCTTCGGGAGGACCTTTGAAACTCGGACGGTCACTCGGACAGCCCTTCGGGAGGACCTTCGAAACTCGGACGGTCACACGGACAGCCCTTCGGGAGGCACTCTCGAACTAAGACCGAAACTACGATCTCTCTACAGAGTTGCACACAAACGGTGTCATCTATCCGGCAGGGCTTCGCCGTCCAGAACTAGTTCCTGCCGGAACCCAGACAGCCTTTCGGCTCTACGAAACTATTTCGCTGGGAGGGAGAGAGAAGGCCAGATCATGCATGGCTTGTGTATGTTGAGAAAGAGTGAGTTTTGGGCAGCCCCCTCCACCTCTATTTATAGGAGAAGGAGGGGTGGAGGGGCTGAAATTTCAGCCACATCCATCCATGTCATCTCCAAGATATTTTGGAGCAAAAGCCCAAAAAGGTGGCTTTCCAAAAAGTAACCATAAAGCTGGTTTCACTATTCATGACGACATTTTTCAGCGTCCGTTCGAACCGAAAATATTTATGTGGGCTTAGAACATTTCCAGTACCCACTAAAATAATTTTCGACACGTTCCGAAACAATTCCGGATTAGTGATTTTCATCTGCGAAAAGCAAACAAAGCGGTTCCGGCAGCTCCGGAACATTTCCGGTTTTTCTTCCGGAAAATTCCCAGAAGTTTCCAGAATGATTCTGGCACCCTCCAAGAATTATCAGGCGTGTGCCGAAACCAATTTGACTTAATGGTATCCCCTGAAACAACTTTTCAGTTTTACCGAAACTCATCCGGTGACCTCTCTCTTCGGAACTTTTCCGTTGTCTCCGAAACTTTTTCCGGAGACTTTCTCTCAGACTCCCTGTCTAGTATTCAGCAGATAGATGACCCTTAAGCGTGTGACCCTATAGGTTCGGTGAAGTATAGACATGACCCGGAACCCCTTCTGATCAATGATCAACATCGGAGCCGTGGACACCCATATTGACCCATATACCCACACGAATGAATATTCGAGTGAACCTCCAGTTGCCGTGTGCTATTCCTGTTGCTTCGCGATATGTTACAAATACCCGAGGTGAGACATGTTGGCATCCCCGTGGATCAACAACTTGTCCACTATGCCAGTTACCTCGTTACTGGTATCTTTCTCTTTTCTCGTTACCGTGTTCCGGCATCCCTGTGATCAAATCACCCTGTGTCTGGCCAGACGATGATGGATACCGTAATACCGAGAGGGCCCAGAGATATCTCTCCATCGTCGGAGGAGCAAATCCCAATCTTGAGCTATCAAGTTACTTGACACACTTTTCCATGAACCCGTAAGCCGCCGTAATAGCCACCCATTTACGGATGACGTTTAACAAACCCCAAAGTTCATGAAGCAAGCATGAAGAAACTCGATACTCTCATGGTCTAAGGAATCATGCAAACGTTAACCATCTATGTGTTATTAACCATTAACTTGTGATGAATGTATCTCATAGCATAACATCAATTCGAGTCGATTCAACACAAATGTTCTCCTAACATTGTGCCCTCAAAGTTGCCGGCATAGCCATGCCCATGATCAGGAAAACAGAACCATCATGCAACACTTGAGCTAGTCTTAGAGGCCAGACTAGGAATACATTTTACCGTTTATTATTCCACATGTGCATATGAGTCTTCCTCCGAGCCTCGTGTTATAGCAGACTCGAGAACCATAGCAGTTATAGCATGGAACATAAACATAATTATGAACTTGGAGATAAATAATAACTTTTATTATTGACTCTAGGGCATATCTCCTACAGACTCCCACTTGCACTAGAGTCAATAATCTAGTTAATGCTAATGCACTTTACACCTATGGCACACTGGTGTAAAATATGCTTTGCATGTGGTATAGACTGATGTCCAACGGATCTTACAACTTCAGCTCCGTGTGTATCTTTGCATATGCTCGTGTTTTCACGCTTTCACAAAATTCATATTTTGTGTGGACTTGGCTTTGTATATATGTGAATCACTGGTCGAACCTTGATTCCTCAGACTGAGTTATGGAGCAACTATCTACAATAGTGTCCCATTGACCAAAGCCATCTTGGAACCATACTAAGTTCATGAACGAACTATATGATTCAACATCTTCTTTTTCGCTTCCAAAACGTCAACATACTTAGCCTTTGTTATAGAATTCGCCACAGTAACCTGTTTAGAACAATTCCAACTTACCGTGCCACCGTATTGTGTATTACACAAAACCTTAACTTAAATCAAAAAATCGCATGGAGCATTGATGAAGACTGTATCGATGTAATTACTTACAACGAGCACTTCATAATCTCTACTTGCGAGAAAACATGTCATCGGTGCTACTTTAGTACTCAATGACATATTTCACTGTTGTCCTTTGATCAGTACTTTGATCACTTTGGTATCTATACTCGCAACAGTTTGGGAGTATCGGACATATCTGCTTGTTTTACATACCATGGAATACATGATTAATCCAAACACAAGAGTGTGTGGAATCTCCATCATGTATTTTGCTCATCGGTGTTTTGGGACACCGAGTCTTACAAAACTCTTTCCATGTGACTTCGGCAAGAATCACTCCTTGGCGGTTTTAGTGCTAAATTGTTTTAGCATCTTGTCAATATGTATTTTTTGCTTAGCCCCATTAGGCAAATCTATCTCCATAGATCATTATGCCTAATAGCAAGGCTATTTAGCCCAAGCACTTCATCGAAAACTCTTTTCAAATGAAGTCCTAATTCGTGTCAAGAAATTTATTTCCAGTTAACAATGTGTCAAGCACACAAGGTTTTTAGAAATATTATTATGCTCCCACTTACTTTCTTGAAACCACAAGCATCTTCATTATCCATTGATGAAATCAAACTCTTTTGATCATTTCATCAAAACGAAGATTCCAACTCCATTTTGCTCTCTTCTGTCCATTGCTGGAACTCTGAAGTTTGCATACTCACTAGCATCCTTTGGATCGACAAAATACTTTGGACTGTATCACATACAAATCCTAGTTTGTTTTCCCATTTCATGGAAATTCTTTCATCATCCATGTTTCATATCTCATGATTGAAATATGTATTAATTGCTAGTTCAACCAGAACCGACTTTAAGCATTGCTACGGTGAAACAACCTCATCGTAGTCAACTCCTTGAACTTGTTATTGCAACAAGTCGAGCTTTATGGATAAAACATTTTATCCACATCAGTTTATAGTTTCATAAATATTCGTTAGACTCTAAGTCTTCCAAAAGGTGTATCAAGGTTTTAATCTTGAATCACTTATATGGAAACTATCTCGGATTGTATTGGCATTTAGCCAATTCCGGAGTCAGGGCCCATCAACGGTTCCTTGTGTATCGTAGGTATACTGTTGTCTAACAACAATATCTCATATGCGCACCTAAGAGGTTTGCACGAGTTTTTTCTACGTGGTTCAGCTGCAAGTTCGACCGAAGTCCATACATCTCATGTAGAGGCTTCCGTATCAGTCGCAGTAGGAAACTCTGGAATTACTTCCAAGGTCTCTTTCCTTTGATCTGATGACGAAGATACTGTTTATCTCGTCGAGTTGCACTGTTCTCCCACTCACCTTTTTGAAAGAACAGTTTTCTTCAAAAACCATACCGTTCTTTGTGGCAAAAACCTTAGCCTCGGTATAGTGGTGGGGGAATACCCAATAACTTGGGATAACCTACAAAGTAGCACTTGTCTGATTTGGAATAGGTTTGTAACCATTTACACAAGCCCCATATTCCAAATGTTAAGAAAAGATATAACATGGTTGGGCGTACCATACCATGGCGTCATTTCAACAGACCCGATGGAGCTCTTTTCAGTGTAAAAGCCGCAGTCTCCAAAGCATCACTTTAAAAGGGATAATGGCAAATTTATTTATGTCATCTTTGATCTTACCATGTCATGAATGGTTCGATTACATCTTCACGGACTTTCCACTTGCAGTGGTGTTCCGGGAGGTGCAAGTTATGAAACCCCTTTCACAACTCATCAGACATTCGCTAAACTTGTAACTCAAATATTCCTTTCTGCAATCGAATTGTAGAAACATAATTTTCTTGTTACAACAACTTCTACTTCATTTTTGAAAACCTTTCGAATGATTTCAAAAGATCCAGACTTACGTCTCATCAGGTAAATATCCATATATCTACTTGAGTCATTTCTGAAGAGAGATAAATCCACTACTTGCAACAACATTTATTGAACTACACACATCAAAATGTATGATCACCAATAAGTTTGTTGTTCGTTCCTTATGGCCTGTGAATGGTATTTCAGTCACTTCACTTTTCGGACGAAAGTTGCAAGTGTCAGATGATTTAAAATCAACCGACTTCAAAATCCATCATAATGGAATTTTCCATGCGGGTTTCTCCAATGTGACCAAATGCAGTGCCACACTTGTGTGGTATTCTCTTAGTCTTGCGACATTTAGTGTCAGTGTTATGGATGTATCATATTACCATCAATATTCATAACATACATCCCATCTTGGATGGAAGCATGGCCCTTCATGTTATTCATAATACTGAACAACAATTGTTCTTTTATGAACAACCCTTTTGCAATAAACATTGTGCACCGGGTTAGAGTGTATGAAACTCTAAAATGAATTATGAAAGTAAACACAGAGGTAATATATTAATATCATTATTCATAACATACATCTCATTCATAATGAAAGTATGGCCCTTATGTTTATTCATAACACCGAACATCAAAAGTTCTCTTATGAACAACCTTCTTGCAAGATACCTTATGCAAAGGGCTAGAGTGTGTAAAGCTCTAAAATGAATTATGAAAGAAAATACATAGGTAATACACCGATGGAAGGTATAGTAACTTTTACTATGTTCCCAGCGTGTATTAAGACCTCATTCCTGGCTAGTCTTTCAGGCCATAGTAGTTCTTGCATCGAGTCGCAACAGAATGCAATCGAACGGGTATCTTTGTGATCAACTCACAATACCAAAGAATTAGTGATTAACATGTTTAACCATAATTCCCAAGAACTATATCTTTGACCAGCCTTCTATACATAAAAAACTTGTATGACATTCATACATGAGCTGGATATTCCAGTCTTCTTTCTTTCTGCCTTTATACTTCTAACAGTTTAACTTTTAGTATTTCTCCTACTCTCAGAAGAAGCACCCAACTTAAGAGTGGCGTTTAGCCCCGGACTTCCTAGGAGTGAAAGTTTCACTAACACCTGATAACCCACAAGTATAGGGGATCGCAACAGTTTTCGAGGGTAGAGTATTCAACCCAAATTTATTGATTCGACACAAGGGGAGCCAAAGAATATTCTCGAGTATTAGCAGCTGAGTTGTCAATTCAACCACACCTGAAAGACTTAATATCTGCAGCAAAGTATTTAGAAGCAAAGTAGTATGGAAGTAACAGTAACGATGGCAAAAGCGACAGTAGCAGTGTTGTGGTGATTGTAACAGTAGCAACGGAAAAGTAACTTAGCAAAGATCAATATATGAAAAGCTCGTAGGCAATGGATCAGTGATGGATAATTATGTCGGATGGCATTCATCATGCAACGGTTATAACATAGGGTGACACAGAACTAGCTCCAATTCATCAATGTAATGTAGGCATGTATTCCATGTATAGTCATACGTGCTTATGGAAAAGAACTTGCATGACACCTTTTGTCCTACCTTCCCGTGGCAGCGGGGTCCTAATGGAAACTAAGGGATATTAAGGCCTCCTTTTAATAGAGAACCGGACCAAAGCATTAGCACTTAGTGAATACATGAACTCCTCAAACTACGGTAATCACCGGAAAGAATCCCAGTTATTGTCACCCTGGGGGATGCGGATCATAACTCGTAATAGGTGTCTACAACTTGCAAGATAGGATCAAGAACACACATATATTCATGAAAACATAATAGGTTCAGATCTCAAATCATGGCACTCGGGCCCTAGTGACAAGCATTAAGCATAGCAAAGTCATAGCAACATCAATCTCAGAACATAGTGGATACTAGGGATCAAACCCTAACAAAACTAACTCGATTACATGGTAAATCGCATCCAACCCATCACCGTCTAGCAAGCCCACGATGGAATTACTCACGAACAGCGGAGAGCATCATAAAATTGGTGATGAAGGATGGTTGGTGATGACGACGGCGTCGATTTCCCCTCCCCGGAGCCCAAATCAGGCTCCAGATCTGCCCTCCCGAGGAAGAACAGGAGGTGGCGGCGGCTCCGTATCGTAAAACGCGATGAACTCTTCTCTCTGATTTTTTTCTCCGTATATAGGAATATATAGGAGTGGAAATGAGGTCGGAGGAGCAACAGGGGGCCCACAAGCCACAGGGGCACGCCCCCCTGGCTTGTGGCCAGGTGGTGGGCCCCCTGCAGTTGATTCTTTCGCCAGTATTTTTTATTAATTCCAAAAATATTCTCCGTAAATTTTCAGGTCAATCCGAGAACTTTTATTTTTGCACAAAAATAACACCAAGGCAATTCTGCTGAAAACAACGTCAGTCCGGGTTAGTTCCATTCAAATCATGCAAATTAGACTCCAAAACAAGGGCAAAAGAGTTTGGAAAAGTAGATACGTTGGAGACGTATCAACTCCCCCAAGCTTAAACCTTTGCTTGTCCTCAAGCAATTCAGTTGATAAACTGAAAGTGATAAAGAAAAACTTTTACAAACTCTGTTTGATCTTGCTGTTGTAAATATGTCTAACTGATGTGCAGATTTTCAGCAAAATTATGAACTAACCACATTCACATTAACATTTAGGTCTCACATTTACGCATATCAATGGCATAATCAACTAGCGAGCAATAATAATAAGTCTCGGATGACAACAATTTTATCAAAACAATCATGATACAATATGACATAATGGTATCTCGCTAGCCCTTTCTGAGACCGCAAAACATAAATGCAGAGCACCTCTGGAGAACAAGGACTGACTAGACATTGTAATTCATGGTAAAAGAGATCCAGTCATACTCATACCCAAAATCAATTAATAGCAAAGCATACAAATGGCAGGTGTGCTCTCTAACTGGTGCCTTTTATGAGAGGGTGATGACTCAACAGTAAAGTAAAATAGATAGGCCCTTCACAGAGGGAAGCATTGATTTGCAGAGGTGCCAGAGCTCGAACTTTTAAAACAGGGAAGAATAATAATTTTGAGCGGTATGCTTTCATTGCCAACATAACAACTAAGAGATCTCGATATCTTCCATGCTAGATACATTATAGGCGGTTCCCAAACAGAATAGTAAAGTTTTTACTCCCCCTCCACCAAATCAGTCACACTCCACGGCGGGCCGAATCCACGGGTACCGTCCATACAAACACAATCTTGGGGGAGTTTTGTTTATTATATATTGATTTGAATTTTGAGCGTGGGACTGGGCATCCCGAATACCAGCCACTTTCTCGTGAATGATAGTGAATAAACACATCTCGTGAGAATAACCCACCTAGCATGGAAGATACTGACAACCCCCAGTCACTACATGAGCGATTTGGGCATACAAAACGGAATATTTATTTGAAGGTTTGGAGAGTGGCACATGCAAATTTACTTGGAACGGCAGGTAAATACCGCATATAGGTATGTATGGTGGACTCATATGGAACAACTTTGGGTTTATGGAGATGGATGCACAAGTAGTATTCCCGCTTAGTACAAGTGAAGGCTAGCAAAAGACTGGGTAGCGACCAACTAGAGAGCGACAACAGTCATAGACATGCTTTGAGATTAACCAACATTGAATACAAGCATGAGTAGGATATAAATCACCATGAACATAAACATCGTGGAGGCTAAGTTGGTTTTGTTTCAACTACATGCGTGAGCATGTGCCAAGTCAAGCCACTCGAATCATTCAGAGGAGGATACCATTCTATCATGCTACATCACAACCATTTTAATATGCATGTTGGCACTCAAAACAAACCATTATTAACTCTTAGCTAATTAAGCATGGCATGAGTAACTATAATCTCTAATTGTCATTGCAAACATGTTCAACCCATAATGAGCTGAATCCTGAACGATGAGCTAATCATATTTACAAAAAGAAAATAGGTCGAGTTCATACCAACTTTTCTCCATCTCAGTCATTTCATCATATATCGTCATTATTGCCTTTCACTTGCACGACCGAACGATGTGAATAATAAGAGTGCACGTGCATTGGACTAAGCTGGAATCTGCAAACGATAACTCAAAGGAGAAGGCAAAGCAATATGGTCTCTATGTAAGATAAACAATAATGCATATGAGAGCCACTCAACATGTCATCGTGGTCTTCTCCTTACGACCCAAAGAAGAAAGGAAAACTATTTACACGGGAAAGCTCCCAACAAGCAAAAGAAGAACGAGGAATCTTTTTGGGTTTTCTTTTAATACTACAACTAAACAAACTAGAAAGTAAAGCTAGAACTAATTTTTTTGGATTTTCTCACGATTAATTAAACACACAAGAAGAAAGCGAAAAGAAGAAATAAACTACCATGGATGGTACAATGAAAAAGTATGAATACCGACAACTGGAATGAGTGTGTGAACATGAATGTAATGTCGGTGAGAAATACGTACTCCCCCAAGCTTAGGCTTTTGGCCTAAGTTGGTCTAGGGCCACAGCTGGCCCGGATAATATCCGAAGTCATAGTTGGGGTTGTACTGGGCTGCGGCGGCTACTGCCTGAACAGCTGCAGCGTGGAGGCGAGCAGCTTCCGCATCTCTCTCGTACTCGTTTGCCTCCTCTCTGGTTATAAAGTATCTCCGTTTTTCTTGAAAGTTAAAGAAGGCAGGAGCAGGAAGAGTAATATGGACAGCACGCTGTCTGTCAAAAATTAGTCGGTACAGGATGGACTGTTCGTCCCTCTCAAGGAACTGGTAGCGCGCCAAAGCCTCATAATCAAGAAAAGCAGGGGGTAACTCAATATCATTCTCTCTTATGGGTACCCCAAGATACTTAGCTACACGAGTGGCATAAATTCCACCAAAGAAATCTCCATCCTTAGCGTTAAGATGTAATCTCCTAGCAATAATAGCCCCTAGGTTATATCGTCTATCTCCCATGACCGCACTTTTAAGAATACTGAGATCAGGTACACAAAGGTGGCTATGGTCATGTTTACCGTTAATGCATCTACCTATGAAGAGAGCAAAATAATGTATGGCAGGAAAGTGAATGCTCCCCAAAGTAGCTTGTGTAATGGTTCTAGTTTCTCCCACCGTGATGCTAGCAAGGAAATCATTATATTCATTTTTATGAGGATCGCTATGGCTACCCCACTGTGGAATTTTGCATGCATCATTAAAATCCTCTAGGTCCATGGTATAGGACTTATCATAAAGATCGAATAGAACAGAATGAGAATTACGCCTGGATGAAAATTCAAACCTCCGCACGAAAGAATCGGTGAGTTGATAATATTGCTTGCATCGGTCTGAAATAAAATCCTCAAGGCCAGCATTCCTTATGTACGCATAAAACTCTTCCTTAAACCCGGCATTGTCCATGAATTGATCCGACGGCCATTCACAAGGCCGCACTTGAGCTTCCCTTGGTGGTTCAAAGTCAGGCTCGCGTAACGCGAGCCTCTGGGTCTTCTTGCTCGAGGAACCACCTTGGTATATTCTTCTTAACATCTTTTCTTTCTCTGAAAAATTTCTGAAATTTTTGGTGACTCTAATTAAAAGTAAACAAAACTCAACAAAACTCATAGCAACTACTCCCACAAGTGCCTAGAAGCTATCTCATGCATCAAAACTACTTGGGACAGTACAAATTTGACATGCAAGCTCAAGAACAAGGTCACCACAGCAGCAAAAATTTGCAATATATAAAGCACTAGAACAAAAACTAATTGGACCATTGGAGGAGTCACATACCGATGAGCAATCCCCTAAAACAGTTTTGCAAATGGAGCTTTGAGCAAGGAGATCGAAAATGGAAGCAAAATGAGCTAGAACACGGGTTTGAGCAATGGTGGGATTTTTTCTGGGTGAAGACGAAGTGGATGGTGGCTGGAATAAGTGAGGGGGCCCCACGTGGGCCCCACAAGCCAGGGGGCGCACCCAGGGGGGTGGGCGCGCCCTGCAGGCTTGTGGCCCACTGGTGCAGCCCCCTGATGCATACTCAGTGCCAAAAATTCTAAAATATTCCAGAAAAAATCATACTAAATTTTCAGGGAATTCTGAGGACTTTTATTTTCAGGTCATTTTTCTATTGCACGGATAAAATGGAAAACAAAGAAATAATAGCATTTTCACTTAATTGAAACTAAGGAACAGAAAATAAAAGTTGGGTACAGAAGGTTGTGCTTTCTAAATTCATCCATCTCATGCTCATAAAAAAGAATCCATCAATAAGGTTGATCAAGTCTTATTGACAAACTTTTTCCGAAGGACATGGAACCGGAGAATTTTCGAATAACACTAGGTTACCTCAATGGGGATATGCATGTCCCCAACAATAAGTATATCATATTTCTTTTTGGCAGTAGGAAGAGGGAATTCAAAGTCTCCAATAATAATCGTTGAAATCTTTTCAATGGATTTGATACTATGAACTTGAGGTTGTTTCTTCGGGAAGTGTACCGTATGCTCATTATCATTAACATGAAAAGTGACATTGCCCTTGTTGCAATCAATAACAGCCCCTGCAGTATTCAAAAAGGGTCTACCAAGGATGATCGACATACTGTCGTCCTCGGGAATATCAAGAATAACAAAGTCCGTTAGAATAGTAACATTTGCAACCACAACAGGCACATCCTCGCAAATACCGATGGGTAAGGCAGTTGATTTATCAGCCATTTGCAAGGAGATTTCAGTAGGTGTCAATTTATTCAAATCAAGTCTACGATATAAAGAGAAAGGCATAACACTAACACCAGCTCCAAGGTCACATAAGGCAGTTTTAACATAATTTCCTTTAATAGAGCATGGTATAGTAGGTACTCCGGGATATCCTAGTTTCTTTGGTATTCCACCCTTAAAAGTATAATTAGCAAGCATGGTGGAAATCTTAGCTTCCGGTATCTTTCTTTTATTTGTCACAATATCTTTCATATACTTAGCATAAGGAGACATTTTCAGAATATCAGTCAAGCGCATACGCAAAAAGACAGGTCTAAGCATTTCAACAAAGCGCTCAAAATCTTCATCATCCTTTTTCTTGGATGGCTTAGGAGGAAAGGGCATGGGTTTTTGAACCCATGGTTCTCTTTCTCTACCATGCCTCCTAGCAATAAAGTCTTTTATCATATCTCTTATTCTTAGGTTGTGGGTTATCAAGATCAACAGCAGGTTCAATCTCCACATCATTATCATTACTAGGTTGAGAATCAACATGAACTTCATCATTAATATTATCACTAGGCTCATGTTCATCACCAGATTGTGTCTCAGCATCAGAAATAGAAATATCATTTGGATTCTTAGGTGTATCTATAACAGGTTCACTAGCAGCATGCAAAGTCTTATCGTCATTCTTTTTCCTACTCTTATTGGAACGACTAGGTGCATCAGTATTAACTCTCTGAGAATCTTGCTCAATTCTCTTAGGATGGCCCTCAGGATACAAAGGTTCCTGAGTCATTCTACCACCTCTAGTCACAACTTTAACAGAATGATCATTGTTCTTACTATTCATTTCATTAAGCAAATCATTTTGAGCCTTAAGTACTTGTTCTACTTGGGTAGTTACCATGGAAGCATGTTTACTAATAAGCTTAAGATCATTGACAGTTCTACTCAAATAATCACCCAAGCGATCAAGCATGTAAGCATTATGTTTCAATTGTCTACTAACATAAGCATTGAAATTTTCTTGCTTCACAATAAAATTATCAAACTCATCCAAGCATTGGCTAGCAGACTTATTATAGGGAATATCTCCTTCATCAAATCTACGGAGAGAATTTACCTCTACTACCTGTGTCGGGTTATCAAGACCATGTATTTCTTCAATAGGTGGTAGATTCTTAACATCTTCAGCTTTAATACCTTTTTCTTTCATAGATTTCTTTGCCTCTTGCATATCTTCAGGACTGAGAAATAGAATACCTCTTTTCTTTGGAGTTGGCTTTGGAGGTGGTTCGGGAATAGTCCAATCATTATCATTGCTCAAGATATTATTCAATAGTAGTTCTGCTTGTTCAACAGTTCGTTCCCTGAAAACACAACCAGCACAACTATCTAGGTGGTCCCTAGAAGCATCGGTTAGTCCATTATAAAAGATATCAAGTATTTCATTTTTCTTGAGAGGGTGATCAGGCAAAGCATTAAGTAATTGGAGAAGCCTCCCCCAAGCTTGTGGGAGACTCTCTTCTTCAATTTGCACAAAGTTAAATATTTCCTGCAAGGCAGCTTGTTTCTTATGGGCAGGAAAATATTTTTCAGAGAAGTAATATATCATATCCTGGGGACTACGCACACAACCAGGAGCAAGAGAATTAAACCATATCTTAGCATCACCCTTTAATGAGAAAGGAAACAACTTAAGAATATAATAATAGCGGATTTTTTCCTCATGAGTAAATAGGGTGGCTATGTCATTCAATTTAGTAAGATGTGCCACAACAGTTTCAGATTCATAACCATGGAAAGGATCAGATTCAACCAAAGTAATTAACTCAGGATCGACAGAGAATTCATAATCCTTATCAGTAACAAAGAAAGTTGAAGTAGCAAACTTAGGATCATATTGCATTCTAGCATTCAAAGATTTTTCTTTCCACTTGCGAAGCAATTTCTTAAGATCATCTCTATCCTTACAAGCAAGAAAGTCCCTAGCTACCTCTCCTTCCATAACATAACCTTCAGGGATATCAGGCAATTCATATCTAGGAGAGCTAGTTCTAGCAGGTGTATCATAGTGTTCGGTTTCAATAATTTCATCAGATTCAGAGATATCATCAGTTTCAGCATTCACTCTAGCAATTTGTTCATCAAGAAATTCACCCAGTGGCACCGTATTATCAAGCAAAGTATCATCATAAGCATCATGCATAGCAGAAGTAGCATCATCAATTACTTGCGACATATCAGAATTACTAGCAGGTGGTGGTGTCGCAAATTTACTCATAATAGAAGGTGAATCAAGTGCAGAGCTAGATGGCAGTTCCTTACCTGTCCTCGTAGTTGAGGGGTAGATCTTAGTTTTAGCATCTTTCAGATTCTTCATAGTGATCACCAGATATATATCCCAAGTGACTCAGAGAATAGAGCTATGCTCGCTGGCAACGGTGCCATAAAAAGGTCTTGATAACCCACAAGTATAGGGGATCGCAACACTTTCGAGGGTAGAGTATTCAACCCAAATTTATTGATTCGACACAAGGGGAGCCAAAGAATATTCTCGAGTATTAGCAGCTGAGTTGTCAATTCAACCACACCTGAAAGACTTAATATCTGCAGCAAAGTATTTAGTAGCAAAGTAGTATGGAACTAACAGTAACGATGGCAAAAGCGACAGTAGCAGTGTTGTGGTGATTGTAACAGTAGCAACGGAAAAGTAACTTAGCAAAGATCAATATATGAAAAGCTCGTAGGCAATGGATCAGTGATGGATAATTATGTCGGATGGCATTCATCATGCAATGGTTATAACATAGGGTGACACAGAACTAGCTCCAATTCATCAATGTAATGTAGGCATGTATTCCATATATAGTCATACGTGCTTATGGAAAAGAACTTGCATGACACCTTTTGTCCTACCCTCCCGTGGCAGTGGGGTCCTAATGGAAACTAAGGGATATTAAGGCCTCCTTTTAATAGAGAACCAGACCAAAGCATTAGCACTTAGTGAATACATGAACTCCTCAAACTACGGTAATCACCGGAAAGAATCCCAGTTATTGTCACTCTGGGGGATGCGGATCATAACTCGTAATAGGTGTCTACAACTTGCAAGATAGGATCAAGAACACACATATATTCATGAAAACATAATAGGTTCAGATCTGAAATCATGGCACTCGGGCCCTAGTGACAAGCATTAAGCATAGCAAAGTCATAGCAACATCAATCTCAGAACATAGTGGATACTAGGGATCAAACCCTAACAAAACTAACTCGATTACATGGTAAATCTCATCCAACCCATCACCGTCCAGCAAGCCCACGATGGAATTACTCACGAACGGCGGAGAGCATCATGAAATTGGTGATGAAGGATGGTTGGTGATGACGACAGCGTCGATTTCCCCTCTCCGGAGCCCAAATCAGGCTCCAGATCTGCCCTCCTGAGGAAGAACAGGAGGTGGCGGCGGCTCCGTATCGTAAAACGCGATGAACTCTTCTCTCTGATTTTTTTCTCCGTATATAGGAATATATAGGAGTGGAAACGAGGTCGGAGGAGCAACAGGGGGCCCACAACCCACAGGGGCGCGCCCCCCTGGCTTGTGGCCAGGTGGTGGGCCCCCTGCAGTTGATTATTTCGCCAGTATTTTTTATTAATTCCAAAAATATTCTCCGTAAATTTTCAGGTCAATCCGAGAACTTTTATTTCTGCACAAAAATAACACCAAGGCAATTCTGCTGAAAACAGCGTCAGTCCGGGTTAGTTCCATTCAAATCATGCAAATTAGAGTCCAAAACAAGGGCAAAAGAGTTTGGAAAAGTAGATACGTTGGAGAGGTATCAACACCCTTCGGACACTTCCTTTCTCTTTAAGTTGTTGTTTTATTCACCTTCATTTACATGACAGGCGTTCTCCTGGACCCCTCTCTTATCAGTCTAATGCATAGTAAACACCTTTACTAATAGTTTGCAAACAAATATTGCTTTGGATATTTCATATCTTTCAGCCTTTGTTTGTATCTGAAAATTAATTTTCAGTTCCATGAATATCACATAACTATCCCAAAACTTTCGAAGTTCGGGTCTCATGGAAGCAAACGTATTGCACTTGACTGAAACGGAATTCTAGCTTTTGGATCGAAGGACGAGAGTCACATGATCCATAGCATTAGCGGGAGAATACCGAAAGCAGGCGATAGGACAAGGTCCTTCTCGGCACTCTTGAGGACAATCCTCACATTACATTATCAATCGTAAAGTTTTAACCAGATAAATAACAGCTTATTCAATTTTAATAGGGATGGTGGAAACGCGAGCCATTATTCTACAACTATTATGCAAATCACACTTAGACAATGTTCAAAATTAATTGCACTAAGAATTAAAAGAATTAATTCTAAAGTGCGCTCCCACTCAAATCAATATCTCTCATAATTGATTGTGAGTGATTCAAGATCTGCATTTCAATTCAATGCTATTGATGTGGACATCACTGATGACGGGAATTTTAATCGGTAGGCAAACTTGCCAATCACATCTTTATGTGACTCTTGTTCATCTTTCGATGGGTGTGTTCCGAGCTCAGGACTATCCTGCCTGAACGTCAAAGACAACCAAGTGATCTTGCTGTGAGGTCTGACCTCACCCGCCTCATTCCTCTCGATTCGTTCGTACCCATGTGGACATGGCGCACCCCAAAAAGATACGAATTTCAGATGGTGCTACACTTGGGTGAACACTAACTACTTTGATATTTTAAAGTGAGAGATCACCCTAATAAAAAGCGACTACCGCGCAATCAAGAAGGGTGCATCATAAGGGATAAACATCTCAGGTAATTCATAATTAGCATGACATGGTATAGCCCCTTCTAACGGAGAAGTCAAACATTTCTTCATCTTCGGCATTTGCGTCGGTGTTCACCTTCACGAAGATTGCCACCACCTTGTTGATGCATCAGATAATATTGCTATCTCTATAGCTAATGAAATAAGTGCATTACTCAAGGTTGACACGTAGGTCATTAAAGTGACAATCACCAGCCATCATGCCGAATCATGACACGCAGGTCATGTTAATTTACATCATATAGTCATCTCATACATAATCAAATTAATATGAGCATTGCTATACCACATCACATGCTCATGCAAACCCTCCTGCAAAACCAAGTTATACGCCTCTAATCGGTTTATGCAAGAACTTGTTTTTCATGGCTTCTAAGGTTTCGAAACAAACCGAAGCTACCAACGTCCATCATCAAGTATGATAATTCAAGTTGCTAGATTAACTTTCCGGGGTGTATGAAACACAAGATAATAAAATCTCGAGCCCCATACTGAACTTCGTCATACGCATGACCCCCGTGCAGATCATATCTGCATTGCCCTTTCATCTGCGAAATTTCATCTTTCTTTTTAACTACAGTGGAATTCAATGAACTGTTAGCACTTCGTTGATCAATCAGGATCGCGGATTGCCAGAACATTGAAATTCCACCATGCTGTTATCAAGATCAGAAATATGCAAATCCCAGGGAAGCAACAAGAACATCGGGTAACAGATTTCATCTGCTACCCGCACAAATAATTTTCAGCAATAGAACTGATCTACTACCTAATTATATTGTGCAACACCCATACATCTCTATGTATTCTAGATCACAACCTGCATCTACGCATAGCACGGCTCTGATACCACTATTGGGGAACGCAGCAGAAAACAAAAATTTCCGACCTACGCACTAGCCCAAGACCACTATGGAGACTGCATACAAGGTTTTTTCTTTATCGTTACCGACTCGTAGCGCAGCGGAAATAGAGTCGATGACGATCGACGGTGGAGATCCCCGCAGCTAGGATATACAACCTCCCAACCGCGAGGATGTATACCCTCATCTGCCCCTCGGATAGCCCTCCGGGAGGCGGTCGGACAGTCCCCCGGACGGTGTCACGGACAGCCCTTTGAGAGGACCTTCGAAACTCGGACGGTCACTCGGACAGCCCTTCGGGAGGACCTTCGATACTCGGACGGTCACACGGACAGCCCTTCGGGAGGCACTCTCGAACTAAGACCGAAACTACAATCTCTCTACAGAGTTGCACACAAACAGTGTCATCTATCCGGCAGGGCTTCGCCGTCCAGAACTAGTTCCTGCCGAAACCCAGACAGCCTTTCGGCTCTACGAAACTATTTCGCTGGGAGGGAGAGAGAAGGCCAGATCATGCATGGCTTGTGTATGTTGAGAAAGAGTGAGTTTTGGGCAGCCCCATCCACCTCTATTTATAGGAGAAGGAGGGGTGGAGGGGCTGAAATTTCAGCCACATCCATCCATGTCATCTCCAAGATATTTTGGAGCAAAAGCCCAAAAAGGTGGCTTTCCAAAAAGTAACCATAAAGCTGATTTCACTATTCACGACGACATTTTTCAGCCTCCGTTCGAACTGAAAATATTTATGTGGGCTTAGAACATTTCTAGTACCCACTAAAATAATTTTTGACGCTTTCCGAAACAATTCCGGATTAGTGATTTTCATCTGCGAAAAGCAAACAAAGCGGTTCCGGCAGCTCCGGAACATTTCCGGTTTTTCTTTCGGAAAATTCCCAGAAGTTTCCAGAATGATTCTGGCACCCTCCAAGAATTATCAGGCGTGTGCTGAAACCAATTTGACTTAATGGTATCCCCTGAAACAACTTTTCAGTTTTACCGGAACTCATCCGGTGACCTCTCTCTTCGGAACTTTTCCGCTGTCTCCGAAACTTTTTCCGGAGACTTTCTCTCAGACTCCCTGTCTAGTATTCAGCAGATAGATGACCCTTAAGCGTGTGACCCTATAGGTTCGGTGAAGTATAGACATGACCCGGAACCCCTTCCGATCAATGATTAACATCGGAGCCGTGGACACCCATATTGACCCCTATACCCACACGAATGAATATTCGAGTGAACCTCCAGTTGCCGTGTGCTATTCCTGTTGCTTCGCGATATGTTACAAATACCCGAGGTGAGACATGTTGGCATCCCCGTGGATCAACAACTTGTCCACTATGCCAGTTACCTCATTACCGGTATCGTTCTCTTTTCTCGTTACCGTGTTCCGGCATCCCTGTGATCAAATCACCCTGGGTCTGGCCAGACGATGATGGATACCGTAATACCGAGAGGGCCCAGAGATATCTCTCCATCGTCGGAGGAGCAAATCCCAATATTGAGCTATCAAGTTACTTGACACACTTTTCCATGAACCCGTAAGCCGCCGTAATAGCCACCCATTTACGGATGACGTTTAACAAACCCCAAAGTTCATGAAGCAAGCATGAAGAAACTCGATACTCTCATGGTCTAAGGAATCATGCATGGTGCCGATTCAACACAAATGTTCTCCTAACATTGTGCCCTCAAAGTTCCATGAATATCACATAACTATCCCAAAACTTTCGAAGTTCGGGTCTCATGGAAGCAAACGTATTGCACTTGACTGAAACGGAATTCTAGCTTTTGGATCGAAGGACGAGAGTCACATGATCCATAGCATTAGCGGGAGAATACCGAAAGCAGGCGATAGGACAAGGTCCTTCTCGGCACTCTTGAGGACAATCCTCACATTACATTATCAATCGTAAAGTTTTAACCAGATAAATAACAGCTTATTCAATTTTAATAGGGATGGTGGAAACGCGAGCCATTATTCTACAACTATTATGCAAATCACACTTAGACAATGTTCAAAATTAATTGCACTAAGAATTAAAAGAATTAATTCTAAAGTGCGCTCCCACTCAAATCAATATCTCTCATAATTGATTGTGAGTGATTCAAGATCTGCATTTCAATTCAATGCTATTGATGTGGACATCACTGATGACGGGAATTTTAATCGGTAGGCAAACTTGCCAATCACATCTTTATGTGACTCTTGTTCATCTTTCGATGGGTGTGTTCCGAGCTCAGGACTATCCTGCCTGAACGTCAAAGACAACCAAGTGATCTTGCTGTGAGGTCTGACCTCACCCGCCTCATTCCTCTCGATTCGTTCGTACCCATGTGGACATGGCGCACCCCAAAAAGATACGAATTTCAGATGGTGCTACACTTGGGTGAACACTAACTACTTTGATATTTTAAAGTGAGAGATCACCCTAATAAAAAGCGACTACCGCGCAATCAAGAAGGGTGCATCATAAGGGATAAACATCTCAGGTAATTCATAATTAGCATGACATGGTATAGCCCCTTCTAACGGAGAAGTCAAACATTTCTTCATCTTCGGCATTTGCGTCGGTGTTCACCTTCACGAAGATTGCCACCACCTTGTTGATGCATCAGATAATATTGCTATCTCTATAGCTAATGAAATAAGTGCATTACTCAAGGTTGACACGTAGGTCATTAAAGTGACAATCACCAGCCATCATGCCGAATCATGACACGCAGGTCATGTTAATTTACATCATATAGTCATCTCATACATAATCAAATTAATATGAGCATTGCTATACCACATCACATGCTCATGCAAACCCTCCTGCAAAACCAAGTTATACGCCTCTAATCGGTTTATGCAAGAACTTGTTTTTCATGGCTTCTAAGGTTTCGAAACAAACCGAAGCTACCAACGTCCATCATCAAGTATGATAATTCAAGTTGCTAGATTAACTTTCCGGGGTGTATGAAACACAAGATAATAAAATCTCGAGCCCCATACTGAACTTCGTCATACGCATGACCCCCGTGCAGATCATATCTGCATTGCCCTTTCATCTGCGAAATTTCATCTTTCTTTTTAACTACAGTGGAATTCAATGAACTGTTAGCACTTCGTTGATCAATCAGGATCGCGGATTGCCAGAACATTGAAATTCCACCATGCTGTTATCAAGATCAGAAATATGCAAATCCCAGGGAAGCAACAAGAACATCGGGTAACAGATTTCATCTGCTACCCGCACAAATAATTTTCAGCAATAGAACTGATCTACTACCTAATTATATTGTGCAACACCCATACATCTCTATGTATTCTAGATCACAACCTGCATCTACGCATAGCACGGCTCTGATACCACTATTGGGGAACGCAGCAGAAAACAAAAATTTCCGACCTACGCACTAGCCCAAGACCACTATGGAGACTGCATACAAGGTTTTTTCTTTATCGTTACCGACTCGTAGCGCAGCGGAAATAGAGTCGATGACGATCGACGGTGGAGATCCCCGCAGCTAGGATATACAACCTCCCAACCGCGAGGATGTATACCCTCATCTGCCCCTCGGATAGCCCTCCGGGAGGCGGTCGGACAGTCCCCCGGACGGTGTCACGGACAGCCCTTTGAGAGGACCTTCGAAACTCGGACGGTCACTCGGACAGCCCTTCGGGAGGACCTTCGATACTCGGACGGTCACACGGACAGCCCTTCGGGAGGCACTCTCGAACTAAGACCGAAACTACAATCTCTCTACAGAGTTGCACACAAACAGTGTCATCTATCCGGCAGGGCTTCGCCGTCCAGAACTAGTTCCTGCCGAAACCCAGACAGCCTTTCGGCTCTACGAAACTATTTCGCTGGGAGGGAGAGAGAAGGCCAGATCATGCATGGCTTGTGTATGTTGAGAAAGAGTGAGTTTTGGGCAGCCCCATCCACCTCTATTTATAGGAGAAGGAGGGGTGGAGGGGCTGAAATTTCAGCCACATCCATCCATGTCATCTCCAAGATATTTTGGAGCAAAAGCCCAAAAAGGTGGCTTTCCAAAAAGTAACCATAAAGCTGATTTCACTATTCACGACGACATTTTTCAGCCTCCGTTCGAACTGAAAATATTTATGTGGGCTTAGAACATTTCTAGTACCCACTAAAATAATTTTTGACGCTTTCCGAAACAATTCCGGATTAGTGATTTTCATCTGCGAAAAGCAAACAAAGCGGTTCCGGCAGCTCCGGAACATTTCCGGTTTTTCTTTCGGAAAATTCCCAGAAGTTTCCAGAATGATTCTGGCACCCTCCAAGAATTATCAGGCGTGTGCTGAAACCAATTTGACTTAATGGTATCCCCTGAAACAACTTTTCAGTTTTACCGGAACTCATCCGGTGACCTCTCTCTTCGGAACTTTTCCGCTGTCTCCGAAACTTTTTCCGGAGACTTTCTCTCAGACTCCCTGTCTAGTATTCAGCAGATAGATGACCCTTAAGCGTGTGACCCTATAGGTTCGGTGAAGTATAGACATGACCCGGAACCCCTTCCGATCAATGATTAACATCGGAGCCGTGGACACCCATATTGACCCCTATACCCACACGAATGAATATTCGAGTGAACCTCCAGTTGCCGTGTGCTATTCCTGTTGCTTCGCGATATGTTACAAATACCCGAGGTGAGACATGTTGGCATCCCCGTGGATCAACAACTTGTCCACTATGCCAGTTACCTCATTACCGGTATCGTTCTCTTTTCTCGTTACCGTGTTCCGGCATCCCTGTGATCAAATCACCCTGGGTCTGGCCAGACGATGATGGATACCGTAATACCGAGAGGGCCCAGAGATATCTCTCCATCGTCGGAGGAGCAAATCCCAATATTGAGCTATCAAGTTACTTGACACACTTTTCCATGAACCCGTAAGCCGCCGTAATAGCCACCCATTTACGGATGACGTTTAACAAACCCCAAAGTTCATGAAGCAAGCATGAAGAAACTCGATACTCTCATGGTCTAAGACAAATGTTCTCCTAACATTGTGCCCTCTAAGATAGCATAACATCAATTCGGGTCGATTCAACACAAATGTTCTCCTAACATTGTGCCCTCAAAGTTGCCGGCATAGCCATGCCCATGATCAGGAAAACAGAACCATCATGCAACACTTGAGCTAGTCTTAGAGGCCAGACTAGGAATACATTTTACCGTTTATTATTCCACACGTGCATATGAGTCTTCCTCCGAGCCTCGTGTTATAGCAGACTCGAGAACCATAGCAGTTATAGCATGGAACATAAACATAATTATGAACTTGGAGATAAATAATAACATTTATTATTGCCTCTAGGGCATATCTCCTACACTTGGTGCGGTGAATCTTGCAGTACGGCCCGTCGGATTTCCCGGCCTTCTCAGCGGTAGCATCCTCCCGGCAATCAGCGCATGCGGCAGCTCCCTTGCCGGGGGTTTCGGCTTTCGCCTTTTTGCCAGTACTAAGGTCTCTGGAGCTCTCGACAGCCAGCACTGCCTTTCCCTTGCGCTTCTTGTTGCGCTTCCTGTTCCTTCCCTTCGGGTCGGGGGCATCGTCGTCATCATCTAAATCCACTTCGACGCCCGCCTCTTGTCTGGGAAGTCGCCTCCCTTCTTTAGCCCGAGCACACTTATCCGCCAAGGTGTAAAGCTCATTGACAGTCTTGGGGAGCTTGACATTCATCTTGGCTCGCATCCTCCTGTTGCGCATGTTCGAATGGAACGCGGCAATCACTGCCGCGGGATGGATCTCAGGGATGTTGCGGTGTACCCGGCTGAACCTCTGGATATACTTTCTCAAAGTTTCTCCCTCCTTTTGCAGGAGGACTTGGAGATCGCTGGGCTGGGCTGGCTCTTGATGACCACCGGTGAAGGTGCCGACAAACTCGTTGCACAAATCATCCCACGAGGAAATGGAATTTTCCGGCAGGTGTATCAGCCATGATCTCACATTGGGCTTGAGCGCCAAGGGGAAATAGTTGGCGAGCACCTTCTCATCTCTTCCTCCCGCAGCTTGAACAGCTATCGTGTAGATGCCTAAGAACTCTGCGGGGTTGAACTTTCCGTCGTATTTCTCTGGTAGCTCAGGTTTGAAGGCTCGGGTCGATGGCCAGCGGACCCGTCGCAGCTCGCTAGTGAAGGCAGGGCAACCAATCTCGTAAGGAAGGTACCCGCCGACACTGGGTGCGGGATCACCGACGTCTGGACCGTTGCGCCTGTCGGACTGACGATGTGCTTCACGACGTCACTCGATGGCGATGCGCGCGTCTTCCTTCCGCCGGTCTTCGAGGACACACCGCTGGTCCCGGCGGTCGTGCGGACCAGACGAGACTATGGACGCCTCGTCGCGGTCATCAGCATGTGAAGCTAGCTGCGGCTGCCTCTGGGCTTGTTGTCGCGGAGGGGACTGCACCGTTGGGGTGACCCCTTCCACGCGCTCGCCGCCCTGGACCGCCGCTACTGTTCGCGTACGTCGTGACGGCTCTGCATGTTGGGTCTTGTTGGCTTCAACGAAGGAAATCAGGCTTTGAATGGTGGCTCTCCATTCATCCATCTTATCAGCTGCTGGCATGAAGTTGAGCAGCATCTGGACTCTCGCCATGGCCTCCTCTGTGGTGCCAGGCATGGTGAAAAAGGCGGACCTTGACGTGGCTCGACTCTTGGTAGGACCAAGAGAAGCTTCGCCGCGTCCTTGATGCCGCGCGCCACTCGCTTGAGCTTTCTGGTGAGTTGTGGGCAGATCCTGAGGAGCTGCGGCTCCGCTGGGCGCCCCGTCTCGCTCCGCTCGAGGCGCACGCCCAACAATCTTGCTGGCGACGGGTGCGGCCGGAGGGTCACGGCTCGCACCGGACTGGGCGCCGCTGAGGCGGCCTCGGCCATCCACGTGGCGGGGAGGTGATGAACGGGCATTCCCTCCGCCCATGGTGTCGAGGCCGAGCTCGCCATATTGTTGCTGTAGTTGCTCCCCTCCGGCACCTCCCGCTCCATTCCCGGCCGTGAGAGACCGGACAGGGGCGCCGCCTGTGCCGACCTCGTCGTCCACGACGCCCATCTCGCCCGCAGTCGCCGCGGTGCCTACGGCGCCGGCGGCTGCGTGTGAGGGGGCCTTCGAGGATGAGGGATGCGCAGCAGTGTTGGATTTCTTCTTTGGAGCCATTGTTGAAGAAGACGACGATGAAGACCGATCCGCCGTTCACGAACTTGGGTTCGCACAAATGATGCACGCCCCCTACCTGGCGCGCCAAAGATGTCGGTGCACGGATGCTCACGATCACCTATGGGACCAGAGGTCCCTTGTGGTTCGGCAAGGGGGGTCACGTTGCACGACGAGCGAAGATCATGAGGCGGCGCAACGATCAAGGGTCAGGCATTTTACCCAGGTTCGGACCGCTGCTAAGCATAAAACCCTACTCCTGCTTTTTGGTGGATCGATTGGAGGAACACGAAGAACACAAAGCGCCTAATCCCGACAAGGACTGCTGCCGGGGGAAGAGCGGCTGTGCGAATACAAGCGTTCGGGGGTTCGAGTTGCCAACCTTGAGCTAGGTTGCCTTGGGCCTCCTTTTATAGTGCAAGGGGTTACCACAGTGGCAAAACAGACATTATCTATCGATTAGATAGCTAAGCAGAGCTATCATACCTAACTCTGGCATTTAGGACAAAATGCCATGATTACCTGCCTAGGTGGTGCTTGGGGGTGCATCCCCGGCAAGCCCTTGCCACCGCTTGGCTGGTCGCTGCTTGAGATCTTGACACGCCACAGGGCGGGTGTCAACCGGGCGTAACTTGCCTTCCGGAGTGTTGCCACGTGCTTAGCGAGAGCTGACTAGCCGCCTGGAGGCTCGACACCGCATCGATAAGTGACAGTCGTAGCGATGCGGTGGAGCGGTGGCTGGTTGGCTCGTGCCTTCCGGGGAATGGCTTGCCGGGTCTTCTGGAAGGTGCGTTCGTCTTGGTCCCCGGCAGCGTCGGGGACATGCTTGGCGCGTCACAGCCCAGGCTTCGGTTGCCGCATTGAGATTTGTGGAGTCTTGGTCTTGATTGCTGTCGGGGTTCTCTGCTCTACCGCCTGTGCATAAGTTAGGGGCACTGGGTACCCCTGTACTAGTGCACCGCCCGATGCACAAAACATTCGAGAAAGGTAAAACAAATCCAGCAAGGCTTCCCGACGTGTCGACGATCCTTATAGGAGCCGCGTATCTCGTTCTCAGGCCATGGCGGATAACCGGCGTGTATGGTGGCCTGATAGAAATCACCCGAGTTGCCCTAGGGTGGCTCCACACACTGCTCTATTTTGGACCAACACTCATGAGGAGCACTGGCCCGGGGGTTGATTAATTATCCGAGGTTGCCGGCGGGTCCCTATGTAGTTTTATTAGTTATTAGGCAAATGTAGTACATTGTTGGGCCTCGCCAAAAGAGTTTTATTCCAAAACGAAATATCAAAGGGGTCCCCATAACAACACGAAGCATGATAGGAGCGCTCAATATGGAACATAACACCGGTACTCGGAAACTAAGGCGGCAAGAGTGGAACAAAACACCAAGCAAAAGGCTGAGCCTTCCACCCTTTACCAAGTGTATAGGTGCATTAAATTAAATAGCAAGAATATTGTGATATCGCAAAGATATCCATGTTGTCACGTGGAAACAACCTGCACGTGTTACTAGCAACGCTATAAGAGGGGGCTGAGCAAGCGGTAACATAGCCAAACAACGGTTTGCTGGGAAGGTGGAGGTTAGGGGCTTATCATGGCAATGTTGGAAGGCTTAACAAAGAAGTGGTAGGTAGCGAGACATGGCGATAGAAACGATACAACAAGCATAGAAATGATAGTAGTGGTATCCAGGGAAATGACCATCTTTCCTGAAATCCCGCTTGGAAGAAGAACAAATCCGTGAAGAAGACGAACCAACGTAGTCGAACGAATCCTCACATTCCGAAACGATTTCGGAACTCTATCGAGAAGAAGCAATCCGGAAACAAAAAAATGACACGGTAAACACCACAATATATTCACGACATGATGCACAAACAAGGATGATGCATGTCTAGTTTAAATATGCAAGGCATGGCAAAGCACAACAATCAACTACTACACATTAAGTGAAGTTCAATATGAAACGAGTTGCATATTGACGAAACTCCATGTTCGAATCATTTAGTCCACTCTCATTTATTTAAATGACAAGTTTAAATGTTGTTTATCATGGCATGAGGTGAAGCATAATTAAACTACCTATCTAGGCATTTTAAATGAGGTCAGAAACAACTTATAGTATTTCCGAAATGACCCCATATGCAAATTACAAAATTGGTCCGGATCTGAACTAACTATGCTTTATATTTATTAAACATGAAAACAAAATGCACCATGTGATTCTACTCATCATTCTAGGAGATTTACATATATATATATATATATATCATTTAAAACGGAGCTACGACCTAAAGGATATGACACACACAAGATAAATATGTCATTAATGCAAAATGCATGCAAACATGAACCACAAACATCTTAATCATGGATGAAACAAGATATTATGAAACTACATGAAATTCTAGGCAAGTTTTATGTACAACATGTTCAAAACGGAGCCACGGTTCAACAAGAACAAGCAAAACAAGGTTTTGATAAAATCTGCCTAAAACTGCAACATACCAATTTGCACACATCAAAACAACAAGCTACAAGAACCTAAAATGTACAAACAAGACATGGCCCACTAGCATGTAACATACACTTCATTTCATGAAAATAAATCATACTCAAAAGATTCATGGATCACATGGTAGGAAGTTCACAACATGACTATAAAACATAGCATTTAGGGACTTAGTGAAAATAACAGGTTTAACCTGAAGGCATATTAACTGAAAGAAAACTATATGCTACAGGATTTATCATCCTGAAAATTTACATCATGGTAGAGTACATGATGCACTTCATGTCATTAAACATGAGCATGATCCAAATATGCATAGAAACATGGCTAGCATCAACACAACAAGGCAATCCGAAGAAAACAGATTCTCAGACTTAGTGAAAATAACAGGGTACAGGAGCAGCAGTTTTTAACAGTTTGGCATGTTTGACAGCAAAAATATCTATGATGCAAATCCTATACATGGAAACTAATGGCACAACATGATAGCCCATAACATTATTCACAAAACACTCCATGGTATCAATGCCAATGGAGTTGTAGATCAATGGCAATTCAAATGACAAAACAGCAACAAAATATAACAGTTTCAGACTTGGAATTATTTTAGCATCTCAAAGCAGCAACATTGAGTAAACATGTTCACATGATAACAACTATAGCTAAACATAAATTTCATGCTACAAGCAAGTAGACATAACATACTACAAATTACTCCGTTGGCTCAACTTCATAGGATGCATGGATTGCTTAGTATAATTCTCGCAAAACGGAACTTATCGTTAACATATTAGCAGTTTTAACACGAAGGCCACTTGGGAGTAAGAAATGGACATTCTAATGATGTTTGACATAGAAACCAGAGGCATGACATCAAAGTAGACAACACCTAGACCAAATCTCATGAAGGAACCACATGCATAGGGCCTATAGATTTGATGCAATCATCCACGCAAGTTTGAATAAAATAAAAGTTTTGCAAACTATGACGACATGCACTTTTCCAACGCAGATTTAAGCATGTAGATGATTCCTAAAATGCTTGCAAATGACACTATCATGTAGAGCACATCAAGCACAACATTTTTCATATATAGCACATCTCCAAAGGGTAAACGTGCACAAAGTGACAAGGCCCACAATATGCAATATGACAATGAAATTCCGAGGACTTCGTCATTTTTACCCTATGCAAGAAATGAGACGAAGGCGTGCAACGGGATGGAGTGGTTTGGGTGCGAGTTTGGATCATGGGACGCGGCTGTCCAGGGACAAGGTCGTCCCGTCGACTTGGCAGAGGGCCGATCGGCCATGACGGCGGTTGCAGGCGCCGACATCGACGACGGAGGGTGGAGGCACAGGGCAGTCGGGATCCAACGGATCTCGCCGGATCCGGCATGGGCGGCGTCCGATGCGAGCTCGGGGCCGGTGGGGCTGGTGGCTACGGCCACCGGCGGCTTGGCGATGCGGGCGGCTCGGAGGCGGGGCGATATGGGCGGAGTCCGGCAAGGCGAGGCGTGATACGTCCATTTTGCATCATGATTTCCTACTGTTATTTATAATGTTTTGATGTATAATAATGCTTTAGGGAGTGATTCTAATGCCTTTTCTGTCGTAATATGCAAGGTTTACACAAAGAGGGAGAATACCGGCAGCTGGAATTCTGGACCTGAAAAAGCACATGAGAGATACCTATTATGCACATCTCCAAATAAGCTAAAACTTTACGGAGAATTATTTTGGAATATATAAAAAATACTGGAGCAAATAACTAATGGAGGGGGGCCATCTAGTGAGCACAAGACACCAGGGCGCGCCAGGCCCCCACGCGCGCCCTGGTGGGTTGTGAGCACGGTCCACCTCCGGTGCCCATCTTGTGGTATTTAAGGTCTTTTGACCTAGAAAAAAAATAAGGGGAGGACTTTCGAGACGAAACGTGTCACACCCTGTGTTTATATCACTTTGCTATGCTATGTATTTATAAAATTTGGACCCATTTAAAACTTTTTGAGTGCAAGTGCTTGTTTGAGTTGTTTGATGTTTGTTTGTTTGGTTGATTGTGTTTTGGCACCCAAAGACCCTTCCTCTCTCAACACTCACTTCCTTGACCCAAACTCCCTGTCCAATGATCATGCCATGTGTATAGTACCTAAAACTATTTTTTTTATCAAATATTATTTTGGCCAAAAAGCATTTATTCAAATTAGGTTTTATATAACCCCTGAATTGAGGTTTGTACTACAAGTCCTCAAATTGGGTGGTATGTTTTGCACCAAAGAGTTTATTTGGAACCCACTATATATAAGACTTCCCAAAACCACCAAATATTAATTTTAAAGATTATTTTCCTATTTTATTTAAAGTCTTTTATTTAAGGCCAGAAATGGTCTTTCCTAGGGAAAAGTTATTTTTATGCTTTCAAAATATTTGAGAAAATTTAGGGAAACTCAGTGGACATATATTTTCCATATATATGAGTTTTAACACATGGCCATGTTCAAAATATTGGGCAAAACCTTCCAAAACCCTTTATGTCTATTTCAAGCTTTTGAAATATTTCTATAGGAAATATTCTCAAATAAATCCAGGAAAATTCTAGCAAGTCACACATGCCTTATGGGATGGATCTTGCAAAGTTTCATCTGAATCCCAATTGTTTTGCTTCACCAAAATATCCCAAAACCCTCTCTTTCCAGAATCAAATTTGATCAACTTTACATGTTCTAATCCCCAAATAATACTAGTACACCAAGTGGTGCATTTAGGAGATTAGCTTAGCATGCCTAGATCTACAGAAATCTGATTATGTTAATTTCTAGGGTTTACTTAGTTTACATTGCCAACTTTTCTCTAATAGGCTCAAACTTTGTGATCCACCTTATTTCTACCCTCTATTTGATCCTGGTAAATATCAGGGCAAGTAGAATCCATTTACCTGCCCAATCCCACATCAAACACCTTCTGGCAGATTGGTAAAACCCTTGTTTTCATCTTTTCCACTATTCTACATACCCTCAAATTTTTACCACAACTTTCTAGGGTCACCTTGCACCTCCAGTAAAAACCCCAAGGCCTCAGGTCACTGATTGAGGTGGTAAAGCCCTCATTTTACCTCCTGGACAACAAGTTTTCCCCTTTCTCTCCCCTCTCTTATTCTAGTGGGCCTCCAGGGCATCCAAAGCATCCCCCAACTTGTTTATTCCATCCTAGACCCTCTAGACACTGGTGGCCACGCAAAAGATGCCAGGGCATGTCGTGGCATGCCAAAACGGCGCTCTGGATCGCGCTACAGTGCGCACCCGCACTGTAGCCGCCGCCCAATCGCCAGCCCCGACAGCCTCAGGCCTCCCCAGCGTGTCCCCCGAGATGCCCTCGACGTCCGCAAAGCTCCAAGCTGTCGCACCCCTCCTCTCTCCTCCTCCGGCGGCCTCTCACACGCGTGCCATGGCCGACCCTCTCGGCCAATCCTCTCCCTCACACGTGCGTGCTTCCCCGCTCCTTCTCTCCTTCCCTCTGGCCCTAGACCGACCCCAGGAGGACCCCAGACACACCCTCTCGAGCCCCCGCGTCCTCTGGCCTCGGCTAGAACCTCGTCGGCGCACCCGAGCTCGGTGGACCACGGGCCACCTATAAGAAGGCGCCCCGAGACCCTCTCTCCCCTCTGTTACCTCTATCCTGGTCCTAATCGACCCCCAGCAGAGCCCCAGCTCTCCTCCCACTCCGTGTGCTTGGAATCAAGCCGAGTGCCGCCGTTGCTAGTCACCGGCGTCCACGCGGTGAGAGGCCTCCTCCAGCTCCGTTTTCGCTCGATCTGGAACCCCAGTTCCCTCCTGACCCATTTCCCACCTTCTCCCGATCGTTTTGCAGCCTGAGGCGATGGATTGGAGCACGTCTGAAGCCCCTCCGCCGTGGCTACCTTGTCGCCGGTGACTCCCTGCTCTCCGGCAACTCGTTCCACCTCCTCCGAGACGGCGACGGTCCCCTGAATCCATCCCCATAACCAGCTCACCTCGCCGTGCCCTCCTTGACCCCCCTCTGGTCGCAGGGTTAAGGATGACAGGTGGGGGCCACCTGTCATCCCCACCTCACTCTCGCCTCCCCTCTCTCTCTCTGGCCAATGGAGCCGACCTGTTGGGTTCAAAACCCCGACCGCCGCGCGCGTGCCCCTTGCCTGGGCTGGATCCCTTCTGGGCCGGCACAGCTGCGGCTGTTTCGGCCCAAATGCAAAGTAGCTCTTTCTTTTTCTATTTTTCCAGAAACTTGTAAGATTTCCATAGAAATAAATATAGTTCCAAATCCCATGATTCAAATTTGTAAAATCTTGTAATAATATGTAGTATTTATTGATGCCACTTGAGAATTTTTTTGAAAATGTTTTATGTGCTGGTTTTATTTAAAACCTGGTTTTGAATATTTTAAACCACTGTTAAAATAGTTTTCAAAACCTTTTTCACTTCAAAACCAGAGACAAATATTTTTAGGTGTTAGTATAGTATTTTACAGAGGGATGTAACATTTTAGAAGTAGATTATGTGCTCTGTTTTTGCTGTGTTCTTATTTTTGCCCGTTAAAATTTGCGACGATAGATTGCGTTGTTGACGAGGGAGTTGGACCAGAAGACTTTGAAGACCCCGAGAACTTTGTTGAGCCAGGAAAGTAGCCCCTTGACCATGTCTAAGAAATTTTTTCATGCATGTCATATATCACTTTATTTCGATGTATTGATCGTGATGATGTGGTGACCACTTTGGTGGATGCTTCTGCTACTTTTCCGTTGATACTTGCATCATGCATGACCCTACCTCCTTATGAGGGTTATGCGGGTGGGAGTAACTAGGATTGCTAAAATAGATGCTACGCAAATGGGACGAGAATATGCACGCTGTTGGAAACAAAAGCTTTTCCAAAGACTTTTTCGAAAACCCCATCGGGTGCCACTAATGCCCGAGGGAGATGATGATGAGCTAGGTAGCCACTTGGTAAAGAAGTGGTGTACCGAGGCAAGTGAGTGTGTGTGTTTTCGAAAACGGATTAGATTTAAGATTTGTCGACCGTCCCAACCTTACATGTACAACCACGATACCCCTTATGGGATGGGGCCTTGTTGATTACTTTGGTAGGTACTTGCATTGAGCCCGCATTACTAGTGGCGGGAGTGACATGGTCACTCTCGATACGGGGTCGTGCTAGGTAGGGCGACCATGGGCTGTTTTTACAGACACCGGGCACACCGTTGGTCCCTTCATGGATGATACTGGTGATGTACATCATGAGGGTTGTGTGCCAACGAGTGGACTCTTTGTTAGTATCGTCAAGGGAAAGACATTGTTCGGGTGCTTACCTCGGGTATGTGATATACCGCGAGTCGTGGCTTGATACGGAAGTTCCCCGAGTCTTGTGGGTAAAGTGTGCAACCTCTATAGAGTGTAAAACTATTCAAATAGCCGTGCCCACGGTCAAGGGTAGTTGGGTGGTGCTGCTTAAACTACGTCCATTGTTTACAAAAACTTGGCGTGTGTGGGTGTGTGAGGCAAAGATGATACTTGAGTCAAGTCGGATGACTTGACGTGATGATTGAACATGAGATGTTCAAACTTTGTTTATATTGATATCTGTAACCTGTTCATACGGATTCTTGTATGCATTTGATGCATGCTTACAAGTTGATAGGACATGTCATTGCACTTAAAATTAGCTTTCTGCAAAACTTACCTACTTAGTGCTATATCATGCATTGTTATACTTTGTTCCAAAACATGGGTTGTTTGCGAGTACATTCAAAGTACTCATTGGCTTGCCACTTGTTATTTAATTGGCCAGGCATGAAAGAGCAGGAATATGGTGAAGATTTCGTTGGTGATGAACATGCGAACTAGGACGCTTCCCAGTCAGAGTGCCTGTAGGGTTAAGGCAGATGGCATGGGTCTACGCTATCTTTTGAGATTTCCGCTGCGAGTTTATGTCTGCTATTTGGTCTTCATGCCCTATCTATGTAAGACTTGACCTCGATGGTCTTTATTTGTGTAAGACGGTATGTATGGATGTAAGACTCTTGTTATTCAGCTTCTGTGTGTTCAGTGCACATTGATCTCTGGGATCATTGTACACGTGCATTCGGTGATCACGACTTATGAGTCGGGATCCCCACAGAGTTGGTATCAGTGCCATCCTGACTGTAGGAAGCCTTAGTTAGCATGGGCGTTAGTTAGGATAAAACCATTTCCAAAACTATACCTAGTACCTATGCTTAGGAGTTTCTGCACTTCTTACCTTTTCTAAATCTACTTTCAAAACTCTACTGACTCCTCTCCCCTAAACCTTGTAGATGGCCATCGTACCCGAAGCCCTCCTAGAATCCGGCTTTCCCCTACTCCTTGAGGATAGCCTGGAGAAGTTCCAGTTTTGCCGACCTCCTGTTTTCCTCTACCACGAGCACTGGGTCGATGCCGTCACAAAGGAGTACCACGTTGATGTGGTCGTGAAGGCAAATGACTACCCGACGAGTTGGTTCTTTGAAGGACCACTAATGGAGACACTGGGGCTCGCAGTCAAGACGGCTGCACGCAAGGCACTTATCCACCTTCGAGACATCATTCCAGAGATTGCTGACGAGCCAGCCACTCGCCACCTCCCCTTCAAGAAGGATGAGGATGGCGAGAGTTGGACGTTGATTCCATCCAAGGAGGATGGGATGCCACTCAGGTTTCAGACCTACTTCAGCCTCTCCGCCGACAGTTTGGCTCACAACCTGATTAAGGAGTCCGTGAAGCTCCGCGAGGAACTTCACCACACCCGAGAGCTACTCCGTCAAGCCAAGATGAGGCCATGCAAGATCAAGAAAGATGGAGCCCCCGAGGGACGACCAGCTGTCGCTTACAGAGGAGGAGTACCCTAGCTAGAGATGCACCCACACGTCAACGTCGCATGAGTGCGAAGGAGTACCGTGAGCTCTTCACTGCACCACCGGCGAAGCGCCGTCAGGATGGACCTCCCCGTTCTTCGACCCCCTCGTCCGGAGACGACACCCGTACGGATGATGATCAGGAGGAAGATCCTGAGGAGCGTGAGTACGAGACCGAGCACTCCACCACTTGAGTCCGAGAACCCCTAGGGTAGGATCAGTCATGTACCCCTCATGCGAAGTCGAGTCCGTGTAATGGTTCATATGAAACCATGTGTGCTTGTTGTTTGTTTTTGTTGTTTTTGTTCTGATGCAAGTCATACTTTCGCCTTAGGCAACATGTAAGTGACTCCATCACCTATCTTATCGTAATATAACATGTTTGGTCTTCCGACCTATGTTTGATCACACTTGCACTATACCAACCCCCTTAGGCGCGCTTTCTCTATTGCTGCTTTCCATCTCGTCTATCCCAATTGTTTGACTTGGCTGCTCCAAACAGGATGGTGACTACAACCCGCAACAACTCCTTCACCAACCCTGAAGCCGGCAACTCCAGCCAGCAATAGGGAGATGGTGGGGCTGCTCACGCTGGAGAGCACCCGAAGCAACCACAAGGCGACATTCCCATGCCACCACCTCCACCGGAAAACATGACCATAGCGCAGTTTCTCCAAGTTCTCCGGGAGGAACGCCAAGCCAACACCGCCGCTATCTAGCAGATGGCTCAAGTCCTTGTGAACAACCAGCAGCAAGGCAGGAACGACAATGGCCGCTCCACTCTGTCTGAGTGTAACGCCCAAGATGCGGTCCTATCCCTATTAAGGCACGAGGGCCTCGACGGGGATAGAAGCGCATCTAGTCATTTCACAAGTACAGTAAACATTGCATACATGTAGGAAGAGATGAGTATATGAGTTGGCTTACAGTCGCCACAAGCTATCTTACAAATCCACACAAATTATTCATACATCATTCAGAAGACAGGGTCCGGCTACGGACGAAAACAAATGATAAAAGAAGCAATGCTAAAAGAAGCAATGATAAACAAATTATCACTTGAGAAGAATCCTCTGCTTCAGCTGCATTGACCATGTTCACTTTTGCTGCCTTGGGATTGTGCTTCACCATAGCACTGCCTGGGGGCCTGATAGGAGGAGGAGGCGGAAGACGCCGCTGGTTGGTGCACTTGTTGGAGTAATGGCCCTTCTGACCACACTTGTGACACGTAACATCTGAGAGCGGACAAAAGTTGCCTGGAGGAAGAGCATTTGCTGACTTGGGTGCCTGAGGCCTCTGCTAAAAACTTGGGTTGGGTGGGTGGGAAGGTCCACGACCACCGTGCTGCTTCTGCTGCTGAGGAGGACGAAACGGAGGAGGAGGAGGAACCCAATATTTCTGCTGCTTAGGAACAATCTGAGAGCTGGACGAAGAAGGGTTGGAGTCTCTGAACCGCTTCCTGGAATTCTCAAGCTTGAGCTGAACTGCCTCGAACTTTAGAGCCAAGTTGTAGAACTGATCGAACACAAGAGGCTCGTGAAGGACGAGAGAAATTTGAAGATCTTCTCTGAGGCCACCTCTGAACTGATAAATCTTGGACTTCTCATCGGGAACATCTTGCTTAGCATAGCGGGCTAGATTCTGAAACTCAAAGTTGTACTGATAGACAGACATACTCCCCTGCTTCAGATTCCTGAACTTCTCACGCATACCCTCGACAAAGCTCGTCGGGATATGATGGGCTCTGAAAACACGGCAGAAATCATCCCAAGAGACTGCACGGCCACCTCTGAAATCCTTGTACTGCTGCCACCAATCTCCTGCCTGACCCTTAAGCTGGAAAGTTGCAAACTTGACATAGTCATCTGGCCTGACATTGCTGCACTCAAAATGCTTGTTCATGTCACGGAGCCAATCGTCTGCATCGAGAGGCTGCTCACAACAGGTGAAGGACTTGGGCTGATTTGCGAGGAACTGGTTCAGAGTGGCGAACTGTGGCTGATTATGGAAATTCCCTTGATGACCTTGTTGTCCCTGCTCCCTTTCCTGCAGCAACCTGAGCAACATCTTAGTGTTGGCATTGCTTGCGGCCATCACAGCTTGCCAAGCTTCTGGAGGTGGAGGTGGGGGTGGTGGAGGATCAGACTGCTCTCCATCACGACCCTGATTCCCATGAGTTGTTGGCGCCATCCTGAAGATGGACAAGATTATCATCACACCATTGACAAAGATGATTGAAATAAGCTGAGTCAAAGGCTTGAAAGAAATTGCAACGGAATATCATCAGTTGCATACAAACTGCAAATAGTAAGAACGCTTTCTGCAGGATCGTGATAACATCATTAGATCATGAAGCCACTTGAAATAACACAACAAGTATTGAGCTAAGGTTGGTCGGAACAAATGTATAAACCACCATACATCCGTCGGAAGATGATCCTAGGAAACTACTAGAAATCCCACCTAGGAACTTCCGAAATTTTGGTTATGCAATCGGGTACATGGATACACGGAGTTTTTATCCATCACTCAACTCATAGCAGTAATACTACTCTCCAGTGTATCACATCCCTCAATACACACCCAAAGACCTCGGCAACTCATCTACCTCAGACCCTCGTAATCACAATGATACTAAAGATGACAGTACATGTGATCCCGCTCCCTAGTACTGGATGCCGCCACACTCTTCGCACCACGAATAGTATTGAAGCAATTTCGAACATCCACGTTCTTAAGTACTAAGGAAACTGAACGATATAGATGCGTCAAGAATCCCCTGGAGCTCTACTCCCCGGGTCCAATCCATACGTATGGGAGGCACCAAGAACAAAATTCCCGTCACATCGGTATCATAGAGGCTCCAAAATACTCGCGTGATCCTAATTTTTTTTTGAGCGAGAAGAGAAGTAGAATTAAAATTCCTAAGTCGAATTCCTCACCAGAGTATAGAAGAGGAGTAAAAGAGTCCTACTCTCCGATATAACTAGACTCAAAATTGTTTTTCACTAGACTCGACTTGGCCAATTTCGATCAAGCAAGGGGCTCCTATGGTCGGTATGGCTCTGATTACCAACTTGTAACGCCCAACATGCGGTCATATCCCTTTTAAGGCACGAGGGCCTCGACGGGGATAGAAGCGCATCTAGTCGTTTCGCAAGTACAGTAAACATTGCATACATGTAGGAAGAGATGAGTATATGAGTTGGATTACACTCTCCACAAGCTATCTTACAAATCCACACAAATTATTCATACATCATTCAGAAGACAGGGTCTGGCTACAGACGAAAACAAACGATAAAAGAAGCAATGATAAACTGTCTTGCTATCCCAGGATCACCACCACGAAGCTCCCTACTCATCTGAATATGTAACATACATACGCCTACGTTCTTCATCATACTCCCACTGGAGTTGCGACAAGTCATCGGGCACGTACTCGTCAACACCTGTACCTGTATTGTTGTAATCCGTGAGCCACAGGGACTCAACAATCTCATAACCCGGGTACCGAAACTATGTAAGCCTTTAGGTGAGGAATTGGTTAAGTGGTGAGGCTGCAGCAAGCGCCAAGCATGTATTTGGTGGCCAACTTACGAGAACATGAATGTAAATATGGTGGCCTACGTAAGAAGGACGTGAACTAGCATGAGCACTAAGTGATCCTGAACACCTACTTACGTCAATCATAACCCCACCGTGTTCTCTCTCGGTTCATGTTCACAAGTAGAGTCCGTCACGGTTACGCACTCAGTTGGTGTATTTTATTGGAATTTACTTCAAGTTAACTATTACCGGGTGTTAAACAAATTTCCAAGTTGCCACGTAACCACGGGCACGGCTTTCTGAAAGATTAAACCCTGCAGGGGTGCTCCAACTCATCCATCACAAACTAACCACACGCCGCGGGAATAACCTCGACCACGAATCCCGTGATTTCCTAGGAAATTCCATTGGAAAACCGCAACCTCGAGATAGCCCGAAGTATTATCGGAATTCCTCGCGCAAGACATTCGATAAAGGTAAAACAAGTCCAGCAAGACCTCCCGGTGAGCCAGATCCGCTTCTAGAGCCATGCGCTCTCTATCAACGGGCATCATCTGTCTATGCGAAGTGGACAGTTGCCTAGAAAATGCCTCGAGTTGCCCCGAGGTGGCACCGCCGACAGCTAGGTAGGTGGACCAACACTCACGAGGAGCACTGGCCCGGGGGTTGATTTATTATCCACGGGGTAGCTATGCCCTATGCATTTTATTAAGTTGTTTAGCAAATGTAAAACCAAAGTCGGGTCTTGCCAGACAAGTTTTAATCAAAAACGAATGGTCAAGGGGGTCCCCATAACAACCCCGAGCATGTTAGGAGCGCAAAATATGGAATATAACACCGTTACTCGGAACTAGTGCGGCACAGCGGAACAAAACACCGGGCAAAAGGCCAAGCCTTCCACCACTGCCAGATATATATGTGCATTAATTTAAATAACAATAAATAAGGTGATATCTCCAAAATATCCATGTTGACACATGGAAAGCTTGCACCTGCAACTAGCAACGCTATAAGATAAGGGCCGAGCAGCGGTAACGTAGCCAATCAATGTTTTGCTAGGTGGAGGAGTGGTTAGAGGCTTTTATGGCAATTTAGGAGGCTAACAGTTTAAGTGGTAGGTAACGAAACATAACAGTAAAAGCGAGACATCTAGCAAGGCAAAAATAGTGTCGGGATCCGGGTATGATCATCTTGCCTGCTGGGTCTTCAGAGGGACAAAGAGCTGGGTCCTCGTAGTTGTACTCTCCTGGATCCTCGTACTCAGGCTCAACACTCGCGTCTACTCAAAGAGAAACATCACCAAATAAACATACAGACAAGGTTCAATGCACAAACAAGATGATGCATGACCAAGTTGATGTATTTAACATGGCAACCCTATGCTAGTCCTGTTTCTCATGCAATTTTTAAGTTAATTAGTATTCTGGACAGAACCTCAAGTTTAGTTATTTGAACATGCATGATCATGGCAAATATGAATGCTTCATGCAAAATCGATACAAATGCATATGTAGAACGTTGCAAACGGAGTAACGTAGCTCACGGTACGCTCACGGCAAGGTACGAACGTTAACGAAGACAAATGCAAAGATGAAGAAGGTCATGGGCTATTCCTTGGTGTTCCAAGGATGCCACTGGATAGGAAATGAAAATCTAGCAAGAATAGAGCTAAATAACAAGCAAAGCAATGGAGTATAGCTCCCACAAGTCACAAAACAATCCAACACACAATCTGCCCACAAACAGCAACATGTCATCTTGCAACTCACATATCCAGAGCTACAGAAAGTTTTAAATCACAACCAAGGCATGGGCATGAAGTATACAGCATGCACAACAATTCATCTATCTACAGCAACATGAAAGGAAGCATGGATCAATGACAATGAAGCTCACAAGATGGCATGTTGAATCAGTTTTTAGGGACTTAGTGAAAATTCCAGTTTTATAGAATCTGAGTTAACATGATAGCATCTTGACAGCAACTTTTATATATGCTACAGGAACTTTCATGGAATGAAAATTAACAAGGTGATAGAGGGCAACATGTACATCAATTCATTACTTTATGGAAACATCAAAACATGCATGTATCAATGGCTACCATCCTCACAAGATGACACATCAAAACATGCATGTATCAATTCAGAATAACATGTTGATAGCAAGTTTTATATAAGATGCAAAGGTCTAATCCACAAGATATTGGCACACATCTACAGAGGATGACAAGCACAACAATTCATGCCATGGTGCCAACTCCCAAGGAACAATATATACATGGGAATCATCTTGATAACATGGCAACAAAATAACAGATTTCCAACACATAGATTATTTTGGGCATGTGAAAACAGAAATTTAGAGGCATGTTTACATCAAGTTTTCCACTCCTAGCATGAACTATCATGGCATGCAAAAATACCAGGGGCTAGCACATGCACAAATGAGCATATATCATGTTGACAAGTTCATCATATATTGGAAGGATTAAATCATATGAAAAAGACAAAAGGAGACATTATCACAAAACAACATTTTCACAAACTTGTCCAAATGACAAAACCAACCATACCATTGGATTCACTGAATTTTTCTACCCCAAATCCATATATCACAAGCATATCTTGCTGTTGGCAAAACTCCCAAAATAGCATTCACAAAATCAAACATACACTTAATATCACTTATATGCCAAAAATAGCATGTACTAGGTTGTTGACAGAAATGGAAATAGACAAATCTGGAATCTACCCTAAAATGGAAATAACCACAAATTACCCAGAATCACTCAAAAACACATTAAACAAAATAATAAAAAAGGGGAGGGTCACATGGCAGTGAGCCAGGGCCCTGTGGGTGTGACATGTACTGTCAGGGTCGGAAATAAAATGGAAAAGGGGAGCCAGGGGGATTCGAGTTGGAAATATGCCCTAGAGGCAATAATAAATTAGTTATTATCATATTTCCTTGTTTATGATAATCGTTTATTATCCATGCTATAATTGTATTGATTGGAAACTCAGATACATGTGTGGATACATAGACAACAATGTGTCCCTAGTATGCCTCTAGTAGACTAGCTTGTTGATCAAAGATGGTCAAGGTTTCCTAGCCATAGACATGAGATGTCATTTGATAACGGGATCACATCATTAGGAGAATGATGTGATGGAGAAGACCCAAACTATGAACGTAGCATATGATCGTGTCAGTTTATTGCTATAGTTTTCTGCATGTCAAGTATCTGTTCCTATGACCATGAGATCATGCAACTCACTGACACCGGAGGAATACCTTGTGTGTATCAAACGTCGCAACGTAACTGGGTGACTATAAAGATGCTCTACAGGTATCTCCGAAGGTGTCTGTTAAGTTGGCATGGATTGAGACTGGGATTTGTTACTCCGTGTGACGGAGAGGTATCTCAGGGCCCACTCGGTAATACAACATCACAATAAGCCTTGCAAGCAAAGTGACTAAAGTGTTAGCCACGGGATCTTGTATTACGGAATGAGTAAAGAGTCTTACCAATAACGAGATTGAACTAGGTATAGAGATACCGACGATCGAATCTCGGGCAAGTAACATACCGAAGAACAAAGGGAACAGCATACGGGATTAACTGAATCCTTGACATAGAGGTTCAACCGATAAAGATCTTCGTAGAATATGTAGGAACCAATATGGGCATCCAGGTCCCGCTATTGGTTATTGACCATAGAGGTGTCTCGGTCATGTCTACATAGTTCTCGAACCCGCAGGGTCTGCACACTTAACGTTCGGTGACGTTTCGGTAGTATTGAGATATATGTGTTTGTGACCAAAGGTTGTTCGGAGTCCCGGATGAGATACCGGACGTGACGAGGAGCTCTGGAATGGTCCGGAGGTAAATATTTATATATAGGAAAGTGGTATTTTGGTTCCGGAAAGGTTTCGGGTATTTCCGGTAGTGTACCGGGAGTGACGAATGTGTTCCGGGGGTCCACCGGGTGGGGCCCACCCACCCCGGGGGCCACATTGTACCAAGAGGTGGCGCACCAGCCCCTAATGGGCCGGGGAACCGACCCCATAAGTGCCCATATGCCCAAGAGGAAAAAAGGTGGAGATAGGAAGGAATAGGACTCCTTCCTAATATGAATCCACTTCCTAGTAGGAAGTGGATTGGACTCCTCCTTGCCCTGGTTCGGCCGACCCCTAGGGAAAACCCTAGGGAGGCTTGCTCCTTCCCCTCCCTCCTATATATACTAGAGGAATAGAGCCCCAAAACACACGACCACGTGCTAGTTCTCTATTCTCTAGTTCCTCCACCAAATAGATTCCGGTAGTGCTTAGGCGAAGCCCTGCCGGGATAACTCCACCATCACCACCACCACGCCGTCGTGCTGCTGGAGATCTCATCTACCTCTCTGCCCCCTCTTGCTGGATCAAGAAGGCGGAGATCGTCATCGAGCTGTACGTGTGCTGAACGCGGAGGTGCCGTCCGTTCGGCGCTAGATCAGGACGGATCGTGATTGGATCGCGGGACGGCTTGCGATTTGGATCGCGAAGACGTTCAACTACATCAACCGCGTTTCTTAACGCTTCCCGCTTAGCGATCTACAAGGGTATGTAGATCCACTCTCCCTCTCGTAGATGCTCATCACCATGGATAGATCTTGCGTGTGCGTAGGAAAATTTTGTATCCCATGCAACGTTCCCCTTCAGTGGTATTAGCGCCAGGTTTATGCGTAGATGAGATCACGAGTAGAACACAAAGGAGTTTGTGGGCGTTGATGCTCAGATTGCTTCCTCCCTTGGTCTTTTCTGGATTCAGCGGTATTGTGGGATGAAGCGGCCCGGACCAACCTTACTCGTACGCTTACGAGAGACTGGTTCCATCAACTGACATGTGACTTTGTTGCATAAAGATGGCTGATGGGTGTCTGTCTCTCCCACTTTAGTTGGATCAGATTCGACAAAGGCGGTCCTTGAGAAGGTTGAATAGAAATTTGTGTATCACCGTTGTGGTTTTTGCGTAGGTAAGAATCGTTCTTGCTAGATACCCGTAGCAGCCACGTAAAACATGCAACAACACATTAGAGGACGTCTAACTTGTTTTAGCAGGGTATGATGTGATATGATATGGCCAGAAACATGATGAGATATATGTGATGTATGAGATGATCATGTTTTGTATAGATTATCACGACTTGCATGTCGATGAGTACGGCAACCGGCAGGAGCCATAGGGTTGTCTTTAATTTATTTTCGCCATTTTTGCTTTACTTTATCGCTATGAGTTAGCAATAGTTGGCGCGACAACCTAATGGTGACACGTTGATGGAGATCAAGATGATGGAGATCATGGTGTCATGCCGGTGACGATGGAGATCATGCCAGTGCTTTGGAGATGGAGATCAAAAGCACAAGATCATGGCCATATCATGTCACTTATGATTTGCATGTGATGTTAATCCTTTTATGCACCTTGTTCTGCTTAGGACGACGGTAGCATTATAAGGTGATCCCTCACTAAAATTTCAAGATAAAATTGTGTTCTCCCCGAGTGTGCACCATTGCGAAAGTTCGTCGTTTCGAGACACCACGTGATGATCGGGTGTGATAGACTCTACGTTCGCATATAATGGGTGCAAGCCAGTGTTGCACATGCGGAACACTTGGGTTAAACTTGACGAGCCTAGCATGTACAGACATGGCCTCGGAACACAAGAGACCGAAAGGTCGAACATGAGTCATATAGTAGATATGATCAACATGAAGATGTTCACCATTGAAACCACCTCATCTCACGTGATGATCGGACTTGGGTTGGTGGATTTGGATCATGTCACACTTAGACAACCTAAGGGATGTTGATTTGAGTGGGAGTTCTTTAGTAATATGATTAATTGAACTCATTATCATGCACATAGTCTAAGTTGTCTTTGCAAAATTATGTTGTAGATCAATAGCTCGCGCTGTAGCTCCCCTGTGTTTTTTTATACATTCCTAGAGAAAATAGAGTTGAAAGATGATGGTAGCAATAATGCAGACTGGGTCCGTGATCTGAGGATTGTCCTCATTGCTGCACAGAAGGCTTATGTCCTTAATGCACCGCTCGGTGTGCCACCCCCTCAAGCGTCGTCTGTAGATGTTGTGAACATCTGACAGGCACGTTCTGATGACTACTTGATAGTTCAATGCGTCATCCATTACGACTTATAATTGAGGCTCCAAAACGTTTTGAACGTCACGGAACATATGAGATGTTCTAAGAGCTGAAATTGGGATCTTAGGCTTGTGCCCGTGTTGAGAGGTATGAGACCTCCAACAAGATTCTTTGCCAGCAAGATGAAGGAGAATAGCTCAATTGGTGAGCATGTGCTCAGATTGTCTGGGTGGTACAATCGCTTGAATCGAGTGGGAGTTGATCTTCCAGATAAGATAGTGGTTGATATAGTTCTCCAAGTCACTGCCACAAAGCTACTAGAGCTTCGTGATGAACTATGAAATGCCAGGGATGGAAATAATGATCCCTGAGCTATTCGCGATGTTTGACACTGTGAAGGTAGAAATCAAGAAGGAGCATCAAGTGTTGATGGTTTGTAAAACCACTAGTTTTGAGAAGGACAAGGGCATGGAGGGAAACTTCATGGATGGCAAGCCAGTTGCTGCTCCAGTAAAGAAACCCAAGGTTGAACCCAAACCCGAGACTGAGTGCTTCTATTATGAGGAGAACGGTCACTGAAGCGGAACTGCCCTAGATACTTGGTAGATAAGAAGGCTAGCAATGTCAACAAAAGTATATTTGATATATGTTTTATTCATGTGTACCTTGCTAGTACTCCTAGTAGCACCTGGGTATTAGATACCGGTTCAGTTGCTAAATGTTGGTAACTCGAAATAAAAGCTACAGAATAAACGGAGACTAGCTAAGGGCGAGGTGACGATGTGTGTTGGAAGTGTTTCCAAGGTTGATGTGATAACCATCGCATGCTCTCTCTACCTTCGGGATTAGTGATGAACCTAAATAAATGTTATTTGGTGTTTTCGTTGAGCATAAACGTGATTAGATCGTGTTTATTGCAATACGGTTATTCATTTAAGTTAGAGAATAATGGTTATTCTGTTTACATGAATAATACCTTCAATGGTCATGCACCCACTGTGAATGCTTCATTGAATCTCGATCGTAGTAATACACATGTTCATTGATGCCAAAAGATGCAAAGTTAATAATGATAGTTCCACATACTTGTGGCACTGCCGCCAAGGTCATATTGGTGTAAAGCGCATGAAGAAACTCCATGCTGATGGATCTTTTGACTCACTCGATTTCGAATCGGTTGAGACATGCGGACCATGCCTCATGGGCAAGATGACTAATACCCCGTTTTCCGGTATGATGGAGCGGGCAAGTGACTTATTGGAAATGATACATGTTGATGTATGCGGTCCAATGAGTGTTGAAGCGTGCGGTGGATATCGTTATTTTCTTACCTTCACTGATGATTTGAGTAGATATAGGTATATTTACTTAATGAAACACAAGTCTGAAACGTTTGAAAAGTTCAAGCAATTTCAGAGTGAAGTTGAAGATCATCGTGACAAGAAGATAAAATGTCTATGATATGATCATGGAGGTGAATATCTGAGTTACGAGTTTGGTATGCAACTTAAGACAATGTGGAAATTGTTTCACAACTCACGCCACCTGGAACACCATAGTGTGATGGTGTGTCCGAACGTCGTAGTCGTGCTCTATTGGATATGGTACGTACTATGATGTCTAATATCGATTTGCTACTATCGTTTTGGGGTTATGCATTAGAGACAACTACATTCACTTTAAATAGGGCACCATCTAAGTCTGTTGAGATGACACCGTATGAATTTTGGTTTGGCAGAAACCTAAGCTGTCATTTCTCAGAGTTTGGGAATGCGACGCTTATGTCTAATAAGCTCGATCCCAAAGCGGAAAGGTGCATCTTCATAGGATACCCTAAGGAAACAGTTGGGTATACCTTCTATCTCAGATCCAAGGGCAAAGTGTTTGTTGCTAAAAATGGGTCCTTTCTCTAGAAAGAGTTTCTCTCAAAAGAATTGAGTGGGAGGAAGGTAGAACTTGATGAGGTTATTGAACCGTCACTTCAGTTGGATGGTAGCATGACGCAGAAAGATGTTTCTGTGGCGCCTACACCGAATGAAGAGGAAGTTAATGATGATGATCATGACACTTTGGATCAAGTTACTACCGAACCTCGTAGGCCGACAAGAAATCATACCGCCTCTGAGTGGTACGTCAATCCTGTCTTGGAGGTCATGTTGTTTGACAACGATGAACCTACGAGCTATGGAGAAGCGATGGTGGGCCTGGATTCCAACAAATGGCTAGGAGCCATGAAATCTGAGAAAGAATCCATGTATGAAAACCAAGTATGGACTTTGGTAGACTTGCCCGTTAAACGGCAGGCCGTTGAGTACAAATGGACCTTTAAGAAGAAGACATACTCTGATGGTAAATGTCACCATTTATAAAGCTCGACTTGTCGCAAAGAAGTTTCCGACAAGTTCAAGGAGTTGACTACGATGAGACTTTCTCACCCGTAGCGATGCTAAAAGTCTGTTGGAATTATGTTAGCAGTTGCTGCATTTTTCGATTATGAAATCTGGCAGATGGATGTCAAAACATCGTTTCCTTAACGGTTTCCTTGAGGAAAGGTTGTATGTGATACAACCGGAAGGTTTTGTTAGTCCTAAGGATGCTAAAATGTATGCAAGCTCCAGCGATCCTTCTATGGACTGGAGCAAGCATCTCGGAGTTGGAATATACGCTTTGATGAGGTGATCAAAATTTTTGGGTCTATACAAAGTTTATGAGAAACTTGTATTTACAATAAAGTGAGTGGGAGCACTATAGAATTTCTGATAAGTATATGTGGATGACAGATTGTTGATCGGAAATAATGTAGAATTTCTGGAAAGCATAAAGGGTTGTTTGAAAGGAGTTTTTCAAAGGAAGACCTGGAATGAAGCTACTTAAATATCGGGCATCAGGATCTATAGAAATAGATCAAGACATCTGATAAGACTTTCAATGAGTACATACCTTGACAAGATTTTGAAAGAGTTCAAAATGGATCAGTCAAAGAAAGAGTTCTTGCCTGATTTCTAAGGTTTGGAGTTGAGTGAGACTCAAAGCTCGACCACGGCAGAAGAAAGAGAGAGGACGAAGGTCGTCCCCTATGCCTTATCCATAGGCTCTATATAGTATGCCATGCTGTGTACCGCACCTGGTGTGTGCCTTGCCATGAGTCTTTCAAGGGGTACAACAGTGGTCCAGGAGTGGATCACTGGACAACGGTCAAAATTATCCTTATTAACTAGAGGACTAAGGAAATGTTTCTCGATTATGGAGGTGATAAAGAGTTCGTCGTAAAGGGTTACGTCAATGCAAGCTTTGGCACCAATCCGGATGACTCTGAGTAGCAATCCGGATACGTATAGTGGAGCAGCCATTTGGAATAGCTCCAAGTGGAGCGTGCTAGCATCTGCAGTATGACATATAGATTTGCAAAGAACACACGGATCTGAATGTTGCAGACCATTGACTAAAACCTCTCTCACATGCAAAACATGATCGAACCCCAGAACTCATTGGGTGTTAGATTCATAACAATGTAAATCACATAGCGATGTGAGCTAGATTATTGACTCTAGTGCAAGTAGGAGACTGTTGGAAATATGCCCTAGAGGCAATAATAAATTAGTTATTATCATATTTCCTTATTTATGATAATGGTTTATTATCCATGCTATAATTGTATTGATTGGAAACTCAGATACATGTGTGGATACATAGACAACAATGTGTCCCTAGTATGACTCTAGTAGACTAGGTTGTTGATCAAAGATGGTCAAGGTTTCCTAGCCATAGACATGAGATGTCATTTGATAATGGGATCAGATCATTAGGAGAATGATGTGATGGACAAGACCCAAACTATGAACATAGCATATGATCGTGTCAGTTTATTGCTATAGTTTTCTGCATGTCAAGTATCTGTTCCTATGACCATGAGATCATGCAACTCACTGACACCGGAGGAATACCTTGTGTGTATCAAACATTGCAACGTAACTGGGTGACTATAAAGATGCTCTACAGGTATCTCCGAAGGTGTCTGTTAAGTTGGCATGGATCGAGACTGGGATTTGTTACTCCGTGTGACAGAGAGGTATCTCAGGGCCCACTCGGTAATACAACGTCACAATAAGCCTTGCAAGCAAAGTGACTAAAGTGTTAGCCACGGGATCTTGTATTACGGAACGAGTAAAGATACTTACCAATAACGAGATTGAACTAGGTATAGAGATACCGGCGATCGAATCTCGGGCAAGTAACATACCGAAGAACAAAGGGAACAACATACGGGATTAACTGAATCCTTGACATAGAGGTTCAACCGATAAAGATCTTCGTAGAATATGTAGGAACCAATATGGGCATCCAGGTCCCGCTATTGGTTATTGACTGTAAAGGTGTCTCGGTCATGTCTACATAGTTCTCGAACCCGCAGGGTCTGCACACTTAACGTTCGGTGACGTTTCGATAGTATTGAGATATATGTGTTGGTGACCGAAGGTTGATCGGAGTCCCGGATGAGATCCTAGATGTGACGAGGAGCTCTGGAATGGTCCGGAGGTAAATATTTATATATAGGAAAGTGGTATTTGGGTTCCGGAAAGGTTTCGGGTATTTCCGGTAGTGTACCGGGAGTGACGAATGGGTTCCAGGGGTCCACCGGGTGGGGCCCACCCACCCCGGGGGCCACATGGTCCCAAGAGGTGGCGCACCAGCCCCTAATGGGCTGGGGAACCGACCCCATAAGGGCCCATATGCCCAAGAGGAAAAAAGGTGGAGGTAGGAAGGAATAGGACTCCTTCCTAATATGAATCCACTTCCTAGTAGGAAGTGGATTGGACTCCTCCTTGCCCTGGTTCGGCCGACCCCTTGGGGAAACCCTAGGGAGGCTTGCTCCTTCCCCTCCCTCCTATATATAGTAGAGGAATAGAGCCCCAAAACACACGGCCACGTGCTAGTTCTCTATTCTCTAGTTCCTCCACCAAATAGATTCCGGTAGTGCTTAGGCGAAGCCCTGCCGGGATAACTCCACCATCACCACCACCACGCCGTCGTGCTGCTGGAGATCTCATCTACTTCTCCGCCCCCTCTTGCTGGGTCAAGAAGGCATAGATCGTCATCGAGCTATACGTGTGCTGAACGCGGAGGTGCCGTCCGTTCGGCGCTAGATCGGGACGGATCGTGATTGGATCGCGGGATGGCTTGCGATTTGGATCGCGAAGACGTTCAACTACATCAACCGCGTTTCTTAACGCTCCCCGTTTAGCGATCTACAAGGGTATGTAGATCCACTCTCCCTCTCGTAGATGCTCATCACCATGGATAGATCTAGCGTGTGCGTAGGAAAATTTTGTATCCCATGCAACGTTCCCCTTCAATTCGAACCGCAGACCCCCTGGTCTAGCTGGTTCAGTCGAACCACTTGGCTACGGCCTTGATGCCTACTGGAATGGGGGTCCCTGCTCCTTTGAACAGACCCCCGAGGCTGGAGCTCCTTCTTCAACCTGGCGCAGGCAGAAGGCAACGGCGGCTCCGGCGGCCACCACTGGCGACCACAGGGGAAGGTGACCGCCGGCGGGTGTGCGGGATCCCTAGGGGGTCCCGTTCCCAAGGCTACGGGGTTGGGGGCTCGAGCACGAGCTCCTCTCTGCACCGGCGACAGCGAGGGCGAGGCGGCTAGCCTGGTTGCGCAAGGCGAGGCGACAAGGCGAGCTCACAGGGCTGCCGACGGGTTGCTGCGCGCACAAGGCAGGCACACGAACAAAGCAAGACGGGGAAGGCTCGGCTACGACGCGACACAACACTGACAACCAAAAAAACAACCTTGGATAGAGCACTGCGTCCACATCGTTGGCATGAAGATAGCTACGCACACGGGAAACTAGACCACGAGGGAATTGACAGAGAAGGGGAGGGGTATACCTAGTATACCTAGGACATGCAAAGGCTGCGCGGGGCTCGACGAGGCGACGACGACGAGCAGACGAACTCTGACACGTCTCTGGTCCGAGAAGAAGGGGAAGAAGAGGCTCGGGGCAGCACCAATCTGGCCCTTGGCGCTCCCTCGAGCTGAAGAGGAAGAAGAGGCGATGCAGGGGAACCTTCCCGCGGCACCAGGGCGACGGGTACGCGGCGAGGAGGTCAACTCCGGGGACGAGCTGCTGCTCGGCCGGAGCACGGCGGGCGCGGCGACGACATGACGCTGGAGGGACTTACCAACGGCGGCGCAAGTTGGGAGAGGGGCGGAATGAGACGAGGGAGGCTAGGGCTAGGTTAGGGGCAAGCTTTATAGGTGCTAGGGACGGACGCCGTCCGTCAAATCGCTCGGGAGCTTGACGTGGCTACTGCGGATGGGCGCCGTACAAGGACGACGAACGCGTGGCGCTGGGAGGCCGGCTGGGCTCGCTGGCTAGCACTGGGCCGCTGTTGCCGGGCTCTTAGCGGGGGAGGCAAGGCCCAGGTGGCTAGAACTCTCTCTCCCTCTCTGGAAAATCTATTTTCCTAAAAAAATAAGAGAAGCCAAGAAAAACACAGAGAAAGGGGAGAGATGCTTGAGTAGGAAATAAAAATACTTTTGAACTCACAAAAATATACCCTATTTAGGAAAAATGTTGTTGTCATTTTTAGAGCAAACAATTTAAATCATATATTTTAAAATTGGGACCTGTTTGCAAAGATGCAAAAATGCCAACAAGTTGAAACCAGGATGAGAGTTAGTTAACAATTATAACCAGAATATTAGAAAGGAGTGCAACATTTAAAAGGAGGTGAACAAGCAAGTAAATTCATCACATATTGCATTTATTTGAAATAGGAGAGGTGGACATAGTTTGAGAAATAGAGGAGGGGAATCCTATCAAGTAACACACCACACCTCAACACACATACACACAACACAACACCACATAAGCAAGCATGACGCAAAACATGAATGATGCTATGATGCCATGATGCAAGAAATGACATGAGCAAAATTTTAATATTCAAACCACATATGTTAAAAAACATGGATGGTTCACATAAGATATATATTACAAATGGCAATGGATGTACTTGGGCTGTTACAACTCTCCCCCACTACATGCGGATCTCGTCCCGAGATCTAGGAACGGAAGAATTCGGGAAATTCAGAACGGAGATGGTCCTCTCGTTCCCAAGTGGCTTCTTTGTCGGAGTGATGTGACCACTTCACCTTTAGAAACTTGATTGACTTGTTGCGAGTCTTACGCTCAGTTTCTTCTAGGATAGCAACTGGATGCTCATGATAGGATATGTCTGCTTGGAGATCAATGTCTTGGAGATCAACGGTGCGCTCGGGAGTCTTGAAACACTTCCGGAGCTGAGAGACGTGAAACACATCATGCACATTTGAGAAATTGGGATGAAGCTCGAGTTGGTAGGCAAGATCACCCCTCTTGCCCACAATCTTGAAAGGACCCACAAAGCGTGGAGCAATCTTTCCTTTGATGCCAAAGCGTTGAGTGCCCTTCATAGGAGTCACTCTGAGATAGACAAAATCATCGATCTGAAAGGACATGTCACGATGCTTGCTATCATAATGACTCTTCTGACGGGATTGAGCTGCTTTGAGATTTCCATGAATGACACGGCACATTTCTTCTGCTTCAGTGATCATGTCATTACCGAGGATTTGACGCTCGCCAGTTTTAGAACAATTGAGAGGGGTGCAACACTTTCTGCCATAGAGAATCTCGAAAGGAGCCTTGCCGGAACTTGCTTGGAAGCTATTGTTGTATGAAAACTCAGCAAACGGGAGGCAATCTTCCCACTTCATGCCAAAATAAATCAAACAAGCTTTGAGCATATCTTCGAGGATTTGATTGACTCTCTCAACTTGACCACTAGTCTGAGGATCGAAAGCTATGCTGAAACGGAGATTGGTCCCTTTTGCAGTCTGGAAGGAATCCCAAAACTTGGAAGTGAAGATGCTTCCACGATCTGAGGATATGAGCTTAGGAACACTGTGCAAAGAAACTATCCTTCACGTGTACAGCTCTGCTAGCTGAGCTGCCGAGATAGATTCTTTGACCGAAAGGAAGTGGGCAACTTTGGTGAGCTTGTCGATGACCACAAAGATGGCGTTGTTTCCTCTCTTGGACTTAGGAAACCCAGTGACGAAATCCATTTCAACATGATCGAATTTCCACTCTGGGATGGGCAAAGGCTGAAGGAGGCCTGCTAGACGTTGATGTTCCGTCTTCACTCTGCGACAAACATCACACTCGTTCACAAACTGAGCAATCTGACGTTTCATACGAGTCCACCAGAAGGTTTGCTTGAGGTCATGATACATTTTGGAACTTCCAGGATGAATGGAGAGGAGGGAATTGTGTGCTTCATTCATGATAACCTTCCTGAGATCACCTTTTGAAACCACCAGACGGTCCTCGAAGCTCTTTGTCATCAACACGGAAGCACTTATACTTTGGAATGCTCTTGGCCACACCTTTCTTCACTTTCTTCACCATAGCATCAAGAAGCTGAGCTTGGTGAATCTGATCTTCTAGAGTCGAAGAGACTTGAAGATTGCCAAGAAATCCTTAATGAACAACTTGGAGATTGAGCTTGCGGAATGCTTCACAAAGCTCAGGTTGGAGAGGCTTGAGAATGAGACTGTTGCAGTACGCCTTCCTGCTCAGCGCGTCTGCAATGACATTCGCTTTTCCCGGAGTATACTCAATGCTTGGATTGTACTCCTCGATCATTTCCACCCAACATGTTTGCCGAAGATTGAGATTGGGTTGAGTGAAAATGTACTTCAAGCTCTTGTGGTCGGTGAACACCTCAACTGGTCTTCCCAACAATAGATGTCTCCATGTCATCAGAGCATGAACAACTGCCGCCAACTCAAGATCATGGGTGGGGTAGTTCTTCTTGCTAGGCTTCAGCTGCCTCGAGGTATAAGCCACAACCTTCTTTTCTTGCATCAGAACACCACCAAGACCTTGGATGGAAGCATCACAGAACACTTGGAAAGGCTTGGATTCATCTGGAGGAGTGAGAACTGGAGTTGAAGTCAGCTTTTCCTTGAGTGTATTGAATGCCACATCACACTCATGAGTCCACACATACTTGACACTCTTCTGAAGGAGGTTAGACAGAGGCTTAGCAATTTGAGAGAAGTTCTCAACGAATCTTCTGCAGTAACTTGCAAGCCCGAGGAAGCTTAGCTGCTTGACATTCTGAGGAGGCTCCCACTTCACAATTGCCTCAACTTTCTCAGGGTGCACTTTAATGCCCTCGGCAGAGATGACATGCCCAAGGTACACAACTTCATTGAGCCAAAACTCACACTTGGAGAACTTAGCATAGAACCGATGCTCTGTTAGCTTGTCAAGCACAAGCTGGAGATGCACTGCATGCTCTTCTTCGGTCTCCGAGAACACAAGAATGTCATCCAAATACACCAAGACGAACTCATTCTTGAAAGGAGAGAATATGAAGTTCATCATTCTGGAGAAAGTCGAAGGCGCATTGGCTAGACCAAAGGACATGACGGTGTACTCGTAAGAGCCAAAACTCGTCCTGAAAGCAGTCTTTGGAATATCTTCATCGCGAATACGGATTTGATGATAGCCCATACGGAGATCTAACTTCGAGAAAACCTTGGCACCTTTCAATTGCTCAAACAACTCATTGAAGTTGGGAAGTGGATACTTGTTCCTGATTGTCTTCTTGTTCAATGGACGGTAATCGACACACAGTCGGTCCATGCCATCCTTCTTCTTGACAAACAGAACACCACAACCCCAAGGTGAAGAACTTGGTCTGATCAAACCCAGACGCTCTTGTTCATCTGGCTGCTTCTTCAATTCTTTCAGTTCTTCGGGGCCAAGCTTATAAGGACGCTTGCACACCGGTTTAGTTCCAAGCTCGAGTTCAATCACAAACTCAACTGGCCTATGAGGAGGCATTCCTGGCAACTCTTCTGGAAAGACATCTTCATACTCAGAAACGACAGGGATTTGAGAAATGACAGAAATTTCACCCTTCTCATTGAGAGAAAATAGACGAGTCGTGTCATCGCGAGCAGCGAAAATGATCACATCTTTAGAAGGATGAGTCAATTGGACTTCTTTAGCTTTGCAATCAACATAAGCCTTTTTCATCGCCAGAAAATCCATGCCAAGAATAAGATCAATATCGAAATTGCCGAGCACAATTGGAGAGGCCAGAAAAGAATAATTGCCCATCTTGATAGAAACATCCAGAACCACCAAACGAGAATTCATCACTTTGTCGGGAGAAACTATTGATATAGGCTTGGACAAATTAACGGGACACAAATCATGCTTCTCGGTGAACGGCCATGAAATGAATGAATGCGATGCACCAGTATCAAACAAAACTTTTGCAGGAATAGAATTAACCAAGAGATTACCCATTATCACTTGAGAAGAATCCTCTACTTCAGCTACATTGACCATGTTCACTCTTGCTGCCTTGGGATTGTGCTTCACCATAGCACTGCCTGGGGGCCTCATAGGAGGAGGAGGCGGAAGACGCCGCTGGTTGGTGCACTTGTTGGAGTAATGTCCCTTCTGACCACACTTGTGACACGTAACCTCTGAGAGCGGACGAAAGTTGCCTGGAGGAAGAGCATTTGCTGACTTGGGTGCCTGAGGCCTCTGCTGAAAACCTGGGTTGGGTGGCTGGGAAGGTCCACGACCACCGTGCTGCTTCTGCTGCTGAGGAGGACGAAACGGAGGAGGAGGAGGAACCCAATATTTCTGCTGCTTAGGAACAATCTGAGAGCTAGACGAAGAAGGGTTGGAGTCTCTGAACCGCTTCCTGGAAATCTCAAGCTTGAGCTGAACTGCCTCGAACTTTAGAGCCAAGTTGTAGAACTGATCAAACACAAGAGGCTCGTGAAGGACGAGAGCAATTTGAAGATCTTCTCTGAGGCCACCTCTGAACTGATAAATCTTGGACTTCTCATCGGGAACATCTTGCTTAGCATAGCGGGCCAGATTCTGAAACTCAGAGTTGTACTGATAGACATACATACTCCCCTGCTTCAGATTCCTGAACTTCTCACGCATACCCTTGACAAAGCTCGTCGGGATATGATGGGCTCTGAAGCCATGGCAGAAATCATCCCAAAAGACTGCACGACCACCTCTGGAATCCTTGTACTGCTGCCACCAATCTCCTGCCTGACCCTTAAGCTGGAAAGTTGCAAACTTGACATAGTCATCTGGCCTGACATTGCTGCACTCAAAATGCTTGTTCATGTCAGGGAGCCAATCGTCTGCATCGAGAGGCTGCTCACAACAGGTGAAGGACTTGGGCTGATTTGCGAGGAACTGGTTCAGAGTGGCGAACTGCGGCTGATTATGGAAATTCCCTTGATGACCTTGCTATCCCTGCTCCCTTTCCTGTAGCAAACTGAGCAACATCTGAGTGTTGGCATTGGTTGCGGCCATCACAGCTTGCCAAGCTTCTGGAGGTGGAGGTGGGGGTGGTGGAGGATCAGACTGCTCTCCATCACGACCCTGATTCCCACGAGTTGCTGGCGGCATCCTGAAGATGGACAAGATTATTAGCACACCATTGACAAAAATGATTGAAATAAGCTGAATCAAAGGCTTGAAATAAATTGCAACGGAATATCATCAATTGCATTCAAACTGCAAATAGTAAGAACGCTTTCTGCAGGTTCGTGATAACATAATTAGATCATGAAGCCACTTGAAATAACACAACAAGTATTGAGCTAAGGTTGCTCGGAACAAATGTATAAACCACCATACATCTGTCGGAAAATGATAATAGGAAACTATTGGAAATCCCACCTAGGAACTTCCAAAATCTTGGTTATGCAATCGGGTACACGGATACACGGAGTTTTTATCCATCACTCAACTCCTAGTAGTAATACTACTCTCTAGTGAATCACATCCCTCAATACACACCCAAAGACCTCGGAAACTCATCTACCTCAGACCCTCGTAATCACAACGATACTAAAGATGGCAGTACATGTGATCCCGCTCCCCAGTACTGGGTGCCGCCACACTCTTCGCACCATGAATAGTATTGAAGCAATTTTGAACATCCGCGGTCTTAAGTACTAAGGAAACCGAACGATATAGATGCGTCAAGAATCCCCTGGAGCTCTAATCCCCGGGTCCAATCCATATGTACGGGAAGCACCAAGAACAGAATTCCCGTCACATCAGTATCATAGAGGCTCCAAAATACTCACGTGATCCTAAAATTTTTTTGAGCGAGAAGAGAAGTAGAATTAAAATTCCTAAGTCGAATTCCTCACCAGAGTGTAGAAGAGGAGTAAAAGAATCCTACTCTCCGATATAACTAGACTCAAAATAGTTTTTCACTAGACTCGACTCGGCCAAATTCGATCAAGCAAGGGGCTCCTATGGTCGGTATGGATCTGATTACCAACTTGTAACGCCCAAGATGCGGTCCTATCCCTATTAAGGCACGAGGGCCTCGACGGGGATAGAAGCGCATCTAGTCGTTTCGCAAGTACAGTAAACATTGCATACATGTAGGAAGAGATGGGTATATGAGTTGGCTGACACTCGCCACAAGCTATCTTACAAATCCACACAAATTATTCATACATCATTCAGAAGACAGGGTCTGGCTACAGACGAAAACAAATGATAAAAGAAGCAATGATAAACTGTCTTGCTATCACAGGATCACCACCACGAAGCTCCCTACTCATCTAGATACGTAATATACATACGCCTATGTTCTTCATCATACTCCCACTGGAGCTGCGACGAGTCATCGGGCACGTACTCGTCAACACCTGTACCTGTATTGTTGTAATCTGTGAGCCACAGGGACTCAGCAATCTCATAACCCGGGTACCGAAACTATGTAAGCCTTTAGGTGAGGAATTGGTTAAGTGGTGAGGCTGCAGCAAGCGCTAAGCATGTATTTGGTGGCCAACTTACGAGAACATGAATGTAAATATGGTGGCCTACGTAAGACGGACGTGAACTAGCATGATCACTAAGTGATCCCGAACACCTACTTACGTCAATCATAACCCCACCGTGTTCTCTCTCGGTTCATGTTCACGAGCAGAGACTGTCACGGTTACGCACTCAGTTGGTGTATTTTATTGGAATTTACTTCAAGTTAACTATTACCGGGTGTTAAACAAATTTCCAAGTTGCCACGTAACCGCGGGCATGGCTTTCCGAAAGATTAAACCCTGCAGGGGTGCTCCAACTCATCCATCACAAACTAACCACACGCCGCGGGAATAACCTCGACCACGAATCCCGTGATTTCCTAGGAAATTCCATTGGAAAACCGCAACCTCGAGATAGCCCAAAGTATTATCGGAATTCCTCGTGCAAGACATTCGATAAAGGTAAAACAAGTCCAGTAAGACCTCCCGGTGAGCCAGATCCGCTTCTAGAGCCGTGCGCTCTCTATCAACAGGCATCATCCGTCTATGCGAAGTGGACGGTTGCCTAGAAAATGCCTCGAGTTGCCCCGAGGTGGCACCGCCCACTGCTAGGTAGGTGGACCAACACTCATGAGGAGCACTGGCCCGGGGATTGATTAATTATCCACGGGGTAGCTTTGCCCTATGCATTTTATTACGTTCTTTAGCAAATGTAAAACCAAAGTTGGGTCTTGCCAGACAAGTTTTTATCTAAAACGAATGGTCAAGGGGGTCCCCATAACAACGCCGAGCATGTTAGGAGTGCAAAATATGGAATATAACACCGGTACTCGGAACTAGTGCGGCAAAGCGAAACAAAACACCGGGCAAAAGGCCAAGCCTTCCACCGTTGCCAGATATATATATCTGCATTAATTTAAATAACAATAAATAAGGTGATATCTCCAAAATATCCATGTTGACACATGGAAAGCTTGCACCTGCAACTAGCAACGCTATAAGATAAGGGCTGAGCAGCGGTAACGTAGCCAATCAATGTTTTGCTAGGTGGTGGAGGGGTTAGAGGCTTTCATGGCAATTTAGGAGGCTGACAGTTTAAGTGGTAGGTAATGAAACATAACGGTAAAAGCGAGACATCTAGAAAGGCAAAAATAGTGTCGGGATCCGATTATGATCATCTTGCCTGCTGGGTCTTCAGAGGGACAAAGAGCTGGGTCCTCGTAGTTGTACTCTCCTGGATCCTTGTACTCAGGCTCAACACTCGCGTCTACCCAAAGAGAAACAACACCAAATAAACATACAGACAAGGTGCAATGCACAAACAAGATGATGCATGACCAAGTTGATGTATTTAACAAGGCAACCCTATGCTAGTCATGTTTCTCATGCAATTATTAAGTTCTTTAGTTTTCTGGACAGAACCTGAAGTTTACTTATTTGAACATGCATGATCATGGCAAATATGAATGCTTCATGCAAAATCGATAAAAATGCATATGTAGAACGTTGCAAACGGAGTAACGTAGCTCACGATACGCTCACGGCAAGGTACGAACGTTAACGAAGACAAATGCAAAGATGAAGAAGGCCATGGGCTTTTCCTTGGTGTTCCAAGGATGCCACTGGATAGGAAATGAAAATCTAGCAAGAATAGAGTTAAATAACAAGCAAAGCAATGGAGTATAGCTCCCACAAGTCACAAAACAATCCAACACACAATCTGCCCACAAACAGCAACATGTCATCTTGCAACTCACATATCCAGAGCTACAGAAAGTTTTAAATCACAACCAAGGCATGGGCATGAAGTATACAGCATGCACAACAATTCATCTATCTACATCAACATGAAAGGAAGCATGGATCAATGACAATGAAGCTCACAAGATGGCATGTTGAATCAGATTTTAGGGACTTAGTGAAAATTCTAGTTTTACAGAATCTGAGTTAACATGATAGCATCTTGACAGCAACTTTTATATATGCTACAGGAACGTTCATGGCATGAAAATTAACAAGGCGATAGAGGGCAACATGTACATCAATTCATTACTTTATGGCAACATCAAAACATGCATGTATCAATGGCTACCATCCTCACAAGATGACATACTGAAATTAGCAGATTCACAGACTTAGTGAAATTTAGCAAGGACAAACATGGCACTTGTTAACAGAATAGCATGTTGACAGCAAGTTTTATATAAGATGCAAATGTATAATCCACAAGATCTTGGCACACATCTACAGAGGATGACAAGCACAACAATTCATGCCATGGTGCCAACTCCCAAGGAACAATTTATACATGGGAATCATCTAGATAACATGGCAACAAAATAACAGATTTCCAACACAGAATATTTTGGGCATGTGAAAACAGAATTTTAGAGGCATGTTTACATCAAGTTTTCCACTCCTAGCATGAACTATCATGGCATGCAAAAATACCAGGGGCTAGCACATGCACAAATGAGCATATATCATGTTGACAAGTTCATCATATATTGCAAGGACTAAATCATATGAAAAAGACAAAAGGAGACATTATCACAAAACAATATTTTCACAAACTTGTCCAAATGACAAAACCAACCACACCATTGGATTCACTGAATTTTTCTACCCCAAATCCATATATCACAAGCATATCTTGCTGTTGGCAAAACGCCCAAAATGGCATTCACAAAATCAAACATACACTTAATATCACTTATATGCCAAAAATGGCATGTACTAGGTTTTTGACAGAAATGGAAATAGACAAATCTGGAATCTACCCTAAAATGGATATAACCACAAAATACCCAGAATCACTCAAAAACACATTAAACAAAATAATAAAAAAGGGGAGGGTCACATGGCAGTGAGCCAGGGCCCTGTGGGTGTCACATGTGGGCCTAGGGCCCACTGTCAGGGTCGGAAATAAAATGGAAAAGGGGGGAGCCAGGGGGATTCGAACCCCACACCCCCTGGTCTAGCTGATTCGGTCGAACCATTGGGCTACGGCCTTGATGCCTACTGGAATGGGGGTCCCTGCTCCTTTGAACAGACCCCCGGGGCTGCAGCTCCTTCTTCAACCTGGCGCAGGCAGAAGGCAACGGTGGCTCCGGCGGCCACCACCGGCGACCACAGGGGAAGGCAACCGCCGGCGGGTGTGCGGGATCCCTAGGGGTTCCCGTTCCCAAGGCTACGGGGTTGGGGGCTCGAGCACGAGCTCCTCTCTGCGCCAGCGACAGCGAGGGCGAGGCGGCTAGCATGGCTGCGCAAGGCGAGGCGACAAGGCGAGCTCGCGGGGCTGCCGACGGGTTGCTGCGCGCGGAAAGCACAGACACGAATAAAGAAAGACGGGGAAGGCTCGGCTACGACACGGCACAACACTGACAACCAAAAAAACAACCTTGGACAGAGCACTGCGTCCACGTCGTTGGCATGAAGATAGCTACGCACACGGGAAACTAGAGCGCGAGAGAATTGACAGAGAAGGGGAGGGGTATACCTAGTATACCTAGGACATGCAAAGGCTGCGCGGGGCTCGACGAGGCGATGACGACGAGCAGACAAACTCCGGCACGTCTCTGGTCTGAGAAGAAGGGGAAGAAAAGGCTCGAGGCAGCACCGATCTGGCCCTTGGCGCTCCCTCGAGCTGAAGAGGAAGAAGAGGCGATGCAGGGGAACCTTCCCGCGGCACCAGGGTGACGACTACGCAGCGAGGAGGTCAACTCCGGGCACGAGCTACTGCTCGGCCGGAGCACGGCGGGCGCGGCGATGACATGGCACTGGAGTGACTTACCGACGGCGGCGCGAGGTGGGAGAGGGGCGGAATGAGACGAGAGAGGCTAGGGCTAGGTTAGGGGCAAGCTTTATAGGCACTAGGGACGGACGCCGGCCGTCAAATCGCTCGGGAGCTCGACGTGGCTACTGCGGATGGGCGCCGTACAGGGACGACGAACGCGCGGCGCTGGGAGGCCGGCTGGGCTTGCTGGCTAGCACTGGGCCGCTGCTGCTGGGCTCTTAGCGGGGGAGGTAAGGCCCAGGTGGCTAGAACTCTCTCTCCCTCTCTGGAAAATCTCTTTTCCTTAAAAAAACAAGAGAAGCCAAGAAAAACACAGAGAAAGTGGAGAGATGCTTGAGTAGGAAATAAAAGTACTTTTGAACTCACAAAAATATACCCTATTTAGGAAAAATGTAGTTGGCATTTTTAGAGCAAACAATTTAAATCATATATTTTAAAATTGGGACCTGTTTGCAAAGATGCAAAATGCCAACAAGTTGAAACCAGGATGAGAGTTAGTTAACAATGATAACCAGAATATTAGAAAGGAGTGCAACATTTTTAAGGAGGTGAACAAGCAAGTAAATTCATCACATATTGCATTTATTTGAAATAGGAGAGGTGGCCATAGTTTGAGAAATAGAGGAGGGGAATCCTATCAAGTAACACACCACACCACACCTCAACACACATACACACAACACAACACCACATAAGCAAGCATGATGCAAAACAAGAATGATACTATGATGCCATGATGCAAGAAATGACATGAGCAAAATATTAATATTCAAACCACATATGGCAAAAACATGGATGGTTCACATGAGATATATATTCCAAATGGCAATGGATGCACTTGGGCTGTTACACTGAGTTCATGAGGAATTCACCCCCAACCTTCACCAAGACTGCTGAACCTCTGGATGCCGATGACTGGATCCGCACCATCGAGGACCTCCTTGCACTGGTCAACTGCAACGAGGATCGTGAGAAGGTGCTTTATGCCTCTCATTGCCTCGGAGGTACCGCCAGAGCTTGGTGGGATGGATTCAAGGTCATTCAAGGCGACCGTGTGATCACCTGGGCTAATTTCAAGAAAGGATTCCACACCGCCCACATTCCTTCTCGCATCATGGCTATCAAGAAGAGAGAATTCCGAGCGCTGAAGCAAGGAAGTGGCTCTGTCAAGGAGTACATGCAGAAGTTCAACCTCCTATCGAGGTATGCCCCTAAAGATGTCAGCACTGAGGCTGCTAAGATGGAACGCTTCATGGAAGGACTCCAGCAAGCCCTGCAGTTTCAACTCATTGTCTGCAACTGCCGGACCTTCTTCGACCTAGTGAACAAGGCCCGCATGCTTGAAGACAAGCGTCATGCCATGGAAGACACTCGCAAGCGCAAGATGATCTACAAGGGTAGTTCCAGCAATCAGAAGCCTCGCTCATGGCAGCCAGCCCCAACCAAGCCAACCTATCAGCCTCAGCAAGCTAGACCCCCTACACCTCGTCCGAGCTACCAGCCTCAGCAGTATGCCAATCCCAGGCCAGCTTACAACAACCCCAATAACAACAATGGCAGCAGGAACAACAACTCAAGTCAGGTCACCTGCTTTGGATGTGGCCAGCTAGGACACATCTCTAGGCAGTGCCCCAACAAGAAGCCAGATGCACCGCACCCCAATGCGCCAAACCAAGGTCAAGGCCGTGGAGCGCCACCAAGGAACCCAGCTCCCCGCAACCAGCCCAACAATGGCAAGGGACGTGTGAATCACGTCACCGCTGAGGAAGCCCAGGAAGACCCAGACGTCATACTGGGTACGTTCCTCATCAACTCAACTCCAGCAACCGTTCTTTTTTATTGTGGAGCTTCACATTCTTTTGTTACCCAAAAGTTTGCACTAGAGAGTGGTATGAAGCCTACACCCCTGGATAGTCATATGTTGATACAAACCCGGGTTTCAGTTATGAGGTCCATGGTAGGATGTAAAGGAGTCGGGATCAGCATCAACGGGGTAGACTTCCTAGCAGACCTCATAGTTTTGGATTCGCCAGGCTTGGATGTGATCCTTGGCATGAACTGGTTAACCAAGCACCAAGTCTTGCTAGACTGTGCCAAGCGAATTGTTACCATGACCAATAGCCAAGGAGTTGAAGTCAAGTATGTTCCCAACCCTACCTCGGCTCATGCCCCTCAGGCTAATTGTCTGTCGGGAATTGAGTTGGATCAAGTGCCTGTGGTATGTGAATACCCGGATGTTTTTCTTGATGAGCTGCCCGGAATGCCTCCTGACCGTGACATTGAGTTCATCATTGAGCTAATGCCCGGAGCATGACCCATCTATAAGAAGCCCTATATAATGGGATCCAAAGAGTTGGCTAAATTGAAGAAGCAACTGGCAGAGCAGCTTACAAAAGGATTTATTCGCCCTAGTGCCTCTCCTTGGGGATCACCTGTTCTATTTGTGTCAAAGAGGGACGGAACTATTCGACTCTGTGTCGATTACCGTTCTCTCAATGAGGTCACAATAAAGAACAAGTACCCACTTCCCAAGATTGAAAACCTGTTCGATTAGCTAAATGGTGCCAAGGTGTTTTCCAAGATCGATCTCAGGTCTGGGTACTATCAGCTGAAGATCAGACCCCAAGACATCCCGAAGACGGCGTTTGTGACCCGGTATGGCCTGTATGAATACACGGTCATGTCATTTTGGTTAACCAATGCCCCAGCCAACTTCATGTACCTCATGAACAAAGTCTTCATGGAGTATTTGGACAAGTTTGTCGTTGTCTTCATCGACGACATACTCGTCTTCTCCAAGTCTGAACAAGAGCATGCGCAACACTTGAGATTGGTCCTAGACAAGCTTCGAGAGCACCAGCTTTACGCCAAATTCAGCAAGTGCGAATTCTGGCCACATGAAGTTGGATTCTTAGGTCATGTGTTGATTGCAGAAGGATTGTCAGTGGATCCTGCCAAGATCAAAGCTGTGACTGAATGGCAATCCCCAGGCAATGTGAAGGAAGTTAGAATCTTCCTCAGACTCGCGGGGTATTATCGCAAGTTCGTCGAAGGATTCTCAAGCATTGCCCGACCCATGACTCAGCTTTTGAAGAAGGACAGGAAGTTCGAATGGACGCCGAAGTGCGAAGAAAGCTTCCAAGAACTCAAGAAGAGGTTGACAACAGCCCCAGTTTTGGCCACCCACGATATTCACAAGGAATTTGTGATATATTGTGATGCATCAAGAACCGGGCTTGGTGGTGTTCTAATGCAAGAGGGCAGAGTCGTAGCATATCTATCCAGACAACTATGTCCTCATGAAGAGAACTACGCCACTCATGATCTTGAGTTGGCAGCTGTAGTTCATGCCTTGAAGACATGGCGACATTACCTTCTAGGGAAGCGATGTGAGATATACACAGACCACGAGAGTTTGAAGTATATTTTCACTCAAAGGGAGTTGAACATGAGGCAACGAAGATGGTTGGAATTGATCAAGGCCTACGACCTCAGTGTTCAATACCACCCTGGAAAGGCTAATGTGGTAGCAGACGCCTTAAGCAGAAAGGCTTGTTCCTTGAATGCCATTATTAAGGAAAGGCTACCCGCCTTGTATGAACAACTTGAAAGCTTTGGCCTGGAACTAGTGGCACCTGGTTTCCTAGCTAACCTCAAAGCAAAGCCTACCTTGATGGATGATATTAAGGAAGCTCAGAAGGGTCATGACAGCATTGAAGGTATCAAGAGGAAGATTAAGACAGGTAAGGCCCCAGGATTCTCAGGGGATGAGCAAGGACATGTATGGTTTGGGACTCGCATCTGCGTGCCCAACAATGTTGAGCTCAAGAATTTGATCTTGCAAGAAGCCCATGACACTCCGTATTCCATCCATCCTGGAGGAACCAAGATGTACCAATACGTCAAAGCAAGATTTTGGTGGCATGGCATGAAGAGAGAGATAGCCACTTTTGTCGCTAACTGTGACATATGCTAGAGAGTCAAAGCTGAGCATCAGCGACCTGCTGGATTGTTACAACCTCTCAAAGTGCCTGAATGGAAGTGGGACAAAGTCGGGATGGACTTCATCACCGGTTTGCCTTGGTCAAGCAAGGGACATGATTCCATTTGGGTCATTGTCGATCATCTGACCAAGGTAGCCCACTTCATTCCCGCAAGACCACCTATGACGGAAGCCAGCTAGCGAACCTCTACATCAACCGTATCGTGAGTCTTCACAGAATTCCAAAGGAGATTGTGTCAGACCGAGGCACCCAGTTTACCTCGAGGTTCTGGAAGCAGTTTCAAGAAGCAATGGGAACCAAGCTATCATTCAGCACTGCTTTTCATCCCCAGACCGGAGGACAAACGGAATGAGTAAACCAGATACTTGAGGACATGCTTCGTGCCTGTCTATTGGCGTATTGTCACACCTTGTGTTATATAACTTTGCTATGCTTGGATTTACAAAATTTGGAACCAATTAAAACTTTTTCAGTGCATGAGCTTGTTTGAATTTTTGCTTGTTTGCTTGTTTGGTTGTTTGTGTATGGCACTCTTAGGTTCTATTCCTCTCCATATTTATCTTCCTTGATCCAAAATTCTTGCCCAATGATCATACCATGTGTATAGTACCTAAAACTATTTTTACCAAAATTTATTTTGGCCAAAGAGGATTTATTCAAACTAGGTTTTCAAAAACCCCTGAATTGAGGTTTGCACTACAAGTCCTCAAATTGGGTGGATCCTTTTTCCCCAAAGGCTTTATTTGAAACCCACTATATATATTACTTCCCAAAACCACCAAATATTAATTTTAAAGATTATTTTACTATTTTATTTAAAGGCTTTTTCTTAAGGCCAGAAATGTTTTTTTATAGGGAAAAATTATTTAAATGCTTTAAATATATTTGAGAAAATTTAGGGAAACTCAGTGGACATATATTTTCCATATATATATATATGAGTTTCAACACATGGTCATGTTCAAAATCATGGGCAAAACCCTTCAAAACCCTTTCTGCCCAAATCAAGCTTTTGAAATATTTCTATAAGAAATATTCTCAATAAATTCCAGGAAAATTCCAGCAAGGCACACATGCTATATGTGATGATCTTGCAAAGTTTCATCTCAATCCCCATTGGTTTGCTTCACCAAAATATTCCAAAACCCCCTCTGTCCAGATTCAAATTTGAACAACTTTACATTGTGAAGTTTCTTCCCTTGACCCCAAACTTTGTGGGCATGTTCTATTACCCAAATAAGGATGCCACACCAAGTGGTGCATCAAGGAGAAATGAAATGCATGCCTAGATCTACAGAAACCTGATTCTGTTGATTTCTAGGGTTTTAGAAAGTTACATTGTGAACTTTCTTCAAATGGGCTCAAACTTGGTGATCCACTCTAATTTTACCTACATTATCACCCTGTCAAATCTCATGGCAAGAAAACTTCATTTGCTTGCCCAAACACTGATCAAACACCTTTAGGCGTAATCCAAGAATCAATTGTTGAGCCCCTTCCCTTGTTCTCCTTGAGCACAAATTTTTACCACAGCTCAGTACACCCCCTCCACACCTCCAGTAAAATTCTTGGCGCCAGAGAGCATGATTGCATGGGGTAAACCCACTTTTCCCTCTCTGGACAGCACCTTTCCCACCTCTATCTCCTCTCCCTCTCACTCCTGGCTAAATCCAGAGCATCCAAGGCTCTTTTCCACTTGAATACTCCCTCTTGCCGTGCATGGACATAAGTGGACACGCCAGAGCTCGTCAAAAGCTCTGGCATGCCGGCCAAAGACGCGCTCTGGAGCGCGCTACAGGACAACAGGAGGTTGACCTCCCTCTCCTGCCCATACCCGACCACCTCAAGCCTCCCCCTCGAGCCAATTGAGGCCCCTCGACGTCCGGGACACGCCACGCCCATGTCCCCCTCCTCTCTCTCCCTGCAATGGCTCCCCTGGCGCGCCCCCGATGTCGGTGTCAAAACTGGCGGATCTCGGGTAGGGGGTCCCGAGCTGTGAGTCTAGGATCGATGGTAATAAGGGGACGAAGGAGACGATGTTTACCCAGGTCCGGGCCCTCCTATGAAGGTAAAACCCTACGTCCTGCTCGATTATATTGATGGTATGAAGGTTATAGAGTTGATCTACCTCGAGATCAGATAGCTAAAACCCTAGATGAGTTTCTCTGTCTTACAATCTAAAACCCTCTGGCTTATATAGACGCCAGGGGTCATTAGGGTTACACATAGTCGGTTGCCTACCGGAGGAAAAAACATGCCTAATCTACTATCTCAAACTTGACAGACACGCCACGGCTCCCGAGGTCTCCTCTATAGCGATGAGGCCTTCGATCAATCCCATCCTCAGCGAGCGGCCCATGAGTCCGGCCCATGAGAAATAGGCCGGCAGTCCGAGGACCCCTTAATCCCGGACTCCCTCAGTAGCCCCTGGACTAGCCTCCAATGCCAAGGTATATTATCCGGACAATCTTGCGCGTCGAAGTCTTCGGCTTGCGATGCGAGTCCCTCTATCCCTTCTTGCTCGGCAACCATCCCGTCATCGGTGAATTCTCAAACGTTGAGAACTTGCGGGACCCATTGTAGTAACTTTCAGCGCTTCTCGATCCTTGTGCGCCGAGGGGAGACGAGCGGCCCGACAGCTTTCTACAAGACTGCCCTTCCCACAAAGGAGGCACCACCCATTTAAACAAGTTGAATCGTGGTCTGGGCCACATCTTCCCCTTCTTCCCCATCAGAAAAAACTTCAAGCGAGAGATCACCATAAAGACATGGCGAGCGCCCCCAGCTCTTCCTCGCGTCCTTACGGCTCTCGTCCCGGGGATTGGGCAAGTTGCTCTGTATCCCTCCTTCGGCTGTGTGACCTCGAGACCCAAGGGTATCTTCCTTCCTCGGATCTGGTGGCTACCCGCACCGGTTTGACTTCTTTCGACAACGAAGCCTTCGCGGAGAACTTCCCTAATCCCCACAAGGGAGAGCGTGTATGCTTCGTGCCTTTCCTCTTGCGGGGCCTAGGGTTCCCCATTCATCCTTTCCTGAGGGGATTACTGGAGTTCTTTGGGATCCAGCTCCATCATCTTACCCTCGGATCTATTCTACATATCTCGGGCTTTGTTGCCCTTTGCGAAATGTTCCTGGGCTGCGAAGCACACTTTGGATTATGGAGGAAGTACTTCTGCCTCGTCCCCCGCACTCGGGGTGAGACAATTCGGGAAGTCGGAGGAGCCGAAGTATGTCGTATAGCCGGGACAGGGTATCCAGTGGGGACACCGAAGAAAGAGTCCGAAGAATGGTCTTCGGAATGGTTCTATATTGAGGACGTTCCCCTATTGGATCCAGCTCGGAGGGGTTTGCCTGAATACTCCGACGCCCCTTTGAAGAAAAGGTACAATTGGCGACCGAAGAGGTCATCCCAAGAGGACGGTGCTGAAGTTCAACGCTTGGCCACCCACGTAAGGCTGCTGGCTCATCACAAGCTGACGATGATTGATGTGATGGCTGCCGCCATCACCCGATGCGTTCAACCTCTTCAGCAAAGGATACACCCTTTGTGGCGTTACAACGAAACAAGTGACACCACTCGCTCCCGACGGCTGGGCCCTGCCAATCAAGCGGCATTGGCCGCCGCACTTGCTGACCTGTTCAAAGGGGAAAAAGAAGACTTTGTTCGGCTACCGGTTAAGGAGGGATACTCGAGTTACAACCCCATCGAATGGGTTAGCTTTTCAACTTTGCGTCCTGAGTTCGGGTTTTTTATTTGCCCCTCTTGACTGAAGATTTTAATCTGTGCAAACAGGAATGGAGGAACTTCGTCGAGACAGTCAACTGTCTGCCCCCCCAACCAGAGAATTACTCTCGTGAGGACGATCCAGGATTTCATGACGATCCGGAGCTGTCAATTGAGTACGAAGACGGGGTCTTTTACCAAGAGAGCCTTGATCGATCCAAGGTGGCTATCATAGCCGATCACCCCGGATCACTCCCTTCCCCCACTACAGGCAAGAAAAAAAATTCTTCCCGTAAAAGGCAAACATCCTCCGTCGACCCAAATGTGCCGCTTTCTGCTCCCAAGCGTCGTCGGTCCTCGCGACGAACGTTGGCTACAGCAGCAATGCACGGACTGGGCATCAACAGGAATCCTTCATGTGAGCCGGCCGTGGAGACGACGCCGACCACTCGTTCAACCAAAAGGTACTTCGTTCGGCCTCTTAATCTATTGTTATTATGATTGATAGGATCTCACAGAAGATCTCATGTTGAAATACTCAGGAAACGAGTACAACCATCTTCTGCCGAGGACGTTGCCGGGATGCCTGGCAACACTCATGAATCAAGATCTTCTGCTCATGCTGAACCTGCTGCGGAGACCCCTGTGGTCAATCCGGCCCCTAAAGATTCCGGGGACGCGGTATCAGTCACTAAATCCGAGGTAGAGAGTGCGATGAACCACCGGCGGCGACGAGAAGCCCTGCGCCACCCGGCGTTTTCCGAACAAGAGTTCATTGCTCTATGCTCGGCAGACGCGCACATCGGAGCTGCCCGAGCTGGGCTTGGGGAAGCCGTGAAACTGATATCATCCAGCCTGAAGGTGAGTGATTGGTTTTAAGAATCCGGACACACATGTAAACCCAGTAGCCCCTGAGCCTTGAATTGGTCAGGACGACCGAGTTAAGGATCCGCATAATGTTTTATGGATGATGCAGGCCTCAAGGCAGCAGAACGAGCAGTTGGCCAATGAATTGGAGGCGAGCCGAACACAGGTGGAAACCGTGAAGGCCGAACTTGAACAAGTGAAGAATTTTACCCGGGAGGCGCATGGTGAGTATATCTATTCTGCTGATCTTAGTATATAATCCCATGCTGACACGAGGGTACTTTGTAGCAGCTGAATCTATAGGGCAGTTGCAGAAAGATTTAGATGTAGCCCGAGAATCTCAGAGGTTCACCGAGTCCTAGTATGAGGCCGGCTGCCATTCGTTGCAACGAAACCTGGAGGAGAAGAAACGCCTCCAGGCGGAAAACAAGCAGCAGGCCAAAGAAATTGAGAGTTTAAAGACTCAATTGGCCCAGACCCAAGAAGAGAACCAAAAATTACAGAGGGGCATGTTCGGTAAGTGTGATTATAACATCGAAGGGTATCTCTCCTACATGAAGTGTAATGGACATGCCTTGTCTCATTTATAGGTCTCCTAACCGGGCGGCCTGAAGAAGAGATCGGATCCTACCGGGGGAGCCTTCTGAAGGAACTGTCCGCCGTACATGAGCGGGCTCGGAAGGCTATGAGGAGCATGATAAAAGTGCTATGGCCCGCCGAGAAGCCTCCGGAGGGGATGACCGAACTATCTGATCGGTTCAAGGGAGCCCGGAGTCGGTTCGAGCTATGGAAGACATCGGACTGCCGGGAGGGAGCATGAGAGGCGTGGGCGATGATCAAGACCCGTTATACCGGCCTTAACCCCGAGCATATGGCTCGGGTTTGGCCAGCAGGGCCTGATGGGCAAGAAGTGCCACTTCACTTGGTGTACGACCAAGTGATGGCTGCCGCTCGTCTCTCACAGGAAGATTGCGCCCTGGATGCCATAATAGACAATCTTGACCGGCAGCCAGATGTGTGATTTTATGTAACTATGTACTTTAAATCAAAAAACTGCTCCATCTGTGTCGCAGACTTTGTCTTAACCGGCCATCGGCTTCGACCCCCTGCGCTAAGAGCTTGGGAGTGTTCCTTATAAAATATCCCTCGATAAGAGGGAATTCTTGCGAGGAACCAGGCAATCCGGCCATTTGGTACGAACAGACAAAAAGTGCACATGGAGATATGTTATATTAATGCTTAGTGTAAGAAACATCTTCTAAAGAAAATAGTACCTCTATCAGTACCTTCCTTTAGGCTGCTACATAAATCGTAGATAGTAAGGCCGTATACTGCTAGTATGCGACTAATGGCTTTTGTGAGAAAAAGAAGCCCGAGTAATGGTGAGAACAACCATAATTTTATTTGTTGCTTCCGTCGTAGCCGACCAATTTTCTGCTGAAGATAGCTAGCTTTTGGCTTCACCCGTCTGAGGTACGCATCCGGATGACCAGGTTGTTACAATCGGAGAGGTGCTCCCTTTACCCTCTAGCCAAACAATCGGAAACGTAGAGGGTAAACACAGGAGCGAGGCAACCCAGCTTGGCAAAAATCTTAGTTTGAATTGATGCATATAATGGCTTAAAAATCGACAAGGGAAACATGCATACGCAATAAATTTGAATAGATGCTTAAAAATATATAATCACCGGCTTCGGGAAGAAGCCCCCATGTGTTTTGTTTGGATTTAACATTTGAAGATGTATGCTGAAAATCTTAACACGAGTTCGGTTTAGCCGAACATAGACTTGGGAAGAGGACATCCGAACCTGCCAAAAATCAAGGTGGGAGGGAAGGGAAATGAAAAGAAAGAAAAGAAAAAGGAGGGTAAAAAGTAAGATGACACCGGTCTAGCCGTAGAAGCGCCGAAGACGAGCTGTGTTCCATGGGTTTGGTTCGAGGCGGTTATCCGGTGGGTTTCAAAGACGGTAAGCCCCTCCTACGAGTACTTCGTCAATTATGAAGGGCCCCTCCCATTTGGGATTGAGTTTATGCTTCTGCTTCTCCGGGAGCCGTAGGACAAGTTCACCCACATTATATGCTTTTGCCCTGACCTCCCTGCTCTGGTAACGCCGGGCCTGCTGTTGATAAAAAGTAGAGTGAGCCCGAGCTATGTCGCGCTCTCCTTCTAAGGCGTCCAAGTCGTCCTGCCGATCTAACTCGGCCTCCTTTTCTTCGTACATGCGCACCCTTGGTGCGTCGTGAATAATATCACAAGGAAGGACTGTTTCTGCCCCGTAGACCATGAAGAATGGTGTGTATCCCGTTGATCGATTCGGGGTGGTACGCAGGCCCCACAGAACGGAGTCAAGCTCCTCTACCCAATGGCAGTCGGACTCATGAAGAGATCGGACCAGACATGGTTTAATACCACTCATGATGAGGCCGTTGGCCCGTTCGACTTGTCCATTGGTCTGCGGGTGATACACCGATACGTAATCGAGCTTGATGCCCATTTTTGCGCACCAGTCCTTTACGTCCTGGGCGATGAAGTTGGATCCATTGTCTGTTATTATACTGTGCAGGACGCCGTAACGGTGTACCACGCCGGATATAAAGTCAATTACTGGTCCGGACTTGGCTGATTTGACAGGTTTTGCTTCGATCCATTTGGTGAACTTGTCAACCATGACCAGTAGATATTTATTCTTCTTGGTCCCCCCTTTAAGTGGTCGGACCATATCCAGCCCCCAGACCACAAAAGGCCAGGTAATCGGAATAGTCCGAAGAGCTGTTGGAGGCATGTGACTTTGATTTGCAAAGAGTTGACATCCCACACAATGCTGGACAAGTGACTGGGCGTCCGCTCGAGCGGTGGGCCAGAAGAAACCAGCCCGAAAGGCCTTGCTTACTAATGCCCTTGCCACGGCGTGATGGCCGCCCATTCCTGCGTGGATTTCGGCCAAGAGCTGCCTTCCTTCTTCCTCAGATATGCACCGCTGGAGTACTCTGGTGGTGCTTTTCTTGTATAACTCACCCTCGTGGACTTTATAAGCCTTGGATCGCCGAATTATGCGTCTCGCTTCTGTCTGATCGTCGGGGAGTTCTTGGCGAGGAAGGTAAGCGAGGAAGGGCTCGGTCCATGGTGCGATTATTGCCATGACCTCATGAGCCAAAGGCGTTTCGTCCATTACGGAGCCGCCAAAAATTTGGTCGTCTGGTTCGTTTATAGGGGGAACGACCTCTTCCGCGCTGATAGATCTGGCGCCCTTATTATCGTCTTGCCAAACCACCGATGGCTTGAAGAGCCGTTCAAGGAAAGTGTTTTTCTGGACAGGGTCGCGTTTGGCCCCCATGCGGGCCAGTATGTCAGCGGCTTGGTTGTTGTCTCTAGCGACGTGATGGAATTCCAGCCCCTCGAACCGTGCGGATATTTTAAGGACGGCGATTCTATATGCCGCCATCTTCGGGTTTTTGGCATCGAATTTGCCGTTGATTTGAGAGATGGCCAAGTTGGAGTCTCCCCGTACCTCCAGCCGTTGTATGCCCATTGAAGCTGCCATCCGAAGACCGTGCAAAAGTGCTTCGTATTCGGCTGCATTGTTGGAATTGGTGTACATAATTTGCAACACATATCGGACGTTGTCGCTTGTGGGGGATGTGAGAATAACTCCAGCCCCCAGTCCGGCCAATGTTTTGGATCCGTCGAAGTACATCGTCCAATGGGAGTATGTACTATATTCCCTAGGGAGCTCGGCCTCTGTCCATTCAGCGAGGAAATCTGCCAACACCTAAGATTTAATAGCACGTCATGGCTTATGGGCGATTTTGAAAGGAAGGAGTTCAATGGCCCATTTGGCTATGCGGCCGGTGGCATCCCTGTTATTGATTATATCGTTCAGGGGTACTTCGGATGCCACCGTGACCGAACACTCTTGAAAGTAGTGTCTTAGTTTCCGTGATGCCATAAATACTGTATAGGCTATCTTCTGGTAATGCGGGTATCTGGACTTGCATTGTGTTAGCACTTCTGACACATTGTAGACCGGCTTCTGTATCCGGAATTTGTGACCCTCCTCCTCTCGTTCGACGACGAGCACTGCGCTAACCACTTGGTTGGTGGCCGATATGTACAATAACATTGGTTCACCGGCGCCTGGTGCTGTGAGTATGGGGTTGCTTGCCAGCAGTGTTTTAATTTCCTCTAACGCAGCAGCTGCTTCATCGGTCCATTCGAAATTGTTGGTCCGTTTCAGCAACCTGTAGAGTGGTAAAGCCTTTTCACCGAGACGGGAAATAAAGCGGCTTAACGCCGCCACGCAACCCGCCAACTTTTGGACATGCTTTAGCTCTGTGGGAATTGCAAGTTCCGATAGGGTGCGGATCTTAGCCGGATTCACTTCTATTCCTCTATGGGAAACAATGAATCCGAGCAGTTTACTAGCGGGAACTCCGAAGACACATTTCTCCGGATTGAGTCGTATATCGTACTCACGTAAGCTGGCAAAGGTTTGCCTTAGGTCGTCGATCAACTGGCTGACGTGTTTGGTTTTAATGACCACGTCGTCCACGTATGCCTTGACTGTTTTACCAACCTGTTTTTCGAGACAAGTCTGGATCATGCGCTGGTACGTAGCCCTAGCGTTTTTTAGCCCGCAAGGCATTGTGTTGAAGCAAAATGGCCCGTACGGGGTGATGAATGCGGTTGCAGCTTGATCGGATTCCTTCATTTTGATCTGATGGTATCCGGAGTAAGCGTCGAGGAAGCACAATGAGTCGTGTCCGGCTGTGGCGTCAATAATCTGGTCTATGCGTGGTAAGGGGAAAGGGTCCTTAGGGCAGGCCTTGTTAAGGTCTTTGAAGTCGATGCACAGCCGCCAGGATTTGTCTTTCTTTGGTACCATCACCAGGTTTGCCAACCATTCGGGGTGCTTGATCTCCTGTATGAATCCGAACTCTAGCAATTTGGCTAGTTCTTCACCCATAGCTTGTCGTTTAGGCTTGGAAAAACGGCGTAGAGTCTGTTTGACGGGCTTGAAGCCTGGGATTATATTCAGACTATGTTCTGCCAGCTGCCGTGGGATTCCTGGCATATCGGAAGGATGCCAGGCGAAGATGGCCCAGTCTTCTCGTAAGAATGCTCGCAGCGCCTCGTCCACCATGGGGTCCAGCCGAGCTCCGATGGACGCTGTCTTATTAGGGTCCGTTGGGTGTACCTGAAATTTAACAATTTCTTCTGTAGGTTTAAAGGACGTGGGTTTGGGCCTTTTGCTAAGGATCACATCGTCCTTGTCCACTGTTGACCGGAGGGCGGTCAATTCCTCTGCAGCAAAGGTCTCCGCTAGTGCCTCGAGGGCGAGCACTTCTGTTTTGTTCTCAGCTCGAAGGGCTATATTCGGATCACTGGCGATTGTGATTACCCCATTTGGGCCTGGCATCTTGAGCTTCATATACCCGTAATGGGGTATAGCCTGGAATTTTGTGAAGGCGTCACGTCCCAACAGGGCGTGCTAGCCACTGGGGAAGGGCACGATATGGAAGAGAAGTTCTTCAGATCGGTAGTTTTCGGGCATGCCGAACACTACGTCCAGGGTGATACGTCCTGAACAACACGCCTCTTTCCCAGGGATGACACCCTGGAAGGTTGTGTTGCTGTGCTCGATGCGAGATCGGTCGAACTGCATTTTTTCTAGGGTGTCTTCGTAGATGAGGTTCAAACCACTGCCACCATCCATTAGCACCTTCTGTAGCCTGAAACCATCGACGATGGGGTTTAGGACCAGTGCGGCCGGTGTTTGACCGGGACGGATGGTTGGTTGGTCAGTATCTCCGAAGGTGATGGGTATGTCTGCCCATGAACTTGTTGCCGCCACATGGTAGACCTGTTCGAGTTCTCTAAGAGCTCTTTTCCTCCTGTTCCTAGAGGGGAACGTTTCATAGATTGTCAGGACTTCATCATTGTATTCTGGTGGCGTTGTGGAGTGCCTGTTCGGCGGTAGTGCCTCGAGGATGGCCTCTCCACTTTTTGCGACCCGCCTGACGACCCAACAAGCTCTGAGGCTGTGAGTCGGGCTTGTGTTCAGCAATACAAAATGTATAGGGCATGGCTGTCGAATAGTCCATCAAGGACAGTTCTGGCCCCCGTAGGGGGTCTATTTCTCTTTTCGGCGGGTTCGTGTTCGGCCGCTTCGGAGGTATCCGCTTTTTCCGATCTCCTCTAGGGTGTTCGGTAAAGTCTGATTCTGAAAGTAGCCATTCGGCTTGCCAGGTGCTCTCCATGGCACATTATTTTTGTACCAGATCCGATAGCTCGGTGAAGCCGCGGATGTGTCGACGGGATAGGGCATTGAGGATCCCTTCATCATGATAATTGCGACTGAAGGTTGCCATTATCTCCTGGTCACTAGAGCCTGGGACTCTGTCTCTAACGAGGAGGAGTCTAGCCCAAAAATGATGAACCGACTCCCCTGGTAATTGTTTGACATCCCGTAAGTCCGAATACTTGGACTCTCCTGCGATGCTTGAGTGCTCGACTTGGGTGGTGGGTGGGAGATTTTTTAGTTCCGTGCCTAGACGTGAGTCCGGAATCACGGGGTTCAGCGCGGGGTTCGAGTTGCGCGCTAGATTGGGGATTGATCCCGAACTATTTCCGGAGCGAACTCCAGAGTCTGTGTTACAAGAGAGATCTTGATGATCGGAAATTGGGATATAAACCGTTTTTAGTTCCGGTTGTTGGAGGGACGAGCCTCCAGCCGGACACTCGACGGTGGCGACTAAGTGAGTGACCGAGGGAGTGCGAATCTCCCTGTCATCGGGTTTAAGCCCGATCCAGTCATAGATCGGGGTCTGGTTGTCGGCCATGCCCATGGTTCGAATCCGATCCAGTAGCTCGTTCAGGGATGAGACGTCGGTGGAGTACGTGTCGCCGAAGCGCACGGGGTCGATCCGCAGCGTCGTGGTTCCGGAGCCGCTTGACAGCGAATCCAGATTATGTTCGGCCATGGCGGGTCCGGGCACGACGACTGGGTTGGGCGTTCTAGACAGCCCGGGGGTAAAGGCCGCCTCAGCGGTGGGGCCCGACGCTGCCGGCGTCGCGGCGTCGGGATCTGCGGGCTCCTCCATGAGAGCTGAGGGTTCCATCCAAACAAGCTCTCCCCGTGAATCGGCGACGAACTCTAAGGTTCCGAACCTGATTTCTTGATCGGGGGAGAAACTTCCGATCTGGCCGAGGTGGCCAGTCGGGTCGGCACGCGACAAGTTGTTGCCGCCTGCGAAGATCTGTCCAGGGATGGGGGCATCCTGGCTACAGATCCCATTGCTTATGACAAGGTGAGCCATCGATTCTTTTGGTGATCACAACGGAGCTCTCAATGAAAGCACCAATGTCGGTGTCAAAACCGGCGGATCTCGGGTAGGGGGTCCCGAGCTGTGAGTCTAGGATCGATGGTAACAAGGGGACGAAGGTGACGATGTTTACCCAGGTTCGGGCCCTCCTATGGAGGTAAAACCCTACGTCCTGCTCGATTATATTGATGGTATGAAGGTTACAGAGTTGATCTACCTCGAGTTCAGATAGCTAAAACCCTAGATGAGTTTCTCTGTCTTACAATCTAAAGCCCTCTGGCTTATATAGACGCGACGGGTCATTAGGGTTACACATAGTCGGTTGCCTACCGGAGGAAAAAACATGCCTAATCTACTATCTCAAACTTGACAGACACGCCAGGGCTCCCGAGGTCTCCTCTATAGCGACGAGGCCTTCGATCAATCCCATCCTCAGCGAGCAGCCCATGAGTCCGGCCCATGAGAAATAGGCCGGCAGTCCGAGGACCCCTTAATCCCGGACTCCCTCACCCGATGCCGCCCCGTTCGGCCAATGCATGGGCTCGCACGTACGTGCTCCCCTTCTCTCTCTCTTCTCCCTCGCGCTCCTAGACCAACCCCAGGAACTCCCCGGACAAGCCCCCGTGAGCTCCCTCTCCCTCTGGCCTCGGCCCCGAGCTCACAGGCGCACCTGAGCTCGGTGGACCTCACCCCGCCTATATAAAGGCCACCCCGAGCCTCTCTTTCCCCTCTGCAGACCCCCTCCTCCTTCCAATCGAACCCCTACGCCCCCAAGTAACCCCCCGGAGCACCAGTGCTCGGGATCGACCCGCGTCGGGGCTCCGTCGATCTCGGGACACAGGCCCGCTCCGGCTCTCTTCTCTCCTCCATCGTGACCGCAGTAGGCCCCCGGTTCTCTTCCCCCTCCTCTCCGCTCGGATTTCGGCTAGAGTTGTCAACTTCGACCACCTCCCGAAGCGCCTCCGCCGCAGCCACCTTGTCGCCGGCGATTATCTGCGCTCTGGCGACCACCCCGACCACCATCCGAACGGCTGGAGTGCAAGGAACCCTTTCCTGTCCTCTGCTCGCCTAGCCGTGGCCGGAACCGTCGACGGTGAGCTCCTCTGTCCTCTGGCGAGGGGTTGACGACGACCCCTGTTGGGGAACGTTGCATGGGAAACAAAAATTTTCCTACGCACACACAAGATCTATCCATGGTGATGAGCATCTACGAGAGGGAGAGTAAATCTACATACCCTTGTAGATCGCTAAGCGGAAGCGTTTAAGAAATGCGGTTGATGTAGTCGAACGTGTCCGCGATCCAAATCGCAAGTCGTCCCTCGATCCGATCACGAACTAGCGCCGAACGGACGGAACCTCCGCGTTCAACACACGTATGGCTTGATGACGCCTTCACCTCCTCGATCCAGCGAGCGATGGTGAAGTAGTGGTTGAGTTCCAGCAGCACGACGGCGTGGTGATGGTGGTGAGGAACAATCTCTGCAGGGCTTCGCCAAGCGCTACGGAGATTATGACGGAGGAACTAGAGGGTTAGGGTTGCCGCACACAGCTTGGGGAAATCTTGATGTATCCCGTGTGCTAGCCCTGCCCCTCTATTTATATGTTGAGCCTTGGGGTCTAAACTTGGAGTAAAAGCCTCCTCCAGGTCGGTTTTGCCCGCACAAGGTCGGTTTGGCCCGCAGGGAAAGAGTCCAACTCGGATCCCTGCAGTACCGCGCACAAGCGGTAGTACCGCTTTACACAAGCGGTAGTACCACTTGGGCGGTAGTACCGCTTCACACAAGCGGTAGTACCGCTTGGGCGGTAGTACCGCTTCACACAAGCGGTAGTACCGCTTCACAAAACGGTAGTACCGCTTCACAAAACGGTAGTACCGCTTACGCGGCAGCAAAACTACTTTTTGCACTTTCCAATACCTCGTGGGCTTTATCCCTTTGGCCCATATAAAGTGTTGCTGCACCCGAACACTTCGGTAAACATCCGGAACCCATTCCGGTGAACTCCGGAACTCTTCCGGAGATCAAAACACTATTATCACATATATCAATCTTTACCTCCGGACTATTCCGGAGATCCTCGTCATGTCCGGGATCTTATCCGGGACTCCGAACAACCTTCGGTCACCAACATAATAACTCAACTATACTAATCGTCACCAAACGTTTAAGTGTGTAGACCCTGCGGGTTCGAGAACTATGTAGACATGACTGAGACACCTCTACGGCCAATAACCAATAGCGGGACCTGGATGCCCATATTGGCTCCTACATATTCTACGAAGATCTTTTATCGGTCGAACCTCTATGTCAAGGATTCAGTTAATCCCGTATGCTGTTCCCTTTGTTCTTCGGTATGTTACTTGCCCGAGATTCGATCGTCGGTATCTCTATACCTAGTTCAATCTCGTTACCGGCAAGTCTCTTTACTCGTTCCGTAATACAAGATCTCGTGGCTAACACTTTAGTCACATTGCTTGCAAGGCTCATTGTGATGTTGTATTACCGAGTGGGCCCTGAGATACCTCTCCGTCACACAGAGTAACAAATCCCAGTCTTGATCCATGCCAACCCAACAGACACCCTCGGAGATACCTGTAGAGCACCTTTATAGTCACCCAGTTACGTTGCGACGTTTGATACACACAAGGTACTCCTCCGATGTCAGGGAGTTGCATGATCTCATGGTCATAGGAACAGATACTTGACTTGCAGAAAACAATAGCAATAAACTGACACGATCAAATGCTACGTTCTTAGTTTGGGTCTTGTCCATCACATCATTCTCCTAATGATGTGATCCCGTTATCAAATGACATCTCATGTCAATGGCTAGGAAACCTTAACCATCTTTGATCAACGAGCTAGTCAACTAGAGGCTTACTAGGGACACAGTGTTGTCTATGTACCCACACATGTATTTGAGTTTCCAATCAATACAATTATAGCATGGATAATAAACGATTATCATGAACAAGGAAATATAATAATAACCAATTTATTATTGCCTCTAGGGCATATTTCCAACAGTCTCCCACTTGCACTAGAGTCAATAATCTAGTTCACATTACTATGTGATTTACATTGTAATGAATCGAACACCCATGCAGTTCTGGTGTTGTTCATGTTTAGCCCTTGGAAGAGGTTTAGTCATCGGATCTGCAACATTTAGATCCGTGTGTACTTTGCAAATATTTATGTCGTCCTCCTTGATGTAATCGCGGATGGAATTGAAACGTCGCTTTATGTGTCTGGTCCTCTTGTAAAATCTTGGTTCCTTGGCTAGAGCAATGGCACCAGTATTATCACAAAACAGAGTCATTGGGTTAAGCGCACTAGGCACTACTCCAAGATCTGTCATGAACTCCTTCATCCAGACACCTTCCTTCGCCGCCTCCGAGGCAGCGATGTACTCCGCTTCGCATGTAGAATCTGCTACCATGCTTTGCTTGGAACTGCACCAGCTAACCACACCCCCATTAAGAATAAATACGTATCCGGTTTGCGACTTAGAGTCATCCGGATCAGTGTCAAAGCTTGCATCGACGTAACCCTTTACGACGAGCTCTTGATCACCTCCATAAACGAGAAACATGTCCTTAGTCCTTTTCAGGTACTTCAGGATATTCTTGACCGCCGTCCAGTGTTCCATTCCTGGATCACTTTGAAACCTTCCGACCATACTTATGGCAAGGCTGACATCGGGTCTTGTGCACAGCATTGCATACATGATAGAGCCTATGGCTGAAGCATAGGGGATGACACTCATCTTTTCTCTATCTTCTGCAGTCACTGGGCATTGAGTCTTACTCAACTTCACACCTTGCAATACAGGCAAGAACCCCTTCTTGGACTGATCCATTTTGAACTTCTTCAAAACTTTGTCAAGGTATGTGCTTTGTGAAAGTCCTATCAAACGTCTCGATCTATCTCTATAGATCTTGATGCCTAATATGAAAGCAGCTTCTCCTAGGTCCTTCATTGAAAAACTCTTGTTCAAATATTCCTTTATGCTTTCCAGCATTTCTATATTGTTTCCAATCAGTAATATGTCATCCACATATAATATTAGAAACGCTATAGAGCTCCCACTCACTTTCTTGTAAATACAAGCTTCTCCGTAAACTTGTATAAACTCGAACTCTTTGATCACCTCATCAAAACGAAGATTCCAACTCCGAGATGCTTGCACCAGTCCATAAATGGATCGCTGGAGTTTGCAAACTTTGTCAGCATTCTCTGGATCGACAAAACCTTCTGGTTGCATCATATACAACTCTTCCTTAAGGTAACCGTTAAGGAACGCTGTTTTGACATCCATCTGCCAAATTTCATAATCGAAAAAGGCAGCTATTGCTAACATGATTCTGACGGACTTAAGCATCGCTACGGTGAGAAGGTCTCATCGTAGTCAACTCCTTGAACTTCTGAAAAACCCTTTGCCACAAGTCGAGCTTTATAGACGGTGACATTACCGTCTGCGTCCGTCTTCCTCTTAAAGATCCATTTGTTCTGAATGGCCTTACGCCCTTCAGGTAATACTTCCAAAGTCCATACTTTGTTTTCATACATGGATCCCATCTCGGATTTCATGGCCTCTAACCACTTCTCGGAATCCGGGCCCATCATCGCTTCTCCATAGCTCGTAGGTTCATCGTTGTCTAACAACATGACCTCTAAGACAGGGTTGCCGTACCACTCGGGAGCAGTACGCGTCCTTGTCGACCTACGAGGTTCGATAGCAACTTGATCCAAAGCTTCATGATCATCATCATTAACTTCCTCTTCAGCTAATGTAGGCTCCACAGAAACATCTTTCTGCGCTGCGCTACTCTCAGGTTGAAGTAAAGGTTCAACAACCTCATCAAGTTCTATCTTCCTCCCACTCAATTCTTTCGAGAGAAACTCTTTCTCAAGAAATGTTCCGTTTTTAGCGACAAACACTTTGCCTTCGGATCTGAGGTAGAAGGTATACCCAACTGTCTCTTTTGGGTATCCTATGAAGACGCATTTCTCCGCTTTGGGTTCCAGCTTTTCAGGCTGAAGCTTTTTGACATAAGCATCACATCCCCAAACTTTAAGAAACGACAGCTTTGGCTTCTTGCCAAACCAAAGTTCATATGGCGTCGTCTCAACGGATTTCGATGGTGCCCTATTTAAAGTGAATGCAGCTGTCTCTAATGCATAACCCCAAAACGATAGTGGCAAATCGGCAAGAGACATCATATATCGCACCATATCCAATAAGGTTCGATTACGACGTTCGGACACACCATTACGCTGTGGTGTTCCAGGCGGTGTCAGTTGTGAAACAATTCCACATTGTCTTAAGTGACTGCCAAACTCATAACTCAGATATTCTCCTCCTCGATCAGATCGTAGGAATTTAATCTTCTTGTTACGATGATTCTCAACTTCACTCTGAAATTGTTTGAACTTTTCAAATGTTTCAGACTTGTGTTTCATTAAGTAAATATACCCATATCTACTTAAGTCATCAGTGAAGGTGAGAAAGTAACGATAACCACCGCGCGCCTCAATACTCATCGGACCGCACACATCAGTATGTATGATTTCCAACAAGTCACTTGCCCGTTCCATTGTTCCAGAGAACGGTGTTTTAGTCATCTTGCCCATGAGGCATGGCTCACATGTGTCAAGTGATTCAAAATCAAGTGACTCCAAAAGTCCATCAGCATGGAGCTTCCTCATGCGTTTTACGCCAATATGACCTAAACGGCAGTGCCACAAGAAAGTGGTATTATCATTATCAATTCTACATCTTTTGGCATCAATGTTATGAACATGTGTATCATTACTATCGAGATTCAATAAGAATAAACCCCTCACATTGGGTGCATGACCATAAAAGATATTACTCATATAAATAGAACAACCATTATTCTCTGATTTAAATGAGTAACCGTCTCGCAATAAACAAGATCCAGATATAATGTTCATGCTTAACGCAGGCACCAAATAACACTTATTTAGGTTCATCACTAATCCCGACGGTAATCGAAGAGCGAGCGTGCCGACGGCGATCACATCAACCTTGGAACCATTTCCCACGCGCATCGTCACTTCGTCCTTTGCCAGCCTCCGTCTATTCCGCAGTTCCTGTTTAGAGTTGCAAATATGAGCAACCGCACCGGTATCAAATACCCAGGCACTACAACGAGGGTTGGTAAGGAACATATCAATAACATGTATATCATATATACCTTGTTTGTTGTTGGCCGCCTTCTTGTCAGCCAAATACTTGGGGCAGTTCCGCTTCCAGTGTCCAGTTCCCTTGCAATGAAAGCACTCAGTTTCTGGTTTGGGTCCAGCCTTGGGTTTCTTCACAGGAGCAGCAACTGCTTTGCCACCCTTCTTAGATTTACCCTTCTTACCCTTGCCATTTTTCTTGAAACTAGTGGTTTTATTGATCATCAACACTTGATGCTCCTTCTGATTTTCAGACTCAGCGGCTTTCAGCATCGCAAACAGCTCGGCGACTGACTTGTTCATCCCGTGCATGTTATAGTTCAACATGAAGCTCTTGTAGCTAGGTGGCAATGATTGAAGAACTCTGTCAGTGATAGCCTCTGGCGGAAGGGGCATCCCTAATTCAGCCAGACGGGTGGAGTACCCAGACATTCTGAGCACGTGATCACTGATAGACCCGTTCTCCTCCATCTTGCAAGTATAGAACTTATCGGAGATCTCATATCTCTCGATCCGGGCATTCTTCTGAAAGATAAACTTCAACTCCTGGAACATCTCATATGCTCCATGACGTTCAAAACGTCTTTGAAGTCCCGGTTCTAAGCCATACAACATTGCACATTGAACTATTGAGTAATCATCAGAACGAGCCTGCCAGGCGTTCACAACGTCTAGAGACTCAACTGGAGCGGGTGGATCACCAAGCGGTGCATCAAGGACATAAGCCTTCTGGGAAGCCGTAAGGATAATCCTTAGATTACGGGCCCAGTCCACAAAGTTACTTCCATCATCTTTCAACTTAGCTTTCTCTAGGAACGCATTAAAATTCAGGGGTGCTACTGCGCGAGCCATGATCTACAACATAAATATAGCAAAGACAACTTAGACTATTGTTCAAGATAATGAGTTTAATTAATCATATTACTTAAAAACTCCCACTCAAATTGACATCCCTTCGGTCATTCGAGTGTAACATGATCCAAATCCACCAACTCAAGTCCGATCATCACGTGAGTCGAGGTGGTTTCAATGGTGAACATCTTCATGTTGATCATATCTACTATATGACTCATGTTCGACCTTTCGGTCTCTTGTGTTCCGAGGCCATGTCTGTACATGCTAGGCTCGTCAAGTTTAACCCGAGTGTTCCGCGTGTGCAACATGGCTTGCACCCGTTGTATGTGAACGTGGAGTCTATCACACCCGATCATCACGGCATGTCTCGAAACGACGAACTTTCGCAACGGTGCACACTCGGGGAGAACACAATTTATCTTGAAATTTAAGTGAGGGATCACCTTATAATGCTACCGTCGTCCTAAGCAAAATAAGATGCATAAAAGGATTAACATCACATGCAAATCATAAGTGACATGATATGGCCATGAACTTGTGCTTTTGATCTCCATCTCCAAAGCACCGGCATGATCTCCATCGTCACCGGCATGACACCATGATCTCCATCAACGTGTCGCCATAAGGTTGTCGCGCCGACTGTTGCTTCCACGACTATTGCTAACGTTTAGCGATAAAGTAAAGCATTACATAGCGCTTAATGATTGACACGCAGGTCATACAATAATTAAAGACAACTCTATGGCTCCTGCCAGTTGCCGTACTCATCGACATGCAAGTCGTGATATTCTATACAACACATGATCATCTCATACATAACATATATCTCATCATGTAATTGGCCATATCACATCACAACATACCCTGCAAAAACAAGTTAGACGTCCTCTAATTGTTGTTGCAAATTTTACGTGGCTGCTACGGGTTTGCAAGAACCGTTCTTACCTACGCAAAACCACAACGTGGTGTAGTGATTGCTTTTTGATCTTCTAAAAGAACCCTCTTCATTGAAATCGATTCAACTAAAGTGAGAGAGACAGACACCCGCTAGCCATCTTTATGCAACAAAATTACATGTCAGTTGAAGGAACCTGTCTCGCGTAAGTGTACACGTAATGTCGGTCCGGGCCGCTTCATCTCACAATACCGCCGAATCAAGTATCAACTAGTAACGGCAAGCAATATGTATACACCCACGCCCACAACTCGTTTGTGTTCTACTCGAGATCTCATCTACGCATAGACCTAGCTCGGATGCCACTGTTGGGGAACGTTGCATGGGAAACAAAAATTTTCCTACGCACACACAAGATCTATCCATGGTGATGAGCATCTACGAGAGGGAGAGTAAATCTACATACCCTTGTAGATCGCTAAGCGGAAGCGTTTAAGAAACGCGGTTGATGTAGTCGAACGTCTCCGCGATCCAAATCGCAAGTCGTCCCTCGATCCGATCACGAACTAGCGCCGAACGGACGGCACCTCCGCGTTCAACACACGTACGGCTTGATGATGCCTTCACCTCCTCGATCCAGCGAGCGATGGTGAAGTAGTGGTTGAGTTCCAGCAGCACGACGGCGTGGTGATGGTGGTGAGGAACAATCTCTGCAGGGCTTCGCCAAGCGCTACGGAGATTATGACGGAGGAACTAGAGGGTTAGGGTTGCCGCACACAGCTTGGGGAAATCTTGATGTATCCTGTGTGCTAGCCCTGCCCCTCTATTTATATGTTGAGCCTTGGGGTCTAAACTTGGAGTAAAAGCCTCCTCCAGGTCGGTTTTGCCCGCACAAGGTCGGTTTGGCCCGCAGGGAAAGAGTCCAACTCGGATCCCTGCAGTACCGCGCACAAGCGGTAGTACCGCTTTACACAAGCGGTAGTACCGCTTGGGCGGTAGTACCGCTTCACACAAGCGGTAGTACCGCTTCACACAAGCGGTAGTACCGCTTGGGCGGTAGTACCACTTCACAAAATGGTAGTACCGCTTACGCGGCAGCAAAACTACTTTTTGCACTTTCCAATACCTCGTGGGCTTTATCCCTTTGGCCCATATAAAGTGTTGCTGCACCCGAACACTTCGGTAAACATCCGGAACCCATTCCGGTGAACTCCGGAACTCTTCCGGAGATCAAAACACTATTATCACATATATCAATCTTTACCTCCGGACTATTCCGGAGATCCTCGTCATGTCCGGGATCTTATCCGGGACTCCGAACAACCTTCGGTCACCAACATAATAACTCAACTATACTAATCGTCACCAAACGTTTAAGTGTGTAGACCCTGCGGGTTCGAGAACTATGTAGACATGACTGAGACACCTCTACGGCCAATAACCAATAGCGGGACCTGGATGCCCATATTGGCTCCTACATATTCTACGAAGATCTTTTATCGGTCGAACCTCTATGTCAAGGATTCAGTTAATCCCGTATGCTGTTCCCTTTGTTCTTCGGTATGTTACTTGCCCGAGATTCGATCGTCGGTATCTCTATACCTAGTTCAATCTCGTTACCGGCAAGTCTCTTTACTCGTTCCGTAATACAAGATCTCGTGGCTAACACTTTAGTCACATTGCTTGCAAGGCTCATTGTGATGTTGTATTACCGAGTGGGCCCTGAGATACCTCTCCGTCACACAGAGTAACAAATCCCAGTCTTGATCCATGCCAACCCAACAGACACCCTCGGAGATACCTGTAGAGCACCTTTATAGTCACCCAGTTACGTTGCGACGTTTGATACACACAAGGTACTCCTCCGATGTCAGGGAGTTGCATGATCTCATGGTCATAGGAACAGATACTTGACTTGCAGAAAACAATAGCAATAAACTGACACGATCAAATGCTACGTTCTTAGTTTGGGTCTTGTCCATCACATCATTCTCCTAATGATGTGATCCCGTTATCAAATGACATCTCATGTCAATGGCTAGGAAACCTTAACCATCTTTGATCAACGAGCTAGTCAACTAGAGGCTTACTAGGGACACAGTGTTGTCTATGTACCCACACATGTATTTGAGTTTCCAATCAATACAATTATAGCATGGATAATAAACGATTATCATGAACAAGGAAATATAATAATAACCAATTTATTATTGCCTCTAGGGCATATTTCCAACAACCCCGACAAGTGGGGCCCGTTCGTCAGCCTCCCACACCCCTCCCGCGTCTCTCTCTCTCTCGCATTGGCCAGCGGGGCCCGCCCGTCAGGTTTAAACCTGGCGCGGCGCGGACGCCCGGTTCGCCTGGGCTGGCTGGCCTTTGGGCCGGCCCAGCTGCGGCAAGTTCTGGCCCAGGGCACTGGAGCCCTTTTCTTTTTCTTTATCTGGCAGTATTTGCAAAAATCCCACACAAATAAATATTTATCAAATTCCAAATATTTTCCATCACAAATCTTTTAATATTCTATAGAATTTTATAGTGCCACTTGTGTAAATTTTTGAAAACATTTTATGTACTGGTTTTATTTAAAGGCTAGTTTTGATTATTTTTGGCCTCTGTTTAAATAGTTTTCAAAATCTTTTTCACAACAAAGCCTTAGGCAAATATTTTTAGTATAGTTTGTAGTATTTATCAGAGTAGGGCAACATTTTAGAAGTGAGTTTTGTGCTCTGTTTTTGTGATGATTCTTATTTTTACAGTTATTTATCGCGACGATAGATTGCGAGGTTGACGAGGGAGTTGGACCCGAAGACTTTGAAGACCCCGAAGACTTTGTTGAGCCAGGCAAGCAGCCCTTTGACCATGACTATGAACCCTTTTATTGCATGATATATAGCACTTCATTTCGTGATGTTGATCATGTGATGTGGTGACCACTTCAGTGGGATGCCTCCGATACTTCCTTGTTGATACTTGCATCGTGCATGACCCTACCTTCTTATGAGGGTTGTGCAGGTGGGAGTAGTTAGGTTGCTAAGTAGTTGCTATGCAAAGTGGGATGGGGATATGCATGGTGATGTATACAAAAGTGTTTTCAAAGACTTTTAGAAAACCCCGTAGGGCGCCACTAATGCCCGAGGGAGATGATGTTGAGCTAGGTAACCACTTGATAACGAAGTGGTGTACCGGAGCAAGTGAGTGTGTGTGGTTTTCGAAAACGGATTGGTGTAAGTTGCGACCGTTATTCCAACCTTACATGTACAACCACGATACCCCTTATGGGACGGGGCTTTGTTGATTACCTTGGTCGGTACTAGCATAGAGCCCGCATTACTAGTGGCGGGAGTGAGGAGGTCACTCTCGATACGGGGTCGTGCCTGGTAGGGCGACCATGCGCTGTCTTTACAGGCACCGGGCACACCGTTGCGTGCCCTCATGGATGATACGTGTGATGTATATCATGAGGGATGGCACCAACGAGTGGACTCTTTGTTTAGTATCGCTAGGGGAAAGGCATTGTTCGGGTGCTTAGCTCGGGTATGAAATATACCACGAGTCCTGGATGACACAGAAGTTTCCCGAGTCTTGTGGGTAAAGTGTGCAACCTCTGCAGAGTGTAAAACTATTCGAATAGCCATGTCCACGGTCAAGGACAGTTGGATGACCGCTCTTGTGCTACGTCCAATGTTTACTAAACTTGGTGTGTGTGTGTGTTTGTGTGTTGGTAACAAGGATGAAACTTGAGCTGAGTCCGATGACTTGGAAGGTTGATGAACATGAGATGTTAAACCCCTGTTTATGATGATAACTTTGACTTGTTGACATGAATGCCTGCCAACGGTTGATGCATGCTTACTTAAGTTACTTGATCATGTCATTGCACTTAAAACTAGCTTTCTGCAAAACTTACCTACTTAGTGCTATATCATGCATTGTTGTACCTTGTACCCAAACTTGGGTTGCTTGCGAGTACATTCAAAGTACTCATTGGCTTGCCACTAGTTATTTAATTGGCCAGGCATGGAAGAGCAGGAATATGGTGAAGAGTTCATTGGTGACGAACATGCGAACTAGGACGCTTCCCAGTCAGAATGCCTGTAGGTTTAAGGCAGATGGCATGGGTTCACACTTCCGATCAACATTTCCGCTGCTTGTTATGTTTAAGTGTTTGGCCCTTGCGGCCCTATCTATGTAAGACTTGACCTTCATGGTCTTTATTTGTGTAAGACGCTAAATGTGGATGTAAGACTCTTGTTATTCAGCTTCTGTGTGTTCAGTGAGCATTGATCTCTGAGATCACTGTACACGTGCATTCAGTGATCACGACTTATGAGTCGGGGTCCCCAGAGAGCTGGTATCAGAGCCATCCTGACTATAGGAAGCCCTTAGTTAGCATGGACGTTAGCTAGGATAAAACCGTTTTCAAAACTACACATATACTTGGGAGTTCTGCACTTCTTACCCCTTCTACTTTTCTCACAGCACTATACTGACTCCCCTCCCTTCAAACCTTGTAGATGGCCGTCGTACCTAGAGCCCTCCTAGCATCCGGCTTTCCCCTACTCCTTGAGGATAGCCTGGAGAAGTGCCAGTATCGCCGACCACCTGCTTTCCTCTACCATGAGCACTGGGTCGATGCCGTCACGAAGGAGTACCACGTTGATGTGGTCGTGAAGGCAAACGACTCCCCGACTAGTTGGTTCTTTGAAGGACCACAGATGGAGACCATGGCACTCACATTCGAGACAGCTGCACGCAAGGCACTCCTACACCTTCGAGACATCATTCCAGAGATGGCTGACGAGCCAGCTACTCGCTACCTGCCTTTCAGGAAGGAAGATCTTGGCGAGAGTTGGACGATGATTCCATCCAAGAAGGATGGCAGACCACTCAGGTTCCAGACCTATTTCAGCCTCTCCGCCGATAGTCTGGTTCAGAACCTGATTAAGTTGTCCATGAAGCTCCGCGAGGAACTTCACCACACCCGAGAGCTACTTCGTCAAGCCAAGACGAAGCCAGATAGGATCAAGAAGGATGGAGCCCCTGAGGGACGACCAGCTGTCGCTTACCGAGGAGGAGTACCCCCCAGCTAGAGATGCACCCACACGTCGTCGTCGCATGAGTGCGAAGGAGTACCGTGAGCTCTTCACAGACCCACCGATGAAGCGTCGTCAGGATGGACCTCCTCGTTCTCCGACCCCTTCGACCGGAGATGATGCATGTACGGAGGACGATCAGGAGGAAGACCCAGATGATCGTGACTACGAGACCGAGCACTCCACCACCTGAGTCCTCGAACCCCTAGGGTAGGATCAGTCATGTACCCCTCATGCGAAGTCGAGTCCGTGTAATGGTTTATATGAAACCATGTGTGCTTGTTGTTTGCTTTTGTTGTTTGTGTTCCGATGCAAGTCGCGCTTTTGCCTTAGGCAACATGTAAGCGACTCCATCGTCTATCTTATCTTAATATATGTGTTGATCTTTCGACCCTTGTTTTATCACACTTGCACTATACCAACCCCCCTAGGCACGCTTTTCCAGTATCGCTTTCCCCCTCGTTTATCCCAGTTATTTGACTTGGCTGCTCCAAACAGGATGGTGACTGCAACCCGCAATAGCTTCTTCACCAACCCTGAAGCCGGCAACAGGGAGCTGGTGGGGCTGCTCACTCTGGAGATCACCCGGAGCAGCCACAAGGCGATATTCCCCCGCCACCACCTCCACCGGGGAACATGACCATAGCTCAGTTTCTCCAAGTTCTCCGGGAGGAACGCCAACCCAACACTGCTGCTATTCAGCAGATGGCTCAAGTCCTTGTGAACAACCAGCAGCAAGGCAGGAACGGCAATGGCCGCTCCACTCTGTGTGAGTTCATGAGGAATTCGCCCCCAACCTTCACTGAGACTGCTGAACCACTGGATGCTGATGACTGGATCCGCACCATTGAGGACCTCCTTGCACTGGTCAATTGTAATGAGGATCGTGAGAAGGTGATGTATGCCTCTCACTGCCTCAGAGGTACCGCCAGAGCTTGGTGGGATGGATTCAAGGTCATGCAAGGCGATCGTGTGATCACCTGGGATAACTTCAAGGAAGGATTCCGCACCGCCCACATCCCTTCTGGGATCATGGCTATCAAGAAGAGAGAATTCCGAATGCTGAAGCAAGGAAGTGGCTCTGTCAAGGAGTACATGCAGAAGTTCAACCTGCTGTCAAGGTATGCACCTGAAGATGTCAACACGGAGGCTGCTAAGATGGAACGCTTCATGGAAGGACTTCAGCAGACCCTGCAGTATCAGCTCATAGTCTGCGACTGTCGGACCTTCTTCGACCTGGTGAACAAGGCCCTCATGCTGGAAGACAAGCGTCGTGCCATAGATGACACTCGCAAGCGCAAGATGATTAGCAAAGGAAGTTCCAACAACCAGAAGCCTCGCCCCTGGCAGCCAGCCCCAGCCAAGCCAACCTATCAGCCGCAGCAGGCTAGACCTCCTACACCTTGTCCGAGCTACCAGCCTCAGCAGTATGCCAACCCTAGGCCAGCTTACAACAACCCCAATAACAACAATGGCGGCCGGAAAAACAACAACAACAACTATGGTCAGGTCACTTGCTTTGGGTGTGGTCAGTCTGTACACATCTCTAAGCAGTGCCCCAACAAGAATCCAGATGCACCGCGCCCCAATGCACCCAACCAAGGTCAAGGCCGTGGAGCGCCACCAAGGAACCCAGCAACCCGCAACCAGCCCAATAATGGCAAAGGTCGTGTGAATCACGTCACCGCTGAGGAAGCCCAGGAAGACCTGGACGTCATACTGGGTACGTTTCTCGTCAACTCAACCCCAGCAACCGTACTGTTTGATTGTGGAGCTTCGCACTCTTTTGTCACTCAAAAGTTTGCACTAGAAAGTGGTATGAAGCCTACACCCCTGGGTAGTCATATGTTGATACAAACCCCGGGTTCGGTTATGAAGTCCAAGATAGGATGTAAGGGAGTTGAGATTATCATCAACGGGGTAGACTTCCTAGCAGACCTCATAGTTCTGGATTCACCAGGCTTGGACATCATCCTTGGCATGAATTGGTTGACCAAGAACCAAGGCTACTTGGACTGTGCTAAGAGGATTGTTACCATAACCAATAGCCAAGGAGTTGAAGTCAAGTATGTTCCCAACCCTGCCTCCGCTCACGCCCCGCAGGCTAACTGTCTGTCGGGAATTGAGTTGGATCAAGTGCCAGTGGTATGTGAATACCCAGATGTATTTCCTGATGAGCTGCCTGAAATGCCTCCTGACCGCGACATTGAGTTCATCATTGAGCTAATGCCCAGAGCAGGACCCATCTATAAGAAGCCTTATAGGATGGGGTCCGAAGAGTTGGCTGAGTTGAAGAAGCAACTGGCAGAGCAGCTCAGAAAAGGATTCATTCGCCCTAGTGCCTCTCCTTGGTGATCACCTGTTCTATTTGTGTCAAAGAGGGATGGAACTATCCGACTCTGTGTCGATTACCGTTCCCTCAATGAGGTCACAATAAAGAACAAGTACCCACTCCCCAAGATTGAAGACTTGTTCGATCAGCTGAGTGGAGCTAAGGTGTTTTCCAAGATCGACCTCAGGTGTGGGTACTATCAGCTGAAGATCAGGCCCCAAGACATTCCGAAGACGGCGTTTGTAACCCGGTATGGCCTGTATGAATACACGGTCATGTCATTTGGGTTAACCAATGCCCCAGCCTACTTCATGTACCTCATGAACAAAGTCTTCATGGAGTACTTGGACAAGTTTGTTGTCGTCTTCATTGATGACATACTCGTCTTCTCCAAGTCTGAAGAAGAGCATGAGCAACACTTGAGATTGGTCCTAGACAAGCTTCGAGAGCACCAGCTTTATGCCAAGTTCAGCAAGTGTGAATTCTGACTGCATGTCTTGGGTCATGTGTTGACTGTAGAAGGGTTGTCAATGGATCCTGCCAAGATTGTAGCCCTTACTGAATGGCAATCCCCAACCAATGTGATGGAAGTCAGGAGCTTCCTCGGACTCGCGTGATCTTACCGCAAGTTCGTCGAAGGATTCTCGAGCATTGCCCGACCTATGACTCAGCTTTTGAAGAAGGACAAGAAGTTTGAATGGACGCCGAAGTGCGAAGGAAGCTTCCAAGAGCTCAAGAAGAGATTGACCACAACCCCAGTTTTGGCTACCCTCGATATTCACAAGGAGTTTGTGATATATTGCGATGCATTGAGAACCGGGCTTGGAGGTGTTCTGATGCAAGAAGGCAGAGTCGTAGCATATCTATCCAGACAGCTACGTCCTCATGAAGAGAACTACGCTACTCATGATCTTGAGTTGGCAGCAGTAGTTCATGCCTTCAAAACACGGCGACATTACCTTCTGGGGAAGCGATGTGAGATATACACAGACCACAAGAGTTTGAAGTATATTTTCACTCAAAAAGAATTGAACCTGAGGCAGCGAAGATGGTTGGAGTTGATCAAGGAATATGACCTCAGTGTTCAATACCACCCTGGAAAGGCTAATGTGGTAGCAGACGCCTTAAGCAGAAAGGCTTGTTCCTTGAATGCTATGATTAAGGAAAGGCTACCCACCCTGTATGAAGAGCTTGAAAGCTTTGGCTTGGAACTAGTTGCACCTGGATTCCTAGCCAACCTCGAAGCAAAGCCTACCTTGATGGATAATATTAAGGAAGCACAAAAGGGACACGAAAGCATTGAAGGCATCAAGAGGAAGATCAAGGCAGGCAAGGCTCCAGGATTCTCGGTGGATGAACAAGGAGTTGTATGGTTCGGGAAGCGCATCTGCGTACCCAACAAAGGAGAGCTCAAGAACTTGATCTTGCAAGAAGCTCATGACACTCCATATTCCATCCACCCTAGAGGAACCAAGATGTACCAAGACCTCAAAACAAGATTCTGGTGGCATGGCATGAAACGGCAAATAGGCACCTTTGTTGCTAAGTGTAACATATGCCAGAGAGTCGAAGCTGAGCATCAGCGACCCGCTGGATTGTTGCAACCTCTCAAAGTGCCTGAGTGGAAGTGGGACAAAGTCGGGATGGACTTCATCACCGGACTACCAAGGTCAAACAAAGGACATGACTCCATTTGGGTCATTGTCGATCACCTGACCAAGGTAGCCCACTTCATTCCTATCAAGACGACTTACAATGGGAACCAACTGGCCAACCTCTACATCAACCGGATTTTAAGCCTCCACGGAGTCCCTAAGGAGATTGTATCGGACCGAGGCATCCAGTTAACCTCATGGTTCTGGAATAGATTCCAAGAAGCCTTGGGAACCAAGTTGTCCTTCAGCACTGCTTTTCACTCCCAGACCGGTGGACAGACGGAACGAGTAAACCAGATACTCGAGGATATGCTCCGTGCTTGTTTTTGGCGTATGGAGCCAAGTGGGAAGATTGCCTACCATTTGCCGAGTTCTCCTACAACAACAGCTACCAGTCGAGCCTTCAGATGGCACCATTTGAGGTGTTGTATGGACGCAAGTGCCGTACTCCCCTCAATTGGTCGGAAACCGGAGAAGGACTAGTCTTTGGCCCAGACATTCTCCGTGAAGTAGAAGAGCAAGTTCAACTCGTTCGAGAGTGTCTCAAGACCGGCAAGACCCGACAGAAGAGCTACGCCGACTCCCGCCGTCGGGACATGAGTTACCGTGTTGGAGACCATGTTTACCTCCGAGTCACACCTCTCAAAGGAACCAAGCGTTTCCACGTCAAGGGAAAGCTTGCACCAAGATATATCGGCCCCTTCAAGTTCACCGACAGACGAGGAGAAGTTGCTTACCAGCTAGAACTACCTTCCGAGCTATCGGATGTGCACAACATGTTTCACGTGTCACAACTCCGGAAGTGTCTTCAAGTTCCCAACCGCCCCGACCTCTACAAGGACATCGATCGTCAAGCCATCGACCTTCAGCCAGACCTCACTTATCGTGAGAGGCCAGTTCACATTTTGGATGAAGCTGAACGTTGCACCCGAAGCCGCACCATCAAGTACTTCAAGGTCCAATGGAGCAACCACACTGAAGCAGAAGCAACCTGGGAGCGTGAAGACTATCTTCGATATGAGTTCCCTTATCTTTTTAGCGCTCAGCCTAGGAATATATGGGACAAGATTCTTGTAAGGGGGATAGGTCTGTCACACCCTATGTTATATCACTTTGCTATTCTTGGATTTACAAAATTTGGAACCAATTAAAACTTTTTCAGTGCATGAGCTTGTTTGAATTTTTGCTTGTTTGCTTGTTTGGTTGTTTGTGTATGGCACTCTTAGGTTCTATTCCTCTCCATATTTATCTTCCTTGATCCAAACTTCTTGCACAATGATCATACCATGTGTATAGTACCTAAAACTATTTTTACCAAAATTTATTTTGGCCAAAGAGGATTTATTCAAACTAGGTTTTCAAAAACCCCTGAATTGAGGTTTGCACTACAAGTCCTCAAATTGGGTGGATCCTTTTTCCCCAAAGGCATTATTTGAAACCCACTATATATATTACTTCCCAAAACCACCAAATATTAATTTTAAAGATTATTTTACTATTTTATTTAAAGGCTTTTTCTTAAGGCCAGAAATGTTTTTTCATAGGGAAAAATTATTTAAATGCTTTAAAAATATTTGAGAAAATTTAGGGAAACTCAGTGGACATATATTTTCCATATATATGAGTTTCAACACATGGTCATGTTCAAAATAATGGGCAAAACCCTTCAAAACCTTTTCTGCCCAAATCAAGCTTTTGAAATATTTCTATAAGAAATATTCTCAATAAATTCCAGGAAAATTCCAGCAAGGCACACATGCTATATGTGATGATCTTGAAAAGTTTCATCTCAAATCCCCTTGGTTTGCTTCACCAAAATATTCCAAAACCCCCTCTGTCCAGATTCAAATTTGAACAACTTTACATTGTGAAGTTTCTTCCCTTGACCCCAAACTTTGTGGGCATGTTATATTACCCAAATAAGGATGCCACACCAAGTGGTGCATCAAGGAGAAATGAAATGCATGCCTAGATCTACAGAAATCTGATTCTATTGATTTCTAGGGTTTTACAAAGTTACATTGTGAACTTTCTTCAAATGGGCTCAAACTTGGTGATCCACTCTAATTTTACCTACATTATCACCCTGTTAAATCTCATGGCAAGAAAACTCCATTTGCTTGCCCAAACACTGATCAAACCCCTTCAGGCCGAATCCAAGAATCAATTATTGAGCCCCTTCCCTTGTTCTCCTTGAGCACAAATTTTTACCACAGCTCAGTACACCCCCTCCACACCTCCAGTAAAATTCTTGGCGCCAGAGAGCATGATTGCATGGGGTAAAACCCACATTTCCCTCTCTGTACAGCACCTTTCCCACCTCTATCTCCTCTCCCTCTCACTCCTGGCTAACTCCAGAGCATCCAAGGCTCTTTCCCACTTAAATACTCCCTCTTGCCGTGCATGCACATAAGTGGACACGCCAGAGCGCGTCAAAAGCTCTGGCATGCCAGCCAAAGACGCGCTCTGGAGCGCGCTACAAGACAACATGAGGTTGACCTCCCTCTCCTGCCCATACCCGACCACCTCGAGCCTCCCCCTCGCGCCAGTCGAGGCCCCTCGGCGTCCGGGACACGCCACGCCCCTGTCCCCCTCCTCTCTCTCCCTGCAACGGCTCCCCTGGCGCGCGCCCGACGCCGCCCCGTTCGGCTAACGCATGGGCTCGCACGCGCGCGCTCCCCTTCTCTCTCTCTTCTCCCTTGCGCGCCTAGACCAACCCCAGGAACTCCCCGGACAAGCCCCCGTGAGCTCTCTCTCCCTCTGGCCTCGGCCCCGAGCTCACCGGTGCACCCGAGCTCGGTGGACCTCGCCCCACCTATATAAAGGCCACCCCGAGCCTCTCTCTCCCCTCTGCGGGCCCCCTCCTCCTTCCAATTGAACCCCTGCGCCCCCAAGTAACCCCCCGGAGCACCAGTGCTCGGGATCGACCGAGGCACCGCCGCGTCGGGCCTCCGTCGATCTCGGGACACAGGCCCGCTCCAGCTCTCTTCTCTCCTCCATCATGACCACAGTAGGCCCCCGGTCCTCTTCCCCCTCCTCTGCGCTCGAATTTCGGCGAGAGTCGTCAACTTCGACCACCTCCCGAAGCGCGTCCGCCGTGGCCACCTTGCCGCCGGCAATTCCCTGCGCTCCGACGACCACCCCGACCACCATCCGAACGGCGGGAGTGCAAGGAACCTGTTCCTGTCCTCTGCTCGCCTTGTCGTGGCCGGAACCGTCGACGGTGAGCTCCTCTACCCTCTGGCGAGGGGTTGACGATGACCCCAACAAGTGGGGCCCGTTCGTCAGCCTCCCGCGCCCCTCCCGCGTCTCTCTCTCTCACTGGCCCACGGGGCCCGCCCGTCAGGTTTAAACGTGGCGCGGCGCGGACGCCCGGCTCGCCTGGGCTGGCTGGCCCAGCTGCGGCCAGATCTGGCCGAGGGCACTGGAGCCCTTTTCTTTTTATTTTTCTGGCAGTATTTGCAAAAATGCCACACAAATAAATATTTATCCAATTCCAAATATTTTTCCACCACAAATCTTGTAATATTCTGTAGAATTTTATAGTGCCACTTGTGTAAATTTTTGAAAACATTTTATGTACTGGTTTTATTTAAAGGATAGTTTTCAAAATCTTTTTCACAACAAAACCTTAGGCAAATATTTTTAGTATAGTTTGTAGTATTTATCAGAGTAGGGCAACATTTTAGAAGTGAGTTTTGTGCTCTGTTTTTGTGATGATTCTTATTTTTACCGTTATTTCTCCGGACGATAGATTGCGAGGTTGACGAGGGAGTTGGACCCGAAGACTTTGAAGACCCCGAAGACTTTGTTGAGCCAGGCAAGCAACCCTTTGACCATGACTATGAACCCTTTTATTGCATGACATATAGCACTTCATTTCGTGATGTTGATCATGTGATGTGGTGACCACTTCCGTGCGATGCCTCTGATACTTCCTTTTTGATACTTGCATCGTGCATGACCCTACCTTCTTATGAGGTTTGTGCGGGTGGGAGTAGTTAGGTTGCTAAGTAGTTGCTATGCAAAGTGGGATGGGGATATGCATGGTGATGGATACAAAAGTGTTTTCAAAGACTTTTCGAAAACCCCATCGGGTGCCACTAATGCCCGAGGGAGATAATGTTGAGCTAGGTAACCACTTGATAATGAAGTGGTGTACCGGAGCAAGTGAGTGTGTGTGGTTTTCGAAAACAGATTGGTGTAAGTTGCGACCGTTATTCCAACCTTACATGTACAACCACGATACCCCTTATGGGACGGGGCTTTGTTGATTACCTTGGTGGGTACTAGCATAGAGCCCGCATTAGTAGTGGCGGGAGTGACGAGGTCACTCTCGATATGGGGTCATGCCTAGTAGGGCGACCATGCGCTATCTTTATAGGCACCGGGCACACCATTGCGTGCCCTCATGGATGATACGTGTGATGTATATCATGAGGGATGGCACCAACGAGTGGACTATTTGTTTAGTATCGCTAGGGGAAAGGCATTGTTCGGGTGCTTACCTCGGGTATGAAATATACCTTGAGTCGTGGATGACACGGAAGTTTCCCGAGTCTTGTGGGTAAAGTGTGCAACCTCTGCAGAGTGTAAAACTATTCGATAGCCGTGTCCATGGTCAAGGACAGTTGGATGACCGCTCTTGTGCTACGTCCAATGTTTACTAAACTTGGTCTGTGTGTGTATGTGTGTGTTGGTAACAAGGATGAAACTTGAGCTGAGTCCGATGACTTGGCATGTTGATGAACATGAGATGTTCAACCCCTGTTTATGATGATAACTGTGACTTGTTGAAATGAATGCCTGCCAACGGTTGATGCATGCTTACTTAAGTTACTTGGTCATGTCATTGCAGTTAAAACTAGTTTTCTGCAAAACTTACCTACTTAGTTCTATATCATGCATTGTTGTACCTTGTACCAAAACTTAGGTTGCTTGCGAGTACATTCAAAGTACTCATTGGCTTGCCACTGGTTATTTAATTGGCCAGGCATAGAAGAGCAAGAATATGGCGAAGAGTTCGTTGGTGACGAACATGCGAACTAGGACGCTTCCCAGTCAGAATGCCTATAGGTTTAAGGCAGATGGCATGGGTTCACGCTTCCGATCAAGATTTCCGCTGCTTATTATGTTTAAGTGTTTGGCCCTTGCGGCCCTATCTATGTAAGACTTGACCTTCATGGTCTTTATTTGTGTAAGACGCTAAATGTGGATGTAAGACTCTTGTTATTCAGCTTCTGTGTGTTGAGTGAGCATTGATCTCTGGGATCACTGTACACGTGCATTCGGTGATCACGACTTATGAGTCGGGGTCCCCACTCATATGGAGCCAAGTGGGAAGACTGCTTACCATTCGCCGAGTTCTCCTACAACAACAGCTATCAGTCCAGTCTACAGATGGCACCATTTGAGGTGTTGTATGGACGCAAGTGCCGCACTCCCCTCAATTGGTCAGAGACCGGAGAAGGACTAGTCTTTGGACCAGATATCTTCCGTGAGGCAGAAGAGCAAGTTCAACTCGTCAGAGAACGCCTGGAGACCGCCAAGTCGAGACAGACGAGCTACGACGACTCTCACCATCGAGAAGCGAACCTCAACGTCGGAGACCATGTCTATCTCCGAGTCACGCCTCTCAAGGGAACCAAGCGCTTCCACGTCAAAGGAAAGCTTGCACCAAGATACATCGGCCCCTTCAAGATCACCGCAAGACGAGGATAAGTTGCCTACCAGCTAGAGCTACCTTCCGAGTTGTCCGATCAGCACAACGTCTTCCACGTGTCACAACTCCGGAAGTGTCTTCAAGTCCCCAATCGCCCCGACCTCTACAAGGACATCGATCATCAAGCCATCGACCTTCAACCAGACCTCACTTATCGTGAGAGACCAGTCCGCATTTTGGATGAAGCCGAGCGTTGCACCCGAAGCCGTACCATCAAGGACTTCAAGGTCCAATGGAGCAACCACACTGAAGCAGAAGCAACCTGGGAGCGTGAAGACTACCTTAGATCAGAGTTCCCTTATCTTTTTAGCGCTTAGCCTAGGAATGTCGGGGAGGAGATTCTTGTAAGGGGGGAGGTCTGTCACACCCTGTGTTTGTATCACTTTGCTATGCTATGGATTTATAAAATTTGGACCCATTTAAAACTTTTTGAGTCCAAGTGCTTGTTTGAGTTGTTTGATGTTTGCTTGTTTGGTTGATTGTGTTTTGGCACCCAAAGACCCTTCCTCTCTCAACACTCACTTCCTTGACCCAAACTCCCTGTCCAATGATCATGCCATGTGTATAGTACCTAAAACTATTTTTATAAAATATTATTTTGGCCAAAAAGCATTTATTCAAATTAGGCTTTATAAAACCCCTGAATTGAGGTTTGTACTACAAGTCCTCAAATTGGGTGGTATGTTTTGCACCAAAGAGTTTATTTGGAACCCACTATATATAAGACTTCCCAAAACCACCAAATATTAATTTTAAAGATTATTTTCCTATTTTATTTAAAGTCTTTTATTTAAGGCCGGAAATGGTCTTTCCTATGGAAAAATTAGTTTTATGCTTTCAAAATATTTGAGAAATTTTAGGGAAACTCAGTGGACATATATTTCCATATATATGAGTTTCAACACATGGTCATGTTTAAAGTATTGGGAAACCCTTCCAAAACCCTTTCTGTCTATTTCAAGCTTTTGAAATGTTTCTATAGGAAATATTCTCAAATAAATCCAGGAAAATTCTAGCAAGTCACACATGCCATTTGATGGATCTTGCAAAGTTTCCTCTGAAATTTCCCAATTGTTTTGCTTCCCCAAAATATCCCAAAACCCTCAGTGTCCAGAATCAAATTCGAACAACTTAACACTGTGAAGTTTCTCCTATTGCCCCCAAACTTTGTGGACATGTTCTAATCCCCAAATAATGATACTACACCAAGTGGTGCATTTAGGAGATTAGCTTAACATGCCTAGATCTACAGAAATCTGATTATGTTATTTTCTACGGTTTACATAGTTTACATTGCAGACTTTTCTCTAATAGGCTCAAACTTTGTGACCCACCTTATTTCTACCCTCTATTTGATCCTTGTAAATATCAGGGCAAGTAGAATCCATTTACCTGCCCAATCCCACATCAAACATCTTCTGGCAGATTGGTAAAACCCTTGTTTTCACCTTTTCCACTATTCTCCATACCCTCAAATTTTTACCACAACTTTCTAGGGTCACCTTGCACCTCCAGTAAAAACCCCAAGGCCTCAGGTCACTGATTGAGGTGGTAAAGCCCTCATTTTACCTCCTGGATAAAAAGTTTTTCCCTTTCGCTCCCCCCTCTTATTCTAGTGGGCCTCCAGGGTATCCAAAGCATCCCCCAACTTGTTTACTCCATCCTAGACCCTCTAGACACTGGTGGCCACGCAGAAGATGCCAGGGCATGCCGTGGCATGCCAAAACGGCACTCTGGAGCGCGCTACAGTGCGCACCCGCACTGTAGCCGCCGCCCAATCGCCAGCCCCGAGAGCCTCGGGCCTCCCCAGCGTGTCCCCCGAGGTGCCCTCGACATCCGCAAAGCTCCAAGTTGTCGGCCCCCTCCTCTCTCCTCCTCCGATGGCCTCCCACACTCGCTCCATGGCCGACCCTCTCGGCCAATCCTCTCCCTCACATGCGCGCGCTTCCCCGCTCCTTCTATCCTTCCCTCTGGCCCTAGACCGACCCAGGAGGACCCCAGACACACACCCTCGAGCCCCCGCGCCCTCTGGCCTCGGCTAGAACCTCGCCGGCGCACCCGAGCTCGGTGGACCACGGGCCACCTATAAGAAGGCGCCCCGAGACCCTCTCTCCCCTCTGTTACCTCTATCCTGCTCCTAATCGACCCCAGCAGAGCCCCAACTCTCCTTCCACTCCCTGTGCTCGGAATCGAGCCGAGCGCCGCCGTCGCTAGTCACCGGCGTCCACGCGGTGAGAGGCCTCCTCTAGCCCCGTTTTCGCTCGATCTGGAACCCCAGCTCCCTCCTGACCCATTTCCCCCTTCTCCCGGTCGTTTTGCAGTCTGAGGCGATGGATTGGAGCATGTCTGAAGCCCCTCCGCCGCGGCTACCTCGTCGCCGGCGACACCCTGCTCTCCGGCAACTCGTTCCACCTCCTCCGAGACGGCGGCGGTCCCCTGAATCCATCCCCGTAGCTAGCTCACCTCGCCGTGCCCTCCTTCGCCGCCGGTGAGCCCCTGACCCCCTTTGGTCATAGGGTTAGGGATGACAGGTGGGGGCCACCTGTCATCCCCACCTCTCTCTCACCTCCCCTCTCTCTCTCTGGCCGATGGGGCCGGCCTGTCAGGTTTAAAACCCCGACCGCCGCGCGCGTGCCCCCTTGCCTGGGCTGGATCCCTTCTGGGCCGGCTCAGCTGCGGTTGTTTCGGCCCAAATGCACAGTAGCTCTTTCTTTTTCTATTTTTCCAGAAACTTGTAAGATTTCCATAGAAATAAATATAGTTCCAAATCCCATGATTCAAATTTGTCAAATCTTGTAATAATATGTAGTATTTATTGATGCCACCTGAGAATTTTTTTGAAAATGTTTTATGTGTTGGTTTTATTTGAAACCTGGTTTTGAATATTTTAAACCACTATTAAAGTAGTTTTCAAAACCTTTTTCACTTCAAAACCAGAGACAAATATTTTATGGTGTTAGTATAGTATTTTACAGAGTGATGTAACATTTTAGAAGTAGATTATGTGCTCTATTTTTGCTGTGTTCTTATTTTTGACCGTTAAAATTTGCGACGCTAGATTGCGTTGTTGACGAGGGAGTTGGACCAGAAGACTTTGAAGACCCCGAGAACTTTGTTGAGCCAGGCAAGCAGCCCCTTGACCATGTCTAAGGAACTTTTTCATGCATGTCATATAGCACTTTATTTCGATGTATTGATCATGATGATGTGGTGACCACTTTGGTGGATGCCTCTGCTACTTTTCCATTGATACTTGCATCGTGCATGACCCTACCTCCTTTTGAGGGTTATGCGGGTGGGAGTAGCTAGGATTGCTAAAATAGATGCTACGCAAATGGGACGGGAATATGCATGGTGTTGGAAACAAAAGCTTTTCCAAAGACTTTTTCAAAAACCCCGTCGGGTGCCAGTAATGCCCGAGGAAGATGATGATGAGCTAGGTAGCCACTTGGTAAAGAAGTGGTGTACCGAGGCAAGTGAGTGTGTGTGTTTTCAAAAACGGATTAGATTTAAGATTTGTCGACCGTCCAAACCTTACATGTACAACCACGATACCCCTTATGGGACGGGCCCTTGTTGATTACTTTGGTAGGTACTAGCATTGAGCCTGCATTACTAGTGGCGGGAGTGATGTGGTCACTCTCGATACGGGGTCGTGCCAGGTAGGGCGACCATGGGCTGTTTTTATAGATGCTGGGCACACCGTTGGTCCCTTCATGGATGATACTGGTGATGTACATCATGAGGGCTGTGTGCCAACGAGTGGACTCTTTGTTAGTATCGTCAAGGGAAAGACATTGTTCGGGTGCTTACCTCGGGTATGTGATATACCGCGAGTCGTGGCTTGACACGGAAGTTCCCCGAGTCTTGTGGGTAAAGTGTTCAACCTCTGCAGAGTGTAAAACTTTTCGAATAGCCGTGTCCACGGTCAAGGGCAGTTGGGTGGTGCTACTTAAACTACGTCCATTGTTTACAAAAACTTGGCGTGTGTGGGTGTGTGAGGCAAAGATGATACTTGAGTCAAGTCAGATGACTTGACGTGATGATTGAACAAGAGATGTTCAAACTTTGTTTATATTGATATCTGTAACCTGTTCATACGGATTCTTGTATCCATTTGATGCATGCTTACAAGTTGATAGGACATGACATTGCACTTAAAATTAGCTTTCTGCAAAACTTACCTACTTAGTGCTATATCATGAATTGTTATACCTTGTTCGAAAACATGGGTTTCTTGCGAGTACATTCAAAGTACTCATTGGCTTGCCAGTGGTTATTTTATTGGCCAGACATGGAAGAGGAGGAATATGGTGAAGATTTCGTTGTCGACGAACAGGCGAACTAGGATCCTTCCCAGTCAGAATGCCTGTAGGGTTAAGGCAGATGGCATGGGTCTACGCTATCTTTTGAGATTTCCGCTGCGAGTTTATGATTGCTATTTGGTCTTCATGGTCCTATCTATGTAAGACTTGACCTCGATGGTCTTTATTTGTGTAAGACGGTATGTATGGATGTAAGACTCTTGTTATTCAGCTTCTGTGTGTTCAGTGAGCATTGATCTCTGGGATCACTGTACACGTGCATTCGGTGATCACGACTTATGAGTCGGGGTCCGCACAGAACGCCGCCGTCTCGAGGCGGAACTTGGGAAAGAGCACTTTTGCCCTCTGGCAGAGTGATTCCGCCGGGGGAACTTCCCTCCCGAAGGGGGAAATCGAATCCATCGTCATCACCAACACCCCTCTCATCTTTGGGAGGCCAATCTTCATCAACATCTTCCACATCACCATCTCCTCTCAAACCCTAGTTCATCTCTTGTTTTCAATATTTGTACCGGAACCTCAAATTGGTACCTGTGGGTGAGTAGTAGTGTTGATTACATCTTGTAGTTGATTACTATATGGTTTATTTGGTGGAAGATTATATGTTCAGATCCATTATGCTATTCAATACCCCTCTGATTTTGAGCATGAATATTATTTGTGAGTAGTTACCTTTGTCTTGAGGTCACGGGAGAAGCCATGTTGCAAGTAATCATGTGAATTTGATATGTGTTCAATATTTTGATGATATGTATGTTGTGATTCCCTTAGTGGTGTCATGTGAACGTCGACTACATGACACTTCACCGTCCTTGGGCCTAAGGGAATGCATTGTGGAGTAGTTATTAGATGATGGGTTTCTAGAGTGACAGAAGCTTAAACCCTAGTTTATGCGCTACTTCGTAAGGGGCTGATTTGGATCCAAACGTTTAATGCTATGCTTAGATTTTATCTTAATACTTTTCTCATAGTTGCGGATGCTTGCGAGGGGGTTAATCATAAGTGGGAGATTTGTTCAAGTAAGAACAGCACCGAAGCACCGGTCCACCCACATATCAAATTATCAAAGTACCTAACACGAATCAAACCAACATGATAAAAGTGACTAGATGAAATTCCTGTGTACCCTCAAGAACAATTTACCTATTATAAGAAACTGTTCTGGCCTGTCCTTTGCCACAAAAGGATTGGGCTACCTTGCTGCATTTTATTTACCATTACCGTTACTTGCTCGTTACCAATTATCTTGCTATCAAACTATGTGTTACCTACAATTTCAGTGCTTGCAGAAGTTACCTTGCTGAAAATCGCTTGTCATTTCCTTCTGCTCCTCGTTGGGTTCGACACTCTTACTTATCAAAAGGACTACGATTGACCCCCTATACTTGTGGGCCATCAAGACTCTTTTCTGGCGCCGTTGCTGGGGAGTGAAGCTCTCTTGGTAAGTGGAAATCGGTAAGGAAAAACTTATACTACGTGCTGAAATTTATTGTCACTTGCTACTATGGAAAACAATCCTTTGAGGGTTTGTTCGGGGTATCTTCACCTCGACCGGAACCACAATTAGTCACCCCTCAACTTACTGCACCTACTGAAAACTTTGGCTATGAAATTCCTTCGGGTATGGTAGAACAACTGCTAGCTAATACTTATGCAGGAGATGGAACTGAACATCCTTATATGCACCTAATACATGTGAAAGAATTTGTGGATTATTTGAGCTTGCAAGTTTACCCGGAGATGAAGTGAAGCAGAAGGTTTTCCCTTTATGTTTGAAGGTAAAAGCATTGACATGGTATAGGCTATGTGATGATATTGGATCATGGAACTGGAATCGATTGCAATTAGAATTCCATAAAAAGTTTTATCCTATGCATCTAGTTCATCATGATCGGAATTATATATATAATTTTTGGACTCGTAAAGGAGAAAGCATCGCTCTAGCTTGGGGGAGGCTTAATTCAATGTTATATTCATGCCCCATTCATGATATCCCGAGAGAAGTTATTATTGAGAATTTTTATGCTCGGCTTTCCATAATGATCAATCCATGCTCGATACTTCTTGTACTGGTTCTTTTATGAAGAAGACTATTGAATTCAAGTGGGATCTCTTAGAAAGAATTAAACGCAACTCTGAAGATTGTGAACTCGACGAATGTAATGAGTCATGTATAAAGCTTAAGTTTAATTTCTTCTTTAACAGTGGGTTGCTTTTCACAAGTTTAGCACTAAATATGGCCTTGACTCTGAGATAGAAGCCTCTTTCTGTGAATCATTTGCTACTCATGTTGATCTCCCTAAGGATAAGTGGTTTAAATATCACCCCCTGTTAAAGAAGAAATTAAAGAACCGGTAAAAGCCAAAGATGAAACCATCATTTACAATGTTGATCCAGTTGTGCCTACTGCTTATATTGAAAAACCACCTTTCCCTGTTAGGATAAAGGAACATGCTAAGGTATCAACTGTGGTTCGCAAAAGTAATATTAGAGCACCTAAGCCCTCTGAGAAAATTAAAGTAGAACCTAGCATTGCTATGGTTAAAGATCTCCTGGTAGAAACTATGGATGGGCATGTTATCTACTTCTGTGATGAAGCTGCTAGAATTGCTAAACCCGATGAAAAAGATAAACATAGACCCGTAGTGGGCATGCCTGTTATCTCGGTCAAAATAGGAGATCATTGCTATCATGGTTTATGTGATTTGGGTGCTAGTGTGAGTGCTATTCCTTTTACCTTATACCAAGAAATTATGAATGACATAGCACCCGCTGAAATAGAAGACATTGATGTTACTATCAAATTTGCTAATAGAGACACCATCACACCACTTGGGATTGTTAGAGATGTTGAAGTCTTGTGTGGGAAAGTAAAATATCCTACTAATTTTCTAGTTCTTGGTTCCCCACAAGATGACTTTTGTCCAATTATCTTTGGTAGACCTTTCTTGAACACCGGTAATGCTAAGATAGATTGTGAAAAACAAACTGTCGGTGTTAGTTTTGGTGAGGTGTCTCATGAGTTTAATTTTTCCAAGTTTAGTAGACAACCTCGTGATAAAGAATTATCTAGTAAGGATGAAATAATTGGTCTTGCTTCTATTGTCGTACCTCCTACTGATCCACTAGAACAATATTTGCTAGACCATGAAAAAGATATGCACTTGCATGAAAGAAATGAAATAGATAAAATTTTCTTTGAACAACAACCACTCCTAAAACACAATTTGCCTATTGAAACCCTTGGAGGTCCTCCTCCACTTGAAGGTGATCCTGTGTTTGAATTAAAGCAATTGCCTGATACTTTGAAGTATGCTTATCTTGATGAGAAAAAGATATATCCTGTTATTATTAGTGCTAACCTTTCAGAACATGAAGAAGAAAGATTATTAAAAATTCTGAGGAAGCATCGGGCTGCTATTGGATATACTCTTGATGATCTTAAGGGCATTAGTCCCACTCTATGTCAGCACAAGATTAATATGGAACCTAACGCTAAACCCGTTGTTGATCATCAACGACGATTGAATCCTAAGATGAAAGAAGTGGTAAGAACTAAAATATTAAAGCTTCTGGAAGCAGGTATAATCTATCTCATAGATGATAGTAGATGGGTAAGTCCCGTTCATTGTGTCCCTAAGAAGGGAGGTATTACTGCTGTTCCTAATGATAAAAATGAACTCATTCCACAAAGAATTGTCACTGGCTATAGAATGGTCATTGATTTTAGAAAATTAAATAAAGCTACTAGAAAAGACCATTACCCTCTGCCCTTCATTGATTAGATGCTAGAAAGATTATCTAAGCACACACACTTTTGTTTTCTAGATGGATATTATGGTTTCTCTCAAATACCTGTATCACAATCTGATCAAGAGAAAACCACCTTTACTTGTCCTTTTGGAACCTATGCTTATAGACGTATGCCTTTTGGTTTATGCAATTCACATGCTACCTTTCAAAGATGCATGACTGCTATATTCTCTTATTTTTGTGAAAAGATTGTGGAGGTTTTCATGGCTGATTTTTCCGTTTATGGAACTTCTTTTGATGATTGCTTAAGCAACCTTGATCGAGTTTTGCAGAGATGTGAACAAACTAATCTTGTCTTGAATTGGGAGAAGTGCCACTTTATGGTTAATGAAGGTATTGTCTTGGGGCATAAAATATATTGAACAAGGTATTGAGGTGGATAAAGCTAAAGTTGATGCAATTGAGAAAATGCCATGTCCTAAAGATATTAAAGGTGTTCGAAGTTTCCTTGGTCATGCTGGTTTCTATAGGAGGTTCATTAAAGACTTCTCTAAAATTTCTAGGCCTCTTACTAATCTTTTATAAAAGGATATTCCATTTGTTTTTGATGATGATTGTGTAGAAGCCTTTGAAACACTCAAGAATGCCTTAACTTCTGCGTCTATCGTTCAACCACCTGATTGGAACTTGCCTTTTGAAATTATGTGTGATGCTAGTGATTATGCTATTGGTGCTATTCGAGGACAAAGAGTTGATGAGAAGTTAAATGTTATCCATTAGGCTAGCCAAACTCTAGACAGTGCCCAACGAAATTATGCTACTATTGAAAAAGAATTTTTAGCAGTTGTGTTTGCTTGTGATAAATTTAGATCCTACATTGTTGATTCCAAAGTCATTGTTCACACCGATCATGCAGCTATAAAATATCTTATGGAAAAGAAAGATGCTAAACCTAGACTCATTAGGCGGGTTCTCTTACTTCAAGAATTTGATTTACATATCATTGATAGGAAGGGAGCTGAGAACCCCGTAGCCGATAACTTGTCTAGGTTAGAAAATATTCTTGATGACCCACTACCCGTTGATGATAGCTTTCCTGATGAACAGTTAGCTGCAATAAATGTTTCTCAAAACACTTCCTGGTATGCTGATTAGGCTAACTATATTGTTGCTAAATATATACCACCTAGTTTCACATACCAACAAAAGAAAAAAATCTTCTATGATTTGAGACATTACTTTTGGGATGACCCACATCTTTATAAAGAAGGGGTAGATGGTATTATTAGACGTTGTGTACCTGAGAACGAACAGGAACAAATCCTACGGAAATGTCATTCCGAAGCTTATGGAGGACATCATGCGGGAGATAGAACTGCTCATAAGGTATTGCATTCCAGTTTTTATTGGCCTACTCTCTTCAAGGATGCCCGTAAGTTTGTCTTGTCTTGTGATGAATGTCAAAGAATTGGTAATATCAGTAAGCGTCAGGAAATGCCTATGACTTATTCACTTGTTGTCGAACCATTTGATGTTTGGGGTTTTGATTATATGGGACCTTTTCCTTCCTCCAACGGGTACACTCATATTTTGGTTGCTGTTGATTATGTCACTAAGTGGGTAGAAGCTATTCCAACTAGTAGTGCTGATCACAACACCTCCATTAAAATGCTTAAAGAAGTTATCTTCCCGAGGTTTGGAGTCCCTAGATATTTAATGACTGATGGTGGTTCACACTTTATTCATGGTGCTTTCCGTAAGATGCTTGCTAAATATGATGTTAACCATAGAATTGCATCACCCTATCATCCTCAATCTAGTGGTCAAGTCAAACTTAGCAATAGAGAAATATAATTAATATTACAAAAAACTGTCAACAGGTCTCGAAAGAATTGGTCTAAGAAACTTGATGATGCACTTTGGGCCTATAGAACAGCTTATAAAAATCCTATGGGTATGTCTCCATACAAAATGGTATATGGAAAAGCTTGTCATTTGCCTCTAGAGTTAGAACATAAAGCATTTTGGGCAATTAAAGAACTCAATTATGATTTCAAACTTGCCGGTGAGAAGAGGCTATTTGATAGTAGCTCACTAGATGAATGGAGAACCCAAGCTTATGAAAATGCCAAAATATTCAAAGAAAAAGTAAAAAGATGGCATGACAAAAGAATCCAAAAGCAGGAATTCAAAATAGGAGACTATGTTCTTTTGTACAACTCTCGTTTAAGATTTTTTCCAGGCAAGCTTCTCTCCAAATGGGAAGGGCCATATATTATCGAAGAGGTTTATCGTTCTGGAGCTATCAAGATTAATAATGCCGAAGGTAATAACCCGAAGGTGGTTAATGGACAAAGAATTAAACACTATATCTCAGGTATGCCTATTAATGTTGAAAGCAATGTTATCCAAACCATGACACCGGAGGAACACATAAAAGAAACCTTCCGGAACACTCCAGAATTCTTAAACGAGGAGGTACGTGATACGGTAAGTAAACGGACTCCAAAAAATCCACAAAAATATTTTCTGTCAGTGAATATTACAAAAAATAGCAAAATAAGATATAAATGGGAAAGCAACCGAGGTAAGCTCGATACTGATACGTCTCCAATGTATATACTTTTCCTCACTCTTTTGCCCTTGTTTTGGACCCTAATTTGCATGATTTGAGTGGAACTAACCCGGACTGACACTGTTTTTAGCAGAACTACCATGGTGTTGTTTTTGTGCAGAAATAAAAGTTCTCGGAATGGAACGAAACTTTTTGGAGATTTATTTCAGAATAAATGAGAATTATTGGAGCCAAAATACACCGCAGAGGGGGGCCAGGGTGAGCATCACCCACCAGGGCGTGCCAGGCCCCCTGGGCTCGCCCAGGTGGGTTGTGCCCACCTTGTGGCCCCACTTTCCCTAACTCCGGCACTATAAATTCCTAAATTTCGAGAAAAATTAGGGAGAAAAATTATCGGGTTTCACGATACGGAGCCACCGCCACCTCATGTTCTTCATCGGGAGGCCAGATCTGGAGCCCGTTTGGGGCTCCGGAGAGGGGAATCTTCGGTATTTATCATCACCAACCTTTCTCCATCGCCAATTCCATGATGCTCCCTACCGGGAGTGAGTAATTCCTTCGTAGGCTTGCTAGTCGGTGAGGAGTTGGATGAGATTCATCATGTAATCGAGTTAGTTTTGTTAGGGCTTGATCACTAGTATCCATTATGTTCTGAGATTGATGTTGCTATGACTTTGCTATGCCTAATGCTTGTCACTAGGGCCCGAGTGCCATGATTTCAGATCTGAACCGTTTATGTTATCATCTCCATATCTATGTTCTTGATCCGATCTTGCCTAGTCGTATGCACCTATTACGTGTTATGATCCGTCAACCCCATAGTGACAATATTTGGGATACTTCACGGTGATGACCTTAGTTTGAGGAGTTTATGTATTCACCATGTGTTAATGCTTTGTTCCGGTTCTCTATTAAAAGGAGGCCTTAATATCCATTAGTTTCCTTATGGACCCCGCTGCCATGGGAGGGTAGGACAAAAGATGTCATGCAAGTTCTTTTCCATAAGCACGTATGACTATTTACGGAATACATGCCTACATTACATTGATGAACTGAGCTAGTTTTGTATCGCCCTAGGTTATGACTGTTACATGACGAATATCATCCAACGAGTTACCGATCCAGTGCCTACGACCTTTTCACTTATTGCTCTTGCTAAGTTACTATTACTGTTGCTGCTGTTCCAACTGCTACAAAACTACTGCTACTACTGTTACCACTATTGGTACTGTCACTACAGCTATCAAACTATCATACTACTGTGCTACTGATTACTTTGCCACAGATATTTAATCTCCAGGTGTGGTTGAATTGACAACTCAACTGCTAATACTCTGAAGTATTCTTTGGCTCCCCTTGTGTCGAATCTATAAATTTGGGTTGAATACTCTACCCTCGAAAACTGTTGCGATCCCCTATACTTGTGGGTTATCAAGACCTTTTTCTGGCGCCGTTGCCGGGGAGCATAGCAATATTTGTTGAGTCACTTGGGATTTATATCAATCTATCACTATGAAGAATCTAAAGGATACTAAGACCAAGATTTTTCCCTCTACTACGAGGGGAGGTAAGGAACTGCCATCACACTCTGCACTTGATTCACCTTCTGTTATGAGTAAGCTTGAAACACCACCACATGCTAGTAATCCTGCTATGTCGCAAGTTATTGATGATGCTACCGCTGCTATGAATTATGCTATTGATGATGCTAGTACCATGTTGATGATAATGTGCCGCTAGGAGAATTTCTCGATGAACAAATTGCTAGAGCTAAAGAGAATGAAGCTGCTGAAATTGATGAGATTGCTGAAATTGATGAAGCTTATGAAACTGATGATAATTATGAAAGCCCTATTAGTCCTAGCTGTCCTAAGTTTGAAAAGCCTAAGATACCCGAAGGTTATGTTATGGACAAAGAGATAACTAGAGAAATTCTTTCTTGCAAGGATAGAGACGATCTTAAGAAATTACTATGAAAGTATAAGGAAAAGACTTTGAATGCTAGAATGAAATGTGATCCTAAGTTTGCTACTTCACCTATCCTTGGTACTGATAAGGATTATGAATTCTCTGTTGACCCAGAGTTAATTACTTTGGTTGAATCTGATCCTTTCCATGGCTATGAAACTGAAACTGTAGTGGCACACCTTACTAAGCTGAATGATATGGCCACCCTCTTTGCTCATGATGAGAAGATTCGCTACTATTATATCCTTAAGCTATTTCCGTTCTCATTAAAGGGTGATGCTAAGACATGGTACAATACTCTTGCTCCTGGTTGTGTGCGTAGTCCCCAGGATATGATCTACTACTTCTCTGAAAAATATTTTCCTGCTCACAAGAAACAAGCTGCCTTACAGGAAATATTTAACTTTGTGCAATTTGAAGAAGAGAGTCTCCCACAAGCTTGGGGGGGGGGGGCTTCTCCAATTGCTTAATGCTTTGCCTGATCATCCTCTCAAGAAAAATGAAATACTTGATATCTTTTATAATGGACTAACCGATGCTTCTAGGGACTTCCTAGATAGTTGTGCTGGTTGTGTTTTCAGGGAACGAACTGTTGAACAAGCTGAGGAATTATTGAATAACATATTGAAGAATTATGATGATTGGACTCTCCCTGAATCACTGCCTAAACCTACTCCGAAGAAGAGGGGTATCTTATTTCTCAGTCCTGAAGATATGCAAGAGGCAAAGAAATCTATGAAGGAAAAAGGTATTAAAGCTGAGGATGTTAAGAATTTGCCACCTATTGAAGAAATATACGACCTTGACACACCACCACCTCCACAGGTGGTAGAGGTAAATTCTTTATTAAAGTTTAATGAAAGTGACATCCCTCACAATAAACATCCTAGTCAATGCTTATATGAGTTTGACAACTATATTATGAAGCAAGATCATTTCAATGCCCATGTTCTGAAACAATTGAAATACAATTCCGATATGATTGCTCGCTTGAGTGACTTGCTATTTAGAATCATTAATGATGTTAGAGGTGTAGGAAAGCATGCCTCTATGGTTCAAACTCAGTTAGAACAAGTTGCTAAGTCTCAAAAAGAATTGCTTGATGAAATGAATAATAATATGCATGATTTTGCTGCTAGAGTAGTAACTAGCGGAGGTAGAATGACCCAAGAACCACTTTATCCTAAGGGTCATCCTAAAAGAATTGAACAAGACTCTCAGAAAATTAATAGTGATGCACCTAGTCCTTCTAAGAAGAAAAAGAAAAAGAAAAATGATAGGACTTTGCATACCTCTAGTGAACCTGAGACACAAAAACCTCCTGATAATAATGATGTCTCTATTTCCGATGCCGAAACTCAATCTGGTAGTGAACATTCACCTAGTGATAATGAAAATGGTAATGATGATGTTCACGATGATGCTCAACCTAGTAATGATAAAGAACCAGGTAATGATGTTGAAATAGGGCCTGCTCCTGATCTTGATAACCCACAACCTAAAAATCAACGGTATGATAAAAGATACTTTGTGGCTAGGAAACATGGTAAAGAAAGAGAGCCATGGGTTCAGAAACCCATGCCATTTCCACCTAAGCCATCTAAGAAAAAGGATGATGAAGAATTTGAGCGCTTTGCTGAAATGATTAGGCCAGTCTTTTTGCGTACCCGCTCAACTGGTATTTTGAAGATGGCTCCTTATGCAAAGTATATGAAAGACATCATCACTAATAAAAGAAAGATACCGGAAGCTGAAAGCTCCACCATGCTTGCTAATTATTCTTTTAAGGATGGAGTACCTAAAAAACTTGGAGATCCTAGAATACCAACTATACCTTGCTCCATTAAGAGAAACTATGTCAAAGCTGCTTTGTGTGATTTGGGAGCCGGTGTTAGTGTTATGCCTTTCTCCTTATATAAAAGACTTGATTTGAATAAACTCACACCTACTGAGATATCATTGCAAATGGCTGACAAATCAACTGCCATAGCTATCAGTATTTGTGAGGATGTGCCCATTGTTGTTGCAAACGTTACTATCTTAACTGACTTTGTTATTCTTGAGATGCCCGAGGACGACAACATGTCGATTATCCTTGGTAGACCCTTTTGAATACTGCAGGGGCTGTTATTGATTGCAATAAAAGCAAAGTCACTTTTCATATCAATGGTAATGAGCATACGGTGCACTTTCCGAAGAAACAATTCCAAGTGAATGGTATAAATGTTATTGAAGAATCTCCCACCATTACTATTGGAAGTTTTCAATTACCTCTTCCTACCGCCAAAAAGAAATATGATACACTTATTGTCGGGGATATGCACATCCCCATTGAGGTAACTTAGTGTTTTACGAAAGTTCTTCGGTTTCATGCTAATTGGAAGTGTTTGTTAATAAGACTTGATCAACCTTATTAATGAATCATTTTCGAGAGGTATGAAGTCGATGAATCTAGTAAGCACAACTATCAGCTCCCACCTTTTATTTTCTGTTTTAGTCAGTCAAATAAAAGAAAATGCCATGTTTATCCTGTTTTCTGTTTTCTCCGTGCAATAAAAAATGACCCAAAAATATAAATTCTCAGAATGCCCTGAAAATTTAACACGATTATTTTCCAATTATTCATGATTTTTTGGTGCAAATAACACCAGAGGGGGGGTGCACCTGGTGCCCACAAGACACCAGGGCGCGCCAGCACCCCCAGGCGCGCCCTGGTGGGTTGTTGCCCCCTCGTGGCCCCCCTCACTTATTTCTTTAGCCCACATCATCACCTACCTCCAACAAAAAATCACCACAACCACCATTTTTGTGTTCTTGCTCTCCAACCCGCGGATTTTGATCTCTTTGCTCGAAGCTCCATTTTCGAAACTGTTTGGAGGGATTGCTTCTTGGAATAAAATGCAAATCTTTAGGAAGTTTTCCTCCAAGAAAAATGCCAAGGGAGTCATTGGGGAATCATCGGACAATGACCTTCACATCCCAAGAAAGGTCGAGGTGCGGCCGTGTGAATGGCCGCATGATGCCTTCATGGAGGAGGCCGGGTTCCATCAAGAGTTCGCTCAGTTTGTCGCAAATGCCGGGTTAAGCGAGTTCTTCGCAGCTAAGTGTGACCAATATCACATCCTTACGAATTCCTTTGTGCAAAGCTTTAATTATTTAGGGAGAAACAATCCTCCTGAAGTGGAGTTTAATCTTTATGCTGAAACTTACAGAATGTCGTTAACCGACTTCTATAACATATGCATGATTCCTTCTGATGGGGACCTGAGAGAACCTAGGTCATCTGAGTTTGAGGATCTTCTCCTCGCGTTAACCGTGGGTGAAGATAGAGGCGAGTCGAGCGCCACTGCTACTAGTTTACAATTTCCCTCAGTACATTATTTCGCTTTGGTCATCACTAAGTGTTTAACCGCTAGGGAGAAGGTCAACGCACTCAGTGCTCCTGACCTTGCTATTTTACGTCGTGCACTTTATGATGATCACACCATTAGTATGGGAGCCATTATTGCTCGACGCTTACATCTTAACAAAACTAAGGGAAAGATACATGGTGGTATTTAAGATACTCGTTTAGCGGACCACTTTAGAATCCCATTTCGCCCTCATGATTATCTCTTATCCCGAGTTTACCTTGATCATAAGACACTGCAGGATCACCAATTCCTTGACGTAACTGAGTCTCCCTGTGATATTCATTATAACTTAGTATTTAGCAAGGAAACACGTGATGTTATTCCTCTGCCTGCACCTGCTTTGTTTGATCCTATTGCCAGGAACGGATACTGGATTATGCCAGATGACATTACAGCCTACCGAAACAACCTAGCAGCCGCTGAGGAAGAGCCCCAGGGGTGGGATGCTCAGGTGCCGCCTCCACCTTACTACGACTTGGGACCGGATGGCTACTATGGATGGTGATTACCAAGCTAGGTCAAAAGCCTAAGCTTGGGGGAGTACGTATTTCCACCGACATTACATTCATGTTCACACATTCCATTCCAGTTGTCGGTGTTCACACTCTTTCATTGTATTATCCATGCTTGATTTGTATTCTCGCTTTCTTCTTGTGTGTTTGAAAAACTTTGAGAAAACCCAAAAATATTTCCTACTTCTTTTTAGTTTTTCTTTCTAGCTTAGTTTAATTGTAGCATCAAAAGAAAACCCAAAAAGATTTCTCGTTTCTTCTTTTACTTGTTGGGAGCTTTCCCGTGTAAATAGTTTTTCTCGTTTTGTTTTTCCTCTTTAATTTGCTTGCTTCAAGAAAAACCCAAAACTCCAAAAATATTTCAGTGTGTTTCTCTGAAATTCTTTTCTTTTTACTTGAGTCGTACCTAGGAGAAGACCACCATGAAATTGTTGAGTGGCTCTCATCTGCATTATTGTTTATCCAACAAAGATCCCATATTACTTTGTCTTCTCCTCTTGAATAAAATGTTTGTAGATTCCAGCTTAGTCCACGGCACTCTTGCACTATTATTATCTTATTATTGTTTGATCGTGCAAGTGAAAGACAATAATGACGATATTTGATGAATCGACTGTGGCAGAGAAAAGCGGGTATAAACTCAACTTGTTTTTGTTTTTGTAAATATGTTTAACCTAGTATCCCTTGATTCAGCTCATTATGATCAAACATGTTTGCAATGACCATTAGAGATTATAGTTGTTCATGCCATGCTTAAGTAGCTAGGAGTGGATAATGATTTATCTTGGGTGTCAACATGCATTAAAATGGTTGTGATGCGGTATGATGATATGGTATCCTTCTCTGAATGTTTCAAGTGGCTTGACTTGGCACATGTTCACGCATGTAGTTGAATCAAAAGCAACATAGCCTTCATGATATTTATGTTCATGGTGTCCATATCCTACTCATGCTAGTATTCAATGTTGATTATATGTAATGCATGTTCATGACCGTTTTCGCTCTCTAGCTGGCCGCTTCTCAATCTAATTGCTAGCCTTCGCCTGTACTAAGCGGAAATACTGCTTGTACATCAAAACCCTTAAACCAAGTTATGCCAGATGAGTCCACCATATCTACCTATATGCGGTATTACCCTGCCATTCCAATTAAATTTGCATGTGCCACCTCTAAAAATTCAAATGAACATCTGTTTTGTGTGCCTGGACCGCTCATGAAGCGACAGGGGGCGGTCAGTATCTTCCATGCTAAGTGGGTTATTCTCATGATGAGTGTTTATTCACTTGTCCTTACACGAGAGGGGCGGTAATAGGGATTCCCAGTCCCGAAATCAAAAATCAAAAATAATTAAACAAAACTCCCCCAGGAATGTTGTTGGTTTGGACGGTACCCGTGGATGCAGCTCGCCGTGGAGTGTGATTGTTGGTGGAGGGGGAGTAAACCTTTACTTTTACCACATGGGAACCGCCGCTATTTTTTTTAGCATGGAAGATATTGATAACTCTTGGTTGTGACGTTGACTGGAAAGGTGTACCTCTCAAAATTATATCTATCTCTGTTTTAAACTTTGAGCTCTGGCACCGCTGCAAATCCATGCTTCCCTCTGCGAAGGGACTATCTATTTACTTTTATGTTGAGTCATCACCTTCTCAAACAATCGCCAGACCTGAGAGCACTATTGTCATCCTCATGCATTGTGTATAGTTGATGTTGGGTGCAGCATGACTGGATCTTTTCTACCATGAATTACAATGTTTAGTCGTTGCTTGAACTTTGGAGGTGCTCTACATTTATGTTTTGCGGTGTCAGAAAGGGCTAGCGAGATACCACTATTGTCATATTGTATCATGATTGTTTTGACAAAGTGTTGGCGTTTGAGATACCTTATTATTGCTCGCTAGTTGCTTATGTTATTGTTATGAGTAAATATAATTTCTAAGAGTTATTGTTGAAATGGTTAGTCATAATCTTTCCTGAAAACCTGGGTGCTACTTAAGCATATATATGTAAACAAGAACAAAAGAGTTCATAAAAGTTTTTCTTTATCACTTTCAGTTTGTCAACTGAATTGCTTGAGGACAAGCAAAGGTTTAAGCTTGGGGGAGTTGATACGTCTCCAACGTATCTAATTTTCCTCACTCTTTTGCCCTTGTTTTGGACTCTAATTTGCATGATTTGAATGGAACTAACCCGGACTGACGCTGTTTTCAGCAGAACTGCCATGGTGTTTTTTTGTGCAGAAATAAAAGTTCTCGGAATGGAATCGAACTTTTTGGAGATTTATTTCAGAATAAATGAGAATTATTGGAGCCAAAATACACCGCAGAGGGGGGCCTGGGTGAGCATCACCCACCAGGGCGCGCCAGGCCCCCTGGGCGCGCCCTGGTGGGTTGTGCCCACCTTGTGGCCCCACTTGCCCTAACTCCGCCACTATAAATTCCTAAATTTGGAGAAAAAATCAGGGATAAAGAATTATCGCGTTTCATGAGACGGAGCCGCTGCCACCTCCTGTTCTTCATCGGGAGGCCAGATCTGGAGCCCGTTTGGGGCTCCGGAGAGGTGAATCTTCGGTCTTTGTCATCACCAACCTTTCTCCATCGCCAATTCCATGATGCTCCCCACTGGGAGTGAGTAATTCCTTCGTAGGCTTGTTGGTCGGTGATGAGTTGGATAAGATTCATCATGTAATCGAGTTAGTTTTGTTAGGGCTTGATCACTAGTATCCATTATGTTCTGAGATTGATGTTGCTATGACTTTGCTGTGCCTAATGCTTATCACTAGGGCCCGAGTGCCATGATTTCAGATCTGAACCGTTTATATTATCATCTCCATATCTATGTTCTTGATCCGATCTTGCCTAGTCATATGCACCTATTACGTGTTATGATCCGTCAACCCCATAGTGACAATATTTGGGATACTTCGCGGTGATGACCGTAGTTTGAGGAGTTCATGTATTCACCATGTGTTAATGCTTTGTTCCGGTTCTCTATTAAAAGAGGCCTTAATATCCCTTAGTTTCCTTATGGACCCCGCTGCCACGGGAGGGTAGGACAAAAGATGTCATGCAAGTTCTTTTCCATAAGCACGTATGACTATTTACGGAATACATGCCTACATTACATTGATGAACTGAGCTAGTTCTGTATCTCCCTAGGTTATGACTGTTACATGACGAATATCATCCAATGAGTTACCGATCCAGTGCCTACGACCTTTTCACTTATTGCTCTTGCTAAGTTACTATTACTATTGCTGCTGTTCCGACTGCTACAGAAATACTGCTACTACTGTTACCACTATTGTTACTGTCACTACTGCTATCAAACTATCATACTACTGTGCTACTGATTACTTTGCCGCAGATATTTAATCTCTAGGTGTGGTTGAATTGACTACTCAACTGCTAACACTCTCAAGTATTCTTTGGCTCCCCTTGTGTCGAATCTATAAATTTGGGTTGAATACTCTACCCTCGAAAACTGTTGCGACCCCCCTATACTTGTGGGTTATCAAATACACCAGGGCACGCCAGCCCTACCAGGCGCGCCCTGGTGGGTTGTGCCCATCTCTGGCGCGCCCTGGTGGATTGTTCCCACCTCGCACACCTTCCCGACTCCGTTTTCCTTCCATATTCTTGCTTCCCAAGTAAAAAAATTCTCTATATATACCCCCGATTGTTTTGACCACAACATCGCAAAAAAATCCCCTGTTCTTGTTTCGTGCTGTTTTCCTGGCAGATCTGAAAATATGCCGTCTGAAGATTCAGAGGGGGAGAGCTATGTTGCTGACTATATTGCAAACCCTCAGATCTATGGAGAAGTGGAGCATTATGGATGGACCACAGACGAGGAGGAAGATGCTGCCATGAAGGAAACAAAGGATGATAGCTCTGAGGAAGAGGATGACCCACTACCTCAGCCCGGAGACATGCATGTGGAATTCAAGAAGTCAAGCCTCCCTAAAGGATACAAACCCGAGGTTCAATTTATTCCATCTCGTTTTCTGCAGGAGAGCAAGGCGGCATTATGCAAAAAGAATATTAAAGCTCGAGTTAGAGAATGATGATATAAGGGAGGAAAATTTTATGCTCAAATATAAGTTGAAGAAGAAGGCTACTTCATCACCACCACCTTCATCATCTTCACCACCAAAGGAGAATTGTGCACACGAGTATGGGCACTCCCCTTGGCTTGAGCCAAGCTTGGGGGAGGTGCCCAGGTATCGTATCACCATCACTTTTATTCACCTTTACCTATTTTCGTTCGATCCTTAGCTTTTTCTTGATTTAGTTGAATAAAAGTTTAGCATGATCTATTTTCGAGTGTTAGTTTCATGATCTATCTATCTATGTAATCGAGTGAGAGTTATATAATAAAGTTTAGTTTGAGCTTTTGCTTCTTTACTTTCTTGTTGCAATCAAAATAGAAAGTAAATAAATGAAAAGAATCATATGCTAATCTTATGGTAAGTAATGACATCACATAAGGAAAAGTATAAGTAGTAAAATTTATTGGAGATTGACAAGCATAGCATTGGTCAATGATGCAATTCATGAAAGAATTAATAAGGGAAGAGAAGATTCACATGCAAATACACTATCTTGGACATCTTTTATGATTGTGAGCCCCCATTAAATATTATATGTCAAAATTGTTGACGTTGGACAAGGAAGACAACGTAATGATTTATGTTTGTTCATATTCACATAGAAGTTATATTGTCATAGATCCTTCAACATGTGGTGCTTGCTCAATATATTTGCTAGCCAAAAATTCCGCACTAAGTAGAGATACTACTTGTGCATCCAAAAACCCTAAACCCAAACTCATGTTTTGAGAGTCCACCATACCTACCTATGGATCGAGTAAGATCCTTCAAGTAAGTTGTCATCGGTGCAATAAGGCAATAAAAATTGCTTCTAAATGTGTTTGATCAATTAGTGTAAGAGAAAATTGAGTGTTGTACGAACTTATGATGGCAAAGTAATAAAAGCGACGGACTGCATAATAAAGGTTTCTATCATAGGGGGCAATATAGCGTGATGTTCTTTTACATTAAGGGATTTGGCATACAAACCAATAAGCGCATGACAACCTCTGCTTCCCTCTACGAAGGGTCTATCTTTTACTTTTATGTATTTAATTTTATGCAAGAGTCAAAGTATTCTTCCCTATTCCTTTTTTACTTTCTCTTTTTGCAAGCATCATTTGGTGAGGAAAGATCTAGGCACATATATCCAGTTGGATGTGAGTGAGCATGAGTTATTATTGTTGACATAACCCTTGAGGTGAATACATTGGGAGGCGAAACTATAAGCCCCTATCTTTCTATGTGTCCGGTTGAAACTTTTTGCTCATGGGTATGCTGTGAGTGTTAGCAATCATAGAAAACTAAATGATGGTTGAGTATGTGGACTTGCCAAAAGGCTCCGACACGAGACCCTTCCTGAAAATATGATGAATTGTAGTTGCAAAGTTGACTCAGAACATAGTTAGTTGGTTTTCAATAAGGTTTATGCTTTATACTTCTATGTTGTGATGAATTGTTACTTGTTCATGAGAAGTTATATGATGAAGTTATATAATAAAAGTTATATGAATAAGTTCTATGAATAAGTTCTATGATAAAGTTTGTTGCTGCTATGATAATAAGCATGATGCTACTATGTCCGTATTTTGTTTTTATCGACACCTCTCTCTGAAACCATGTGGACATGCTTTTCAATATCGGCTTTCGCTTGAGGACAAGCGAGGTCTAAGCTTGGGGGAGTTGATACGTCCATTTTGCATCATGATTTCCTACTGTTATTTATAATGTTTTGATGTATAATAATGCTTTAGGGAGTGATTCTAATGCCTTTTCTCTCATAATATGCAAGGTTTACACAAAGAGGGAGAATACCGGCAGCTGGAATTCTGGACCTGAAAAAGCACATCAGAGGTACCTATTCTGCCCATCTCCAAATAAGCGAAAACTTTACGGAGAATTATTTTGGAATATATAAAAAATACTGGAGCAAATAACTACCGGAGGGGGCCACCTGGTGAGCACAAGATACCAAGGCGCGCCAGGCCCCCGAGGCGCGCCCTGGTGGGTTGTGCTCATCACGGCCCACCTCCGGTGCCCATCTTCTGGTATTTAAGGTCTTTTGACCTAGAAAAAATAAGGGGAGGACTTTTGGGACGAAACGCCGCCGTCTCGAGGCGGAACTTGGGTAGGAGCACTTTTGCCCTCTGGCGGAGCGATTCCGCCGGGGGAACTTCCCTCCCGGAGGGGGAAATCGAAGTCATCGTCATCACCAACACCCCTCTCATCTTTGGGAGGCCAATCTTCATCAACATCTTGAACAACACCATCTCCTCTCAAACCCTAGTTCATCTCTTGTGTTCAATCTTTGTACCGGAACCTCAGATTGGTACCTGTGGGTGACTAGTAGTGTTGATTACATCTTGTAGTTGATTACTATATGGTTTATTTGGCGGAAGATTATATGTTCAGATCCATTATGCTATTCAATACCCCTCTGATCTTGAGCATGAATATTATTTGTGAGTAGTTACCTTTGTTCTTGAGGTCACGGGAGAAGTCATGTTGCAAGTAATCATGTGAATTTGATATGTGTTTGATATTTTGATGATATGTATGTTGTGATTCCCTTAGTAGTGTCATGTGAATGTCGACTACATGACACTTCACCATCCTTGGGCCTAAGGGAATGCATTGTGGAGTAGTTATTAGATGATGGGTTGCTAGAGTGATAGAAGCTTAAACCCTAGTTTATGCGCTACTTCGTAAGGGGCTGATTTGGATCCAAACGTTTAATGCTATGGTTAGATTTTATCTTAATACTTTTCTCGTAGTTGCGGATGCTTGCGAGGGGGTTAATCATAAGTGGGAGGTTTGTTCAAGTAAGAACAACACCCAAGCACCGGTCCACCCACATATCAAATTATCAAAGTAGCGAACACGAATCAAACCAACATGATAAAAGTGACTAGATGAAATTCCCGTGTACCCTCAAGAACACTTTACCTATTATAAGAAACTGTTCTGGCCTGTCCTTTGCCACAAAAGGATTGGGCTACATTGCTGCACTTTATTTACCGTTACCGTTACTTGCTCGTTACCAATTAGCTTGCTATCGAACTATCTGTTACCTACAATTTCAGTGCTTGCAGAAATTACCATGCCGAAAACCGCTTGTCATTTCCTTCTGCTCCTTGTTGGGTTCGACACTCTTACTTATCGAAAGGACTACGATTGAACCCCTATACTTGTGGGTCATCAAGGCGACGGTGGCGACGCGCTCCGGTGGGGCAGCATGCGGCGGCCGGCGAGGCGGCGAGGGCGGCGCGCTCGGTTGGCGGCGGACCTCCGGTGCGCCGCCCGGGAGCTTGCCTCCGCGAGGAAGACGATGTGGGGCGCGTCCGACCCGGTTCGGGCCTGGGATGGGCCTTGCCTGGACCGCGTGGGCCTCGATGGCTGGCGGGAGCGGGAGGATGACGTGGCGCCTGGGGGTTGGCTGGAAGCGGCGACGGTGGGAGGCGCAGGTGGCGGCTGGGACGTGGTGGCTACGACAGGGTTGGCTCGCGTTGAAAATGAGGCCATTTGGATAGGGGAGACTTCCACATATAGAAAGGGGGGCTAGGGTCAGGGTTTTTAATTCGTATGCGGAGCGTAGGATCACGATCTGACGGCTCCGATCGCAGGGTTGGCTAGGTGAGTTGTGGTGGGCCGTGGAGAGGTGTTGGGTTGAGAAGGGAGGGAGGTTTGCGGCCCGTGACAGAGTTTTTGAAACTGAAAACATTTGCGATTTAAACCGGCTACTGGTACTGCTATAGTTATCCGTTGGGGTATCAAACGACCTCCGAATGCAACAAAATTTGGCAAGCGGTCTACCTACAGTATATCATGACCACACGCCAACTTTCCACCCATTCCAAGAAAGTTTTATACGCACTTTTAAAACAACATTTTTAACAATGCCGCGGGCACGTGCGTGTGTGGTTGGTCACGAAACGGTCAATGACGAGAACGGAGAGAACCAACAACTATGGATGGATGTAAGTCTTGAAAAATGACGGCGACGGAGTGCCGATGCAATGCGAATGATGCAATGATGAATGCGACAACCAAATGAATCACACGGCGGGACTCGAAATAAATGGAAGGCATCTGGAGCGTCGGTGTCGGGCCGTTACAACTCTCCTCCACTAACAAGAGACCTTGACCCGAGATCTTAGAATGAGAAGAGGATGAGGAAAGGAAGAGGTAAAACTTAGTTGCTTCTTTGACAAACGAGTGAAACGAACAAAACTTAGAGGTTGCAAAGAGATGAAGAATGGCACAAGGCACAAGCAAGAATTCAAAAGAAATTTGAGCAGCACTTCGGTTGAAATAGAAGCAAAACTTGATAAGATAGCAAGAACTTGAAAAGAGGGCACAACACCGCGGTTAAGTGGATAAACAAGGAAACGAACATGATCATGGCAAAATGAGATGATGGTTCGAAAAGAGCAACATCACAATGCCTCCAGAACAAAAGAATATAAGCTAGATCTTTGGAGAGAAGAGAACGGAGAAGAAAATGACAACTTCTACCACAATTGAATTTGAAAAGCATCCTTTACAAAGAAGGATTGAACAGAGTTGTTGGAAAATCAAGAACGAAAAGAATAAGCTTGTTGTGGGCTTATGTAAACCATCCCAAAATTATGAGGGGACAACCGGCCACTAATGGAAACAATTGATTTGATGGGATCAACAAAGAGATGAATACTTCTTTCACGAGAGGATCGAAGAATACTTGGATCATTGATAAGCAACATAATTTCCACAATCCTTAGGAAAGACTTTAGGTGAAATCTAAGCCAAGATGACTCCGAGGAAGACATGATGGTTTTAAATATCTCATTCTTGACAAATTTCTTTGAGACTCCTCATGAATCAAGAATACCATCTCAAAAGATAAGGGGGGAATGAATTGCACTTTAAAATGCAAGACAAAGAATACTTGAGGTAGTACCACACGAATCTTGAAGAAAACTTTGGGAAAGAATTGCATCCTTAACGGACCACCATGAAGAACCATCGGGAAGAACTCTGGAATGAAAGGATGATAGAAAAGAATTGAAGCTTGCAAAATAACAAGATTGAGGCCTTGCCATTATTTAGATGGAGCTTCACGGAGAGATACTTGAGAAAACTTTGAACTCCAGAAAAAGAAAAGATGAACAACTTAGAGTCAAGAATTGATATCATGAAAAACTCTGGAAGAAGGATTGAAATCACCTTGATGAAACAAGAATAAGGATTATGTTATGCTTATCCTTCATCAATTTAAATCGATGACAAACAATGGATTTGGCATACTACTTATTCTTCTTGAAAGTTTTAAGAATATCATGAACTTGAAGAACTTTTTAACGAACCATCGGTAAGAATTTGGATCGAATGGGGATATTACGAATGAATGGAAATACATGAGAACGAAGATATCACGCTCTACCTAGCAGAAAACTTGAACAAAGCACCGGAATAATTGAGATACGAACGAAGAGACAACAATTGAGAAGAATTTAAGAACGAAAGCAGAAAGCTAAGAACGAAGAATTCTTCTGAAATGATTTCCTTTGGAGGATTGAGAAATGAAAAGAACTCTGAAATGCTCCGGATAGATATGGAAGGAATTTCTCATGATCGAAAACAATTTGAGAGAATAGCATGAAGCTGAAACCATGAGTCTCAGATAGAATGAATAAGATTTAAGAGAAACTCTTCTTCGGTCTTCCAAGCTGAGAATAATGGCGAGACACATTACCAAGACTTGTTGAAGCACTCCAGAACAATTAGAAAGAGCAAGGTTGAGCCAACGATGAAAATAATTCGAAAACGATCTTGGATGAGGTATTACGCCATCTTGAAAGAACTTGAGAACTCCGCAAAAGATTAGAAGAGCTAGGTAAAGATCTTGGGAAAAACCTGTGGGTTACGGGCCCACTAAAAAGGAACACTGTTGAAAGGATCACTTAAAAAAATAGATTGCACCGGTACAAATTAGAAACTTGATGAGGTGAGAACCTCGAAATATTTTGACAAGATTTTGAATGGAAACACGAATCTTCTAAGATATGCTGAAAACTCCGGATAAGAATAGAGACAGATGAATAAACAAGAGAGGCTTGGATAAGAATTTCCAATATGGGAAAACATTTAACGAATGAAAAGATATGATGAACAATGAAATCTTGAATTTACTCCATCGAAGAAGAAAACAAAATGAAGAATGATGAATTTAGCACTTAAGCATCTTCACAATGAATCACCAGATACAATAGTGAAGAAAAGATAGCGGAAGCATCACATGAATGGAAAGACACTTGATTGAGAATTTAATCGCTGAGGAAAAAGGGCGGGAGGGTGGGGAAAAATAAAGAAAACTTAGGACGGATGAAAAGAACTCCGGAAAAGAAATTTGAGGATGGATCTTGCAAATATTGGAAAAGATTGAATTATCTTGCCAAGAAGCACACTGGTTCAAAAGAATTACATGACAATTTGATTGAACAAAAGGATTAGCACTCCCATAGAAATATGAGAACACCTCTTAGGAAATATATGAAATCAACACTTGACATCGAAGCAACTCGAATTACCATACTCCAACAAAACAAAGGATGAGGCTAACAAAACAAGTCGGAAATAAATACATAACCCATTATGCATTTGTTGGAAGGATAATCCTAGGTAACTACTTGAATTCCCACCTGAGAACTTCTGAAATTTCTTGGTTATGCGATTCAGGTTACGGGTCCAGGAACGTACCCAAGCTAATCAGCTGCAACTGTACCCGCAACCCTCCACAACATAATCCGAGAAACTACACAAACTCGTCTACCTCAGACCCTCGTAATCACAATGATACTAATTATGGCAGTACATCTTGACGCTCTCCCCAGTACTGGGTGATGCCAAACTCCTCTCTGCACAAATAGTATTGAAGCAATTTCGAACGTCCTCGTCCTAAGATACTAAGGAACTGAACGATAACGATGTGTCAAGAATCTCCTGGAGCTCTACTCCCCGGAATAAAGTCAATTCAGATAGGAGGCACCATGTATAGAATTCCGTCACATTGACATCATAGAGGATCCAAAATACCGGCGTGATCCTAAAACAATTGATTGAGAAGAGGGGTAGAATTAAAATTCCTATGTCACGATTCTTCACCAGAGCAGGAAGATGAGTAAAAAGAATTCCTACTCTCCGATATATAACTATACTCAAAATAGTTTTTTTATTACTCGACTCGGCCAAGTTCGATCAATCAAGGGGGCTCCTAGGTCGGTACTACCCTGATACCAACTTGTAACGTCCAAGATGCGGTCCTATCCTTATTTTGACTTGAGGGCCTCGATAGGGATAGAAGCGCATCTCATCGTTTTGCAAGAATGGATATCGTTACAATTACATGTAAAGAGGAGATGAGTATATGGAATTGGCTTACACTCGCCACAAGCTAAATCGTGATCATCTCAAATACAAAAATACATTCAATCACCATACATAAGAGCAGGGTCCGACTACGGATGAAATCAAATGATAAAAGCGACATCCATCCTTGCTAAACCTAGGCTGCCGGCCTAGAAACCATCCTATGATCGATGAAGAAGAAGAAGAACTCCAAATCGAACAAGCATCGCTCCCATGTGAAAGCATCACATTACCTGTACCTACAACTATTGTTGTAGTAATCTGTGAGCCCCGGGGACTTAACAATCTCATTTCCAAGGGTATCAAGACTAGCAAAGCTTAATGGGTGAGGAAATGGTTAAGTGGTGAAGCTGCAACAGCTCTAAGCATTTATTTGAGTGGCTAACTTACGAGTACAAGAATAAGAAGAGTGATCTACGTATAATGGATGTGAACTAGTAATGATCAATAAGTGATTCTGAACACCTACCTACGAGTCAAACATAACCCCACCGTGTTCCCTTCTTGGTTCAAACCTCACAAGAAGAGATGGTGACGGTTACTCACACAATTGGTGTATTTTAATTGAGTTTACTTCAAGTTTTCCATAACCGGGTATTATAAAATTTCCAAGTTGACACATAACTGCGGGTAGGACTCTCAGAAAGATTTAACCATGCAGGGGTGCTATGAATCATCCATCCCAAACTAGCCACAAGCTGCGGTGGAAAACCTCAACCTCGAGATAGCCCAAAGTATCCTCGGAATCCTGGTGCACAAGACATTCGAGAAAGGTAAAATAAATCTAGCAAGGCCTCCCGACCTGTCGACGGTCCCGATAGGAGCCGCTTATCTCGTTCTCAAGACACGATGGATAAGCAACGCGTACGGTGGCTTGATAGAAATCACCCGAGTTGCCCCAGGGTGGCCCCGCACAGTGCTCTATTTTGGACCAACACTCATGAGGAGCACTTGCCCGGGGGTTGATTAATTATCCATGGGTCCCGGCGGGTCCCTATGCAGTTTTATTAGTTATTAGGCAAATGTAGTACCAATGTGGGGCCTTGCTGGAAGAGTTTTATCCCAAAACGAATTATGAAGGGGTCCCCATAACAACCCCAAGCATGTTAGGAGCTCTCAATATGGAACATAACACCGGTACTCAGAAACTAAGGCGGCAAGAGTGGAACAAAACACCAAGCAAATGGTTGAGCCTTCCACCCTTTACCAAGTGTATAGGTACATTAAATTAAATAGCAAGAATATTGTGATATCCCAAAGATATCCATGTTGTCACGTGGAAACAACTTGCACCTGCAACTAGCAACGATATAAGAGGGGGCTGAGCAAGCGGTAACGTAGCCAAACAACGGTTTCCTGGGAAGGTGGAGGTTAGGGGCTTATAAAGGCAATGTTGGGAGGCTTGAAAAACAAGTGGTAGGTAGCGAGACTGTCACACCCTGTGTTTTGCCTCTTCTGTCTAAGTTAACATAGCTCAAAAATTAGGGCCAATTAAAACTTTTTGTGTGCCTGAGATGCTTGACTTGATTGATAATTGCTTGTTTGCTTGCTAGTGCTTTAATTCATAAAATTCCTCCTTATCTCTAGACCCATATTCTTGCCCCAAATATCTGCCCAATGATCATGCCATGTGCATAGGACCTAAAATATTTTTATCAAATATTATTTTAGCCAAAAGGCATTTATTTAATTTAGGATTTCAAAAACCCCTGAATTGAGGTTTGTACTACAAGTCCTCAAATTAGGGTAGATGTTTTTCTCCAAAGACTTTATTTGGAACCTACTATATATAAGACTTTCCAAAACCACCAAATATTAATTTTAAAGATTATTTTCCTATTTTATTTAAAGGCTTTTTCTTAAGGCCAGAAATGGTCTTTTATAGGGAAAAATTATTTTTACGCTTTCAAAATATTTGAGAAAATTTAGGGAAACTCAGTGGACATATATTGTCCATATATAAGAGTTTCGACACATGGTCATGTTCAAAATATTGGACAAAACCCTTCAAAACCATTTCTGCCTATTTCGAGCATTTGAAATATTTCTATAAGAAATATTCTCAAATAAATCCAGGAAAATTCTAGCAAGTCACATATGCCTATTGTGATAACCTTGCAAAGTTTCATCCCAATCCAAATTTTTTTGGTTCACCAAAATATCCCAAAACTAATCCTGTCCAGATCTAAATTTGAGCAACTCTACATTGCCAGCTGTCCCCTATTGTTCCAAAACCAATCCTGTCCAGATCCAAATTTGAGCAACTCTACATTGCCAGCTGTCCCCTATTGTTCCCAAACTTTGTGGACATGTTCTAATCCTCTAATAATGCATCCACACCAAGTGGTGCATCAAGGAGAACATATTCACTTGTCCAAATCCCCCCAAACCCCTTTCTGCTGATTTCAAGAATTGGAAATTCTTGCATTGTCAAGTCTCCCTATTTGGTCCCAAACATTTTGGGCATGCTCTAGTCACCAAATTATGCCACCACAGTAAGTGGAGCATCAAGGAGAATGGCTTAGAATGATCATATCTATAGAAACCTATTCCTGTTGATTTCTAGGGTTTTTCCAAAGTTACATTGGCAACTTCCTTCAAATGAGTTCAAAATTGGTGGTTAAGCTCATTGCTACCTATCATTTAAACCCGTTAAGTTTCATGCCAAGTAAATCTATTTATCTAGCTCAAACACCCATCAAGCACCTTCTGCAATAATTTTGTGATCAATGATTGGGGTACCATATGAGTTCTCCTTGGGCCTAAATTTTTACCACATCTTGCCCTCATTCCCCTCTACCCCCAGTAACAATTTCATGTGCATAGCTCAATTATTTGGGGGGTAAAACCCCAAGATTCCTTCTGGACAGCAGTTTCCCTCTCTCTCTCAGCTTCTCTTCTCAACCATGGAACCCACAGCAGCATCCAATGCTTCCTACACTTTGTATACTCCCTCCTAGACCCTCTAGACACTGGTGGCCACGTCCAAACGCCAATGGCATGCCATTTGGGCGCTCTTGAGCGTGCTACAGTGCGCACCCGCACTGTAGCCGTCCCCCAATCCAAGCCCCCGACCACCTAAGGCCTCTCCATCGTGTCTCCCAAGACGCCCTCGATGTCCGGGACACGCCTCCTTGTCGGCCCCCTCCTCCCTTGCCCCTCCTCACACGAGCGCCGCCCGCCCGCGAGCTCCAATGGACGGCCTCGCACGCGCGGGCTCCTGGCACGCCCCCGCTCCCCCGCTTCCTCTCCCTGGACGTGGACCTCATCCACGAAGCTCGCAGACACGCCCCGGAGCACCCTCGTTGCCTCCGGCGTGGTCTGAGCCATGGGCGTGGACGTGGCCTACGACGCCCCGGCGCTGCGGCTATATAAGGCTTCCCCGAGGCCCTCTCTCGGCTCCCTTCGTCTCCTCTCGCACCCACGGACCTCCCAGACCCCCTGGATCATCCTTCCGTGCCCTCTGCTTTCCCCCTCGACCAGCATTGCCGCTGCGACCCCCACTCGAATTCGAGCTCACCCGTTCCCCTCCTCCCCCCTTAGCAGCATCAGGGCGTCCCTTCCATCGATGAGGACCTCCTCCGCGCTCCATTTCTCCCTCTCCATGGCGGTGGTATCGTGCCCATCATCACCGTTGGCGTCTTCCGCCATGGCCGACCCCGCGCTCCAACCCGACCTTCCCTGAGCACGAAAACCATCCAGGGCGATGTGGGACTCTTCCCTGAGCTCGCCGGTATGCCGGGCTTCGCCGGAGTTGGACGGAGCCACCGGAGCGAGCGCCGGCATGCGCTCTGTCCCGCCTCCCTGCCTTTCCAGCTGACGAGGGCGCCAGGAAGGAGACGGCCCTGCCAAAGGGGCCGACGAACCCACTGGTTAGCCTCTGAGTTGTCCGCCCTGGCCCGCTGTCATATTAAGTGGAAACGGCTTCCGCGTGAAAGCGTTTTCCCGAAAGGAAAACGTATTCCATGGAATACGCTTTCGGCGTGGCCCCTGCGCATGCCCGGCTGAGCCACTGGGCCGGCCCAGCTTCTTATCCCGCGCCTCGGGCGCTATTTAGCCCATTCGGTAATAGCCTTTTCTTTGTCTTTTTCTTTTTCAGACAAGTTCAAAAATTCATAATAAATTCATTTCAACTCCAAATTGGATGATTCAAATTCCTATATTCTCCTAAAAATGCCATCTATCACTTGGTGCAACTTGCATATTTTTATACCACAAGTTTCTGCATTGCTTCAATTCAAATTCAAATTTGAACCCCCCTAATGTCCCCTTTTAAAATCCCTAGAATATTTATCATAGCTTCAAATTTGATGATTCCAATTTCCAGAGACTCCAAAAATCTTTCTAGTAATAGATAACATTTTTACCATGCACATATTCTGTTGGATCTAATAAATGGCCCATTTTCCATTTATTCCATCTTAAGAAATTCATAGGGAAATCATCCCAACTCCAAATCCAGTGATTCCACTTCCTAAAACCTTCCAAAATCATGCCCTATTTGTTGGGTGCATCCACTCATTTCTATAAAAATATTTTTTGTAGACTCCTTATAGGATCATCATTTCCTCCCTTTCCACCATTTAAAAAAGCCCCATTAATAAAACTCCTATTTTTAGAGCACTTTTATTTTTTTGCTTGTGGTGTTGCTTATTGCGGTTGTTTCCGGCTATAGTTGACGAAGTAGATGAAGTGCTCGGAGTGGATGAGAAGCGTAAGAAGACCTCGAAGACTTTGCTAAGCCAGGCAAGCAGCCCTTTGACCATGTTAAGAAACCATTTTCATTGCATGGCATATAGCACTTTATTTTCGATATGTTGATCATGATGTTGTGGTGACCACCTTCATGGGTTGTCCGTTACTTTCCTCGTTGATACTTGCACTAAGCATGACCCTACCTTCTTAAAAGGGTTGTGCAGGTGGGAAGTAGTTAGGATGCTAAGTAGATGCTATGCAAGTGGGATGTGAAAATGCATGGTGTCGGAAAAGAAATGATTTCAAAGACTTTTCGAAAACCCCGTCGGGTGCCACTAATGCCCGAGGGAGATGATGTTTAGCTAGGTAACCACTTGAGAAGTGGTGTACCGGAGCAAGTTGTGTGTTTGTTTTCGAAACGGAGAGATTTAAGATTTTTCAACCGTCCCAACCTTACATGTACAACCACTCTACCGCTATATGGGAAGGGCCTTGTTGACTACTTTGGTCGATGCTAGCAGAGAGCCCGCATTACTAGTGGCGGGAGTGACGTGGTCACTCTCGATACGGGGTCGTGCCAGGTAGGGCAACCATGTACTGTCTTTACAGGCACTGGGCGCACCGTTGTGTTCCTTCATGGATGGTACTATGTTGAGCGATGCTCGTGTTTTGTACATCATGAAGACACGGACCAACGAGTGGACTCTTTGTTTAGTGTCATCAACGGAAAGGCATGGTTCGGGTACTTACCTCGGGTATGTAATATACCGCGAGTCGTGGATCACACGGAAGTTCCCCGAGTCTTGTGGGTAAAGTGTGCAACCTCTGCAGAGTGTAAAACTATTCGAATAGCCGTGTCCACGGTCAAGGACAGTTGGGTGCTGCTGCTTAAACTACGTCTGGATGATTTCTCAAAACTTGATGTGTGTGTGTGACAAAGATGATACTTGAGTAAGTCGGTTGACATGACATGATGACTTAACATGAGATGTTCCACCCCTGCTTATGATGATATCTGTAACTCGTTCATATGGATATCCGCAACCTGTTGATGCATGCTTTTACAAGTTGAATGAACATGTCATTGCACTCAAACTAGCTTTCCGCAAAATTACCTATTAGTGCCATATCATGCTCTGTTAAACCTTGTTCCAATCATGGGTTACTTGCGAGCACATTCAAACTACTCATTGTCTTGCCACTGGTTATTTTATTGGCCATGCACAAAAGAACATGATATGATGAAGAATATGTTGGTGAAGAACATGCAAGCTAGGACGCTTCCCAGTCAGAATGCCTGTAGGGTTAAGGCAGATGGCATGGGTTCACGCTATCGTTGAAGATTTCCGCTGCGAGTATATGAAGCCTTGGCCATAAAGGCCATACCTGAATACAAATGGTACGTAATGGATGTAAGACTCTTGTTATTCAGTTTCTGTGTGTTCAGTGAGCATTGATCTCTGTGATCACTGTACACATACATTCGGTGATCACGACTTATGAGTCGGGGTCCCCATAGAGACATAGAGATAGCAATGATGCAACTAGCATAGCAATGATAGTAGTGGTATCCAGGGAAATGATCACCTTGCCTGAAATCGCGCTTGGAAGAAGAACGAATCCGTGAAGAAGACGAACCAACATAGTCGAACGAATCCTCACACTCTGAAACATTTTCGGAACTCTACCGAGAAGAAGCAATCCGGAAACCAACAAATGACATGATAAAAACCACAACATATTCACGACATGATGCACAAACAAGGATGATGCATGTCTAGTTTAAATATGCAAGGCATGGCAAAGCACAACAATCAACTACTACACATTAAGTGAAGTTCAATATGCAACGAGTCGCATATTGATGAAACTCCACGTTCGGATCATTTAGTTCACTCTCGTTTATTTATATGGCAAGTTTAAATATTGTTTATCATGGCAAGAGGTGAAGCATAGTTAAACTACCTATCTAGGCATTTTAAATGAGGTCGGAAACAACTAATAGTATTTCCGAAAGGACCGCATATGCAAATTTCAAAATTGGTTAAGATCTGAACTTTCCATGTTTTATATTTATTAAACATGAAAAATTGCACCATGTGATTCTACTCGTCATTCTAGGCGGTTTACATATATAGATCATTTAAAACGGAGCTATGGCCTAACAGATATGACACACACAAGATAAATATGTCATTAATGCAAAATGCATGCAAACACGAACCACAAACATCTTAATCATGGACGCAACAAGATATTATGAAACTATATGAAATTCTAGGCAAGTTTCATGTACAACATGTTCAAAACGGAGCCACGGTTCAACAACAACAAGCAACACAAGGTTTTCATAAAATCTACCCAAAAAAACAACATATCATTTGCACACATCAAAACAAGAAGCTACAAGAACCTAAAATGCACAAACAAGACATGGGGTAGTAGCATGTAACATACACTTTTTTCATCAAAAGAAATCATACTCAAAAGTGTCATGGATCACATGGTAGGAAGCTCACAACATGACTATAAAACATAGCATTTAGGGACTTGGTGAAAATAACAGCTTTTCTCAAACAGTTTTAACCTGAAGGCATATTGACAACAAGAAAATTATATGTTATAGAACTTATCATGGCATGAACATTTACAACATGGTAGAGGACATGATGCACTTCATTTCATTCAACATGAGCATGGTCCAAATATGCAAAGAAACCTGGCTTGCATCAACACAACAAGGAAATATGAAGAAAACTGATTCTCAGACTTGGTGAAAATAACAGGGTACAAGAGCAACCGTTTTTAACAGATTGGCATGTTTGACATCAGAAATATCTATGATGCGAATCCTATACATGGAAACTAATGGCACAACATGATAGCCCATAACATTCTTTACAAAACACTCCATGGGGTCAACACCAAAGGAGTTGTATATCAATGGCAATTCACATGGAAAAACAGCAAGAAAATATAACAGATTCAGACCTGGAGTTATTTTAGCATCTCAAAGCAGCAACATTGAGTAAGCATGTTCACATGATGACAACTATAGCTAAACATGAATTTCATGGCATGGAAAACATACTACCAGCAAGTAGACATAACATACTACAAATTACTCCATTGGCTCAACTTCATAGGATGCATGGATTGCTTAGTATGATTCTCGCAAAACGGAACTTATCGTTAACAGATTAGCAGTTTTAACACGAAGGCCACTTGGGAGTAAGAAATGGACATGCTAATGATGTTTGACATAGCAACCAGAGGCATGGCATCAAAGTAGACAACACCTAGACGAAATCTCATGAAGGAACCACATGCATAGGACCTATAGATTTGATGCAATTATCCACGCAAGTTTTAATAAAATAATAGTTTTGCAAACTACGGCGAGATGCACTTTTGCAATGTAGATTTGAGCATGTAGATGATTTCGAAAATGTTTGCAAATGACACTATCATGTAGAGCACATCAAGCAGACCATTTTTCATATATATCACATCTCCAACGGGCAAACATGCACAAAGTTACAAGGCCCACAATATGCAATATGACAATGAAATTTTGAGGACTTGCTCATTTTTACCCAGCGCAAGAAACGGGACGAAGACGTGCAGCGGGATGGAGTGGTTGAGGTGCGTGTTTGGATCGTGGGACGCGGCTGTCCAGAGATGAGGCCGTCCCATCGACTTGGTAGAGGACTGGCCGGCCATGGCGGCGGTTGCGGGCGCCGCTATCGACAACGGAGGAGGGCAGAGGCACGGGGTGGTCGGGATCCACCGGACCACACCGGATCCGGCGCGGGCGGTGGCCGATCTGGCCGAAGGCGAGCGATTGCGGGGCTGGTGATTGCGGCTGGCGGCGGCTTGGCAATGCGGGCGGCATGGAGGCGGGGTGATGCGGGAAGAGTATGGCAAGGCGAGGCGGCGACAGCGATGCGCTCCGATGGGGTAGCTGCTGCGACCGGCAAGGAGGCGAGGGCGGCGCGCTCAGTCGGCGGCGGAGCTCCGATGCACCGCCCGTGAGCTCGCCTCTGCAAGGAAGACGATGCTGGGCACGCGGGCGCGTCCGGCCCGGTTCGGGCCTGGGGCGGGCCTTGCCTAGGCCGTGCGGGCCGCGGTGGATCACAGGAGCGGGAGGATGACATGGTGCCTGGCGGTTGGTTGGAAGCGGCGGCAGTGGGCGGCGCAGGTGGCCGCTGGGACTTGGTGGCTGCGACAAGTGGCGGCTATCGGCGTTCTGGGAACGGGGGTACCTAGACCTGCCTGCCTGCGGCCCAGGGTATGGCCCACTTTGTCAGCCAGGCACGGCCTGGCGGGACCGCACCCAAGACAAGGCCCTCGCGAGGGCCCTAAGCTCGTGAGGAAGAACATCACCAAGACCAACGAAGGATGGGCCTCCTCAGGCCCTCTCCGGAGCGGCGGAGATCTCTATGCAGAACCCGGCCTCAGGAGTCAAGGATGACGCAAGGAAGGACAGGCGGGCGCCAGCGCGCCAGGCGGTGCAGTTTCCCATTTGGTGCAAAGGGAGCAAGGACATACGCGGGTTCCCAAAGCGCCCCCAAAGATTTCCATTCCGGTGCAACAAGAACATGACCACGAGCCCAGCAGGACGGATGTCATCGCCGAGCCCACCTCTGCATCATCGACAGCTACTTTGCAGGCGAAGACCACCTTTGGACAGGGCGGGGATGTACTCCTGTCCCCCTTCGAATTTGGCTGTTGTGGGATCCCTTCCCGCCATTGCGATAAGGGAAGAGGACCCGGGCCGCTGCTATAAATAGAGGATAGGCTGCACCGTAGAGGGGACAGGGGACAAGAGAACACAATAGACACCCAACAGGGCAGAGAGCCAAGAACACCACTCGAGTGCCCTCGCGAGGCTACTCACCTCTGTACTAGTTCATCCACCACACCTCCTCGAGAGGCAATCCACCAAAGCAGGAGTAGGGTTTTACGCTTCACAGCGGCCCGAACCTGGGTAAATCATTGTGTGCATTTGCTTCCTCGTCATCATGCGAGTTCATCGTCCTAACCATCGAGTAGCGAGCTAGGTAGGGCGAGGCCGCGGGGGATCTTTGCACACGCCCCTGTGTTCGAACTTCTTGGGGTTTTGCGGAGCCCAAAATCCGACATTTGGCGCGCTAGTTAGGGGGCGTGTCGAAGTCTTCCTCAAGCCAAGATCTTCCTCCGCCTCGCCGCTCTGATGTCTCACGCTCGCCGAGCCCGCGCCGAGCGCCGAGCTGCCCGCGTTGCACAGACGGCGCCCGTCGGCCGCGCCGCCGTGCGCCGGTCCCCCTCACCTGTGGCCAACACCGCCACGGGCCCGGAGGCCCACGAGCAACAAGACTCTTCCCAGCCGGTCACCGCGCGGCGCGACGGCCGCACCGCCACTCCGTCCATCGTTCCGGCTACCGGGTCGTCCTCCCACGCTCGACCCGGGCCGCCGCGCGGCTCGGGCACACTCGCCATCGCGCACGAGCTGCTCCGCTACTGCCCTGTCCCCGACCGCCATGACGACTGGCTTCAGCGCATCGTGCAGCTCGTCAGTGCTGCTGGCGATGGTTCAGCGCTCTCCTAATCGTTTCGACCCCAGCCCTCTCTGGCAGACGACGTGGCCCATGATGCGCCGCCACCCCCTCCACAACGCGACATCGACCCCGAACCCAAGCGTGAAGCGCGCCCGCACGACCAGCCCCGCGAGCCGCGGGCAAGGGCGAGAGATGAAGTAAGCTGCCAGGTGGTGCCCCGGCCGCGCGTCGCCGCGCGTGTGCTCCCCGCGCTACCGAACCAGCGTCGCGACCGGGCACCGCTCGAGGCGGCCCCTCAGGAGCGTCAAGACCGGGTCCCTCCCGCACACGCAGTACCCGTCGAGCCGGTGGGGTGCCACGCCATCGCCCCGGAGATCCATCCAACCACGTGGCCCTGCAAGTTCAAGCCTGACCTACCCCCTCGCTACGACGGCACCCCGGATCCCGCCGAGTTCCTGCAGCTCTACTCGCTGAGCATCCGGGCGGCCGGTGGGGACGACAAGGTCATGGCATGCTGGTTCCCCATGGCACTCAAGGGCGGCGCGCTCTCCTGGCTCCTCAACCTCCCGGAGGGGTCCATCATGTAGGACCGAAAGTATGTCTAGAGGGGGGGTGATTAGACTACTTGACCAAATAAAAATTCTACCTTTTCCCAAATTTTAGAGTTGGCAGATTTTAGCATTTCATGGCAAGTCAAGTACACCCTACACATGCATGTCTAAGAGTATAGCAGCGGAAAGTAACAACAAGCCTGAGTAGAAAGGATAGGGTAGGAAGATCAAACGCAATTGTAGACACGATGATTTTTCCCGTGGTTCCGATAGGTGGTGCTATCGTACATCCACGTTTATGGAGTCTTCAACCCACGGAGGGTAACGGTCACGAGATTCCTCTAAATCTGGCTGTAGGGGCAAGTGGGGTCTGTCCAGAGCAAAGATGTGCTTCTCCAACTTATAGTTGATGAGCATCTGGATATAGGGTGCATAGCAGCAAGAGCGCTTCTGATCAGCGGCAACCCTCTTCACTGTCTCAACAATCAAGTCCATGACTCTGATCCTGGTGTGTCTGTCAAGATGGATCAACATGTTGATGGAGTAGCCTCGGATCATCTTCTCATCTCCTGACTTGGGCATCAAGGTATGCCTCAGAATGGTGTTCATGGTACGGAGGCCAGCCTGAAGAAATTAGATGAATCCTAGCTTTTGAGACTTCGCATGAGCAGCAGGGATCTCATTGTACATGTTGGCCATAGCATTGTGGCTCTCCTTGGATTCTGAGTAGACATCCAAGTCACCATCCTGTGCCTCTGGGACTCCTAAGATTTCAGCCCATTCATCAACAGTGGACTGATATCTTGCTCCTTCAGTCATCCATACAATCCTACCATCTCCATAGAAATGTGCAGTGGAGTAGAATTGCATGATCATCTCATCATTCCAAGCAGTAAACTCTCTGCCAACAAACTCATCCAAACCAATGCAGTGGAAATTGTCTTGGACACTTGGAAAATACTCTTCATTCTCCTTAATGAATTTCCAGTCCACATACCTCATGTCACTCACAGCTGGGATCTTGTCAAATAGCAAAGTTTCATAGAAATCCTGTTGCTCTTTGGTGTAGAATCTGTAGTCCACAACTGTCTTTCTCCTTTGGGCATATGGATCAGCAGCTCTCCATGCCCTCAAATCAGAATCCTTCCTCTTCTTCATATATTCAGCAAGTGGATAGCTGGCATTATGTACTGGAAGGTGTGGTCTTAGCTTCATCAAAGCTGACATAGCATCTTCATCCTCAACTCTGGAGGTAGTTCCCTTGTTCTTTTCAGAAGCTGGAATTTGCCTGGATAACCTCTTAGGTTTTTCAGCAGCAGCCTTCTTGGGGGCAGACTTGGTGCTCTTGGATGTGCCAGTCTTTGGCATAGCATCAGACATAAGCTTCTTTTGTTTCTTCTTGGGAGGGGCCTTCTCAACATGTTCTTCCTCCTCCTCAGCAGCAGCACCAACAGCCTCCTCAGGGTCCTCAAACATGGAGGTCTGCCTACCAGTGACATAGACAATCCTCTTCCTAGCTCCCTTCTTCTCACCTGCCTTCTTAGGCAAAGACTTCTTTGGGGGCTCAAAAGTCATTTTAGCCCTAGCACTCTCAGGTGCTCTCATAGCTTCAGAGCTAGCATAGACCTTGCTGACAGTCCTCCTTGAAGAGGTTGCTTTAATGGCAGCCTTCTCTTGCTTCTTGGCAAGAATCTCTTCTGGCACAAAATCTGAATCCTCCTCATCTGAATTCAGCTTCTTCCTGGCCCTAGTTGCAGCCTTGGGCAACCCATGAGAACTGGGAGTGCCTGGATCTGAAGAGGAACTGGACTCAGGACTAGTGCCTGAACTCATGACAATGTTCTGCTCTTGGAAATTGTTCTCACTGTCCTCAGCCCTGGACATACTGACCATGTGAATAGAGTATAGAGGAGCAGAAGAAGATGAGTCATCACAGAATGTACAGCAGTTTTTGAAAGTTTGAACAAAAGATTCTCAAGGTTTACATTCTGTCACATGAAAATCGGTACAGCCGAAGCAAAAATTTCGGTGCTACCGAGACTGACTTTCTCCTTAACAAAAACTTGGCACTCCTTTCGGTGAGACCGAAAAGGAGTACTCGGTTTCACCGAGATAGTTCTCAGCAGCACAGATGGGCAAATCGGTGACACCGATTTGTTCGCTTCGGTTCCACCGAGTTCCATCGGGCGGACGGTATACCCTAGAAAATCGATCATTCCCTAATCTATGGAATTTTTTCGTGGATAGGAAGACGTGCAAACAGTGGCTTATAGATAAAATAACTTCAATGCGCAAGATTCAGACGGGGAGTGCAAAGAAAGATCGAATCCGTACCCTAACTTGGTGACGGATCCGCTATGGCGGTGACGGCGGCGAAGATGCCCGTCGACGGCGAGGATCCCAGCGGCGGAGGAGCACGGGGAGACAAGGGCGATGACCAGGGGGTCCTTTTGCGGCAGCTTAGGGTTTGAGGCGCGACGATTGAAGATTGAATTTTCGAACCGTCGGGACCACAGCTTATATACCCCTCACTGTCGGTGATGCCGATTCTAAATTTTCGGTGTCACCGAGTTCCTCAACTGTCAGCTGACAGGGAAACTCGGTGTACCCGAGAATATGGAATTGGTAGTACCGAGAATGAAAACCAGATCAACCCTAGGCATTCAGTGAGACCGAGAATTGTGGATTGGTTCCACCGAGATGCACTTGGGAGGTTTTAATGGTCAGTCCTCGTCGATACGGAACTCCGAGTGCTCCACACAAGACGGATCGAAAAGTACTTGTTCAAATTTTGTGATGCAGCATGAATGGAATATGAGGTGAGAAAGCATAGATAGCTAAAGAGTGGTCCTAGGCGTTCTTGTACATCCAATTGGCAAAAGATAAATCAAAAGCCTAATAGCAACAATTGGATGTCCTCGAATGGGAAAATAAATGCAGACCAACATGCTCACACAATAAGATGTCAAATGAAATAATGACAAACATGCACATACATACTAGCATCTAACAAGCACTTGGGCGATGACTAAGTCATCTATATATGAGTATATTGACTTAGGAGCCGAGTAAGAATACTTGATCATAGGTCATACTCATCGTTTAAGCACAAGTGGGTTTACCACTTTTACATAAAGCATTTGATGTTGTCACATTCTAAGAGATGCTTTGAGTAAAGTCTTAGAGTAAAGCTCCCCCTTGATGTGACATCCCCACATAGGAGGGATAAACTAACCTTGGGTTTTGTCGATGAAGACTTCATGTTGGTGAGGTAGTGGTGGATGCTCAAGGTTGATGAAGATCACCAAGAGTTGGGAGCATCCTTGTTGTTTCCTTACTCTTCTCACCTACATGGGTTAGTCCCAACACACAAGAGACGAATACAAGGATATCTATGGACATGGAGTGCAAAGCATGTGTTATGATGTCCATTGATTTCTTGATTACCTTGTCCCTTGCTTACCTTTGAGGGAATGTGTGACTCCTTGAACTATTGCATAGAGTTGATGTTGATTGCAAATAGTTCTTGCCAATAATGAATGTGAGTGAATTTCATTGGCGGAGTCACCCCTCAAGAACTATCTAGTTCTTCTTCTTGGGGACCGACATCAAGTTGATGGGGATCCTTGGTGTTGTAGTAGCCTTTGTAGAAGTTGAGCTTGAAGTAGCCTTGGGAACCCACTCCACCAAAGCTAGGGATTCATCTTCATATGAGTCAATGTCCTCTTGAAGCTTTTTCTTGCCCTTGAGCTTGTGGTCTTGTGGTGGAAGGTCATCTTGAGTGCTTGTTCCCTTGGGAAGAGTATTTTCATACTTCTCCTTTTGAGGAACAAACTTGGGCTTGGGGTATTGACCTTCTTCCCATTCAACTCCATTTGCGTTGAAGTAGCCAACACCATGGTTCTTTCAGTATCCTCCGTGCTTGCATACAATTTTCTCAAATTGCTTACACCCGACAAGACTCTTGTAGATACCTTTCTGTATAATTCCTTTCAATAAAGAATTTTGTTGCTCAAGTGTAACTTGGCTAAGAGAATCATCATTAGTGGAATCAATAGAACTACTAGAAGCAACATCATTAGGTTTAGCATTTTTATTGTTGCTACTAGATGAAGAACCTTTCTTGCCTTTGTTTCTAGTTTGCTTAGTTTTAACTTGAGGCATGAATGTAGACAAGAGTAGTCGTTTGGCTAGATAAGATGAAGTCTTCTTTCGGAGATCGTCATTGATAGCTTTAAGAAACTCATGCTCTTGCTCCAAGTTGAGCTTCTCGAAGCGTAGCTTCTCATGAGTTCTTACAAGCTCTCTATGATCTTCAAGAGTAGATTCATGAGCTAACTTAAGAGTGTTTAGTTCTTTAGTTAGTTCTTCTATTTTCATCTTATCATCATCAATTGACTTATCTTGACTAGCATGAGAATTATCAAGTTCATTTTGACTAACATCACTAGTTTTATCAAAGAGCAAGTCATCATCACAAAGCAAATCATCTTCATCACTATCAAAATCAAGATACTCGGGGTGTGATACCTTGGGGCCTTTAGCCATGAAGCAACTTCCACTCCCTTCGTTTGGTGAATCAAATAGATAGTAGGAGTTGGTAGTCACTAGAGCAATTCCGGCAACACCATCATCTTGACTATAGTCGGAGTCGGAGTGATAGCTTCTCTCGGAGTTGTTGTCGGAGTCGGAGCCGGAAACCCATTCACCAACATGAGCTTGATGTTTTCTTCTTGTGTAGCTCTTGGTTTACTTGTCCTTCTTCTCCGAATCTCTACTTCTCCTTGAGGGTCTTCGTTCATAACGATCATCTCTACTCCTTCTCTCTCTTTGAGGTGATTCATTCCTTGAGCTTCGTCTTCGAGGTGACTCTTCTCTTCGTTTGTAGGGAGCCATGCACTCAGTTGAGTAGTGTCCGGGCTTCCCACAATTGTAGCAATTGTGGTCACGACTTGACGAACGCTTCTCATCATATCTTGAGTTGGAGCTTCGTTCTTTGCCTCTATTCTTGTAGAACTTGTTGAATTTCTTGACCATCTGGCGTATCTCTTCATTGGTGACAAGGTTGTCGCTTGAAGTTGTGGGAGCATCACTTGTGGCTTTGTAAGCACCGCTAGACTTGTTGTGAAGCTCTTATTTGTCTTTGAGTGTCATCTCATGAGCAACAATCCTTCCAATGACTTCCGTAGGCTTGAGATCTTTGTAGTTGGGCATCATTTGAATCAATGTGCACACGGTGTCGTATCTCTCATCCAAAGCTCTAAGTATCTTCTTGATGATGAATTTGTCGGTCATTTCTTCGCTTCCTAAGCCGGCAATCTCATTGGTGATGAGAGCTAGCCTAGAGTACATCTCTGCGACTCCTTCACCATCCTTCATCTTGAACTTGTCAAGCTGACTTTGAAGAACATCTAACTTGGATTCTCTCACGGACTCGGTTTCTTCGTGCATATCAACCAAAGTATCCCAAATCTCTTTGCATTCTCAAGACGGCTGATTTTGTTGAATTCTTCGGGGCATAGGCAGTTGAAGAGAATGTGACATGCTTGAGCATTGTATTGCAACATCTTCAATTCTTCCGCGGTCGCTTCACGATCCGGTTCCTTTCCATCACCAAAGAATTCACCTTGCAAGCCAACACGAACAATAGCCCAAACAGCGGGGTTATGACCAAGAATATGCATTTTCATTTTGTGCTTCCAACTAGCAAAATTAGTGCCATCAAAGTACGGACCTCTACGGTGATAATTTCCCTCACTAGACGCCATACTCTCCTAGGTTGTGAGACCAATGCAATGGAGACCAAAGCTCTGATACCACTTGTAGGACCGAAAGTATGTCTAGAGGAGCGGTGATTAGACAACTTGACCAAATAAAAATTCTACCTTTTCCCAAATTTTAGAGTTGGCAGATTTTAGCATTTCATGGCAAGTCAAGTACACCCTACACATGCATGTCTAAGAGTATAGCAGCGGAAAGTAACAACAAGCCTGAGTAGAAAGGATAGGGTAGGAAGATCAAACGCAATTGTAGACACGATGATTTTTCCCGTGGCTCCGATAGGTGGTGCTATCGTACATCCATGTTTATGGAGTCTTCAACCCACGGAGGGTAACGGTCGCGAGAGTCCACGGAGGGCTCCACCCATGAGGGTCCACGAAGTAGCAACCTTGACTATTCCATAACGGCTTCCGTCCACGAAGGACTAGCCTCACTATGGGTAGATCTTCACGAAGTAGGTGATCTCCTTGCCCTTACAAACTTCTTGGTTCAACTCCACAACACGAAGTAGGAGGCTCCCAAGCGACACCTAACCAATCTAGGAGGCACCACCCTCCAAAAGGTAATAGGCTCGGTAATGATGATGAACTCCTTGCTCTTGTGCTTCAACATGATAGACTCCTCAACACACAATCACTCTCTCACAGATTTGGCTTGGTGGAAGAGATGGGATTGGTGGAAAGCAACTTGGGGAGGCTAGAAATCAAGATCCATATGGTTGGAGTGGAATATCTTGACCTCAACACATGAGTAGGTGGCTCTCTCTCAGAAAACTGGATGGGGCAAGTATGGAATAGTTCTGAGTGCTTCTCTGTCGAGTGGGTGGTGGTGAAGGGGTATATATAGGCATCCCCAAAAATCCAACCGTTACACACAAAATGACCAACTCGGTGACACCGATGTGTTAATCTCGGTGGTACCGAAGTGACCAAAAGGTGGCAACTTTTGAATCTCGGTGAGACCGATATAGGAAACTCGGTTGCACCAATAAGGTGACCAACGGTCAGATTGCCCAATCTCGGTGACGCCGATCCAACAATCTCGGTGGTACCGATATTGTGAATTTGCGTAACAGAAAGTTGGCAACCTAAACTCGGTGGCACCGAAGCAGAATCGGTTGCACCGAAAAGCTAGGGTTTGGCTTAGGTCTGTCTGAGTTTGGGAATCGGTGGCACCGAGTGGAAAGTGTTGGATGCACCGATTTTGAATATTTGACTTTGGACAGACTTTTGTGGAAGAGCTTGTGGGTTTTTTTTGGTGACTATCACTTGTGCATGTATGAGCATTTGTTCACCAAACAAAACCTTACCCCCTTTTAATAGTATTGGCTTTCCTATGGACTCAAAGTGATTTTTCACAAAGTAAAATGTAGAGTCCTCTTGCTTGAAGCTTTGCCAATCCATTTCCTTGCATCTTGGGGTATTTCCACAATCTTCACAATCCTTTGCCATCCCTATCATTGAACTTTTCCTGAAATATACTTAGAGGAAACATTAGTTCAATGACTTATATGTTGTTATTAATTACCAAAACCACCAAGGGAGCAAATGTGCTTTCACATCACCTCCTGGGACGACCTGCGCAAGCGCTTCGTCGCCAACTTCCAAGGTAACCGCGACCGCGCGCTCACTGTGAACGACCTGCGGCGTGTGAAGCAGCAGGAGGGAGAAACCCTGCACAAATTCATACAGCGCTTCACGACTACACGCCTCAAGGTCCCGAGGGCGTCGGATGAGGCTATCATCTCCGCATTCACCGACGGCATCACGGACCTCAAGATGAAGGAGGAGCTCGCCATGAACGACGAACTGTGCTCAGCCCTGGAGATGTTCAACCTGGCGAACAGGTGCGCCAAGGCCGAAGAGGGCCGCCTGTCGCTCCGCGAGCCTCCGGCGGCAGAGCCAGAGGAAAAGAAGACCAAGGCCAAGGAGGCGAAGCACAAGGCCCCTGCGGTGCTTGCGGCTGAGCCTGAGACCAAGCGCAGCCAAGGCGAAGAATCCCCCGCAGGAGGGCGGCCGTCCTGCATCTTCCACGGCACCAACAACCACGACACCATCGATTGCCAGGAGCTCAGGCTGGTCCGCGATGAGCACTTCGACCGGCGCCCTGGACGCGTGGACCGTGGCTTCAGACGCGGCGGAGGCCGCGGCAAAGGCCGTTGGGACAACTGGGAGCCGCGTCAGTATTGGCGAGACCGGCGTCGAGAGGACCGCTGGCGCGATCAAGCTCGGGAGGACCGCTGGCGTGACGACCCTCCGGAGGGGTCACGCCGTGGCCAGCCTCGTGAGGCCCGTCCTCGTGAGGCCGGCCTACCACCACTACCGCCGCCACCCAGAAGGAAGGAAGAGGACAGGCAAGACGATGGGGCTGGGGGCTTCCAGGAGGTCAGGGCGACAGCCTGTATCCTGGGCGGCGCCCAAGCCCTGGCGTCGAACCGCATCTTCAAGCAGTTCACACGAGAGGTGAACGCAGCTCTCCCGAAGCCCAAAGCCATGCACCCCCTCAAGTGGTCCCAGACCGCAATCACCTTCGACTCAGGGATCAGCTCTGGTGCTCGGCCATGGCCGGCACGCTCCCCATGCTGTGCACTCTGACCATCAGCAACGTCCTCGTCACCAAGACCCTCATCGACAGTGGAGCGGGGCTCAATGCCCTCTCCATTGAGACCTTCGAGACGCTCCAAGTACCGTATGACCAGCTCATGCCAACCAAGCCCTTCTCGGGAGTCACTGACGGGTCCACCGTCCCCATTAGGCAAGTGCGCCTACCCGTCACCTTCGGCGGACGCAAGAACTACCACACCGAGATCATCGTCTTCGACGTCGCACACATCCACCTCCCTTACAACGCGATCCTTGGGTACCCGGCCCTCACCAAGTTCATGGCGGTGACTCATCATGGCTACAATGTCCTCAAGATGCCAGGGAGTGGCGGCATCATCACCGTCGCCTGCGATGAGAAGGATGCCGTCTGCTCCCTTGAGCGTGCTTACCGTGCTGCGGCGGCCGAGCGCTCGGACGACGAGGAGGATGCCCTGCCTCGTGAGGATGCACGCAAGAAGAAGAAGCAACTCCTCCCCGCAGGGCACCAGGGGGCTGGGACCTCCAAGGATGGCACCTCAGGCTCTACGCCCGGGGACGGGGCCCCACCCTTCATCGCATAGGAAAGCGCGCTCGGCGCCCCCCTTGGGTCTGGCTCTGGGGCTTCCATCCGGGGAGCTCCCGGCTTGGCCAGTGAGACAAGGGAGGCGCTCGGGCACAACCTGAAGGCGCGTCCTGACGCGCGTCTGCCTGAGCCAGGAGCACGGCGCGAGGCGCCAAGCTCGCAAGAGTCCGTCATCAGAGTGATCGAGGAGCTTCAGGAGGCACAGGCCATGCGAGGCGGGAGCTGCCCTGCACCACCAAGCACAGCCGCCATCGTCGGCCCGGTCAACAAGCCGCGCATCTGCGTCAACGCGCTCGCAATCAACAGGGCCACGTCCCAGGACCTCTTCTGGTCGACGCGTGCCGATCGCAGGTGGGTCTACCTACGCAACTATGTCCGCATGCCCTTCGGCCTGGCGAACGCAGGCGCCACGTTCCAGCGCCTTGCCCAGGCCATGCTCATACCTTGCCGGGCGAGGCGCGACGAGGAGTTGGAGGGGATGCCCGGACCGAGCAGGGGTCCCGAGCCCTGGGAGACGACGGTCTCATGAGGGTCACGCTCACGGAGGTGCAAGGTCAGGCTACGACGGCAGCTTCGACTCTTCAGCGGCGTGGCCGGCAGGTGATTTTTTGGTTTGTGCCAGGTAACTTTTTGGTTCACTCCGTTTGAGGGCGCCCACCGGTCCGCATTATCCTCAGGCGACCAGGGCATACCCCTGCAGCCGCCTCATTTACGCATGTTTCAGTAACTTTTCATGCATGTGATCTATTTCCTAACGTTTCACCTTGCCTGCACGGCTCTTTGCCGGTGTGAATGTCGCCGTACCCGAATGATCCTACCTTCGACTGCCTCATGAGAGGACTAGGCATGGCGTCTGTGCTCAGGTCCGTCCCTACAGCGTCGATAAATCCAGTGGCTGAGCTCTATCTGGCGGGCCAGCCCCGCTCACGTCACCTCCTGGGGTCACTGGTGCTTGGCCCTCTCATGCGATGGCCCTCGGGAGCACATTCGGCGCAGGCTTCTCCAAAATTTGCAGGACCTCGGACGGCGCTATCTACAAGAAGATCCAGGCGGAAACCGCCTTTGAGGTAGGGACCTCACGAGGCCAAAGCGCCCTCGCGAGCTCCCAGATACACCTCCCAGTTCTACCATGCAAGCCACGTGTATGAACTCAATGGGCTGTACATGCCCGGAGCCCCCCGAGGACGCGGAGGGGTTCCTTCCCACGCAATGTGGAAGCCCCATGCTCCGCGCTGGAGGACAACACGGTCCACCAATGACTATGCCCACGCAAGGTGGAAGCCCCATGCCCCGTGCTGGCGGACAACACGGTCCACCAATGACTATGCCCACGCAATGTGGAAGACCTACGCTTCGTGCTGGGGATAAACAACTGACGACGCCCCAGCGGCCGTATCCAACCTCAGGATGGCCCCTCGCGGCCCCGTCTCGCTGCGTTCCCCTGGGATGTACGCGTGAGGGGGCTGCATGGGGGCTACTACCGGGCCAAGCCTGGTACACGCCACCTCCCCAGGTCTGCCAAACCTGGTCTTCACGCACCCCTCTTAGGAAAAGCTAGCGAGGAAAGGTATGGGAGCCGCTCGTACGTCATGGGGGACTCCTGAGCATCGTGACTTAGGAGCCTCACTGGTCCTGTAGCCCCTCACCCCTTGGCACCGTCCTGGTGATCCGCACGGCCCAACGGCGGCTGAGGTATGCGCAGAGCCGGGACCTGCCGACGTAGAGCTCAAAGCGCTCAAAACCCCTAAGGAGGACTGTGGAGCTCGTATGTCAAGGGGGACTCCTGAGCATCGCGACTCAGGAGCCTCACTGGCCACGTAGCGCCTCACCCCTTGGCACCGTCCTGGTGATCCGGACGGCCCAACGGCGGCTGCGGTATGCGCGGGGCCGGGCCCTGCCGACGCAGAGCGCAAGGTGTTCGAAATTTCCAGGTTAACCCAATCTTCACCATGTTCCCTTCATGAGGGCTGCTCGTACGTCAAGGGGGACTCCTGAGCATCGCGACTCAGGAGCCTCACTGGTCCTGTAGCCCCACACCCCTTGGCACCGTCCTGGTGATCCGGACGGCCCAACGGCGGCTGAGGTATGCGCGGAGCCGGGCCCTGACGACGCAGAGCATCACATCAAGCAAGAAGGAAACAAGACGAAGAAAACAATCACACAGTTCAATAGTTATTACAAGCATTAAAAGTTTTCGCAAATACAAACAAGTTTAACGCCTCCGCGAGGCACGATGAACGTTGCAGGAAATGAACAAGGAAGAGGAATTAGGAGGAGCCGCCGCCACCACTCGTCCCGGCCATGGGGAACTCGTCGTCGACATCACTGGCGTCGTCTTCTTCGCCGCTAACCCTTGCAGCTTCAGGAGGCGGAGGAACGGTGACGCAGGTGAACTTCTTCACCAGCGCCCCCACGGCGCCCTTCACTGCCGCCGCAGCACTGGCGCGGACCTCGGGGGCGACCGGGCGGATCACGGAGTCGAAGTCAAACCCCGGCTTGTGAAGGTGAAAATGGCTGAAGACGCGCGTCGCGGCCTCAGAAAAGAGGTCGCGGCACTCGCTCTCCAAGACCCCCTCCACCTTGGCAACGGCGCCCTCCAGCGCCTCGACGAGCTTCGAAGCAAGCTCCGCGAAGCCGCTCTCCGGAGCCACCAGGGGCTCCGCAAACCCATCCCGGCAGAGGGAGTGGAGCACTTGGCGAAGCCTGAGCTCGACGGAGGGAAAGGCGCTGAGCTCGGCGGCCTTTTTCTCCTCAGCCGCGGCAAGAGCCTTCTCCTTGGTGTCGAGCCGGGTCTTCTCAGAAGCGACTTCCCTCTCCCGCGCGTCCAGGCGCTCTCGCTCCGCGGCTCGATTGGCCGCCGCCTGGGACAGCTCGGAGTCCCGATCGACAAGCTGGGCCTCGCAGGTCTTGAGGGCTTCCCCTTGCTGACGCAGCCGTTTCGCAAGCGCGGACTTCTCTTCCTGAAGAACCTTCAAGCGGGCCTCCGCTTCGTCACAACGCCTTGCGGCAGACGCCGCGTCGGTCAGTGCCGCCTCGCGGGCTGCCTTGGCTGACGCGGCCTCCTTCTCGCTCTCCGCCGTGGTGGCCTTGGCCTGGCCCCAAACCGCCACGACAGAGGCGTCAGCCTGGAGCCACCCGGACAGGAGCCCCAGGCGCCCACTCGCGAGGCGATCGTCAGCGCCCCCGAGGGCGTACCGAACCTGACCCAGAGCGGTGTAGGCCCCGTCTAGGACGCCGGGACCACGCATTGCGGACACCAAGGCCTCGTCAAGGGGATTCGCCTGTGCCATCACAGGAGATGCCCCTGGGGTGGCAGAAGCATGAGGAGCAGGAGGCACCGGAGGCTCCGCCACGACCACAGGTAAGGTGGATGCAGACGAGTCCAAGGGCAGCGAGCCCTTGGGGGCTCGCTCCCGGGGCAGCAACGCCGACGCGCCCCCAAAAGCAGGAGCGGCAGCGCCAACGCGCATCGGGGGCTCAGGGGGCTCCACGGCGGTGACCAGGAGGGTTGCCTCGCGAGCCCCCACCTCCGCGGCGGCAGATGCCTTGACAGGCGACGGCAGGATGACAGGAGCGGGCAGTGCATCGGAAGGCGCCCTCGGCTTGACGCCTGCCTTCTTCTTCCTCATCCTCAGCACTGCAGCATTCCTGGTCACCAAGCAAATGAAAAATCATCAGCACACGAGCTAACGGAAGGCGACCAAGGTCGAGCCAGATTACTCACTCTTCGATGTCGACCCACTTCCTCTTCTTCTCCGCCTCGACGACGACGGGGGCGCCCTCACCTTTCTCCGGGAGGACACCACCATGCGGGGGAGCAGGAGCACTGTCCGCAAGGGCAGCAGCTGGAGGGGTCACCATAGCCCCGGCCTCGTCTGCCTTGCCCGCGAGCTGCGATTCGGGCTGGGGCGAGGCCGGCGCTTTGTCCGCCTTGCCAGCAGAAGCAGGACCCACCAGAGGAGGCTCCGTCCCGCGCTTCCTGGGGGTCGCCAGGCAGGCAGACCATGTGGCACGAGGGGCCAGTCCCGACCCCCTGAGGACCTTGGCGGGACACGGAGAACCTGCAGCAGAAGCTTCACCAACATCGTCGTCGTCCTCAAGGTCACGCAAGAGCATGCTCTGCGACGGGGGAGACGCCTCCTCCAGGTCGTCGTCCGCTGTCTTCTCCGAATCCTCCCCGCCCGTGGTGTCGCCGGAGGACACCATCACCGGGGAGCCAAGGCCTTCAGCTGGTGAGAGCCCCAGTTCGTTGAAGACAGGCATCGCAGCGACCAGATCGGCTCCGTCGTCGCGGCAGTACAACGGGGCACAGTCGTCGGGAAAATCTCCGGGGTCGCCGTTGAGCAGGGTTGTTACAACGCTGCTCAGCTCCCTGGAGGGCATGGGGGCAGACCAAAGCCTGAGGTCGTCGCCGCTGCTCCGGTATTCCCACAAGGGCCTCGAATGCGACTGGAGGGGTGCCAGGTGCTGCTTCAAGAACTCCTTCACTATAATCCCCCCAGTCAGCTTCCTGGCACTGATATCGCGAGAAATCCACTCCTGGACGGGCCTGGCCCGAGGGTCGGAAAGCTTCGCGGAGCTCCATGCGGGGGTCTTCTCCGGCAGCCCCTTCGGCAGATCCAAGCGGGGGTTGGTGCTCTTGATATCCATGAAGACCCAACGGTGCCTGAAGTTCTCCACCTTCTTCCTGGCCTTTAATAGCATGTTACCGCTCTGGACCGCGACGAAGGAAACGCACGCCGACCGCTGAGCGCCGTTGTGCACGCACAAGCTGAAGAAATGGCGGAAGAGGGCCACCGAAGGCTTCACACCCACGAAAGCCTCGCAGTAGAAGGCGAAGACGGACAAGAGCAGGATGGAGTTGCGTTGGAGATGAAGGGCTTGGAACCCGTAGTGGTCGAGGACGGCGGTGAAGAACTTGGAGAAGGGTGGGACGAGCCCAGCAAAGATGCTATGGAGAAAGAAAGGATAGGCCGACCTGGACGAGGGCCGCTTCTCCAACGAGCCGCCCCATATCAAGGTCCGCCCCCACTCGTTGGTCCCGTCTGCCGTCGACGGGAGCACCGGGACAAGGTCTCCGTCCTTGGCAATGGTGGACTCCGAGAGCGCCGGTGAGACGGGAGCGGAGGCTGAGCTCTGGGCCTCTGGCTTCGACTTGCCGGCGGGAGCCATCGGGAAGTTCGCGGGGCTGAGGCGGCAAGGAGGAGGACGGAGCGGCGCCGGGATCTGGAGATGTCTCTGCTAAGGCCGGGGATCTGGGAGTAAGAGCAGGTGCGCAGAAGAGGAAAGCAGTAATGGCTCGGCACTGGAAGTCAGGCTTTAGTCGATTCGAGCGGTAGCCGAAGGGGCGTTGGATGCCCGACATCAACCGCACGACGCGCGCCAGTCCTGGCCCGCAGGCGTTTGGGGCCCGTGGAGGTTCGGGCCGTCCTCAACGGCTTCACCCAGAAGCCGGCTCGAGCGCACCTTGGGCCCGGGGCTACTGTCGGCATTCTGGAAATGGGGGTACCTAGACCTGCCTGCCTGCGGCCCAGCGCATGGCCCACTTTGTCAGCTAGGCACGGCCTGGCAGGACCGCACCCAAGGCAAGGCCCTTGCGAGGGCCCTAAGCTTGCGAGGAAGAACAGCACCAAGACTAGTGAAGGATGGGCCTCCTCAGGCCCTCTTCGGAGCGGCGGAGATCTCTATGCAGAACCTGGCCCCAGGAGTCAAGGATGACGCAAGGAAGGACAGGCGGGCACCAGCGCGCCAGGCGGTGCAGTTTCCCCTTTGGTGCAAAGGGAGCAAGGACGTACGCGGGTTCCCAAAGCGCCCCCCCAAAGGTTTCCATTCTGGTGCAACAAGACCACGACCACGAGCCCAGCAGGACAGATGTCATCGCCGAGCCCACCTCTGCATCATCGATAGCTACTTTGCAGGCGAAGACCACCTTTGGACAGGGCGGGGATGTACTCCTGTCCCCCTTCAAATTTGGCCGTTTTGGGATCCCTTCCCGCCATTGCGATAAGGGAAGAGGACCCGGGCCGCTGCTATAAATAGAGGATAGGCTGCACCGTAGAGGGGACGGGGGACAAGAGAACACAACAGACACCCAACAGGGCAGAGAGCCAAGAACACCACTCGAGTGCCCTCGCGAGGCTACTCACCTCTGTACTAGTTCATCCACCACACCTCCTCGAGAGGCAATCCACCAAAGCAGGAGTAGGGTTTTACGCTTCACCGCGGCCCGAACCTGGGTAAATCATCATGTGCATTTGCTTCCTCGTCATCGTGCGAATTCATCGTCCTAACCATCGAGTAGCGAGCTAGGTAGGGCGAGGCTACGGGGGATCTTCGCACACGCCCCTGTGTTCGAACTTCTTGGGGTTTTGCGGAGCCCGAAATCCGACAGCGGCGGAAGGATGGGCTAGCACGTAAAACGATGAGGGAGAAGGACGGCCATTTTGGGTTTGGGGAGGCTTCCTATATAGAAATGGGGGCTAGGGTTAGGGTTTTTAATCCGAATTTGGACCGTAGGATCGCGATCTGACGGCTCCGATCGCGGGGTTGACAAGGTGGGTTGTGGTGGGCTGTGGAGAGGTGTTTGGCTGAGAAGAGAGGGAGGTTTGCGGCCCGTGTCAGAGTTTTTAAAACCGAAAATGTCCGCGATTTAAACCGGCTACTAGTGCCGCTATTGTTATCCGTTGGGGGTATCAAACGACCTCCGAATGCGACGAAATTTGGCAGGCGGTCTACCTACAATATATTAAGACCGCACGCCAACTTTTGACCCATTCCAAGAAAGTTTTATACGCACTTTTAAAACAATATTTTTGACGATGCCACGGGCACGTGTGTGTGTGGTTGGTCGCGAAACGGTCAGTGACGAGAACAGAGAGAACCGACAACTATGGATGGATGCAAGTTTTGAAAAATGACGGCGACAGAGTGCCGATGCAATGCGAATGATGCGAATGATGCAATGATGAATGCGACAACTAAATGAATCACACGACAGGACTCAAAATAAATAGAAGGCATCTGGAGCGTCGGTGTCGGGATGTTACATGAATAAACCAAAGTTGTGCACAACAGGAAAATATGAACAACTAACTCTCGCCTTAGAAACTCCCCTAAAGTATCACATAGTTAAAGTGAGGAGGAAGTCCTCGAACTCCTTCGGGCGAGGCTCTCTCAAGTTTCCCTCGAAAGGGATCATGCAAATATTACATAATTGAGCAAATGGTATTTCAAAGTGTTGAGCTTATAAATCAAAGCAAACTAGGGGAGGATCCTCTCTAGATATTAAATGAAAATTTGCACAATGGAATTTGTAAGGAGGTAGTATTGGTTACACTCATTTGCGATGAAGATTGTCAAGCCAGCATTTGCCATGAATTGTGAGAACTCATGTGAACTCGACTTCATTCATGAAAGCATTGTGTGGCCACTCGCACGTCCGAGCATCCACCCTACGTGGAAGGTTGAGGCCGGATGTTCCACCAACAACTCCCTTGGCACTCCGACTCAAAGAACCTCTCCTGGAGAAATTCATTTTCCTAAGAGCAAATTTCTGAAATTTTCAGATCACACAAAACATTTCAAAAAAACTTAACAAAATTGAGAACAACTACTCCTACAAATGTCTAGAGGCTGTATGAAGCATTAAAACTACTTGGAACCCAATGAATTCAGCATGCAAGCTCATTTTCACATGCACCAACAGTAGCAAAATGTAATCCACTGAAACAAAAACTAATTGGACCAATGGAGGAGTCACATACCAAGGAGCAATCCCCCAAAACAGTTTCGGGAATGGAGTCCCGAGCAAAGAGATCGAAAATCTCAGTTTTGGAGGCAAGAACACGAGAACAAGAGCTACCATGTTTTTTCTGGAGGAAGAAGAAGAAGTGGGCTGGTGGACTTAAGTGTGTGGGATCCTTTGGACCCCACAATGCAACACGATGTGCCTTAGGGGGTCGCCGCACCCTGTTGCCTTGTGGACAATAGGTGCACCCCATGGGGTGTGTCCAGCGACAAAAATTCTTAAATATTCAATAAAAAATCGTGGCAAAATTTTGTGACATTCAGAGCACTTTTATTTTTGGGTTAGTTTTTATTGCACAGATAATTCAGAAACAGGATACTCATGGCATTTTTATTTTATTAAACTCTAAATAACAGAAAGTAAACTATGATTACAGAAAGTTGTGTTTACGGAATTCATCGACTACATGCTCCTAACAAGAATCCATTAATAAGGTTGATCAAGTCTTATTAACAAACTATTTTCGAGAAACTTGAAACCGATGAATTTTCGTATAACACTAAGTTACCTCAACCGGGATATGCATTGTCCCAATAATAAGAGTTTGATATTTCTTTTCAGGTACCGGAAGAGGGAATTCAACACGTACAATAGTGATTGTCATAATCTTTTCAATAGAATTGATACTATTATGGTTTCGTTTCTTCAGAAAATATACCGTATGCTCTTTATCATTGACATGAAAAGTAACCTTGCTTTTGTTGCAATCAATAGCAGCCCCTGCAGTATTCAAAGGTTCTACCAAGGATAATCAACATGTTGTCGTCCTCGGGCATATCACGAATAACAAAGTCCGTTAAGATAGTAACGTTAGCAACCACAACGGGAACATCCTCACAGATACCAAAAGGTAAAGCAGCTGATTTATCATCCATTTGCAAAGAAATTTCAGTGGGTGTTAAGTTATTCAAATCAAGTCTTCTATATACAGAAAAAGGCATAACACTAACACCAACTCCTAAATCACATAACACAGTTCTAACATAATTGTTTTTGATAGAGCAAGGTATAGTGGGTATTCCTGGATCACCTAGCTTCTGGGGTATTTTCCTTTGAATGAATAATATGCAAGTATAGTGGAAATTTCATCTTTCAACATTTTCCTTTTATTAGTGACAATATCTTTCATGTATTTAGCATATGGAGGCATTTTCATAATTTTAGTCAAAGGCATTCTCAAATATAAGGGTCTAAGCATTTCAACAAAGCGATTAAAAGCCTCTTCATCTCAATATTTCATAAGTTTACTAGGAAATGGCTTGGTTTTCTGATCCCATGGCTCTCTTTCTTTACCATGTTTCCTCGCAAAAAGGTCTCTTTTATCATCCTTTATTTTTAGTAGGTGGGTTATCAAGCTCAACTCCAGGTTCTAATTCTACATTGTTATCAGGTTCTTTATTACCGTCCGGTGGAGCATCAACATGATTATCATTAGCATCATTACTTTCATTATCATAATCACTAGATAAATATTCATCACCAGATTGTGTCTCAACATTAGAAATAGAAACATTATTAGGATTCTTGGGTGGTTTTTCTAAAGTAGGTTCACTAGGATCATGCATAAGCCTATTCTTTTTCTTTTTCCTAGGTGAACTGGGTGCATTGTTATTAACTACCTGAGAGTCTTGCTCAATTCTTCTAGGGTGTCCTTCAGGATACAAAGGTTCCTGAGTCATTTTACCTCCTCTAATCATTACTCTAATAGCATGATCATTCATTTTATTATTCATTTCATTATGCAAGTCATTTTGTGATTTACAAACTTGTTCTAAACGAGTTTGAACCATTAATACCTATTTACATAAGCCCTTAACATCATTACTAATTCTCATCATTGTGTCACTCAAACATTCAATCATAATGGGATTACGTTTCAATTGATCACTAGTTTGCATATTGAAATTTTCTTGCTTAATGATAAAGTTATCGAACTCACCTAAGCATGGACTAGGAGACTTATTATAAGGGATATCACCTTCATCAAATTTATAGAGAGAATTTACCTCCACTACCAGTGTAAGTTTATCAAGTCAATGTATTTCTTCAATAGGTGGTAAATTCTTAACATCTTCAGATTTAGTACCCTTTTCTTTCATAAATTTCTTTGCCACCTGCATATCTTCTTGACTGGGTAATAGAATGCCTCTCTTCTTTGGAGTTGGTTTGGGTAGTGGTTCAGGAAGTGTCCAATCATCGGCATTTTTTAATAGATTATCCAATAATTCCTAAGCTTGTTCAACAGTCCGTTCCCTGAAAACACAACCAACAAAACTATCTAGGAAATCCCTAGAAGTATCAGCTAGTCCATTACAAAAGATATCAAGTATTTCATTTTTCTTAAGTGGATCATCATGCAAAGCATTTAATAACCGGAGAAGCCTCCCCCAAGTTTGAGGAGATGCTCTTTCTCAAGTTGCACAAAGATAAACATTTCTTGTAAGGCAGTTTGTTTCATATGAGCAGGAAAATATTTTTTAGAGAAGTAGTAAATCATATCCTGGGGACTACACACACAACCAGGAGCAAGAGTATTAAACCATTCTTTAGCATCACCCTTTAATGAGAAAGAAAACAATTTAAGGATATATATAGTAGTAGTGAATCTTTTCTTCATGAGCAAACAGGGCGACAATATCATTTAGTTTAGTAAGGTGTGCCACTACAGTTTCAAATTTAAAACCATGAAAAGGATCATATTCTACCAAAGTAATTAATTCAGGATCAACAGAGAATTCATAATCCTTATCATCAACAAAAATAGGAGAGATAGCAAATTTAGGATCATGTTTCATCATTGCCTTCGGAGATTTTTGTTTCAGCTTCTTCATTAAAATAGTAAGATCCTCTCTATCCTTACAAGCAGATATTTCCTTAGAAATCTCCCCATCCATAACATAAACCTAAGGTATAATGAGCATCTTAGTTCTAATATGAGTGCTATGTGTAATAAGTGATTCAACATTTGCATTATTTGCATTTTCAATTTCTCTAGATTTAACAATTTGAGCATCAAGAAATTCACCTAGTGGCACAATTTTAGTTTCATCAAGCATAGTAGTAGCATCATCATAAGTATCATCAATATCAGAAACATTGTCTATTACTTGCGACATATCAGATTGTATAGCAAATGGTGGTGTCGCAAGCTGACTTAAAACAAAAGGTGAATCTGGTATAGAGCTAGTTGGCAATTCCTTACCTCCCCTAGTCTTAGAGGGCATAATCTTGGTTCTCGAGTCTTTCAGATTCTTCATAGTGACCAGCAAATATATAATTCCCAAGTGAACTCAATAGATAGAGCCATGCTCCCTGGCAACGGCGCCAGAAAAAGGTCTTCATAACCCACAAGTATAGGGGATCACGACACTCTTCGAGGGATAGTATTTCACCCAAATTTATTGATTTGACACAAGGGGAGCCAATGAATATTTATGAGCCTTAGGAGTTGAGTTGTTAATTCAACCACACCAGGAAAATTAAATCTCTACAGTGAAGTGTTTAGTAGTACAGTAATATGATAGTTTGATAGTAGCAGTAACAGTAGCAATAGAAAATGTTTTGTAGCGATTGTAACAACAGCAACAGCAGTAGTAACTTAGCAAAAGCAATATGAGCAAAGCGTATGCATTGGATCAGCGATGGATATTTGGATGACATTCATCATGTAACAGTCACAACCTAGAGGGGCACAGAAATAGCTCCAATTCATGAATGTAATGTAGGCATGTATTCTGTAAATAGTTATACGTGCTTATAATAAGAACTTGCATAACATCTTTTGTCCTACCCTCCCGTGGCAGCGGGGTCCATAAGGAAAACTAAGGGATATTAAGGTATCCTTTTAATAGAGAATCGGAACAAAGCATTAACACATGGTGAATACATGAACTCCTCATACTACGGTCATCACTGGATGTGGTCCCAATTATTTTCACCATGGGAGCTATGGATTAGAACACATAATAGGCACATACAACTTGCAAGCTCCCTGGGGGTGGTCGCGTCCTGTTGCCTTGTGGGCAACAAGTAGCCCCTCTCCAGTTGATCTTTGTTCCAACATTTTTTATTTATCCAATAAAAAATCTCTGTGAAACTTTCATCCGATTCCGAGGACTTTTCTTTTGGCACAAAAATAACACCATGCCAATTCTGCTGAAAACAAAGTCAGTCCAGGTTAGTTCCATTCAAATTGTGCAAATTAGAGTCCAAAACAAGAGAAAAAGTGTTTGGAAAAGTAGATATATTTGGGACATATCAATCCTCCGCTCAAGTGAAGATCGTAAAGGAACATTGGCAACGATGAAGATGCAGGCGGGGGAATTGATGAGCAGATATCATGGTGAGTTCGCGATTGATTCGGGGGTGAAGGAAGTGTCTGACAACCACAACAACATGAAATCCCCTCCCGTGGATGTATCAGGGGCAGGAAATCGGGATGATTTGGAGGTGGTTCTAGGAAAAATTACTTTAGTTTGTAGGGAAAGTACTTCAGGGAGCGATTTTCAGGGAAATAAGGAAGATCGGGAGATTGTCAGGCCACATAGCGATAGGGATAGAGGAGAAATCAATGGGCCTTTACGTTGGAAACTGTGTTATTATGAGCTTTTATTTCTGGTTAATTGTGGATTTCCTGGATTGTTTCATACTCTTGTTGGGGTGAGAAGGGCCTATTTTAGGAACAAGGGAGTGCGCTCGTGTCTTCGAGACTCCTCTGTTTTGAATTTCTTTCGATCTTCTCTTTGGCACGTGCCCACTAGTGTGTTTCCAATGGCTGGTAGGGGAGAGATGAAGAGGAATTGGGAGGCGGACAAGGTAAAGGGGAGGAAGCCGAATTCTGGAGAGCTGCTGATCTCGGTGGCGCGGGGGTGGGGGGAGCTCCTCGGTAGCCCTGGGTCAAGGCCCTATTGGGCATTGGCAAAGCGGGGGGGGGGGTCTGGGGACGAGGCGCCCCCGGGGCGATGCTCTGGTGATCGAGATGGAGGTTGCACGCAAGGCCGTCTCAGGGTTCCTGCTAGTTGGCTGCCTCCTATCGCCTTTTTAGGCGAACCCACAGAGCATCATCGATGACATGCAAGCATCGGCGTGGAAGCTGCAAGGAGCGGTCACTGTCCAGGAGGTGGCCAACTTGGATGGAAGGTTTGTCCTCAACATCACCACCAAAGGAGACAGTTTGTTCTGAAGGCCCAACATGGCATTACAAATGCGATGGCATCGTCTTCGCCGAGTTCAACGGCAAGGGTGATCTGATGGAGATTGAACTCGAAGTCATGCCTATTTGGGTCGAGGCATGAGACCTTCCGTTCGAGATCAAGACCGAGAGTATGGACTGGACCCTAGGAGATCAACTTGGTGATGTGATTGCCGTCTCCCACCGAAATCATGTGATTGTAGAGAAATATATGTGTGTGCGAGTGGAGATCCCGCTACAAGAGCCACTCAAGAACAAAGTTGAATTTATTCATCTAGGTAGTTCTAAGAAGATCAGGTATGATGTTATATATGAGAAACTTTCACTGTACTGTGAGTGTTGTGGTCTAGTTGGTCATACCTCAGAGTGGCTTTGTAGTATCCCAGCAGAAAAAAGAGTAGCTATCTATCCTAATAATTTGAGTGTAGAAGCTTATTGGAAGGGGCAAGGTTCTATCAAGAGAGCTAACTACTTTGGCAGTTTCCCTCGCAGTGCTGACCCTGGTCGTCGGCTCCGTGACAGAAACCCATTAAAAATCCACGAAGGGATTGGTGATCAAGGTGGCGACTGCCGTGATCAATCTCACGTTGCCTAGCAAGGGCACCACTACATAAGACAAGACGATGGCCATGGTACTGGTTGGAGCAAGCCAGCCCAGCTCACCACTTGGCCATGAGGGCCGGGCGGTGGGTGATGCGCTGTAGATTCCGGCCGTTGCTCTGTATTGCAGGATGGCGACACTGCCCCTCAACTGCCGCAATTCGACTCTGGTCAGGAGGATCGGGCCTGGCTGTGTGCTCTAGCGTGACAGATTGGCTAGGAGGACCAGTCCACGCGCTCTGCTCTGCCGCAGCGTCCCGGTTAGGAGGGCCAGGACCTGTTCTGGCTCCTCCATGGTGCTCTTGCCAGGAGGGCCAGGGTCTGGACATGTTGGCGTGTCCCAGCGAGCGCCCAACTCACGACCAGGAGGGTTAAGGGTCGCGTCGGGGATTGGCCTCCAGGATTGCTACGGCCAGGACTGGGAACAACCAGTGGCTCTCTGTCGGCACGGGGGTCCAAGTGGGGCAGATGCTGTTGGCTACTGGATATGGGTTGCTCCCCACCCGTTCTAGGTGTCAGGCTAGGGATGCCAACTCCCTTTTCAGTCGGAAGTACTTGAAGCTGTAAGAGCAACTTCAGCAGGGCGACCCGTTCATGTTCGTTTGGGTATGGGCGGACAAAAATGATTGTCCAACGCATCGACTCATTTCTATTTTGCGTCCGGTTTGTGTCTGTTCGGACCCATTTCGGGACCAAATTTAGGTAACATTTGTGTGTGAGGCGGACACAAAACGGACGCCCGAGCTCTCTTTTTTATCTGTCTGTGTCCACTGCTGGCCACACATGGCAGCCAAATAAATCGCCAATCTCAATCTCGTGCATCGCTGTGCATGCCGCTATGCTTGTGTGCAAGGTAGCTAGCCGCCGGCCGAGCTGCCTGCCGGACGAGCTGCCCGCTGTGCAGGCATGCTAGCTAGCACCACTGACTGAGCTTCCCGTCGCACGGCCTCGGCTCGCCTACGCCGCGCATGGCCTCGCCTTGCCTGTACCGCGCCCGACCTCGTCTCCCGTCGGGCGTGCACACTAGCCGACACCGCGCCCTACCGCGCTCCGCCCTGCCGGGCACGGTCTCGCCCAGACTCACCTCGTCATGACACGCATGACCTCGCCGCGCCCTCCCCAAGCCTGGCCTCGCCTCGCCACGCCCCGACCGCACTTGCCCCATGCCTGTCCTCACCTCGTCGTGCCTCGCCCGCGCCCATCCTTGTCTCATCTCAGCTCGCCCGCGCCGTGCCCTGCCTTGCTTGCCCACGCTATGCCCGACCTCGTCTCGCCTTCCCCGCGCCCGGCCTTGTCGAGCTCGTTGATACGTCTCCAATGTACCGATAATTAATGAAGTATTCATGCCATATTTGCCTATGTTTACAATACTTTTATATGGTTTTGATGCACCTTTTATGATTTAATTAGAACTAACCTGGACTGCCGCTGTTTTCAGCAGAATTATCGTGGTGTCGTTTTTTGTGCAGAAAATGAAAGTTCTCGGAATCGCCCCAAAGTTTTTGGTTATTTTTTCTAGAAAATATGAGCAACATTGGAGCGAAGAACCACCAGAGGAGGGCTGCCAGGGAGTAACAACCCAATAGGGCGCGGCCCAGCCCCTAGTGGGGCCCTGTTGGGTCGTGGTCCCCACGTAATTCCGTTTTGCGCGATTCCAACGCTGAAAAATCATATAAATACCAAAACCTCTAGAAGTTAACCGAGACTCTCCGCTCCGCCACTTCAACTCTCTGTATCGATGAAAAACCATTCTGGAGCCTTTCCAGTACCCTGCCGGAGAGGGAAATCATCATCCGGTGGCCGTCTTCATCATCCCGGCGGAGGCCATGACGAGGAGGGAGTAGTTCACCCTTGGGGCTGAGGGTATGTACCAGTAGCTATGTGTTTGATCTCTCTCTCTCTCTTTCATGTTCTTGAGATGTCACGATCTTGATGTATCACGGGCTTTGTTAATATAGTTGGATCATATGGTGTTTGTCCCTTGCTATCTTGATGTTATGAATTGAATCTTTACGTTTGAGATTTTGTTATGTCGGATTGAATATTGGATTTGAGAACACTTGATGTATGTCTTGCATGCGGATACCCGTAGTGACAATGGGGTATTCTATTGATTCACTTGATAGATGTCATGACATCAACTTGCGGATTCCGGTGACCTTGGAGATCTACGCATAGGGGTTGATTGCACGTTCTTGTCCTACCTTCTCCGACAAAAATCTTGGGGTACTCTTTGAAGTTCTTTGTGTTGGATTGAATGTGATGAATCTGAAATTGTTTGATGCATGTTGAATAATTAACCCACGGATACTTGTGGTGACATTGGAGTATCTAGGTGACATTAGGGTTGATTGATAGGTATCATTGGTGTTATTTTAGTACGAACTCTAGGGATGTTTGTGACATCTATAGGAATAGCCCAATAGATTGATTGGAAATGGTAACTTTGAGGTGGTTCTTACTACCTACAAGAATTTCATCTTATGTTCTCCGCTAGATAGGAACTTTAGACTAATTCTTTGTTGCACGTTGAGGGATGATCATATGATCCTATTATGTTAGCATTGTTGAGAGATTGCACTAGTGAAAGTATGAACCATAGGCCTTATTTCCAAGCATTTATATAACATTTTGCTCGTTGTTTACTATTTGTTACCTTGCTGTTTTTATATTTTCATATTACAAAAACCTATATCTACCATCCATATTGCACTTGTATCACCGTCGCTTCGCCGAACTAGTGCACCTATACAATTTGCCATTGTATTGGCTGTGTTGGGGACACAATAGATTTCTTGGATTTGATCGCAGGGTTGCTTGAGAGAGACCATCTTCATCCTACGCCTCCCATGGATTGATAAACCTTAGGTCATCCACTTGAGGGAAAATTGCCACTGTCCCCACAAAACTCTGCGCTTGGAGGCCCAACACGATTCTACAAGAATAAAGTTGTGTAGTAGACATCAGGCTATTTTCTGGCACCGTTGCCGGGGAGGTGAGTGCTTGAAGGTATATCATTAGATCTTGCAATCAAATCTTTTAGTTTCTTGTTTTTCACTAGTTTGGTTTTATAAGAGAAAGTACAAAAAATGGAAATGATGTTGCATGAAGTTCTTTACCTTTATGATGTTTTTCTTGAAAATGATGGATCAAAAAATTGTGCCAAAGTGTTTGAAGAAGAGTTCAATAAATTGTTTGGCATTAAATCCTTGAATTATGAGCATGATAGCATATTGTTAGTATGAATTCTACAAATATCCATGATGCTAATGATGATTCCACTAGTCATGATAAAAAGATTTCCTATAAGTATGTCAATTTTTGTGGAGTGTATAAAATTTGTGAAGACATGCCATATAGGGATGATAGATTTTGTAAGAAGCATAAACATGATAAAACCAATTGGTGGCTTAAAGTGATAGTTGAATTTTCCACAAGATTATGCTCTCTTCATCCCATTACTTGTGAACTTTCCAATAGGGTTGGTCAACTTAATTTCCAATGCATGCTTTTTCATGATCGAACCGTTTCCAAATATTGTGATAATTTGATCTCCCGTGAACTCTATAATGAACTTTGTTTATTTTTGGGGTGTGAAGAATTGTCACATAAACATGATTGGTTTGATATATTCCTTGTCACTAATGATAATGAAACTTATCTACAAGAAATCTATATGTTTTGCATAGTGAATTGCAATGAGAATGCTTATATTGCCAACTATAGAAGAATGAGAAACCAATAGAATATAAAAGGAATACTAATGAAAGGGTAAAGGTCTCCAAATACCCTCCTATTGTTTCTCGTGATGAATCGGGTTGCAAGGAAGAGCTTCCCATCGAACCAATTTCTACAATAATAAGCTCGAAAAGATTACTTAAACCCACACATAAGGTGGTGAAGAAGAAAAAAAGAAGGAAAAGTAGAGGTAAAAAGGTATCTCTCCCAAATAATGTTGCTCTTATAATCATTGAGAATGAATCCGAAAGTAGTATGGACAATGATACACTTGATGATTATTTTGTCATGCCTGCTACTTGTTGTGATGAGGATGATTGGGAAGATAAAGATACTCCTTATAATATTGAAAATCTTTTTGGCACCAACTTGGAAAATTATGGTGATAATAATTGTTACACTATTGGTGCTATTCATGCTAGTGATGATTATGCTAATGATATGCAAACCCACAAGCTTGGGGATGCTATGCTTGATGAGAATGACATATTTGAGAATATATTTAGTGCAATGGATGTGTATTCCAAGCTTGGGGATGCTATGCATAATGAAGATGATCTTTTTAGTCCCCCTACTTCGAATGATCAAATTTGTTATGATGATTGCATGCCTCCCATTTATGATGATTGCAATTTTTATGAAAGTGGGTTTGGAAGAGTGTCAACTTTAGATGATTATTATCCCACTATTTAGAGGGTGTCTTATCATAATGATAAAAGTGGATTTGGAGAGGTCATGACTTTATTTAGTAATGATTCCACTATCTTGGAAGAGGTTTCAATTGATTTTGATGAGAACCAAGTTACTACTTATGATGATTATTGTGATGATACTTATGTTATAAAAAGTAGTGATGATTATTATTACAAAACATGTCATAATTATGAATACCCTTTCTTTGAATACTACTCTTTTAATGTGGAAACAATTTCTAATATTCAAGTCTCCTATGACACTCCTACTACTATGTAGGAGAAGTTTCCTTGTGGGAGAGTAATAATTTTTCTATACTTGTGAATCATGAAAAGAATGCCTTATGTGATAGTTATATTGTGAAATTCCTTCATGATGCTACTGAAAATTATTATGAGGGAGGAACATATGCTTGTAGGAATTGCAATAATATCAAGCTTCCTTCCTATGTGTTGAAAATTTTGAGGTTGTGCTTGTTTTGCCTTCCTATGCAAGTTGATTCTTGCTACATTAAATTGTTTGCTTGTAAAATACCTATGCATAGTAAGTGGTTTAGACATAAATGTGCTTGCCATATGCTTCATGATGCTCCCATTGTGTTTCAATTCTTTACTTTTATGTGAGCATCATAGAAATCATGGTGCCTAGCTAAAATGGCTTTAAAGAAAAGCGCTTGTTGGGAGACAACCCAACACTTTTACTTTCTGTTTTTGTGTGTTCACGTGATTAAGATACTGTATTAATCATGTTTTGTGTCTTCTATTTCAATAAAGTACCAAGTAAAGCCTTTGGGATAGTGTGGATACTTGTTAGTTTGATTCTGTGCAAAAACAGAAACTTTTATGTCCAGTGCAGAATTTCTATGATTTTACTGGTGAGTCAAAAAATTCTGAAATTTTTACATAGTCTTTATATGCAAATTCTCTGCATTTTCCTAATTATTCAGAATTTTTAGAGATGGTGAAATATAGATTTCATACTGATATTCACAAACTGTTCTGTTTTTGATAGATTCTGTTTTGCATGCATAGTTTGCTTGTTTTAGTGTTTCCATAGCTTATATTTAGTGGTATAAATTATGGGAATGATATAATACAGTACAGTACCTAAGTGAATGATCTATATTTATTACACTAACCCATCTCACCGAGTTCCGTTATGTTTTGTGTGATTGAAGCTTTCATGTTTTGGTTGAGACACCGATATGAGGAGAATAAAGAGTGGTAAGACCCTAATATTGGGGATGCCCAAGGCACCCCTAAGGTAATATCCAAGGAAGACTCAAGCGTCTAAGATTGGGGATGCCCCGGAAGGCATCCCCTCTTTCGTCTTCAAAACTATCGGTATATCTTACTGGGAGCTATATTTTTATTCGTCACATAATAAGAGTTTTGCTTGGAGCATAATTTAATTTTGTTATCCTTTTCTTGCTGATATTTATAATATTGTTTTCCAATAAAAATTTCCAAGAATTGCCTTTTAGGATGCTTGAATTACATGTTTGATGTGTGCTGTGTAAAAACAGAAACTTTTGCTGTAGTGTTTGAATTTTCATATTTTACTGGAACGTGTAAAATTTATGAATTTTTTACACAGTATTTTCATATAAATGCTTTATCATGTACTAAATTTTCATAATTTTTAGAGATACAGAAGTGCGCTTTGTAAATTAATTTCTACAGACTATCCTGTTTAGACAGATTGCTGTCATAGTTTTGTTATCTACTTCTCCTATAGTTTTCATGACTTATATTGGTAGATAAAATTATGTAAATGATAGTATAAAGTAGATAATGTTTGAAAATTATTATGCAACTTGTCTTGGCAGTAGGTAAAGAGTTGATTTAATCTTATGTGCACTAACCTATCTCACGAGTTCTTTTCGAGTTTTGTGTGGATGAAGTTTTTGAGACATAGGTGAAACCGGGACATGAGAGGATTGAATGAGATACAAAAGCTCAAGCTTGGGGATGCCCAAGGCACCCCAAGAAAATATTACAAGAAGTATCAAGCATCTAAGCTTGGGGATGCTACGCATCCCACCTCTCTGCGTCAACAACTATCGGTTAGCCTATGTTGAGCCTAAGTTTTTATTCGTTGACATGATATGTGCTATTCTTGGAGTGTATTTTTGTTTAGTTTTCTGTTTTAAATAAATCTCAGATCTTAAAATATTTATTGAGAGAGAGTCACAGATAGCTACTTAATTGTTTGACTACTCATTGGTCTTCACGTATATCTTTTTGAGAGTAGTTTGATGTTCACTCTTGTGCTTCACTTTTATCCTAAGAGTAAATTGTGAATGAATGAAATTTAGTAAATATGAAATTATCAATGTGCTATATTCTTGTAGCAGGTTCACATTGGGTCAAGAAAGTAAAGTCCATTGAAGTTTGACAATCACAATATTGGTCATACAAGCAATTCCTGAATGATTAGTATAAGAAAAAGAACTTTCACATACAAATATATTATCTTGGACATCTTTTATGATTGTGAATACCCATTAATTATTTTCAACCTTGATCAAATATTTGAAGTTGGACAAGGAGGACAACGTAATGGTTATGTTTGGGTATATTTGCATGGAAGTTATATTGTTATGGATCCTCCAACATCTGGTGCTTGTTTAGAACCTTTTGCTAGCCAAAACTTCATAGTAAGTAGAAATACTACTTGTGCATCCAAATCCTTGAGCCAAGTTTCTTCCATGAGATTCCATCATACCTACCTATATATGGTATTTCACTACCATTCCAAGTAAATTTGCATGTGCCACCTCTAAACTTTCAAATAAACATCTGTTTTGTGTGCTCGTACCCGCTCATGGAGCGATGGGGCAGTCACTATCTTCCATGCTAAGCGGGTTATTCTCAAGATGAGTGTTTATTCACTTGCCATTGCATGAGAGAGGCTGGTAAAAAGGATGCCCAGTCCTGCATAATACAATAATAAATAAATAAAAACTCCCCCTGGAAAGTTGATTGTTTGGAGGGCAACCGTGGATTCGGCCAGCCATGGAATGTGTTTGAATGGTGGAGGGGGAGTAAAATTTCAATTCTGTTTGGGAACTGCCAATAATGTGATTTGCATGGAAGATATTGAAACTCTATTGTGACGTTGGCTGGAAAAGTATAACACTCAAAATTACATATTCATCTCTGTTTTAAACAATGAGCTCTGGCACCTCTGCAAATCCCTGCTTCCCTCTGCGAGGGGACAATCTATTTACCTTTATGTTATTTACTTTTCATGTTGAGTCAACTTCTTTTTCCAACCTCAATCTATTAGTTGGCAAGCACCATGTGGTGGGGAAAGATCCAAACACATATATCCAATCAAATATATTTGATCATGATTCATTATTGTTGACAATTATCTTTGTGATAAGTATGTTGGGTGTTGAAACATTAAGCCCCCATCTTTCTATGTGTTCGATGGATATCGTTTGTTCTAAATATATGCTTTGAGTATTAGCAATCATAGAAAACTATATGATAATTGAGTATGTGGAGCTCTTACTTAGACTTGATAATGCATTGAAATTGCTTGATGACTAAGAACATAGGTTGTTAAGTTTCAAGAGAATGCATTCTTTAAACCATGACATGTGAATTGATTGCTACTCTATCATGATGAGTTTTATGAGAAATAGTTGTTGTTTATGATGCTAGAAAAAGTGATTGGAATTATCATTGATAAAAAATATCCACTGTGCTAGCATTCAGACTTCATAAATTACTTTCTTTTATCATTTACCTACTCGAGGACGAGTAGGAATTAAGCTTGGGGATGCTGATACGTCTCCAATGTATCGATAATTTATGAAGTATTCATGCCATATTTGCCTATGTTTACAATACTTTTATATGGTTTTGATGCACCTTTTATGATTTAATTAGAACTAACCTGGACTGACGCTGTTTTCAGCAGAATTACCGTGGTGTCGTTTTTTGTGCAGAAAATGAAAGTTCTCGGAATCGCCTGAAACTTTTTGGTGATTTTTTCTGGAACATATGAGCAACATTGGAGCGAAGAACTACCAGAGGAGGGCTGCCGGGGAGGCACGACCCAACAGGGCGCGGCCCAGCCCCTGGTGACGCCCTGTTAGGTCGTGGTCCCCACGTAATTCCGTTTTGCGTGATTCCAACGCTGAAAAATCCTATAACTACCAAAACCTCCAGAAGTTAACCAAGACTCTCCGCTCCACCACCACAACTCTCTATATCGAGGAAAAACCAATTTGGAGCCTTTCCGGTACATTGCGGAGAGGGAAATCATCATCTGGTGGCCATCTTCATCAGGCGGTGGCCATGACGAGGAGGGAGTAGTTCACCCTCGGGGCTGAGGGTATGTACCAGTAGCTATGTGTTTGATCTCTCTCTCTCGTGTTCTTGAGATGTCACGATCTTGATGTATCACGGACTTTGGTAATATAGTTGGATCATATGGTGTTTGTCCCTTGCTATCTTGATGTGATGAATTGAATCTTTCTTTTTCAGATTTTGTTATGTCGGATTGAATATTGGATTTGAGAACACTTGATGTATGTATTGCATGCGGATACTCGTAGTGACAAAGGGGTATTCTATTGATTCACTTGATATATGTTATGGCATCAACTTGCGGATTCCAGTGACCTTGGGGATCTATGCATAGGGGTTGATTGCACGTTCTTGTCCTACCTTCTCTGATAGAAATCTTGGGATACTCTTTGAAGTTCTTTGTGTTGGATTGAATATGATGAATCTGAAATTGTTTGATGCATGTTGAATAATTAACCCACGGATACTTGTGCTGACATTGGAGTATCTAGGTGACATTAGGGTTGATTGATATGTATCATTGGTGTTATTTTAGTACGAACTCTAGGGCTGTTTGTGACATCTATAGGAATCACCCAATAGATTCATCGGAAAGGGTAACTTTGAGGTGGTTCTTACTAGCTTCAACAATTTCATCTTATGTTCTCCGCTAGATAGGAACTTTGGAGTGATTCTTTGTTGCACGTTAACGGATGTTCATATGATCCTATTATGTTAGCATTGTTGAGAGATTGCACTTGTGAAAGTATGAACCCTTGGCCTTATTTCCAAGCATTTATATAACATTTTGCTCGATGTTTACTATTTGTTACCTTGCTGTTTTTATATTTTCAGATTACAAAAACCTATATCTACCATTGATAACCCACAAGTATAGGGGATCGCGACAGTCTTCACGGGTAGTATTTCACCCTAATTTATTGATTCGACACAAGGGGAGCCAAAGAGTATTTATTGGCCTTAGCAGTTGAGTTGTCAATTCAACCACACCTGGGATATCTCTCTGCAACAAAAATTTAGTAGCACGACAAATTGTGGTAGCAATAGTAGCAGTGACAGCGGTAGCAGCAATTTTGTAACAGTAGTAACAGTAACAGAGGCAGTAGTAACTTAGCAAGATTCAATATGAGAAAAGCGTAGGCACGTGGATCGATGATGGATAATGGTTTGGATGACATCAATCATGGAACAGTTACACACTAGAGTGACACAGAACTAGCTCCAATTCATCAATGTAATGTAGGCATATATTCCGTATATAGTCATACGTGCTTGCAATAAAAAGGGATAAGGTAGGGGGCCCTGTGGGCCCCACGACCCATCTGGGCGCAGCCAGGGGCTGGGCCGCGCCCTATTGGGTCGTGGCCTAGAGGTGCACCTCCCTGCTGTAATTTTAATGCCATTTTTTTTAAATAATCCAGAAAAATTCATGTTAAAATCTTGTGTCGTTCTGAGACTTTTTATTTTTGGATCCTTTTCTAATGTACGGGAAAATCAAAAAACAGCATAATCATGGCATTTCATTTTATTTAACTAAGAATAACAGAGAATAAACTAATGGTAGAGAGAGTGTTGTGCTTACTAAATTCATCAACCACATGTCTTTCAAAAAGGATTCATTAATAAGGTTGATCAAGTCTTATTAACAACCGCTTCTGACTGACATGAGATCGAAGAATTTTTGGATCACACTAAGTTACCTCAATGGGGATTTGCATCTCCCCAACAATAAGATGATAATATTCCTTCTTGACAGTAGGAAGAGGTATTTTAAAACTTCCAATGATGACCGTGGCACTAGGTTCAATGACATTAATATTGTTAAGCTAAATTTGCTTCTTTGGGAAATGCACGGTATGTTGTTTGCCATTGACATGAAATGTGACCTTGCTTTTGTTGCAATTAATAACAGCCCCTGCAGTATTTAGAAAGGGTCTACCAAGAATAATCGACATGTTGTCGTCCTCGGGCATATCAAGAATAACAAAGTCTGTTAAGATAGTAACATTTGCAACAACATCAGGAACGTCCTCACAAATTCCAATAGGAAAAGCAGTGGATTTATGAACCATTTGCAAAGATATCTCAGTGGGTGAAAGCTTATTCAATTCAAGTCTTTTATATAGAGAGAAAGGCATAACACTAACACTAGCTCCTAAATCACATAAAGCGGTTTTGACATAGTTTCGTTTAAAAGAGCAAGGTATTGTGGGTATACTAGGATCTCCCAACTTCTTAGGCACTCCTCCATCAAAAGAATAATTAGCAAGCATAGTAGTAATTTCAATTTCACGTATTTTTCTTTTGTTGGTAATAATATATTTCATATACTTAGCATACGGAGGCATTTTCAAAATACCAGTCAAGCGTGTGAAAACAGTGATAGGTCTAATCATTTCAGCAAAGCGCTCAAAATCTTCCTCGTCCTTACTCTTGGAAGGCTTATGAGGGAATGGCATGGGTTTTTGAACCCATGGTTCTCTTTCTTTACCATGTTTCCTAGCAACAAAATCTTTTTTCATAACACTTATTTTTGGGATTTGGGTTATCAAGATCTTCAGCAGGTTCTATTTCCACATCATTATCTTGCTCATTATTGTCTGTCTGAGCATCTACGTGAGTCTAATCATTATTATTATCATCATTTTCATTATCACTAGATGGTTGTTCACTACCAGCTTGTGTCTCAGCATCAGAAATAGAAACATCATTATGTTTTTCAGCAGGTTTCTCCATAGTAGGTGCACTAGAAGCATGCAAAGTTCTATACTTTTTCTTTTTCTTTTTCTTATTAGATGGACTAGGTGCATCAACGTTAACTCTTAGAGAATCTTGTTCTGTTCTCTTAGGATGAACTTTAGGAAAGAGAGGTTCCTGAGTCATTCGACCTCCTCTAGTCATTACTCTAATAACATGATCATTCATATTATCATTTATTTCATCAAGCAAAACATTTTGTGACTTAGCAACTTGGTCTAATTGTGTGTGAACCATTCAAGCATGCTTACCTAGACCCTTAACATCATTAGCAATTCTAAACATCAAGTCACTCAAGCGATCTATCATCATAGCATTATGCCTTAATTGAGTTTAGGCATAATTATTGAAATGTTCTTGCTTAACAAAGTAATTATCAAATTCATCCATGCATTGACTAGGGGTCTTAGTATAAGGTACATCACTTTTATTAAAGGTACGGAGAGATTTTACCTCTACTACCAGTGTCGGGATGTCAAGTCCATGTATTTCTTCAATAGGTGGTAATTTCTTGACATCTTCAGTTTTAATACCTTTCTCTTTCATAGATATTTTGGCTTCTTGCATATCTTCAGGACTGAGGAATAGAATACCTCTTTTCTTTTGAATAGGCACCGGCGGTGGTCCAGGAAGTGTCCAATCATCGGCATTTTGCAATATATTATTCAATAGTTCTTCAGCTTGACTAACACTTCTTTCCCTGAAAACACAACCAACACAACTATCTAGGAAATCCCTAGAAGCATCGGTTAGTCCATTATAAAAGATATCAAGTATTTCATTTTTCTTAAGATGATGATCATGCAAAGCTCTAAGTAACTGGAGAAGCCTCCCCCAAGCTTGAGGGAGATTCTCTTCTTCAATTTGCACAAAGTTAAATATTTCTTGTAATGCAGTTTGCTTCTTATGAGCAGGGAAATATTTTTCAGAGAAGTAATAAAGCATATCCTGGGGGCTACGCACACAACCAGGAGAAAGAGAAAGGAACCATTCTTTAGCCTCGCCTTTTAGCGAGAAAGGAAAAAGTTTAAGGATATAGTAGTAGCGCATATTTTCCTCATTAGTAAACAAAGCAGCAGTATCATTCAAGTTGGTGAGGTGTCCGATAAAAGTTTCATTTTCATAGCCATGGAAAGGATCATATTCAACTATAGGGATTAACTCAGGGTCTACATAGAATTCATAATCCTTATCAGTAACAAATATAGGAGAAGTACCAAATTTAGGAACGTGTTTCATTTTCTCCATCATACATTTTTCTTTCAGTTTGGATACTAGCTTCCTCAAGTCATCTCTATTTTCACAAGCAAGAAGGTCCCTAGATATTTCCACATCCACAACATAACCTTCAGGTACATAAGGCAATTCATAATTATTGGGAGAGCGAGGTGTAATAGGCGACTCAAGATCTTCATCAATTTCAGCGTTTTCAAGTTCTCTAGCTTTAGCCATATGAGCATCAAGTAATTCATTCAGTGGCATAGTTTCAGTTTCATCAAATGTAGCAGTAGTAGCACCATTAATTTCAGAGGTAGCATCATCAAGTTCATGTGACATATCAGGACGATCAACTATAACAAGCTGATTCAAAACAGTAGGTGAATCAAAACAGAGCTAGATGGCAGTTCCTTACCTCCTGTCGTGAGAGAGGGGACGATCTTAGTTCGAGTATCTTTCAGATTCTTCATAGTGGCAATTGGATATCCTCAAGTTAAAAAAAGAAATATTGCTATGCTCCTAGGCAACGGCGCCAGAAAAAGGTCTTGATAACCCACAAGTATAGGGGATCGCGACAGTCTTCACGGGTAGTATTTCACCCTAATTTATTGATTCGACACAAGGGGAGCCAAAGAGTATTTATTGGCCTTAGCAGTTGAGTTATCAATTCAACAACACCTGGGATATCTCTCTGCAACAAAAATTTAGTAGCACGGCAAATAGCGGTAGCAATAGTAGCAGTGACAGCGGTAGCAGCAATTTCGTAACAGTAGTAACAGTAACAACGGTAGTAGTAACTTAGCAAGATTCAATATGAGAAAAGCTTAGGCACGTGGATCGGTGATGGATAATGATTTGGATGACATCAATCAAGTAACAGTTACACACTAGGGAGACACAGAACTATTTCCAATTTATCAATGTAATGTAGGCATATATTTCGTATATAGTCATACGTGCTTGCAATAAGAACTTGTATGACATCTTTCGTCCTACCCTCCCATGGCAGCAGGGTCCTATTGGGAACTAAGGGATATTAAGGCCTCCTTTTAATCGAGAATCGGAACAAAGCATTAACACATGGTGAATATATGAACTCCTCAAACTACGACAATCACTGGAAAGAATCCCAATTATTGTCACCTTGGGGTATGCGGATCATGACAAGTAATAGGTGACTACAACTTGCAAGATAGGATCCCAAACACTTATATTCATGAAAACATAATAGGTTCAGATCTGAAATCATGGCACTCGGGCCCTAGTGACAAGCATTAAGCATAGCAAAGTCATAGCAACATCAATCTCAGAACATAGTGGATACTAGGGATAAAGCGCTATCAAACTTATTTTTCTCCGAAAATGTGATTTTATAGGACTGGAATTAGGGCCGGGGGAGCCGCGTGGAGCTAATAGGGCGCGCCCAGGGCCTCGGCCGTGCACTTTTGGGTCGTGGACACACGGCAGCCCTTCTCTGGTAGTTCTTTGCTCCAAAATTCATTATATATTCCAGAAAAAATTCACAAAAAGTTTCGTCCAATTCCGAGAACTTTTATTTCTGCACAACACCAAGGTAATTCTACTGAAAGCAGCGTCAGTCCGGGTTAGTTTCATTCAAATCATGCAAATTAGAGTCCAAACAAGAGAAAAAGTGTTTGGAAAAGTAGATACATTGGAGACGTAGCAACCATCCATATTGCACTTTTATCACCGTCTCTTCGCCGAACTAGTGCACCTATACAATCTGCCATTGTATTGGGTGTGTTGGGGACACAAGAGATTTCTTTTATTTGATCGCAAGGTTGCTTGAGAGATACCATCTTCATCCTACACCTCCCATGGATTGATAAACCTTAGGTCATCCACTTGAGGGAAAATTGCTACTGTCCTACAAAATTTTGCGCTTGGAGGCCCAACACGAGTCTACAAGAATAAAGTTGTGTAGTAGACATCACTCGTGCGCGGGGCACGGGAAGAGCAGCGGCGCGCGAGGTAGGCGCAGCGAGCTGGCGTGGCAAGGTGGGCATGGCGAGCTTGCTCGGCCGAGCTGCGGGGCGCATGAGGACGAGCGATGGGAGCGGAGAGAGAGCGGGCGCGCGAGCATGGCCGGGTGCACGAGGACGGGTGGGAGCGTGCGCGAGCGCGCGACCCATGGCTTCGTCGCCGGCATGTCAGCGGCGCGGGACCTCGGGACGGCGGCGCTGGAGCTCGGGGCAGTTCAAGGAGGACCGAACCCATCAGGTGTTCGACGGAATGCTGCAACAAACATGTCAAAAAATGTGTCCGCCCCCGTTGGATGTATCGGCCGACCCATATAAAAAAGCGGACATGGACGGGCGGACGGGCGACACAAATGGAAAAAAAGTAGGCAAACCGTACATCTGTTTGGGTTGTCCGATTGGAGTTGCTCTAACTATTGCGTTGGCTACAAAAATTGCAGTAGCAAATACCATGGTTGGACATGGGGAACGTGGCTCATCCTTTATATTTAGTGCCACTAAGTCTGTTGTGCAGGGTCATAAGAAGATGAAATGGAAGAAGGATAGAATGGAAGGAGGCGTTGACTGTTCGAAGGATGTGCGCAAGAAAATGATAGGCAAGAAGAGAAGACATCTCTCCGATGCTCGTCCAACGGGCAGTGATCTAGTGTTTTCTTCTGAGAAGAATAGCATGAATAGTTTTGAGCGCTTGCTGTATGATGATGTAAACCTCTTAAGTAAGAGGGTGTGTATGGGTAGTGTAGAGACAGTTAAAGACGTGGATGGTGTTGTTAGGCACGTAGCAAAGGGGACGGATCTGCTTGCCACATCATCAACATGGTATATCTTAACAAATTCCTCAAGAAGACTTCATATGAACTCCTCACTGACAAGAAACCCAATGTGAGTTATTTCAAAGTCTTCGGTGCTAAATGCTGGATTAGAGATCCTCACCACAGTTCTAAATTTGCACCAAAAGCACATGAAGGTTTTATGCATCGTTACGAAAAGGACTCACACACCTACAGAGTCTTCGACACCTATCACAAGAAGGTTGTTGAAACTATAGATGTGTGGTTCGATGAAACTAGCGTCTCGTAAAGAGAGCACCTACCTCCTGAGGAATTCATTAGGTTCAAGGCCACTGAAGATGTGATACCCACTGAAGAATCTCTACCTACTGAAGAAGTTGTCCCAAACAATGAAGACATTCATGCTGGTGCACCTGAGGAAAATGGCGCTGAAGCAAATGATCAGCCCCAACAAAGTCGACAACCTGCTCATCCAAGAGTAGCGAATGAAATGCAAATTGACAAAATCATCGACGATATCAATGCACCAGGTCCTCTCACTCGCTCAAGAGCTTCAAATTTGTCTAACTTTTGTGGGCACTTGATGACGCACAAGTATAGTGGATCAATTGTAGTCCTTTCGATAAGTAAGAGTGTCGAACCCAACGAGGAGCAGAAGGAAATGACAAGCGGTTTTCAACATGGTAATTTCTGCAAGCACTGAAATTGCAGGTAACAGATAGTTTGATAGCAAGATAATTGGTAGCAAGCAAGTAACGGTAATGGTAAACAGGGTTTTGGGTCGTGGACACATGGCAGCCATTCTCTGGTAGTTCTTTGCTCCAAAATTCATTATATATTCCAGAAAAAATTCACAAAAAGTTTTGTCCAATTCCGAGAACTTTTATTTCTACACAACACCAAGGTAATTCTGCTGAAAGCAGCGTCAGTCCGGGTTAGTTTCATTCAAATCATGCAAATTAGAGTCCAAACAAGAGAAAAAGTGTTTGGAAAAGTAGATACATTGGAGACGTAGCAACCATCCATATTGCACTTTTATCACCGTCTCTTCACCGAACTAGTGCACCTATACAATCTGCCATTGTATTGGGTGTGTTGGGGACACAAGAGATTTCTTTTATTTGATCGCAAGTTTGCTTGAGAGATACCATCTTCATCCTACACCTCCCATGGATTGATAAACCTTAGGTCATCCACTTGAGGGAAAATTGCTACTGTCCTACAAAATTTTGCGCTTGGAGGCCCAACACGAGTCTACAAGAATAAAGTTGTGTAGTAGACATCACTCGTGCGCGGGGCACGGGAAGAGCAGCGGCGCGCGAGGTAGGCGCAGCGAGCTGGCGTGGCAAGGTGGGCATGGCGAGCTTGCTCGGCCGAGCTGCGGGGCGCATGAGGACGAGCGATGGGAGCGGAGAGAGAGCGGGCGCGCGAGCATGGCCGGGTGCACGAGGACGGGTGGGAGCGTGCGCGAGCGCGCGACCCATGGCTTCGTCGCCGGCATGTCAGCGGCGCGGGACCTCGGGATGGCGGCGCTGGAGCTCGGGGCAGTTCAAGGAGGACCGAACCCATCAGGTGTTCGACGGAATGCTGCAACAAACATGTCAAAAAATGTGTCCGCCCCCGTTGGATGTATCGGCCGACCCATTTAAAAAAGCGGACATGGACGGGCGGACGGGCGACACAAATGGACAAAAAGTAGGCAAACCTTACATCTGTTTGGGTTGTCCGATTGGAGTTGCTCTAACTACTGCGTTGGCTGCAAAAATTGCAGTAGCAAATACCATGGTTGGACATGGGGAACGTGGCTCATCCTTTATATTTAGTGCCACTAAGTCTGTTGTGCAGGGTCATAAGAAGATGAAATGGAAGAAGGCTAGAATGGAAGGAGGCGTTGACTGTTCGAAGGATGTGCGCAAGAAAATGATAGGCAAGAAGAGAAGACATCTCTCCGATGCTCGTCCAACGGGCAGTGATCTAGTGTTTTCTTCTAAGAAGAATAGCATGAATAGTTTTGAGCGCTTGCTGTATGATGATGTAAACCTCTTAAGTAAGAGGGTGTGTATGGGTAGTGTAGAGACAGTTAAAGACGTGGATGGTGTTCTTAGTCACGTAGCAAAGGAGACGGATCTGCTTGCCACATCATCAACATGGTATATCTTAACAAATTCCTCAAGAAGACTACATATGAACTCCTCACTGACAAGAAACCCAATGTGAGTTATTTCAAAGTCTTCGGTGCTAAATGCTGGATTAGAGATCCTCACCACAGTTCTAAATTTGCACCAAAAGCACATGAAGGTTTTATGCATCATTACGAAAAGGACTGACACACCTACAGAGTCTTCGACACCTATCACAAGAAGGTTGTTGAAACTATAGATGTGTGGTTCGATGAAACTAGCGTCTCGTAAAGAGAGCACCTACCTCCTGAGGAATTCATTAGGTTCAAGGCCACTGAAGATGTGATACCCACTAAAGAATCTTTACCTACTGAAGAAGTTGTCCCAAACAATGAAGACATTCATGCTGGTGCACCTGAGGAAAATGGGGCTGAAGCAAATGATCAGCCCCAACAAAGTCGTCAACCTGCTCATCCAAGAGTAGCGAATGAAATGCAGATTGACAAAATCATCGACGATATCAATGCACCAGGTCCTCTCACTCGCTCAAGAGCTTCATTTGTCTAACTTTTGTGGGCACTTGATGACGCACAAGTATAGTGGATCAATTGTAGTCCTTTCGATAAGTAAGAGTGTCGAACCCAACGAGGAGCAGAAGGAAATGACAAGCGGTTTTCAACATGGTAATTTCTGCAAGCACTGAAATTGTAGGTAACAGATAGTTTGATAGCAAGATAATTGGTAGCAAGCAAGTAACGGTAATGGTAAACAGGGTTTTGGGTCGTGGACACACGGCAGCCCTTCTCTGGTAGTTCTTTGCTCCAAAATTCATTATATATTCCAGAAAAAATTCACAAAAAGTTTCGTCCAATTCCGAGAACTTTTATTTCTGCACAACACCAAGGTAATTTTGCTGAAAGCAGCGTCAGTCCGGGTTAGTTTCATTCAAATCATGCAAATTAGAGTCCAAACAAGAGAAAAAGTGTTTGGAAAAGTAGATACATTGGAGACGTAGCAACCATCCATATTGCACTTCTATCACCGTCTCTTCGCCGAACTAGTGCACCTATACAATCTGCCATTGTATTGGGTGTGTTGGGGACACAAGAGATTTCTTTTATTTGATCGCAAGGTTGCTTGAGAGATACCATCTTCATCCTACACCTCCCATGGATTGATAAACCTTAGGTCATCCACTTGAGGGAAAATTGCTACTGTCCTACAAAATTTTGCGCTTGGAGGCCCAACACGAGTCTACAAGAATAAAGTTGTGTAGTAGACATCACTCGTGCGCGGGGCACGGGAAGAGCAGCGGCGCGCGAGGTAGGCGCAGCGAGCTGGCGTGGCAAGGTGGGCATGGCGAGCTTGCTCGGCCGAGCTGCGGGGCGCATGAGGACGAGCGATGGGAGCGGAGAGAGAGCGGGCGCGCGAGCATGGCCGGGTGCACGAGGACGGGTGGGAGCGTGCGCGAGCGCGCGACCCATGGCTTCGTCGCCGGCATGTCAGCGGCGCGGGACCTCGGGACGGCGGCGCTGGAGCTCGGGGCAGTTCAAGGAGGACCGAACCCATCAGGTGTGCGACGGAATGCTGCAACAAACATGTCAAAAAATGTGTCCGCCCCCGTTGGATGTATCGGCCGACCCATTTAAAAAAGCGGACATGGACGGGCGGACGGGCGACACAAATGGACAAAAAGTAGGCAAACCGTACATCTGTTTGGGTTGTCCGATTGGAGTTGCTCTAACTATTGCGTTGGCTGCAAAAATTGCAGTAGCAAATACCATGGTTGGACATGGGGAACGTGGCTCATCCTTTATATTTAGTGCCACTAAGTCTGTTGTGCAGGGTCATAAGAAGATGAAATGGAAGAAGGATAGAATGGAAGGAGGCGTTGACTGTTCGAAGGATGTGCGCAAGAAAATGATAGGCAAGAAGAGAAGACATCTCTCCGATGCTCGTCCAACGGGCAATGTTCTAGTGTTTTCTTCTGAGAAGAATAGCATGAATAGTTTTGAGCGCTTGCTGTATGATGATGTAAACCTCTTAAGTAAGAGGGTGTGTATGGGTAGTGTAGAGACAGTTAAAGACGTGGATGGTGTTGTTAGGCACGTAGCAAAGGAGACGGATCTGCTTGCCACATCATCAACATGGTATATCTTAACAATTTCCTCAAGAAGACTTCATATGAACTCCTCACTGACAAGAAACCCAATGTGAGTTATTTCAAAGTCTTCGGTGCTAAAAGCTGGATTAGAGATCCTCACCACAGTTCTAAATTTGCACCAAAAGCACATGAAGGTTTTATGCATCGTTACGAAAAGGACTCACACACCTACAGAGTCTTCGACACCTATCACAAGAAGGTTGTTGAAACTATAGATGTGTGGTTCGATGAAACTAGCGTCTCGTAAAGAGAGCACCTACCTCCTGAGGAATTCATTAGGTTCAAGGCCAGTGAAGATGTGATACCCACTGAAGAATCTCTACCTACTGAAGAAGTTGTCCCAAACAATGAAGACATTCATGCTGGTGCACCTGAGGAAAATGGCGCTGAAGCAAATGATCAGCCCCAACAAAGTCGTCAACCTGGTCATCCAAGAGTAGCGAATGAAATGCAGATTGACAAAATCATCGACGATATCAATGCACCAGGTCCTCTCACTCGCTCAAGAGCTTCACATTTGTCTAACTTTTGTGGGCACTTGATGACGCACAAGTATAGTGGATCAATTGTAGTCCTTTCGATAAGTAAGAGTGTCGAACCCAACGAGGAGCAGAAGGAAATGACAAGCGGTTTTCAACATGGTAATTTCTGCAAGCACTGAAATTGTAGGTAACAGATAGTTTGATAGCAAGATAATTGGTAGCAAGCAAGTAACGGTAATGGTAAACAGGGTTTTGGGTCGTGGACACACGGCAGCCCTTCTCTGGAAGTTCTTTGCTCCAAAATTCATTATATATTCCAGAAAAAATTCACAAAAAGTTTCGTCCAATTCCGAGAACTTTTATTTCTGAACAACACCAAGGTAATTCTGCTGAAAGCAGCATCAATCCGGGTTAGTTTCATTCAAATCATGCAAATTAGAGTCCAAACAAGAGAAAAAGTGTTTGGAAAAGCAGATACATTGGAGACGTAGCAACCATCCATATTGCACTTTTATCACCGTCTCTTCGCCGAACTAGTGCACCTATACAATCTGCCATTGTATTGGGTGTGTTGGGGACACAAGAGATTTCTTTTATTTGATCGCAAGGTTGCTTGAGAGATACCATCTTCATCCTACACCTCCCATGGATTGATAAACCTTAGGTCATCCACTTGAGAGAAAATTGCTACTGTCCTACAAAATTTTGCGCTTGGAGGCCTAAATCGAGTCTACAAGAATAAAGTTGTGTAGTAGACATCACTCGTGCGCGGGGCACGGGAAGAGTAGCGGCGCGCGAGGTAGGCGCAGCGAGCTGGCGTGGCAAGGTGGGCATGGCGAGCTTGCTCGGCCGAGCCGCGGGGCGCATGAGGACGAGCGATGGGAGCGGAGAGAGAGCGGGCGCGCGAGCATGGCCGGGTGCACGAGGACGGGTGGGAGCGTGCGCGAGCGCGCGACCCATGGCTTCGTCGCCGGCATGTCAGCGGCGCGGGACCTCGGGATGGCGGTGCTGGAGCTCGGGGCAGTTCAAGGAGGACCGAACCCATAAAGTGTTCGACGGAATGCTGCAACAAACATGTCAAAAAATGTGTCCGCCCCCGTTGGATGTATCGGCCGACCCATTTAAAAAAGCGGACATGGACGGGCGGACGGGCGACACAAATGGACAAAAAGTAGGCAAACCGTACATCTGTTTGGGTTGTCCGATTGGAGTTGCTCTAACTACTGCGTTGGCTGCAAAAATTGCAGTAGCAAATACCATGGTTGGACATGGGGAACATGGCTCATCCTTTATATTTAGTGCCACTAAGTCTGTTGTGCAGGGTCATAAGAAGATGAAATGGAAGAAGGCTAGAATCTAAGGAGGCGTTGACTGTTCGAAGGATGTGCACAAGAAAATGATAGGCAAGAAGAGAAGACATCTCTCCGATGCTCGTCCAACGGGAAGTGATCTAGTGTTTTCTTCTGAGAAGAATAGCATGAATAGTTTTGAGCGCTTGCTGTATGATGATGTAAACCTCTTAAGTAAGAGGGTGTGTATGGGTAGTGTAGAGACAGTTAAAGACGTGGATGGTGTTGTTAGGCACGTAGCAAAGGAGACGGATCTGCTTGCCACATCATCAACATGGTATATCTTAACAAATTCCTCAAGAAGACTTCATATGAACTCCTCACTGACAAGAAACCCAATGTGAGTTATTTCAAAGTCTTCGGTGCTAAATGCTGGATTAGAGATCCTCACCACAGTTCTAAATTTGCACCAAAAGCACATGAAGGTTTTATGCATCGTTACGAAAAGGACTCACACACCTACAGAGTCTTCGACACCTATCACAAGAAGGTTGTTGTAACTATAGATGTGTGGTTCCATGAAACTAGCGTCTCGTAAAGAGAGCACCAACCTCCTGAGGAATTCATTAGGTTCAAGGCCACTGAAGATGTGATACCCACTGAAGAATCTCTACCTACGGAAGAAGTTGTCCCAAACAATGAAGACATTCATGCTGGTGCACCTGAGGAAAATGGCGCTGAAGCAAATGATCAGCCCCAACAAAGTCGTCAACCTGCTCATCCAAGAGTAGCGAATGAAATGCAGATTGACAAAATCATCGACGATATCAATGCACCAGGTCCTCTCACTCGCTCAAGAGCTTCACATTTGTCTAACTTTTGTGGGCACTTGATGACGCACAAGTATAGTGGATCAATTTTAGTCCTTTCGATAAGTAAGAGTGTCGAACCCAACGAGGAGCAGAAGGAAATGACAAGCGGTTTTCAACATGGTAATTTCTGCAAGCACTGAAATTGTAGGTAACAGATAGTTTGATAGCAAGATAATTGGTAGCAAGCAAGTAACGGTAATGATAAACAAGGTGCAGCAAGGTAGCCCAATCCTTTTGAGGCAAAGGACAGGCCAGAACAATCACTAGTAATAGGCAAAGTGTTCTTGAGGGTACACGGGAATTTCTTCTAGTCACTTTTATCATGTTGGTTTGATTCGTGTTTGCTACTTTAATAATTTGATATGTGGGTGGACCGGTGCTAAGGTGCTGTTCTTACTTGAACTAACAACCTACTTATGATTAACCCCCTCGCAAGCATCCGCAGCTACGAGAAAAGTATTAAGACAAAGTCTAACCATAGCATTAAACATATGGATCCAAATCAGCCCCTTACGAAGTAGCGCATAAACTAGGGTTTAAGCTTCTGCCACTCTAGCAACCCATAATCTAATAACTACTCCACAATGCCTTCCCTTAGGCCCATTAATGGTGAAGTGTCATGTAGTCGACGTTCACATGACACCACTAAGGGAATGACAACATACATATCATCAAAATATCGAACACATATCAAATTCACATGATTACTCGCAACATGACTTCTCCCGTGACCTCAAGAACAAATGTAACTACTCACAAATAATAATCATGCTCAAGATCAGAGGAGTATTGAATAGCATAATGATCTGAACATATAATCTTCCACCAAATAAACCATATAGTAATCAACTACGCAAGGTAATCAACACTACTAGTCACCCACAGGTACCAATCTGAGGTTCCGGTACAAAGATTGAACACAAGAGATGAACTAGGGTTTGAGAGGAGATGGTGCTGTTGAAGATGTTGATGAAGATTGGCCTCTCAATGATGAGAGGGGTGTTGGTGATGACGATAGCTTCGATTTCCCCCTCCGGGAGGGAAGTTCCCCGGCGGAATCGCTCCACCGGAGAGAAAATCCTCCTCTGATTTTTTTCTAGGTCAAGAGAGACCTTATACCAGAAGATGGGCACCGAAGGTGGGCCAGGCTGAGCACAACCCATCAGGGCGCGCCTAGGGGGCCTGGCGCGCCCTGGGGGTTGTGCCCACCTGGGAGGCCCCCTCCGGTAGTTTTCAGCTCCAGTATTTTTTATTAAATGCAAAAAAAATCTCCGTAAAATTTCAGCTTCATTGGAGTTGTGTAGAATAGGTATCTCTGACGTGCTTTTCTTGGGTCCAGAATTCCAACTGCCGGTATTCTCCCTCTTTGTGTAAACCTTGCATATTGTGAGAGAAAAGGCATTAGACTCACTCCCCAAAGAATTATTATTCAACAAAACAAAGTAAATAACAGTAGGAAATCATGATGCAAAATGGACGTATCAACTCCCCCAAGCTTAGACCTCCCTTGTCCTCAAGCGAAAGCCGATATTGAAAAGCATGTCCACATGGTTTGAGAGAGAGGTGTCGATAAAAACAAAATATGGACATAGAAGCATCATGCTTATTAACATAACAGCAACAAAATCATAGGAACTTATTTCAATACATTTTTATCAAATAGCTTCTCCTGGACAAGTAACAATTCATCACAACATAGAAGTATGAAGCATAAACCTTCTTGGAAACCAACAAACTATGTTCTCAGTCAACTTTGCAACTACAATTCATCATATTTTCAGGAATGGTCTCATGTAGGAGCCTTTTGGCAAGTCCACATACTCAACCATCATTTAGTCTTCTATGATTGCTAACGCTCACGGCATACCCATGAACAAAAAGTTTCAACCGGACACGTAGGAAGATAGGGGCTTATATTTTTGCCTCCCAACTCACTCACCTCAAGGGTGATGTCAACAATAATAACTCATGCTCACCCATATCCAACTGGATATATGTGCCTAGATCTTTCCTCACCACATGATGCTTGCAAAAGAAAAAGTAAAAAGGAATAGGGAAGAATACTTTGACTCTTGCGTAAAAGTAAGTGCATAAAAGTAAAAGATAGGCCCTTCGCAGAGGGAAGCAGAGGTTGTCATGCGCTTATTGGTTTGTATGCCCAATCCCTTAATGTAAAAGAACGTCACGCTATATTGCCTCCTATGATAGCAACCTTTATTATGCAGTCTGTCGCTTTTATTACTTTGCCATCATAAGTTCGTATAACGCTCAATTTTCTCTTACACTAATTGATCGAAACACTTTTAGAAGCAATTTTTATTGCCTTGTTGCACCGATGACAACTTACTTGAAGGATCTTTCTCGATCCATAGGTAGGTATGGTGGACACTCAAAGAAAGAGTTTGGTTTGGGTTTTTGGATGCACAAGTAGTATCTCTACTTAGTGTGGAATTTTTGGCTAGCAAAGATATTGGGCAAGCACCACATGTTAAAGGATCTATGACAATATAACTTCTATGTGGATATGAACAAACATAAATCATTACGTTGTCTTCCTCGTCCAACGTCAGCAATTTTGACATATAATATTTGATGGGGGCTCACAATCATAAAAGGTGTCCAAGATAGTGTATTTGCATGTGAATCTTGTCTTCCTTTATTAATTCTTTCATGAATTGCATCATTGACCAATGCTATGTTTGTCAATCTCCAATAAAATTTACTACTTATACATTTCCTTATGTGATGTCATCACTCACCATAAGATTAGCATATGATTCTTTTCATTTGTTTCTTTTCCTTTATTCGATTGCAACAAGAAAGTAGAGAGGCAAAAACTCAAACTAAACTTTATTATATAACTTTCACTCGATTACATACATAGATAGGCCACGAAACTAACACAGGAAAAGAGATCATGCTAAACTTTTACTCAACTAAAGCAAAGGGAAACTAATGATCGAACTAGAATAGGTAAAGGTGAATAAAAGTGGTGGTGATACGATACCGGGGCACCTCCCCCAAGCTTGGCTCAAGCCAAGGGGAGTGCCCATACCCGTGTGCTCAAGTCTCCTTTGGTGGTGGTGATGAAGAAGGTGGAGGTGTTGATGTAGGTGGTGGTGATGATGTAGTAAGCTTGTCCTCCAGCTTCCAAGGCAAGGGCTCCCCATCAAAGGTTGACGCGAGAGTCCCCTGAGTCCTGCAACTGGCAGCTAAACTCATACCTTTAAATCTCGCCTCATATTTGAAGACTTGGTTTTGAATATCATAAACTTGGCTCTGCAGAAAATTAATTTGCTCGTTGATGGTGGACATGATGTCGTTCACAGACCGACCATCCACCATCTGATCACGGGTGAATTCCGTGATCATGGAGTGATTGGCACTCAGTCCACGCTCCACCATCTTCTGGCACTTGAAGATTTCCTATTCCACCGCCTCGAGCCTAGCCTCCACGCTTCCGGTCTTTTTAGGTCCCTGAACATCACGGATGTGGAGCACCCCCTAACGCATCTCAATGGCTTGAGGGTGCTTCATCACCTCCGGCAAGTACGGGTTGATGACCTTCTCGAAGAACTTGTCCTTGGAGGAGCTTGGTGGAGCCATGGAGATCTAGATCTAACGAGAAAACATCAAGAAACAAGAATAGAGGATTTTTCTACGATGCGGTCGTCAAAACAGTTGGGGGGTATATATAGAGAATTTTTATTCTTGGGAAACAAGTATTTGGAAGGAAACCGGAGTCGGGAAGGCATCCGAGGTGGGCACAACCCACCAGTGCGCGCCCAGGGGTGCCTGGCGCGCTCTGGTGTATCGTGCTCACCTCGATCACCTTCCTGTTTATTTTTTTATTTCCAAAATTACAAAACTGACAAAAAATATTTTTGCAGATTTTTCGGAGTCCGTTTACTTACCGTATCACGTACCTCCTATTTTTAATAATCTGGAGTGTTCCGGAAGGTTTCTTTTACGTGTTCCTCTCGTGTCATGGTTTGGATAACATTGCTTTCAACGTTAATAGGCGTACCTAAGATATAATGCTTAATTCTATGTCCATTGACCACCTTTGGGTTAGTACCTTCGGTGTTATTAATCTTGATAGCTCCAGAACGATAAACCTCTTCGATAATATATGGTCCTTCGCATTTTGAGAGAAGCTTTCCTGCAAAAAATCTTGAACGAGAGTTGAACAAAAGAACATAATCTCCTATTTTGAATTCCCGCTTTTGGATTCTTTTTTCATGCCATCTTTTTACTTTTTCTTTGAATAGCTTGGCATTTTCATATGCTTGGGTTCTTCATTCATCTAGTGAGCTAATGTCAAATAGCCTCTTTTCACCGGCAAGTTTGAAATCATAGTTGAGTTCTTTAATTGCCCAAAATGCTTTGTGTTCTAGTTCTAAAGGCAAATGACAAGCTTTCCCATATACCATTTTATATGGAGACATACCCATAGGATTTTTATAAGCTGTCCTATAGGCCCAAAGTACACCATCTAATTTCTTGGACCAATTCTTACGAGACCTATTGATAGTTTTTTGTAATATTAATTTTATTTCTCTATTGCTAAGTGCAACTCGACCACTAGATTGAGGATGATAGGGTGATGCAATTCTATGGTTAACATCATATTTAGCAAGCATCTTATGGAAGGCACCATGGATAAAATGTGAACCACCATCGGTCATTAAATATCTAGGGACTCCAAACCTCGGGAAGATAATCTCTTTAAGCATTTTAATGGAGGTGTGGTGATCGGCACTACTAGTTGGAATAGCTTCTATCCACTTAGTGACATAATGAACCGCAACCAAAATATGAGTGTACCCACTGGAGGAAGGAAAAGGCCCCATATAATCAAAACCCTAATCGTCAAATGGTTCAACAACAAGTGAATAATTCATAGGCATTTCCTGAAGCTTATCGATATTGCCAATTCTTTGACATTCATCACAAGACAAGACAAACTTATGAGCATCCTTGAAGAGAGTAGGCCAATAAAAACCAGATTGCAATACCTTATGAGCAGTTCTATCTCCCGCATGATGTCCTCCATAAGCTTCGGAATGACATTTCCATAAGATTTGTTCCTGTTCATGCTCAGGTACACAACGTCTAATAATACCATCTACTCCTTCTTTATAAAGATGTGGGTCATCCCAAAAGTAATGTCTCAAGTCATAGAATTTTTTTCTCTTTTGTTGACAAGTAAAGCTAGGTGGTATATATTTAGCGACAATGTAGTTAGCATAATCAGCATACCAAGGTGTGTGTTGTGAAACACTTATTGCAGCTAGCTATTCGTCATGGAAACTATCATCAATAGGTAGTGTGTCATCAAGAATATTTTCTAACCTGGACAAGTTATCAGCTACACGGTTCTCGGCTCCTTTCCTATCAACGATGTGTAAGTCAAATTCTTGGAGCAAGAGAACCCACCTAATAAGTCTAGGTTTAGCATCTTTCTTTTCCATAAGGTATTTTATAGCAGCATGATCGGTGTGAACAATGACTTTGGAATCAACAATATAAGATCTAAATTTATCACAAGCAAACACAACTGCTAAAAATTCTTTTTCAGTAGTAGCATAGTTTCGTTGGGCACTGTCCAGAGTTTTACTAGCATAATGGATAACATTTAATTTCTTATCAACTCTTTGTCCTAGGACAGCACCAACAGCATAATCACTAGCATCACACATAATTTCAAAAGGCAAGTTCCAATCAGGTGGTTGAACTATAGGTGCAGAGGTTAAGGCTTTCTTGAGTGTTTCAAAGGCTTCCACACAATCATCATCAAAAACAAAAGGAATATCCATTTGCAAAAGATTAGCAAGAGGCCTAGAAATTTTAGAGAAGTCTTTAATGAACCTCCTATAAAAACCAGCATGACCAAGGAAACTTCGAATACCTTTAATATCTTTAGGGCATGGCATTTTCTAAATTGCATCAACTTTAGCTTTATCCACCTCAATACCTCGTTCAGATATTTTATGCCCCAAGACAATGCCTTCATTAACCATAAAGTGGCACTTCTCCCAATTCAAGACGAGATTAGTTTGTTCACATCTCTGCAAAATTCGATCAAGGTTGCTTAAGCAATCATCAAAAGAAGTTCCGTAAACGGAAAAATCATCCATGAAAACCTCCATGATATTTTCACAAAAATCAAAGAATATAGCAGTCATACATCTTTGAAAGGTAGCAGGTGCATTGCATAAACCAAAAGGCATATGTCTATAAGCATAGGTTTCGAAAGGGCAAGTAAAGGTAGTTTTCTCTTGCTCGGATTGTGACACAGGTATTTGAGAGAAACCAGAATATCCATCTAGGAAACAAAAGTGTGTGTGCTTAGATAGTCTCTCTAGCATTTGATCAATGAATGGTAGAGGGTAATGATCTTTCCTAGTAGCTTTATTTAATTTTCTAAAATCAATTACCATTCTATAGCCAGTGACAATTCTTTGTGGAATGAGTTCATGCTTATCATTGGGAACAACGGTAATACCTCCTTTCTTAGGGACACAATTAACGGGACTTACCCATCTACTATCAGCTATGGGTTTGATTATACCTGCTTCCAGAAGCTTTAATATTTCAGTTCTTACAATTTCTTTCATCTCCAGATTCAATCGCCGTTGGTGATCAACAACGGGTTTAGCATCAGGTTCCATATTGATCTTGTGCTGACATAGAGTGGGACTAATGCCCTTAAGATCATCAAGAGTATATCCAATAGCAGCCAGGTGCTTCCTTAGAACTTTTAATAATCTTTCTTCTTCATGTTCTGAAAGGTTAGCACTAATAATAACAGGATATATCTTTTTCTCATCAAGATAAGCATACTTCAAAGTGTTAGGCAATTGTTTCAATTCAAACACAGGATCACCTTTAGGTGGAGGACAACCTCCAAGAGTTTCAATAGGCAAATTGTGTTCCAAGAGAGGTTGTTGTTCGAAGAAAATTTGATCTATTTCGTTTCTTTCCCGCAAATGCATATCATTTTCATGGTCGAGCAAATATTGTTCTAAGGGATCAGTAGGAGGCACGGCAATAGAAGCAAGACCAATTATTTCATCCTTATTAGGTAACGCTTTATCACGAGGTTGTCTACTAAACTTGGAAAAATTAAACTCATGAGACACATTACCGAAACTGACACCGACAGTTTGTTTTTCACAATCTATCTTAGCATTGACGGTGCTCAAGAAAGGTCTACCAAAGATAATGGGACAAAAGTCATCTTGTGGGGAACCAAGGACTAGAAAATCAGTAGGATATTTTACTTTCCCACACAAGACTTCAACATCTCTAACAATTGCAAGTGGTGTGATAGTGTCTCTATTATCAAGTTTAATAGTGACATCAATGTCTTCCATTTCAGCAGGTGCTATTTCATCCATAATTTCTTGGTATAAGCTAAAAGCGATAGCACTCACACTAGCACCTAAATCATATAAACCATGATAGCAATGATCTCCTATTTTGACTGAGACGACAGGCAAGCCTTCTATGGGTCTATGTTTATCTTTTTCATCAGGATTAGCAATTCTAGCAGCTTCATCACAAAAGTAGATAACATTCCCATCAATATTTTCTACCAAGAGATCTTTAACCATAGCAACACTAGGTTCTACTTTAATTTGCTCAGGGGGTTTAGGTGCTCTTATATTACTCTTACAAACCACGGTTGATACCTTAGCATGTTCCTTTATCCTAACAGGGAAAGGTGGTTTTTCAATATAAGCGGTAGGCACAACAGGATCAACATTGTAAAATATGGTTTCTTCTTTAGCATTGACCAGTTCTTTAATTTCTTCCTTAATAGGGGGGTGATATTTAAACCACTTCTCCTTAGGGAGGTCAATGTGAATAGCAAATGCTTCACAGAAAGAGGCTACTATCTCAGAGTCAAGTCCATATTTAGTGCTAAACTTGTGAAAAGTATCGGTATTCATAAAAGATTTAACACAATCAAATTCAAGCTTTATACCTGACTCATTACCTTCGTCGAGTTCCCAATCTTCAGAGTTGCGTTTAATTCTTTCTAAGAGATCCCACTTGAATTCCATAGTCTTCATCATATAAGAACCAGCACAAGAAGTATCGAGCATGGATTGATCATTATGAGAAAGCCGAGCATAAAAATTCTGAATGATAACTTCCCTCAGAATGTCATGATTGGGGCATGAATATAACATTGACTTAAGCCTCCCCCAAGCTAGAGCAATACTTTCTCCTTCACGAGGCCAAAAATTATATATATAATTCCGATCACGATGAACTAGATGCATAGGATAAAACTTTTGATGGAATTCCAATTGCAAACGATTCCAGTTCCACGATCCAAGATCATCACATAGCCTATACCATGTTAATGCTTTTCCCTCCAAAGATAGAGGGAAAACCTTCTTCTTAACTTCATCTCCGGGTAAACCTGCAAGCTTAAATAATCAACAAATCTCATTCACATATAAAAGGTGCATATCAGGATGTTCAGTTCCGTCTCCTGCATAAGGTTTAGCAAGCAGTTGTTCTAGCATACCCGAAGGAATTTCATAAGTAACATTTTCAGTAGGTGCTGTAGGTTGAGGGGCAACTAATTGTGGTTCCGGTCGAGGTGAAGATACCCCGAACAAACCCCTCAAAGGATTGTTCTCCATAGTAGCAAGTAGCGATAAATTTCAGCGCGTAGTATAAGTTTTTTCCGTACCGATTTCCTCTTACCAAGAGCGCTTCACTCCCCGACAACAGCGCCAGAAATTCCTTTGACATGGCTTGAGACTGCGTCGGTATTTCCCCAAAGAGGAAGGGATGATGCAGCACAGCGACGGTAAGTATTTCCCTTAGTTATGAAACCAAGGTTATCGTACCAGTAGGAGGATCACCACCACCCAATAAGCAGCACCTGCACACAAACAACGAATACTTGCAACCCGACGTGAAAGAGAGGTTGTCAATCTCTCTACGGTAATAAGATGGATTAGGTAGTGATAGATAGGAGAGATAGATCTCTCAAGAACACAAATAAAAAGAGTAAATATGCAGCATATATTTTTGGGTTTTTGGTTATGTAGATCTGAAAACAAAGAGTGCAAAAACGTAGATCGGAAAGCAATATGATGGAAAAGTAGACCCGGGGGCCGTAGGGTTCACTAGTGGCTTCTCTCATGAGTATAGCGCACGGTGGGTGAACAATTTACTGTTGGGCAATTGATAGAAAATCGAATAGTCATGACGATATCCAAGGAGATGATCATTATATAGGCATCATGTCCAAGATAGATAGACCGACTCCTGCCTGCATCTACCTCTATTACTCCACACATCGACCGCTATCCAGCATGCATCTAGTGTATTAACTTCATGGAAAAATGGAGTAATGCAATAAGAACGATGACATGATGTAGACAAGATATATTCATGTAGGAATAGACCCCATCTTGTTATCCTTAATAGCAACGATACATGCGTGTCTTGCTGCCCCTTCTGTCACTGGGAAAGAACACCGCAAGATCAAACCCATCACAAAGCACCTCTTCCCATGGCAAGAAAAATCGATCTAGTCGGCCTAACTAAACCAAAGATTCGGAGAAGAAATACGAGGCTATAAGTAATCATGCATATAATAGATCAAAGAAGACTCAAATAATATTCATGGATAGAAACTGATCACGAAGTCAAAATTCATCGGATCCCAACAAACACACCGCAAAATTTTACATCAAATAGATCTCCAAGAGACCATTGTATTGAGAATCATGAGAGAGAGAGAGGAAGCCATCTAGCTACTGCCTACGGACCCGTAGGTCTATGGTGAACTACTCACGCATCATCGGAGAGGCACCTATGAGGAAGATGAACCCCTCCGTGATGGTGTTTAGATTGGATCTCGCGGTTCTAGAACTTGCGGCGGCTGGAATTGTGTTTCGTCGACTACCCTAGGTTTTTGGAATATCTGGGAATTTATAGGCATCAGAGGCAGTGCGGAGGGGCCCCGTAGAGGGCACAACCCACCAGGGCGCGCCGAGGGCCCCCTGGCGCGCCCTGATGGGTTGTGCTCTCCACAGCCCACCATCCTGGCTCATCTTTGGCCCACTGGGTGTCTTCTGGTCCAGAAAAAATCTCCAAAAAGTTTCGTTGCGATTGGACTCCGTTTGGTATTGATTTTCTGCGAAGTAAAAACAAGCAAAAATAGCAACTGGTACTTTGGCACTATGTCAATAAGTTAGTCCCAAAAAATGATATAAAGTTGTTCTAAAATGATTCTAAAACATCCAAGAATGATAATATAACAGCATGGAACAAGCACAAATTATAGATACGTTGGAGACGTATCAGCATCCCCAAGCTTAATTCCTATTCGTCCTCGAGTAGGTAAATGATAAAAAAAGAATTTTTGATGTGGAATGCTGCCTAACATGTTCATCATATTCTTTTCTTTTGTATAGCACGGACATTTGGACTTATAATGATTCAAAGCAATAGTATAGTTTTAACATAATGACTTGAATACTCAAGCATGTCAACAAGCAACCCTGTCTTTCAAAATATCAACACTATAGAAAGTTATCCCTAGCCCATCATGCTCAATCATCGATCCCTTCATGAAACACAATCAAATATTAGCTATGCCCAATGCTCAAGTACGATCATAGTGCCCCCTAGTTGGTGCTTATAAGAGAAGATGGAGACTCAAAGCAAAAATAAAAAAAATGCATAAAGTAAATAGATAGGCCCTTCGTAGAGGGAAGTAGGGATTTGTAGTGGTGCCAGAGCTCAAGGTTTAAATTGAGAGAGAAAAATATATTTTGGGTGCCATGCTTTTCCTGTCAACGAAAACGACAAAGTAGCTCACAATACTTTCCATGCTAGATATATCATAGGCGGTTCCCAAACAGAAAATAAAGTTTATTCCTTTTTCCACCAAACTTTCACTTTCCATGGCGGGCCGTATCCACGGTTGCCTTCCATACAAACACTTTCCAAGGAATTTATTATTTGACAACATAAAGTAAATATTTTTTTCTTTTTCATTTCGGGAATGGGCATCCCTATTACCGCTGCACTCTCGTGCAATGACAAGTGAATAAACACTTATCTTAAGAATAACACATCTAGCATGGAAAAATATTGGACACTCTCCACCGTTTCATGAGTGGTACTGTCGGATTTCGGGCTCTGCAAAACCGTACGAAGTTCGAACCCAGGGGCGTCTGCGAAGATCCCCAACAGGTTCACCTCTCCAAGCTCACAACGCGATGACCCCGCTCAATGGTGAGGAAGAAGATAGCACACGAGAGTTTACCCAGGTTCGGGCCGCTGCGAAGCATAAAACCCTACACCTGCTTTTGGTGCATTGCGTCGCGAGCAGGTTTGTGGATGAACTAGTACAGTGGTGAGTTGCCTCGCGGGTGCGTTCGGGGTGGTGTGTTATCTCCGCCTTCTACCGTGCAGCCTAGCCTCTATTTATAGTGGCCCGGGTCCTCCTCCCATATCGCAATGGCGGGAAGGGATCCCACAACGGCCAAATTCGAAAGGGGACATGAGGTACATCTTATCCTGATGAAAGGTGGTCTTCGCCTGCAAAGTAGCCGATGGTGATGCAGAGATGGGCTCGGCAATGACGTCCATCCTGCGGGGCTCGGGGTCTTGGTCTTGTTGCACCGGAGTGGAAACCTTTGGGGGGCGCTTTGGGAACTTGCGTGCGCCCCTGCCTCCTTTGCACCAAAGGGGAAACTATCCCCTCTGGTGCGCTGGCGTCCTCCTGGCCTGGCTGGCGTCACCCTTGACCTCCCGAGGCCGAGCACTGCATAGAGATCTCCGCCGCTCGGGAGGAGGCCTGGGGAGGCCTACCCCCCGCGGGTCTTAGCGCTGTTTCCCTCGCGAGCTTGGGGTCTCGCGAGGGCCTTGTGCTGAGTGAGGCCGCGCTGGGCCGTACTTGGTCGTCGAGGTGGGCCACGCCCTGGGCCGCAGGAAGGCAAGTCTGGGTACCCCCGTTCCCAGAACGCCAACAGTAGCCCCCGGGCCCGAGGAGTGCTCGAGCCAGCTTCTGGGCGAAGCCACGGAAGATGGCCCGAAGTGTCGTGGGCCCCAACCGCCCGCGGGCCCGACTTGACGCATGGCGCACAATGAGACATGGGCTTCTCGGCTCCCCAAAGACATCGGGAACTGCTCTGAGTCGAGCTGACGCGAAGCCTGCGCGCCTCCCCAGCCATCATTGCCTTCCTTGAATGCGACTGCCTCCTTGTCGTCTCTCCCCCCTCGGGCCACGCGGATGTGACCCGTCGGGAGCCGATGAAACGACATGAGGCAGGGCAGCACGCCGATCGAGCCTGGCTCGCGACGCCCGAGGGGTGCGCGGCGTCTCCACTCCCCACGACGCCCCATGGGCGGCGGTTGCACCTATAAACCCGCCCCACCCGGGGGGTCTTGCCATCTCGACGCGCCCTCTTGTCTCTCTTCCTTCCACGTTATCTTTCTTGTCCTCTTCTCTCCCTTTGTTCCTTCATGGCGTCCGGTGGGAGTGCAGCGGGCGCGGGGAAGCGCACGGGGTCCCCGGCTCCTCCGTCGGCCCCCGGAAGTAGCGGTGGGGGACCCTCGAGGCCGGCCCAAGCTCGTCGGCGCTGGGCCATCATTGATGAGTAAGTGTTCTGTCACCCGCCCTCTTCTCTTGCAACCGCACCTGACGCGCCGGTCCTGATTGTTCCTTCCTCCCATGGCACCCGCACCCAAGAGGCGCAGGCTCGACGAGCTCCAGGAGGAGACGGACGCGCTAAGGGTCTAGCTGGCAGACGCCGAGGCCGTCCTCCAGGCCGCGCTCAGGGGCGAGGCGGAGGCCCAGGCGGAGCTGGCGTCCCTCCAGACCCAGATCAAGGGGGCCGCGGACGCCGTGCAGGCCGCGCAGGATGAGGCGGCCCACGCGAAGATGCTAGAGGCGCAGCATGCCAAGCAGTATCTGGATATTTCCCACCGCGCGGTTGGCGCGGTGAGCCGGTTCGTCGGCAAGGTGGTGGAGGCGCTAGAGACCGGCGTCTCCCGGGTGGACGAGGACAATGCATCTAGCGCGCGTGACCCCCTGGACCTTGCGCTGACGCGCGTCTTCTCCAACCTTCGCCGCCACGTCCCGGAGCTTGATCTTCCCCATGTCATGGAGCCGGTGCCCGAGGAGCTCCTGAGGCCCCTCAGGGACGAGGTGCGCCCGCACGTGGAGTCCTTGGTGGAGCGGTTCGTCCAAGAGCCTCTCTCCGATGAGGGTGACTACTCCGGCGCCGCGGCGGGCGACGGTCCGGACGGCGACAGCGGCTCCTCCGCCTAGGCTTCCCCTGTTTTCTCTTCCTGGTTCCTGTCATGTCAAGCAACACCCAGCCCCTGAGGGCGTTAACTTTTGTGTTTTTACCTTCGTCTTCCTACTTCTTCTCTTAAGCCGTCGATTGTTTGTTTTGCGCGGCACGACTTCGCCTCTCCCGCGGGGCCTTGCGTTATTGCCGGTGCGTCTCGGCGCCCCTCGAGAGGCCCGTGAGGGTATCATGCTATGACCGGCAGTGGCATCCGGCCGGGCCCTCGCGGGGCGGGCCCTCCCGAGGAGGAACTTGCCGCCCCCAAGGCCAGAATCTTAGCGACGTCGCCCAGAGTGGCCAGATTCCTTCCCTCGCGCTGCCCTTCCTTGTTCCTGGGACCACAAGAATCCTGATGGGAATACGTAGCGGACCGTAGCACCTGCATTTTTACGTTAGCACTCGTGCCTCTTGCCCGGCATTCGGGCTATCATCTGATTAGAAGGTTTTGCTCTATTCGGCGGGTGTACTTAGCTCATCGGGTCGTGGCGAGCTCGAGCGTCGTGAGGCATAGCCGGAGCGTCGTGAAAGGTCGAGGATCCCACCAGGGAGGGCTTCTTCCTTGCATGCGGGGTGGTCCGGGAGCCCTTTCGGCACTCTGCGTCGACGGGGCCCGATCCCGAGCAGATCTCGACCGCCATTGGGGCGTCCGGATCACCAGGACAAGACCAAAGGGGCGAGGCCTCGGCCGCCATTGGGGCGTCCGGATCACCAGGACAAGACCAAGGGGCGCGGGGCTACGTGATCGGTGAGGTTCCCGAGGCGCACTGCTTGGGAACCCCCCCCCCCTTGACGCTCAAGCGGCGCTCTGCGTCGGCGGAGCCAAGTCCCGCGCATACCTCAACCGCCGTTGGGGCGTCCGTATCACCAGGACGAGACCAAGGGGCAAGGAGCTACGTGACCAGTGTGGCTCCTGAGAGGCGTTGCTCAGGAGTCCCCCTTGACGCTCAAGCGGCTCCCATACCTTTCCACCGGTTGCCGCTACGGGAGGCGCTTGAGCCTCCCGCGGTTCCGCGCTGTCGTGCCGGTCCGTGGTCGGAGCCCCCGAGCGGGGGTCGACCATCAAAAGATGTGTGTTCCCGAGGCAATAGGTCCTATCCGGCCTGCTCTGAGGGGCCAAGAGGGGAGGCCAAAGTGCGTGGGCCCCGGCAAGGTGCCAATTCAAAGAAAAGAGACTGCAAGGTCAGAAAGAGGAATCGCGAAGAGAGAAAAATTCCCGCCCCTTTTTTAAATAGAGTTACGAAGTCTTCAAATTTCATTTCAAAGAGTGGCAATACGAACACAAAAAGAAGCAAGCAACAGCCGCGGCCGGCACCTAGGCTAGACTTCGCCTTCGTCTTCCCCTAGCGCGGAGCGTAGGGCATCCACGTTGCGTGGGCATAGTCACTGGAGGACAGTGTTGTCCGCCAGCGCGGAGCATGGGGCTTCCACTTGGGCATGGGAGGGAACCCCTCCGCGTCCTCGGGGGGCTCCGGGCGTATACAACCCACTCATTATTACGTGAGAGTGTCACGGCCAAAGATAGCTGGGCAAGCCCCCAGGAGCATGGTCCAGGTGCTCCCAACCCAATTAAGAGCCATCCCACGCATTTCTGCGTGGTTGCGCGCCTCTACAGCCCAAACCTGAGTGCATTGTTCCCCGCGTAGCCGCGGGATTGCGCTCCCGCGGCCCAAACATGAGCACAATGCACCAAGCGCAGCCGTAGAGGTGTTGTGTTGGTGAAGTCGCCTCGTGAGGCGTCGGGGCGCCGGCCGGGCCGCGTCTTGAGGACCTCACGAGGCCCTGCCCCCTAAGGGCCGCGCCGGCGCTCCCGTTGCCGCGGGTGGCCCGCGTTGCTTGTATCCTGCCGATCCCCTAGGCGGTCGCTCCTGTGGCCCTGGGCTTGGCCGTGCACTGCTTGCTCGTGGGGGCCGCGGCTGCGTCGCGCCCCCCAGCATCCCGGGGCGCCCCCCCTGCTTGCATCAACCTGGCCCGGTACTCCCTCTGTGGGAGCCCCCAGGCCCGGCTTGGGGAGAGCGTCCGGGACATCTCCCTACTCCGGGAGGGCGTTGGCACCCGCGGGGGGCGTCTGATCCTCCGCGCCCTCTACAGGTATCACGTTGCTCGGAACATAGGCTTCTGTATAGAGGCCTTGGCCCCCTACTGAGTCGTCCCCGCGCACACCAAGGGCAGCCTCCCCGGGTAGGGAGATGACACCACCTGGGGCGCGCGGGCCACAGACCCTCCTGCGGCGGGCCTCCGCCAGAAGTTTCTTACCTCTGCCGCCGCCGTGGGGTGGGCCGCGCGTGTCTTGACGTGGGTTGCCTCCCCGGTTGTCCACCGCGCCTTCGTTACGGTAACCTGCCTGACCGGAAGCTTGAGCCGCCTGTTCCCTGCGACGGCTGGCGCGCTCCTGCCGGGATGAGCCGGGATGTTGATGTTCCATCTGGGTATGGGTGCGCGCGTCGAGGTGCACACGGAGCGCCCCATGCTCCGCGCTGGTGGACAACACCGACGGGACCGGGCGGCGCCCCGAAGCCGGTCACCGGGATCTGGAGGAGAAGAAGTACGGCGTGCGGCGGGCCCTGCTCGGGCTTGCCCGGGGGCGGAGCGGGCACGCCGCCCGCTGATGAGGCGGCAGGCATGGCGGATGAGCCCCCGGCGCCCAGCGCCGGTGGTCGCGAAGAGGGGTGGGGAAGACAGGCCCTCCTCGCGATGGTGACCAACTCGGCGATGTGGTCGGCCCAGGCATCGAAGCCCCCATGAGTCGGGCGGTGGTGAAGCATCTCGCTCGCCATCAGCAGTGCATCATGCGCATTGAGGTCTCCTACGTGCGTACAGCGCGATGTCGGTCCCATGGGCGACGCTCGTCCGCCACGTGCCTGGTCAGCGCGAGCAGCAATGGTGTTGGAAACGACGCTGGTGGCCTGGTAGCGACCGCCCAGCATTGCGCTGCTAGGGCGTGGGTCTTGGATGGCAGTGGGAAGGTTAGTGATGGCGGATCCACCGAAGCCGAAAGTAGCCTGTCGGGCGTCGGCCATCGACGTGACGAGGTGAAGCAGGAGCGAAGCTTGCTGAAGACTCCGACACGCCCCTACCTGGCGTGCCAAATGTCAGATTTCGGGCTCCGCAAAACCCTACGAAGTTCGAACCCAGGGGCGTGTGCGAAGATCCCCAACAACTTCACCTCTCCAAGCTCACAACGCGATGACCCCGCTCGATGGCGAGGAAGAAGATAGCACACGAGAGTTTACCCAGGTTCGGGCCACTTCGAAGCGTAAAACCCTACTCCTGCTTTTGGTGGATTGCCTCACGAGGAGGTTTGTGGATGAACTAGTACAGTGATGAGTCGCCTCACGGGTGCGTTCGGGGTGGTGTGTTGTGTCCGCCTTCTACCGTGCAGGCTAGCCTCTATTTATAGCGGCCCGGGTCCTCCTCCCTTATCGCAATGGCGGGAAGGGATCCCACAACGGCCAAATTCGAAAGGGGACAGGAGGTACATCTTATCCTGATGAAAGGTGGTCTTCGCCTGCAAAGTAGCCGGTGGTGATGCAGAGGTGGGCTCAGCGATGACGTCCGTCCTGCGGGGCTCGGGGTCTTGGTCTTGTTGCACCGGAGTGGAAACCTTTGGGGGGCGCTTTGGGAACTTGCATGCGCCCCTCCCTCCTTTGCACCAAAGGGGAAACTATCCCCTCTGGTGCGCTGGCGCCCGCCTGGCCTGGCTGGCGTCACCCTTGACCTCCCGAGGCCGAGCACTGCATAGAGATCTCCGCCGCTCGGGAGGAGGCCTGGGGAGGCCTACCCCCCGCGGGTCTTGGCGCTGTTTCCCTCGCGAGCTCGGTGTCTCGCGAGGGCATTGTGCTGAGTGAGGCCGCGCTGGGTCGTACTTGGTCGTCGAGGTGGTCCACGCCCTGGGCCGCAGGCAGGCAAGTCTAGGTACCCTCGTTCCCAGGACGCCGATAAGTACGGGCACACAAAAGAGAAAATTTATTTTGAAAGTTTAGAGATGGCACATACAAATTTGCTTGGAACGGCATGAAAATACCACATATAGGTAGGTATGGTGGACTCATAAGGCAAAACTTGGTTTAAGGATTTTGGATGCACAAGTAGTATTTCTAGTTAGTACAAATGGAGGCTAGCAAATAGATTGGGAAGCAACCAAACCAAGAAACGAAAATTCACATAAGTGAGCATTGAACATAACTAACACCGAATAATGCACCACAAGTAGGATGTAACTTCATTGCATAACTATTGACTTTCGTGCATGCATAGGGAATCACAAACCTTAACACCAATATTCCTACTAAGCATAATTACTCACTAACATGACTCACATATTACTATCATCATGTTTCCAAACTATTACAAGGAATCATGTTTAATTTGCCCAATGATCTTCATGAAAGTTTTTATTATATCCTCCTTGGATATCTATCACTTTAGGACTAGTTTCATATATTGCCATTGCTTTTTGGCAAGCTCAAACAAATTTAGGTGAAGCACATGAGCATAAAGATTTCATCTCTCAAAAAGGTATAAGTGAAGCACGAGAGGATTTCTTCAAAATTTACTAACTCTCAAATTAATCTAAGTGAAGCATGAGAGTATTTCTGCAAAAAATTCCAAGCACACTGTGCTCTAAAAGATATAAGTGAAGCACTAGAGCAATTCTATAGCTCAAAAAGTTTAAGTGAAACACATAGAGCATTCTAACAAATCATAGCATGATTTTGGATTTCTCAAATAGGTGTGTCCATTAAGTATACAAAGGAAAAACTAACAAACAAAGCAAGCAAAGATACAAGACGCTCCAAGCAAAACTTATGATATGTGACGAATAAAAATATAGCTCCAAGTAAAATACCAATGGTCGTTAGAAGAAAGAGGGGATGCCACTCGGGGGCATCCCCAAGCTTAGTCGCTTGTTTCTCTTTGGATATATATTGGGGGTGCGTTAGCATCCCCAAGCTTAGGCTTTTATCACTCCTTATTCTTTCATCCATCGTGATCTCACCCAAAACTTGAAAACTTCAATCACACAAAACTCAACAAAATCTTCGTGAGATCTGTTAGTATAATAAAGCAAATCACTACTTTAGCTACTGTTGCAAACACATTCATATTTTATTATTGCATTATACCTACTGTACTTTAAATTTACCATGGCTCATACCCTTCAATATAACCCATAGATTCATCAAAACAAGCACACAATGCAATGAAAACAGAATCTGTCTTAAACAGAACAGTCTGTAGTAATCTGTACTCTAGCCATAATTATGTAACTCTAAAAATTCTAAAAAATTAGGAAAACGTAAGGAATTTGTATAGAAACACGGTGTTAAAATTTCAGCTCAAGATCACATTCCAGAAAAAAATAAAAATTCATATACTGGACGCAAAGTTTCTGTTGCAGATTCAGCATCACTTCTACTCATCCTATGAATCATCCTAAAGGCTTTACTTGGCACAAACACTAAATAAACCATAAAAACACAATCATAACAGAGTCATAACTGTGTCAACACTCAAAAAAAGAAAGGAAAAAGCAAAAATTTATTTATTCATTGGGTTGCCTCCCAACAAGCGCTATCGTTTTACGCCCCTAGCTAGGCATAACGGATAGATTCAAGTATTGTCATCCTTGGTTTTCAACTCTTCAATCACACAACTAGATTTCTTTAAAGGTTTAGCATGCATGTTTTTGATGACAACACTCCTAGGAAGAAACCCAAAAAATTCATTCTTGTAGATAGGGTCTCTTATGATTTCAACAAAGTCGGGATGAATACTAATCATTTTAAGATCCCCCTTGTGACTACTAGGTGTAGCAACTTTGTTCTTAGTGACTTGCGTAATCTTACCAATATTTACGGAAGTTTTTTGAATAGTTTTGATAGAAGAAAAAGCTGAACCCAAATTACTAAAAATCACTTCTATCTTATCAATCCGGTAAGGGCTCTCTTCTACCCTTTCGTTAACTACGGTTTCTTTTTACTTAAGCAATTTAAGAGCATCTCCCGCCTTAGACCCAATTTTATTAGAAGATTATGCATATTTTTATCTAGATCATCAAGATTTCCTTTAGTAATCATCTTCTTTTCAATAGCATCTAATCTCTCCATAACATGTTCGAGAGTCAAAGTTGTTTCATTGATCATGATAGGTGGTGATCCCACTAAACTTCCCAAAGCATTAAAAGCATCTAAAGAAGGACACATCAAGAAATTCCCACCGGTAGTCGTATCAAGGACGAATCTATACCAAGTGGTGATGCCCACATAAAACCTACGAAGAAGAACAACGGTAGATTGCTTATGGATAGATCTATTATGAGCATTGCAAATCCTATACCAAGCATCTTTTAGGTTCTCCCCTCCCCTTTGCTTAAAATTAAGAACCTCATTATCGGGAGTGCACGCAATAAAGGAAGAACTAGCCATATTGACAAGGCAAGACATCTAATGAGAAAAAGGCAAACAAAAAAGGGGGCGAATAAAACGGCAAATTGGTGAAGTGGGGGAGAGGAAAACGAGAGACAAATGGCAAATAATGTAATTGCAAGGAGATGAGATTAGTGATTAGTAACCTGGTAGATGATGGTGGAGTCCCCTCGGCGCCTACGATAGGCACATAGAAGAGACCGCTTCCTCCCCGGCAACGGTGCTAGAAAAGAGTCTTGATGACCCACAAGTATAGGGGATCAATCGTAGTCCTTTCGATAAGTAAGAGTGTCGAACCCAACGAGGAGCAGAAGGAAATGACAAGCGGTTTTCAGCAAGGTAATTTCTGCAAGCACTGAAATGGTAGGTAACAGATAGTTTGATAGCAAGATAATTGGTAGCAAACAAGTAACGGTAACGGTAAACAAGGTGCAGCAAGGTATCCCAATCCTTTTGAGGCAAAGGATAGGCCAGAAGAATCACTAGTAATAGGCAAAGTGTTCTTTAGGGTATACGGGAATTTCGTCTAGTCACTTTTATCATGTTGATTTAATTCGTGTTCGCTGCTTTGATAATTTGATATGTGGGTGGACCGGTGCTAAGGTGCTGTTCTTACTTGAACTAACAACCTACTTATGATTAACCCCCTCGCAAGCATCCGCAACTACGAGAAAAGTATTAAGACAAAGTCTAACCATAGCATTAAACATATGGATCCAAATCAGCCCCTTACGAAGTAGCGCATAAACTAGGGTTTAAGTTTCTGTCACTCGAGCAACCCATCATCTAATAACTACTCCACAATGCCTTCCCTTAGGCCCATGAATGGTGAAGTGTCATGTAGTCGACGTTCACATGACACCACTAAGGGAATGACAACATACATATCATCAAAATATCGAACACATATCAAATTCACATGATTACTCGCAACATGACTTCTCCTGTGACCTCAAGAACAAAGGTAACTACTCACAAATAATAATCATGCTCAAGATCATCGGAGTATTGAATAGCATAATGGATCTAAACATATAATCTTCCACCAAATAAACCATATAGTAATCAACTACGCAAGGTAATCAACACTACTAGTAACCCACAGGTACCAATCTGAGGTTCCGGTACAAAGATTGAACACAAGAGATGAACTTGGGTTTGAGAGGAGATGGTTCTGTTGAAGATGTTGATGAAGATTGGCCTCCCAAACATGAGAGGAGTGTTGGTGATGATGATAGCTTCGATTTCCCCCTCCGGGAGGGAAGTTCCCCCGGCGGAATCGCTCCGCCGGAGGGCAAAAGTGCTCCTGCCCAAGTTCCGCCTCGAGGCGGCGGCACTTCATCCCGAAAGTCATCCTCTGATTTTTTCTAGGTCAAGAGAGACCTTATACCAGAACATGCGCACCGAAGGTGGGCCAGGCTGAGCACAACCCATCAGGGCACGCCCAGGGGGGCCTGGCGCGCCCTCATGGGTTCTGCCCACCTGGGAGGCCCCCTCCGGTAGTTTTCAGCTCCAGTATTTTTTATTAAATGCAAAAATAATCTCCATAGAATTTCAGCTTCATTGGAGTTGTGTAGAATAGGTATCTCTGACGTGCTTTTCTTGGGTCCAGAATTCCAGCTGCCGGTATTCTCCCTCTTTGTGTAAACCTTGCATATTGTGAGAGAAAAGGCATTAGAATCACTCCCCAAAGCATTATTATTCAACAAAACAAGGTAAATAACAGTAGGAAATCATGATGCAAAATGGACGTATCAGCACTTTGCTTTTGTCTCTATGACAGAGCCCACCAAAGTTGATGAAGCATTTTTGGAGCCTGAGTGGATTCAAGCTATGCAATAGGAATTGCATCAATTCAAGCTGAAAAATGTGTGGGAACTTGTCAAGCGACCAGATCCTCGCAAGCACAACATTATATGTACCAAGTGGATCTACCGCAACAAACAAGACGAACTTGGTTAAGTGGTGAGGAATAAGGCCCGTCTTGTAGCACAGGGCTACACACAGGTTGAGGGAATTGACTTTGATGAAACTTTTGCACCTATTGCTAGACTTGAAGCTATTCGCATATTGCTTGCTTATGCTAACCATCACAATATCATCTGATATCAAATGGACGTGAAAAGTGCATTCGTCAATGGTAAGCTTGAGGAAGAAGTATATGTTGCTCAACCCCCAGGTTTTGAAGATCCTAATCATCCTGACAAAGTCTTCAGACTCAACAAGGCCCTCTATGGCCTCAAGCAAGCCCCTCGGGCGTGGTATGACACTCTGAAGGAATTCCTCATGAAGAAAGGCTTCAAACCCGGTTCACATGACCCAACCCTTTTCACAAAATCTTATGATGATGAATTATTTGTGTGCCAAATATATGTGGACGATATTATCTTTGGTTGTACTGACAAACGTTACAGTGACGAATTTGCTTACATGATGAGTGAAGAATATCAAATGTCTATGACGGGAGAGCTGAAAGTCTTCTTAGGCCTTCAAATTTGTCAACAACGCAATGGCATCTTCATCTCTCAAGAGAAATACCTCATGGATGTCCTGAAGAAATTCGGCATGCAGGATTGCAAAGGCGTCAAGATTCCTATGCCCACAAATGGCCAACTCTGCACTGACGAAAATGGTAAAGATTTCAATCAAAAGGTATATCGCTCCATGATTGGCTCTTTATTGTATCTATGTGCATCTAGGCTAGATATTATGCTTAGTGTTTGCATGTGTGCCCGTTTTCAAGCAACACCAAAGGAATCACACCATAAGGCTATGAAGCATATTCTTCGATATCTAGCTCACACACCAACACTTGGATTGAGCTATCCCAAGGGCTCGGATCTTGACCTCATTGGATATTCCGACTCCGACTATGTTGGTGATCGTGTGGACCGCGAGTCAACATCAGAGACATGCCATTTCCTCGGACGATCCTTAGTCTGTTGGTCCTCGAAGAAGCAGAACTGCGTGTCACTATCTACTGCTGAAGCTGAGTACATTGCTGCTGGTTCCTGTTGTACTCAATTCTTGTGGATGAAGCAAACCCTCATGGACTACGTCATCAACGTGAAGAATGTACCTCTCTACTGCGACAACGAGAGTGCCATCAAGATTGCTCACAACATAGTTCAGCACTCAAAGACTAACCACATTCAGATTCGTCATCATTTTCCTCATTACCATGTGTTGAAGGGCGACATCTTCATCGACGACGTGAGGACTGAAGAACAACTAGCTGATATCTTCACAAAGCCCTTGGATGAAAAGAGATTTTGCAAGTTGCGGTGTGAGCTAAATACGTTAGAATCTTTGTATGTTCTTTGAAAGGACACACATCCTAACACTTATGCAAAATTGACGACTTTGATGTGCAACACACAAAGTAACGTTTTTCTTCAATCAATGAAGACTAACTCTTCAAGTGTGAAGAAATTAATGAAGAATTTGATTCTCAGAACCCTATGACAATTGTACGCGGTGTCTGAAATCAACATTCTTATATGGTAGGTCATGCCACCAACCATAGTTGAAATTCTTCGAAATTGAGTTTTTCATCATTTTGCAAATTCTTCAAATTTTCAAATTCCTCAAGTTTGAAAATTCCTCAAAATTTCAAATTCTTCAAACTTTTCAACTGGTGTTCTTCATTTGAGTTTCTCTTCATTGACTATATATATATATATATATATATATATATATATATATATATATATATATATATATATATATGCATTTTCAATGTCCTCAACAACGTTCACTTATTGCTAATTCTTCAAGTTGATTTTCTTCTAAGTGAATGTGATTGGACCCGTTCCCCCTCTATGCTAAACTCAACCAAGTAAGTTCACAAATTCTTCATATGCGTTCCATTTGAAACCCGTTCAAAGTCTTCACTATGTCCTTGTCACCTGAAGAATTTGCGAACGAAACATTAAAATTTTCAATTTCAATTTTTGGCGGTTGCCGCTCAAACTTATCCCGCTTCCCCGACAGGATAACCCACGATCACCCACTATCTCCACTTCTCTGTACATGGGTGACACATGTCAATAGGATAGCAAGTGTCAGGGGTATACCTATCCAAAATCTTCGGACTGTTTAGTTTTTCACTTCCCTATATATACCCCCCTCCCTTTCACTTGCTCGAGTTACTCGTCACTTCCATCGCTCCCGAGCTCAACCCTAGTGCTGCCGCTAAGCTTCATCGCCGCCAGAGAGGAAGGGCTTCACTGCCTCGACCTCCTTGCCGTCGTACTCGCATCGGCCGCGGAAATCTTCACTCCGCCGTCGCTGTAGCTGTCTTCCACCACCATGTTAGGGTGTGGGAGATCTGGGCCGACGAACTTCTCCGTTCTAATTCCCAGTTCGTCGTGTTCTTCATAAAGGGTAATTAAAATCTGATTTTACTGCCCTATTTTGGTCCTTATGACTTTCTCAAAATCATCAAAAGGTGTTTATTCTTCAATAATCCACTTCTTAAACACCGCAAAAGCTTCTTTCCCTTGATTGTTTCTCTAAGTTATGATTTTCTTCAAGATTCCTCAATTGTGTGGATCCTCAAATCTGCACAACTCTAGAACCTAAGTCAAGAACACTTAGTGAAATTCCTGAAAACATCTATGGTCAAATTCCTCAACTTGATATATTTTGAAAATTTCTGAGAACGCATAGGACCTCTTCAAATTCTTCGCACCAATACTCTGGTCACAGGTACAAAATGTCTGCTGATGATTCTCTAGGTGCTCATCAACTTAACTCATTTGAAGTGTTCCTCGAAGAAAAATTGCATACATCTTCAGAATCTTAAAAAGTTCAAACTCCTCAAGTGAAGAGAATGGCAGATGGGAAAAGATCTCAGAAAGGAGGGAAGAAGGCTGAAACAAATACTGCATTTGAAATACATGAGGATATCTATCTTGAGTACTGCACTCCTGATGAGGAAATCTATGGGAAGGAAACAAAGGAGAAGCTCAAAACGCGCATTCAGAAAATTGAGAGGAGATGGGCAAAAGAATGGAGGGAATACAGATATGTTACTCCAAAGTACTTGAAGAAATTTGCTGTTAATCCTCCCTGCCAAAGACCTCCGCTGGCAGAAGGCCAACATGCTAATCCCACTAGCATCAAAAGTGGTGAGGAATTTCCCAAGGAATGGGCTAAGCGCCAAGTGAAACTGAAGAAGATCGCTGCAGAAGCAGTGAAGAAATTCAATCGTGATACTGTTGCTGCTGCCACTGCTAGGGCCTCTGCAAGTGGAACTACTCCAAAGAAGGCCATGCCCAAGAAATATGTTGTGAAGCCCAAGCCTTCAAGCTCAATGCCCTCACAGCCAAGTTCCTCAACCGCAATATCCTCACAGCAAAATCTTCAAGCTATTTCTTCAAGGACTGCTCCAACTTCCACTATTGCTGCACAATCCTTAGTCGCTCCTGCAAAATCCTTAACACATGTTCATCTTGCAACGTGCCAGCGGACTGCATGATTTTCAATTGCTTCAGGGGCATCAACAACTTCCTCAGTCCAAACACTTTGCTCAAGCAGTCCAACCTTGCTGAAAGTAAAAGCAACTGCTGGACGAGGCAAGAGACCAAGTCCTCATCCGAAGAAAGTGATCTTCCATGTTCCCTCAGAATCTGAGGAAGATGAAAAAAATGATGATGAACTTGCTGCAATCATCAGGAACAAATAAGAGAGAGTGGCCCAAGCAAAGGGCAGTCAAATTCCTCTTATGATGGATCCAAGGACCGTGCTCAACTTCATTGACATCTGGCACAAAGATCCTCACACTCCTATTGATGACTTGAAGCTTCCCCACGGTCCAAGTCATGTGCTGACTGCCTTCATAGGTGAAGAAAAATGGAACTATGAAAAGGCTAGAAATGCCAAGAAGGATCAATTCAAGAAGGAGCGTTTCTTGAAGAACAACGTTCTGAAACTGACGCCTCACCAGCTTCTGTCTACTCAAGCTGAAATCCCAAGCCTCAAGGATGAATATGACCGATACTATGCTGATTGGCAAGGCGTCAAGGTTAGGTTCGTCAATGTGTCTGTTAAAGTCATCAAGGACCACAACACAAGGATTGCTACTCGATCGCATCCACAAATTCTTCAGGATGGAACACCTGCTCAGCCTATTGAAGAAACTGCAAGCGCAGCTGAAGAAATTCATGCCGCTAAAGAATCTGCTAGGGCAACTTCCACTCTTGCGCCTGAAGAAATTGCCAGGCCAGTTGAAGAATTTGCTGCGCCTGAAGAATCTGAGACTGCCAGGGCGACTGCATCAGTCGTGCCTGAAGAAACTGCACCAACTTCATCCTCTACCCATACTGCAAAATCCTCAAGGGTGAGGAAAGACACACTTCCTTCTGCATCAGAAGTGAAGAAAATGAAGGCTGCGGAGAAGGAAGCCACAAAGAAAAGGAAAGCAACAACATCTGCAGAATCCTCAACTCCCAAGAAATTGAGGACTTTAACAAGTTCCTCAATTGAACCAATTGATGCTACTCCTGTTTCCTCTGTGCCATCATATGAAATTGTCCTCTTAGGAGAGGAATATGTCATTCCTGAGGACAATGATGATGAAGAAACTCATTCTGCTGCTTCCTCAGAGCAGATTGATGAAGATATTGAGGTGGAAGCAAATGCTTCACCCCTGACGGTATCATCACATCAGCATTAGCTCACAGCTGAAGAGGTTGGTGTTGAAGAAATTGAAGAGGACGTGGACATTGGATCTACAACTCCTGTCATCAATGAAGAATATTGGGAAGCAGCTCACCCAAATTCGCCAATGACCACCCCTCTTGCTCAAATTCCTTAGTCGCCTGCCCAAACTGAAGAAATTCTTACAGGGTCTGAAGGACGTCGTACTCCACTCCAGCCTATCACTGAAGAAATTCTAGCTGCATCAGCTGAAGAAATTGTCACGCAGACTGCACCTAAGGAACCTGCCATTCAAATTCCTTAGACTGAAGAAGTTGAAATTGTGCAAAGAGAGGTTGTTGGGCGTTCCAAGCCAAATCTTCAACCCAAGCCCTCTCTGCCCCTCAAAGGCACAAAGCGGCCCAAGTTCAACAAGGCCAATTTCTTCGATGAACATCATTTCTTCACTGGAGCAAATCCCTATGACTCACCAAGAATTAGGCGCAAGAGGTTCTGGACTCATACCCAAGTCAATTTCTATTCTGCTGTCCTATTTGACAAGAGCAAAGTCTTCCAGCACCAACAAATTCCTCATGTGGATATGGAGTCCATTCCATGCTTCAGCCCAATCCTCAATTTTCTTCATGAAGCTGGTCTCCTACCATTATGTGCTGACATATGTGACTAGAATGAAGAGCTTATTCTTCAGTTGTATGCAACCTTGCACCTCTCTGGTGACGCCTCTGATGTTAATTTCTGGATACTCGATTGGATGACTGAGGACACTCACTACACTGCTCCAGCCACTGAATTGCTTCGAGCTGTCCCAGTTGAAATTCCCTCAGAAGGTGCAAGACACTTGTATGAAGAATCTGAACTTCCAAATCACTTATGCAAGTACTGATGAAGCCTTTGCCTCAAGGCCAAGCTCCAAGAACCACCTTCCTAGTGAAGGATTTGCTGTATGTACCCAGGACAATATACCGCATTATGATAAAAACCCTCAGTCCAATAAAGGGTCACAACTCTGAAGAAGAAGAAGAAGAGGTTATTGGAATCATGAAGAATTTGCTGTTCAACATCATTCATGGGATTCCCATAAATTTTCACGATTTCTTCATGAGGACTTTGGCCAATATTGCTCTGTCACCATTTGAGTTGAAGCCTTATGCTCCTTGGATCATGAAATTCATCAGATCAAGGTCTTCAATTCCTTACAAGGCTGACTTTTAGAATCCCTTCAGCTTTCTGCCTCCGATTGAAGTCCACAAAAGACGGCACTCGTCCATTGTATGGACAATTTCGTAAGGGTGCATCTTACTCCACCAATGATGACTCTGCCACACAAGACTCTGCAGCCAAGGCCATAGACCTCTTCCTAAATCTCACCATTTAAAAATGCACTTTTAATATCCATTTGGTAAAGAGTGATATCATGGTCATTTGCATAAGCAAGAAGTATACATATAGCTTCAAGTCTACAAACGGAGGCATAGGTCTCACTGTAGTCCATACCTTCAACTTGGGTGTAGCCTTGAGCCACGAGACGTGCCTTGTTGCGTATGACTTGACCGTCTTCGTCTTGTTTGTTCCGAAACAGCCACTTGGTTCCGATGATGTTTTGCTCGTCCTTGAGCTTCTCCACTAGTGTCCACACTTCGTTCCTCTCGAAGTTGTGTAGCTCCTCGTGCATAGCATTCACCCAATCCGGGTCCTATAGGGATTCTTCCAACTTCAAAGGCTCAATACTAGAGATAAATGAGTAGTGTTCAAAAAAATTAGCCAATCGAGTTATTCTCCCAGTTTGTATGTCACCGAAGATTTGCTCTAAGGGATGATTTTTGTTCACTCTTGCTCGAACTCGAGGTAGCTTTTCCTTGTTGGACGGTGGAGCTTCCTTATTATCATCTTCTTCTTCATTGTTGTTGAAGGTGTCGTTGCCTTGAGGTGGTGGTGAAGGTGGTTGTGGTGGATCATCATGATGTACTTCTTCCTCCTCTTCATCTTGTCGTGTACCGCTTGTGGATGCCTCCATGTCGTGTTGAGGTTCGCCTTGATGTGAAGTAGGGGCTTCCACTTGGGTCGATGAAGTACTTTCCTTCACCTCCATGGAATGAATTTTGCCGATGGACAAGTCTTGGATAGCTTCCGAAGGTTCCTTATCTCCTACATCATTTGGCAATTGTTCGACTTGCGAACCATTAGATTCATAAAACTTCACATCTACCATCTCTTCAAATTTTCAAGTGAAGTTTTTGTAGACACAGTAAGTGTGAGAGTTTGATCCGTAACCGAGTTGGAAACCTTCATGAGATTTAGGAGCAAATTTAGAACGACGATGCTTACCAAGAATGTAACACTTGAAGCCGAATACCCAGAAGTATCCAACTTGGGGCTTGTTACCGGTGAGTAGCTCGTATGCCGTTTTACCGAGAAGCTTGTGAAGATAGAGTCGATTCGTAGCATGACAAGCTGTTTCCACGGCTTCCGCCCAAAAGTATCTTGGCGTCTTGTATTCGTCGAGCATCGTTCTAGCCATCTCTATAAGAGTCCGGTTCTTCCTCTCAAAAACTCCATTTTGTTGAGGTGTGTACGTAGCCGAGAACTCATGTGAAATCCCTTCTTCGTCAAGAAAGGAATCCACTTTCGTGTTCTTCAACTCCGATTCGTTGTTGCTCCGAACTTTCTTGATCTTCATTTCAAACTGATTTTGCGCTTTGCGAGCGAAGTTCTTGAAGATATTTTGCACCAGCGACTTATCATCAAGAAAGAATACCCACGTAAATCTGGAAAAATCATCAACTATAACTAGACCAAAGGAATTTCCACCGAGGCTCTTGTAAGCATTGGGACCAAAGAGATCCATATGAAGCAACTCGAGTGGTCTCCGAGTAGTCATGATATTCTTTACGGGTTGACTTCCACCTACTTGGTTTCCAGTTTGACAAGCACTACAAAGTCTATCTTTGTCAAATATAACATCTTTAACACCAAGTATATGATCACCTTTGATGAGCTTGTCTAGATTCCGCATACCAACATGTCCTAGTCTTCTATGCCAAAACCAACCTTTAGAAGATTTTGCAATAAGAAAAGTACGAGGTTTGGATCTCTTAGTGAAATCAACAATGTCTAGATCACCTCTACGGAAACCGGTAAATACCATGCTATGATTGTCTTAATGAAACACTTGGCAATCAACTTTAGTAAATAGCCCATTGAAACCAAAGTCGGCTAGTCTAGATATGGAAAGAAGATTGTAGCCAAGGAATTCAACAAGCATGACATTTTGAATAGAGCTATCATGAGATATGGCCACCTTACCAAGACCGAGAACCTTACCCTTGGAGTTGTCTCCAAAAGTCACATATCTTCGCGGTCCATTGTTTGGTGTGATCTCTTTAAACATGTCTCTATCTCCGGTCATGTGATCAGTGCATCCACTGTCGAGAATCCACTCTTTTCCTTCGGACATGTAATCCTTGAAGTTTGCCATGAGACTTAGATTCTTCATAGTCTTCTCATACTCAATGTCGAACAACTCATCTTCATCATAGTAGCCATGTTCCACATTGTCATCATCAAGTGGGAAATCCTCGTCATAAGAAACAAGAGATTCGTTAGAGTTGTGATCATGACAATGTTCAAGATTATGAATGTGAATGGCTTCAACAGTGTTGTTGTTGATACTTCTGACATCTCCTTTAGCACGCATGAGGTCTCTAAGCTCAAATAGATAATCATCAAACTTAGGATCACCAGGGATCATTTTGTGAAGAGCAATATATTTATGAAGAATTTCATCAAGATTACTCAATGAATAATTTGGATATCGTTTCTCCAGATCATTCCACAAAGTATAAGCACATTCAAAATTCTTCATTTGATCAAACACAATTCTAGGCAATAAATATGTCAACTTGTGACCTTCTGGTAGTGACCCTAGAAGAAATGGTCGTAAATCTATGACCATTTGAGACCAATTGGTCGTAAGCTGTTCGGGGGGCTCCAAACGCTAAACCATAACGACCAATTTGGTCAGAAAGGTCATAATTTCCTTACACGAAATGGTCGTAAAGAAGACAGAACTGGTCCGCTGCCTTATTTCTAGCTGATCACGACCAATAGATGGTCATAGCCTTGTGAATTGTGGTGCATTGCTATGACCAGGCGCCACCTCATCAGTTTTGTCTATGTGTCATGTCCATGTGTCAATTTTTGCCCTAGGTTGTGATGGAGCCTACATTTCTGTCATTCCCAAAAAATTCTCATAAATTCTTTGGATCATATCTGCCTCAAATATGTCAAAACCCTTCCTTGCCTAGTTCAAAAATAATTCAGGAATATTCATTTTCCTATTCTGTTTAGAACAACACTTTGTGAAGGAAGTTCTATTTCTATTTTTTGAATTTCCCTCAAAAATTTTGGGCACTCTTTCCTATCCAAATCATTGCCTCATGACAAAAATCAGCTCCATTTGCCTTGTAAATCTTCCTTAGCAAATTTCCAAAGTTTCTGTTCAGCTAGAAGCTTTGTGAAGTAAGTACTAGCTAGGCATCTCCTAATGAGCTGAATTTTTTCCACATATTCTATATGCCCAAATCATAACTCTCCACGAAATTTGATCCCCATCTAATAATCCATGGGAGCTCACCATCCAATCTTTGTTTCTGGTAATATTTTCAGTTTGTGAAGTAACTATATTTTATATTGCTTTATAAATGCTGAAAATTTACCAGGACATGACCCTGCCTATAGAACGTCGCTACACCAAATTTTATCTGATTTTAACGTAGCCCATTTTCCTCAATATTTTTCCCAATTTTCTGTTCAGTGGAGAGCATTGTGAAGGAAGTACCATTTTTATTTATCCCAATGGTATGAAATTTGTACAGTTCCTTCATATGCCCAGATTATCATCCTCCTCCAAATTGAAGCTCAATCCAATCATCTATGTGGACCCATCATCAATTTCTATTTTCTGTCCACATTGGCACATTGCAAAGCAAGTGCTATCTAGACCCCTCCTATTTCCCTAAAACGTTTTGGTCTCTCTTCCATATTCAAATCATTCCCACATGCCAATATTCAGCTCCATTTTCCTAGTAAATCTTCCTCAGCAAATTTCCAAAGTTTCTATCCAGAAAGAAGCTTTGTGAAGGAAGTGCTAGCTAGGATTATCCAAATGATCTGAGATTTTTCTAAATTTTCAGGTGCTCAAATAATCACTCTCCACAAAATTTGAGATTTATCCAGCAATCCATGTGAGCTCATCATGCAATCTTTTATTCTGGTCATATTTTCAGTTTGTGAAGCAACTATATTTCATATTGCTTAATTATTTATGAAACTTTACCATAGCATGTTTCTACGTATATACCTTACCTCCACCAAATTTGAGCTCATTTCATTTAGCCAATTGGTCTCAATAATTTTCCCAAGTTTCTGTCCAGAGAAGAGCATTGTGAAGGAAGTACCACTTTGGCATGTCCAAATGGTATCCAATTTTTACAGTGCCTTACTATGCCCAAATTGCCATCCTCCAACGAATTGTAGCTCAATCCATTCATTCATTTGAGCCCAGCTTCAACATTCATATTTCTGTCCAGTGTGGTACTTTGCAAAGCAAGTGCCACCTGGGCTCTTCCATTTGAGATGAAAATTTGCCAAGACAGTCTCCTCGTGGTAGATGATAATCCTCAGCCAAAACTCAGGCCCATTGGCCATGTTCATTTCCCGCACCGCTTATCAACCACTTGGCTGCTAATTCATGTTTGAGCTTAGTTCCGTCTCCTCGTGAGATTCTTCTATTGTATTCTTCTTCCTCACACCTACCGAGGGAGTGCCCAACCCATCAGACATGCCTAGGCCGCCCAAAACGCATGGCAACGCCAAGGTCACACGATGACCACGCGGCTGGCATGTTAGTTTGCGCGCTCTGGAGTTGGGGCCATCGTCCACCATCCAAACATCGATGTCTCTCCACCAAACCATGTATCTATGATTAAATAGATCCTTATGTACGTAGAAATTATTTTTAGAAAAAATCAGAAGCAACCTATAAGACAACTGCAGTTCAAATTTGACCCGCTTCTCGCTAAATCGGCGGAAATTTGTCTTTTCACGAGAGGTGGATCAAAGCTTTTGACACCCAACCATTTGGTCAATTGTACATAAAATATGGTGTAATATGTTCTAAAAATGCTGTGGTGCCATTTTGCAACAAAGATATGGTAGGTCCTTCACAAAAAATCTCATTTTGGTCACTCGGAAAATGAAAAATGAAATTTTCGTTCAAAGAAAATGAATAATCCCTTATGCAACATTGTTTTCCATTCAAATACGCACCCGTGTGAAGAATATTAGATTATTTGAACAAACTATGCCATGAATGTGGCCATAAGTTTGATCATTTGGCTTGAAAGCCATGAATCTTCACACATGATAGCTCATTTATGAGAACACTATTTAAAAATTAATTACCGTATTCCAAGTTTATTATTTTTCCTGGTAACTTTGTCACATATAATGACACAATGCGAAGGTTTTCCAATTTTTTGTTTTTTTTGAAAATTTCATGCCCATTTCAAAATGCGGTCAAAACGGCGGGCATGACCGTACCTAGTTAGTGGTTGAATCTTGGAAAAAATTTGGCGTTTCTCTAATTAAATGGATACTTTTTTACCTAGAAATTATTTTTGGAAAAAATCATGAGCACAGTATGAGGCAGCTGTAGTTCACATTTGACCCGCTTCCTACTAAATCAGCGGAAATTTGTCTTTTTCATGAGAGGTGGATAAAAGATTTTGTGACCCAACCATTTGGTCACTTGTACATCAAATACGATGTGATATTTTCTAAAAATGGTGTGGTGCCATTTTGCAACAAAGATTTGGTAGGTCCTTCACAAAGATACTCATTTTGGGCACTCGGAAAATGGAAAATAAAATTTTCGGTCAAAGAAAATGAAAAATCCCTAATGCATCCTTGTTTTCCAATCCAATATGCACCCTTGTGACAATATTAGATCATTTGAACAAACTATGCCATGAATGTGGCCATAAGTTTGATCATTTGGCTTGAAAGCCATGAATCTTCACACATGATAGCTCATTTTTGAGAACACTTTTTTAAAATAATTGTCGTATTCCAAGTTTATTATTTTTCCTAGTAACTTTGTCACATATAATGACACAATGCGAAGGTTTTCCAATATTTTTATTTTTTTTGGAATTTTTCATGCCCATTTCAAAATGCGGTCAAAACGGCGGGCATGACCATTCCTAGCTAGTGGTTGAATCTTCGAAACATTTTGGTGTTTCTATGATTAAATGGATACTTTTTTGCCTAGAAATTATTTTTGGAAAAAATCATGAGCAAAGTATGTGGCAGCTGTAGTTCAAATTTGACCCGCTTGCTACTGAATCAGCGGAAATTTGTATTTTTCTCGAGAGGTGGATCAAATATTTTGACACTCAACCATTTGGTCAATTGTACATCAAATAAGGTGTAATATTTTCTAAAAATGGTGCGGTGCCATTTTGCAACAAAGATTTGGTAGGTCCTTCACAAAAATACTCATTTTGGGCACTCGAAAAATGGAAAATGAAATTTTCGTTCAAAGAATGAAAACTCCCATATGAAACATTGTTTTCCAATCCAATATGCACCCTTCTGCACAATATTAGATCATTTTAACAAAATATGCCATGAATGTGGCCATAAGTTTGATCATCTGGCTTGAAAGCCATGAATCTTCACACATAATAGCTCATTTATGAGAACACTTTTTAAAAATAATTGCCATATTCCAAGTTTATTATTTTTCCTGGTAACTTTGTCACATATAATGACACAATGCAAAGGATTTCCAATTTTTTGATTTTTTTTTGAATTTTTCATGCCCATTTCAAAATGCGGTCAAAACGGCGGGCATGACCGTTCCTAGCTAGTGGTTGAATCTTGGAAAACTTTTGGTGTTTATCTGATTAAATAGTTACTTTTTTACCTCGAAATGATTTTTGCAAAAAATCATGAGCAAAGTATGAGGCAGCTGTAGTTCAAATTTGACCCGCTTCCTACTGAATCAGCGAAAATTTGTCTTTTTCACGAGAGGTGGATCAAAGCTTTTTACACCCAACCATTTGGTCAATTGTACATTAAATATGACCTAATATTTTAGAAAATTAATTCAATCCAATTTTGCAACAAATATATGGTGGATCCTTCACAAAAAAACTCATTTTGGGCAAAATACGATGTCATTTGAACAAACTATGCCATGAATGTTGCCATAACATTGACCATTTGCCTTTAAATAGTTGCTGGGCGCCGGATGTTTGTATTTTTGTTAAGCATGGAGGTTTTCATTTTTTTTGAATTTCTTATGCCTGTTTCAAAATGCGGTCAAAACTTCGGGCATGACCGTTCGTAGCTAGGGATTGAATCTTGTAAAAGTTTAGGAGTATCTCTGATGAAGTAGATACTTTTGTACCTAGAAATGATTTTTGAAAAAAATAAAGAGCAAAATATGAGGCAGGTGTATTTCAAATTTGATCCGCTTCCTGCTGAATCGACGAGACTTTGTCTTTTTCACGAGAGGTGGATTAAAAACTTTTGACACTCAACAATTTGGTAGGTTCTTCACATTGGTGAAAACAATAATATAAGAGAATTAAAAAGCAAAAATACAATTACATAAGCTTATTTCTCATTGGTGGAAACATTAGTGCCATGGATCGATGACATGGCACACATCCATCCATCCATTTATGTAATGAGAAAAAGAGCAAAGGGAAGAAAAAGAAAACCCCACCCGCAACCCAATCACCCAAACCCTAACTCAGAGCCCCTGCGGCCAGATTCCGGCCAGATTCCCTGCTCAGAGATGGCCGACGACCCGCGCTACCGTCGCCCTGGGGGGGCTGACGCCGGTGGGGAGGAGGGTGGCGGAGGAGCGAAGGAGGCGTTGGCCAAGGCGGGCCCGCCGTCCGGGGTCGAGGAGGCGGGGCATGGGAGGAAGGAGGCGTTGGGGTGCCTGGAGTGGAGCCGCGGGTGGATGGGCATGGTGGGGGAGTTCTTCTTCCAGCGGATCACCGGCGCCACCACGGAGGCGCGCTCGCCGGAACACCATGACCTCTCCGATGACCCCGTCTACGCCTCCGTCCCCGCCTTCGTCCAGGCGGTACAGTTGTAGCAGCCGTGAATTCCTCAACCTCTCCAACTCCGACCACCGTTCTCCGTTTCTCCCTCCCACGAGCCGCTCCACGCTTTCCTACCTTGCCACCCAAACCCAATCGACCTTCGCGACTGCTGCACTCGCATGCTTATCTTCTTGTCATGGCTCGCACCATCAAAAGGTCCAGGTCGAAGAAGACCAAGGTATGCAATTCCGCACTAGTACAATTTTGTACAACTCCTCATCCAAGCCTTGAGCTCCGTATCCCTAATTCTGGTTTCTTTGGTGGATTTTTATGAGCATAGGGATCTAGGAAAGGCGAGGCCTCGTTGTGGTCCTCTACTAATCCCGCGGTGGCTTCTGGCCCGACTCAGGTGAGGGATCATAAACCCGTTCGTCTTACGCTGTCAATCTTTGGCTGCACTGAATATGCCATGGGAGCTCCAAACTTGCACTGATTGTGTCTTATGGAATGGCACTGGACAACCGGTGTGTGTGTTTTTCCTAGGTGTGGCAGCTGGGTGTCGACGCGCTGGAAGAGGGGGAGGAGCTCCAGTTTGACCCCCAGGCTTACAATTATCTCAGAGGATTTAGCATTGGGTGGCCTTGCCTGAGGTAACAAAAACAAAAAACCTCCACACCGGGCGCCGACGAGTTGTTTCTGTCCTGAATCTTGATCACAGCCTAGGATATGCTTGGTCTCAACTGTTTACTCTGTGTTGTAGCTTTGATGATCTGCACGATAGACTCAGGCTTGTGCGGTCGGAGTTCCCACATACATTGTACGACATTGCTGGAACTCAGGTTGCGTTCTTATTTACGCCTTTGAAATCTAGCCATACAATTTTTTGTGCAGTAAATATTACAGTTATTGATTAGTGAAGGAAGTGGGTTTGCTCTTTGTTTTGAGTCCCATTGCCCCTGATTTGAAAATTATAATGTAGAAATTTCAAAAAAGTCAAAAAATTTCAAAACTTTTTGGAAACTAGAATGGTAGTGTTATAATCCATCCTGTTTAGGTGGTGGCTTGGTTTTAGGCCGTCTAGTTTGTGAACTCCAGAGTGACAAACAATATGTATTGGTCATTTAGTCCTTGGAGTTCAGAAATTGGCTCGCATATATACATGGTAGGTCTACTGCAGTCTTGTGTGTCCAGAGGTTCTCATTAAACACTGCATATATTGGCAGGGAAGTGAAGATAAAACCTATTTTTACCAGGATTTTCGGAGCTGGAAATCAATTGTTTATTCCTCAACTAGTTAGAGCTGAAATTAATTGGTTTTTTTATAAAAGAGCCGAGGTTAATTGGTTTAGCTATAGATTGATATCATATACTGGTTTATTACATTTTGATACACCGGTAGATTTTTGAAAAAATCATATACTAATTGATAGCTTGTGTACATCATTACCATATATCTCACTGTGTTACTCCATGAACCCAAGTAAATGAGACATCTAGTCACTCGATGACTTACAATGTAATATGTCTCTTATCATTCACCATAAGTAATCCGTAGAGAAGGTTTCATCTTGTATCCAATTTTGTACAGTAATTTCGACGAGCTGGATGATTTATTTTTTGCACTCCCCAAACATACTGCTCTGTCCATCCTCATTTCCCTCCTTCCCTAATAACTCTTGTTAAGTTATAAGTGTTGCTAACAACAGCTTGTGGTCTCTCTTCCCATTGAGATCCACCACTTCAGTAGCAATAGCGTGTCACTGTACAGTGACTGCAGTGCAGATGCACACACGTATAGGGTCAATGTCCATCTTCTTCAATCATATTGTTGTGTATGCTTATAGATGGATATTGAGTCATTTGACTTGTGTGCTTGTGTGATAGATTGGCACGACTTTGTTTGCTCTCCTCGAGTGCTGCCGTAGTTGCGCCACGATTCCTCACCAAGGACAATCAAAGCCATCAACATCCCACTGGACAGATACTTGGAGCCGTGTGTGTGTGTGTGTGTCTGATTTTGGCCGTGTGAGGCTGCTAGGGGTCAATGAGACCCTTGTGACCATAGTCATGGCTGGTACCTAGCACCAGGAACTTGTTTCCTCTCTCTCTCGATGCTACTTGGCATCACGATGCATTTCTTGTTTCAATGTGTGCACATTATTTTTATGGAAAGTGGTCTTGTTAGTTCCTGTAAGTTCCTTCCACACCAGAGAATTTTTTTGTAGCTTATTGTCGAGGAATCTGACATGTTCTGAACAATAGTAAATTACTCCCTCGTCTTACATTATGGGACGCTTTTGCAATCTTGCAAAAGCATCTTACATTATGGAACGGAGGGAGTAGTTTTGATAGGACCCTACTACTTATGCTGCTGGGAGTTTGACTGGTTAAAAATGCCCATCAATCAATTAAACACAAGGAAATTAAATGCTTGCTGTTTGGTATACTAGCTTAATTAATTTTGCAAAACTAAAAATGGCCTATCCCATGGTTTGAAATAGGGCACTAGCTTAATTAATTTTGCAAAACTCTCCATTGCCAAGCTAAACTTTGGCTTCCAGCCAAATACTACCTTATTCAGTACTCGCTTGCAGTGTGCAACATGGTATCACTCAACAATTTTAACGATGTATTTGCTTTTTGTTGAGACATTTGCTACTGCTAAAAGTCATGTAGTTGTACAATTACTACTCTACTGAATCTTTACAACATTTTCTGCCTGTAAGTCCGCAACATATATAATTCATGTAGCTCCTTCCCGTCAACTATGTGTAAATATCTTTATATCGCTCTATCTAATAATCATGCATAATACCGTCCTGCATCCAGGGGGTGGTTGGGAGACTATTGGGAATAAGAAGAAATCAGGTCATGCTTGGAATGCCAATGGATCTTCGCATTCTTGAACAACCTGTAGGGCATGTTGATGGACTCAGGGATGGTAAGTAAACATCAGATGCAAACATTTTCTGCCTGTTGATGTACATTGCTTGCATCTGATGTTTACTTACCATCCCTGAGTCCATCTCTTATAGATTGTATGATGCTCCTCTGATTTATGTTTTGATGATGCTTAGGATTAAGGATGGTTTGATATATCTGTTAGCTATCTGTACCATGATTTTTATAATTGGTTAGATCACATTTGTTCATAACATGGGCTTATTTTAGCTCTTTTAGTTCATTTTTTACTATTATCACTTGAATGTCTTTGGTATAATAAACCACAGTTGTTATGTATGTAATCCCTCCGTTTCTTTTTACTTTGCATATAAGATTTGGTCAAAGTCAAGTCAAGCAAAGTTTGACCAAATTTATAAAAAAAATATCAACATCTGCATTGCTAAAGTTATATAGTATGAAAGTTAATTTGATGATGAATCTAATAACATTGATTTAATATTATGGATATTGATACATTTTTCTATAAAGTTAGTCCAACTTCATAAAGTTTGACTTTGCCAAATTTTATATGCAAACTAAAAAGAAACGGAGGGAGTACGCGCATATAGTGTATCTACAGGTAGTTGTATATGTGGTGCAATTGTACAGAGCTACTAGTCGTGCTTGGTACTTTAGTATTTTGCTTTCCTTTGTACTGGGTATATTATTTTCTTCTACTAACCTATGAACGCAATAATTAAAGAGATACAAACTGCTTCTGTTGATTTCTGCTACATCGTTTCTACCTGTTTGTGTGTAAAACCATTCTTAAGCCTAAATGGTACTTTTCTTGTTTTTGTCATTTTTGTTCCTATGAAAAGTCTGCTCTCTTTAGCTCATGCTCGTTACCTCCTCCCCTCAAGTTTTACAGGGAGATGATAAACCTTTTTAAGATCAAGGGGAAGAAGAAGGAAGAGGCGGCCAACTCAAATGGGGGGTGTCGGGTCACGATGCACACGATCACGTATGGTACCAAGGGCCCCTTTGTGGTTTGACAGGGGTGAGGTCACATTGCACAAAGAGCGGAGGTAATAAGACAGCACGACGATGAGACGCTGGTGTTTTACCCAGGTTCGGGCCGCTGAGAAGCGTAAAACCCTACTCTTGCTTTGGTGGATTGATCGGGGGAACACGAAGTACACACAATGCTCAAAGCCAGCAAGGTTGCATTCTGGAGAGTAGCTACGCTAGCACAAGTGTCCAACGGTCTGAATCTTTAGCTAGGTTGCCTTGGGCCTCCTTTTATAGCTCGAGGGGTAACCATAGTGGCAAAACATACATTATCTAGTGATTCGAGAGCTAACAGTGCTATCATACCTAACTCTGGCACGTAGGACAAAATGCCATAAATGCTAGTCTAGGTGGCGTGCGGGGGTGCATCCCCGGCAGGCTCTTACCACCGCTAATCTGACTGTTGCTTAGTATCTTGACACGCCTCTGGACGGGTGTCAAATGGGCATAGTCTGCCTTTCGGTGCGTCGCCACGTGCTTAGCGAGAGCCACTTAGCCACCTGAGGGCTCGACACCGCATCGACCACTGACTGGTGTTGCGATGCGGTGGGGCGGTGGCCGATCGGCTCGCGCCTGCCGGGGCTTCTTGAAGGTGTGTGCCTCGGTCCCTGGTAGGCACCGGGGACGCGACTGGCGCGGCTCGGGCCTGTTCTGGGCCGGTGTATCGACCTTGCCGGTGTTGCTAGCTGGCGTAGGCTGCTTTTGCCGGGGTCTTGGTCTAGGATGTTGGCTTCATCTTCTTGATGCGCTCCTTGATCTCTCGTAGAGTGGCTTCTCTGGCTTGGATTGGGTCTTGATGGGGCAGTAGCTTTCCTCGGCAGGCTTAGGCCATCGGGTCGGAGGCTTACCGTCCATGCACAAGTTAGGGGGAAATAAAAACCCCTGTTTGTGTACCCCGACAGGGGGCCTCTTGTTAAGAATCAAAGTCCAGGTATATGTCTATACTGACCTCAAGGTTTAGTAGCTATTGTGCAAAATTGGTAGTGATTCTGTTGGTTAACATATAGGGTAAATATGTCTGTCAGCAGTAAATCTGTAAAATAGCTTCTTTATATGTTTGTCTCAGCATGTTTAGTGCTGTGTGTCTGGTTGTTCATAGAGCCACTATCATCATCAGATTGACCATTTGGTATACAACTGGATATGTTGCATACTATTTATGTACACAAAATTTGTTGTCAATTCTTGCTTATATGCCATTGGATCCCTCATTGGCTACTGTTTTGCTCTTATTTTTTGCATAGGTGAAGTGTGAAGCCAAGTGCGAAGCCATGAAGCCTATCAGTAGAGTAGCATATTTTGTATTGTAATAGTAGGCAGTAGTAGACATACTTGAGTTGTAGTAGTGTAAAAATTGTAATAGCAGGGTCTGTTTGAAATATTGATTTCGTATGTGATTTGAATACATGTGAAATGGAAACCTGACAAGTGGGATCCACTTATGAAAATTGTTTGAATTTTTTTGAAATTTCTAATGTGTGGATTCTAATTTATTTACTATTAAATTGAAATATGAAGAATATGACCCTAATAGCTGGGACCCACTTATCAGAACTTGACAACCGGGACCAATCTGACTAGTGGACCCCCCTTTTTTACAAAAAAAAGAAAAACTCAAACTGTTGAGGCATAAAACCCAGGCCTAAAAATAAAAAGGCTCCAATGTTGGGCTTGGCCCATGAAGCTGACCAAAATTTATAGGAAAAAATATATATAAATAAGCTGAATTTGTTGGGCTTGGACCATGTAGAACATCTAATTGGACCGGGCTGATTCTAATCAACGACCAATTCGTTTCATCGTAATTTTGCCACGTCGGATCCGACGTGGTGTGTGCGGATTGCCAGTGACCAAAACAATTGTTCATAGAACCAATGACCTTTTGTTTTGGTCATTATCTTCTACGACCATTTCATAGTGAAGGTCGTCAAGTTTCATTAAAGACGGCCAGCTTTTGACCAACTTTTTTTGGTCATAAAAAGGTCACAAGTGAAAAACAACGACCATTCAGTGACCAATATTGATGGTCGCAAGTTGCCATACTTCTTGTAGTGAATGATAAGATTAATTGTTCTAAGATTACGAAGCATATCAACTTCCTCTTCGTGTGTGGGATGTAAAGGATCAATGGGAGGTACATAGGGGTTCTTAACATACTTGCTCAAATGGAATTCATTGAATAACTCAAGCATCTCATATTTCCATTGATAATAGTACTCCCCATCGAGAACGGGCACTCTACAACTAATACTCCCCAAACTAGACACATTCATCTTCCTCCAACGGTGATGAAACCGAAGCTATGGAGACCAAAGCTCTGATACCAATTGTGGGATCATTAGAAGAGGCGTCTAGAGGGGGGGTGAATAGACTACTTGACAAAATTAAATCTAACCTTTTCCCAAGTTAATTTGTTGGCAGTTTTTAGCAATTCTAACAAGTCTAGTGCACCCTACACATGCTAGTCAAAAAGTATGGCAGCGGAAAGTAAAGACAAGCATATGTAAGAGAGTAGAGATAGGAAGATCAAACGCAATAGATGACATGAAGATTTTTCCCGTTGTTCTGATAGGTGGTGCTATCGTACGTCCACGCTGATGGAGACTTCAACCCACGCAGGGTAGCGGTCACGAGAGTCCACGGAGGGCTCCACCCGTTAGGGTCCACAAAGTAACAACCTTGTCTATTCCATCACGGCTTCCGTCCACGAAGGATTGGCCTCACTATGGGTAGATCTTCACAAAGTAGGCGATCTCCTTTCCCGTACAAACTTCTTAGTTCAACTCCACAATCACGAAGAAGGAGGCTCCCAAGCAACACCTAACCAATCTAGGAGGCACCACCCTACAAAATTTAATAGATGTGGTAGTATGATGAACTCTTTGCTCTTGTGGTTCCAAAGATAGTCTTCTCAACACTCAATCACTCTCTCACATATTTGGTATGGGTAGAAGAGATTGATTGGATGGAAAGCAACTTGGGGAGGCTAGAAATCAAGATTCTTATGGTTGGAATGGAATGTCTTGATCTCAACACATGAGTAGGTGGTTCTCTCTCAGAAAAATGAATGGGGCAAGTGTAAGTGTGTTCTGAGTGCTTCTCTTACGAGTGATAGGTGGTGGAAGGGTATATATAGGCATCTCCAAAAATCCAACTGTTACAACATTATTGCCCAACTCGGTGAAACCGAAGTGAAACTTGGTTGCACCGACTAGTGCAAAATGTGGCAACTTTAAGATTTCCGGTGGTACCGATATACACAACTTGGTCCTACCGATTTTGGTCTGGCCAGGGCAGTTCCTCATCTCGGTTACACCGATTCACCAAACTCGGAAATTCCGAATTTAGGAATTAGCTAACCAGAGAGTTGGTTAGTTGTAACAGGCCGAGACCGACGCTCTAGAAGATTCCCCTTTTTTTTGTTATTGTCGTATTATTTATTTGGTTGTCGCATTCATCATTGCATCATTCGCATCATGCGCGTTGCATCGGCACTCCGTCGCTATCATTTTTCTCGTCGTCGACCGTTTCGGGACCAACCACAAACGCATGCGCCCGCGACACTGCTAAAATATTGAATTTAAAAGTACATATAAAACTTTCTCTAAATGGGTCGAAAGTTGGCGTGCGGTCTTGTTTTATTGTAGGTAGACCGCCTGCCAAATTTCATCGCAATCGGAGGTCGTTTGATACCCGAACGTTCAACTGTAGTAGCATCGTTATCGGATTTTTAGCGGATGTTTCGGTTTACAAAACTCGGTGCGAGGTTGCAACCTCCCTCTCATCTCAGCCCATCCCCTCCTACACAGCCAACCTAGCCCACCTAACCTAACTCCGCGACCGGAGCCATCCTATTGCGATCGGAGGGTCCGAAAACGAAGCAAATCCCCTAACCCTAGCCCCTTTCCTATTTAAGGACCCCTTCCCTGCCTGTTTTGGACGAAACCCTAGCCTATAGCCTTCCCCTACTTCCAGCGCCGCCGCCCAACCCGTGGTCGCCACGTCGCCCAGCCAGCCTCCACCACTGCGCCGGTCCCACGAAGCCCATCCGCGGCCCGCCCGGGCCCGAACCTCTGCGCCCTCGTCCCTGAGCTCTAGATCGGGAGGGAGCTCCCGATACAGCGCGCCTCCGCCCCGTTGGCCGACCCCATGGCCCCGAGCTCGCCTGCCTGCCGGACTTCGCCGTGCCCCACCGCTGCTGGAGCACCACGGAAGATGCGTCCCCGTCGCCTCCCTTCTGCCCCCCGCTTCTGCTCCCTCATCTCTCCCATCTCAACACTCTCTCTCTCTTTCTCGTGAACAGGACCAACGAGGCCGTCTCCATGGACGACCTCAAGCTCGCAGCTGCCGCACAAGATCCTCCCTGCCATGGTTTGCTCCAGATCCGGGAAGCCCACGCCTCTATGGACCCATTCCCATCCATCCTGACCCCTGCTGACGCCTCCTAGCCATAGATATCGTCGGTGGCGGCGACCATGTGCTGCCTCTCTGCGCCCAGGGAGGACGTGCCCTGCGACCGCGTTGACCTGCGCCCTCGTTCAGCCAGCCACGACCGCACGTGGACCGCGGCTCCACCGGCCCCGAACTCCCTCGCCCGTTCCCAGCATCGCCATGCCCGCCGGTCTCTATATCCCCGATGTGAGCTACTTGCTTCGTATCTGAATTTTTTTTCTGTCCTAGATCCATTCTGGCACATGTGGTTATTTAGTATTGCCACTGCAATTCTACATGAGCACACAACCAACCGAGTTGGCTAGCACAGCCAGGCTCCATGCTAGAGGTCCTGGGTTCGAAACCCAGGTAGCCCAGTTTTTTCCATGTAGTTTTTGCATCCATGCATTAGCCAACTCGGCTGGCTGTGTACTCGTGTAGAATTGCAGTAGTGCCTGTCACACCTGGGACCCAGCGCCCCTGTTGACCTTTCCACATTCACTCGGTTATACACCCCTAGCCCCACTTGTCATTGATAGTGGCTAGCACAACCGGTGTCAATTTGTTTTTTTTTTCAATTTAAAACTGCATAGTTTTACAAAATAATTTAGACTTTTGCAAAATTCGTATAAATTCAACCGTGCATCATATGAGGACATGCTATATATGAATTTTGCTCAGTTTTATGTCTAGTTTCACAATATGCAACTTTCAACCATGTTAAAAATGTTTAAACTTGTTGTTTATTTAAAATTGTATAAATGCCATGTTAAAATGGTTTGCCTCATAACTAAATAACCGTAGCTCCGTTTAAAATGATTCACATATGAAACTTGACTAGAAAAACATGTAGAATCACATGGTGCACTTTATTTTCATGTTTAACAAATATAAAATATGTTTAGTTCTGATCTGGACCAAACTCATAATTTGCATATGAGGTTGTTTTGGAAATGCTGTATGTTGCTTCCAGCCTCATTTAAAATGCCAAGTTGATGTAGTTGTTCATGCTTCACCTCTTGTCATGATAAACAAAATTTAAATGATTGTATAGTTAAACAACATTAACCACATTTATCATAATATGGAGAGTTATTATTTTGTTTTATGTATGTTCGCCTTCTCCATTTAAAATTGCTTTAATTCCATCTTCACCTTATGGCATGACCACCCATGTTAAACAAAATTTAATATTAATGAGTACCTAAACGAGAGTGAACTAAATAATTCGAATGTGGAGTTTCGTCAATATGCAACTCGTTGCATATTGAACTTCACTTAATTTGTAGTGTTCGATTGTTGTGCTTGCCGTGCCTTGCGTATTTAAACTTGACATGCATCATCCTTGTATGTGCATCATGTCATGCCTATGTTGTGGTGTTTACCTTGTCATTTGTTTGTTTCCGGTTTGCTTCTCCTCGCTAGAGTTCCGAAACCGTTCAAAGTGTGAGGATTCGTTCGACTACATTGGTTCATCTTCTTCACGGATTCGTTCTTCTTCCAAGCGGGATCTCAGACAAGATGAACATTTCTCTGGATACCACTACTATCATTGCCATGCTAGTTGTCTCGTTTCTATCGCTATGTCTCGCTACCTACCACTTGTTTGTCCAGCCTCCCAAAATGCCATGATAAGCCTCTAACACTCCACATCGCAGCAAACCATTGTTTGGCTATGTTATCGCTTGCTCAGCCCTTCTTGTAGCGTTGCTAGTTGTAGGTGCAAGTTGTTTCCATGTGCCAACAAGGATATTTTTTGAGATATCACAATATTAATGCTATTTAATTTAATGCACATATATACTTGGTAAAAGGTGGAAGGCTTGGCCTTTTGCTCGGTGTTTTGTTCCACCTTTGCCACCCTAGTTACTTGTGTATCGGTGTTATGTTCCATATTGAGCGCTCCTAACATGCTTGGGGTTGTTATGGGGACCCCTTTGATTTTTGTTTTGGGATAAAACTCTTCTGGCAAGGCCCAACATTGGTACTACATTTGCCTAATATCTAATAAAACTTGCATAGGGACTTCCCGGACCCCGTGTATAATTAATGAATCCCCCGAGCCAGTGCTACTCATGAGTGTTGGTCCAAACTATAGCATCATGCGGGGCCAACCCGGGGCAACTCGTAAGATTTCTATCAGCCACCGTACGCTTTGCTTATCTGTCGTGTCCTGAGAACGAGATATGTGGCTCCTATCGGGTTTGTCGACACGTCGGGCGGTCTTGCTGGATTTGTTTTACCTTTCTCGAACGTCTTGTGCACCGGGATTCCGAGGACACTTCGGGCTATCTCGAGGAAGAGGTTTTCCACCGGGATTCTGAGGATACTGCGGGCTATCCCGTGGTTGAGGTTTTCCACGCAGCGTGTGACTAGTTTGTGATGGATGAGTTGGAGCACCCCTACAGCGTGTGACTAGTTATGTGGCAGCTTGGAAATTTGTTTAACATCCGGTCATAGAAAACTTAAAGTAAACTCATATAAAATACACCAACCGTGTGCGTAACCGTGACTGTCTCTTCTAGTGTGTTCTGAACCGAGAGAGAACACGGTGGGGTTATGTTTGACTCGTAAGTAGGTGTTCAGGCCCTTCTTATTCTGGTACTCGTAAGTTAGCCACTCAAACAAATGCTTAGTGCTTGCTGCAGCCTCACCACTTAACCATGCCTCACCCATTAAGCTTTGCAAGTCTTGATACCCTTTGAAATGAGATTGCTGAGTCCCTGTGGCTCACAAATTACTACAACAACAGTTGCACGTACAGGTAATGCGATGCTTTGACGTCAGAGCGATGCTTGTTTGATTTGTAGTTCTTCTTCATCGATCATAGGATGGGCTCCAGGCCGGCAGCCTGGGATAGCAAGGATGAATGTCACTTTTATCATTTGATTTCGTCCGTAGTCGGACCATGCTCTTCTGTATGATGATTGTATGTATTGTTGTATTTGATATGATCATGATTTAGCTTGTGGCGAGTGTAAGCCAATTCCATATACGCATCCCCTCTTTACATGTACTTGTAACGATATCCATTCTTGCGAAACGACGAGATGCGCTTCTATCCCTATCGAGGCCCTCGAGCCAATATAAGGATAGGACCGCATCTTGGGCGTTACATCACTGATTCTTGGTTGTACCGAAACCAATATTGGTTGTACAGAGTTGCTAGGGTTTTGGCTAGGTTCTGTCTCGAGAAAATCGGTATGGCCGAGTGGGAAAACTTGGTGCTACCGATTTTGAACTTTAGGTTCTGGACACAGTATTTTGTGGGAGAATGGATGAGTATTTTTGGTGGCTAATCTCTAAGCACTTGAGCAACCAGATCATCATAATTCCTCACCCCCTTTTAATAGTATTGGCTTTCCTATGGACTCAAAGTGATTTCTCACAAAATATGAAATGTAGAGTCTTCAAGCTTGAATTATGGCCAATGCTATTCCTTCCCTTCTTCTTCTTGAGAATTCTCCTCACAATCCTTTAGCCAATCCTCTCCGTGGACTTCATCTGAAATAAGCTAGGTAGAACTATTAGTCCAAGAGACAATGTATGTTGTCATGAAGTATCAAAATCACCAAGGGAGCATTTTTTCTTTCAGTATGTTTCATTTCATCATGATGACTATGCTACTGCTATGCTTCTCATGCACTTGAGTATTTATTCTGCTACTAGTATTTCGTCACTTAGCAAATTCCTCAACTAGTAATTCCTCACTCACGAATTTGTAAAAACCGCCTATTCACCCCCATCTAGTCGATATAACACACTTTCACTTCTGAAGATGCAGGTATGCATTTACATAATTTTACTGAATTGTGCAATATGACACGCATAAAGGATTATGACCCAGATGCTCTAAAACTTTGCTTATTTCCTTTCTCTTTGAGAGGAAAAGCTAAGGAATGGATTTTAGATTTTCCTCAAGGCAGTATTACTTCTTGGGCTGCTTGTTGCCGTAAATTTTTATCTGAGTTTTGTCCACCTGCAAAAATTATGCAATTACGTTATCAGATTACAGGTTTTAAGCAAGAGGAACAAGGGCCACTCGCACTTGCGTGGGATATAATGAAAGTAGCTATAAGAAACTGCCCCAATCATGGAATGGAGGAGTGGTTAATCCTTCATATGTTTTATAATGGCTTGAATCACATGTCAAAAACTATGCTTGATACAGCTGCAGGAGGAACAATCATGGGAAAGACCATAGAAGATGTCAAGAAGATACTAGATGATATGCAAGAGAACCATGCCCAATGGCATGTTGGTGGAACCACCATAGAAGAAAATAGCTTAGAGTTGACAACCAAGCTAGAAGAACTTATCTCTATGATGAAAGGTAAAGAAGAGGTAAATATCGATGCCATCACTAATAAAGATACTAGTGATGTAAATTTTATTTCTAGTAATATAGGTAGACCGCCTGCCAAATTTCGTCGCAATCGGAGGTCATTTGATACCCCGACGATCAACCGTAGCGCTTAGTCATCGAATAAATTGTCGGACGTTTCGATGTTTTAAAAACGTGTGTCTGGGGCCACCATATTCCCTCTTATCCCCCACCTAGCCTCTCTAGCTCAGCCCACCAGCCCACCATCACCTAAACCCTAACCCCCCCGATCGGAGCCATCGGATCGCGATCGGAGGGTCAAAAGCGGTGCAAACACCCCCCTAAACCCTACCCGTGCCTATATAAGTCACCCCCATGTCCAAAAATGGAACACTAACCCCCCTGCCTCGTTTTCCGCACCACCCCAACAGCCAGCCGCCACCATCCCCTCCAAATCCGGCGCCGGCCAGCCCCTGCCCGCCACTTGGCGGCGCCCCAACGGCCGCGCTACCACGCCCAGCCACCCATGCGCTGCCACGTGGCCACCCGCGCCCCAGACCACCGCGCCAGCCGCCGCGGCCCGCCCGAGCCCATCGGGGCCCGGGGAGCCCGCGCGCCGCCGCCGCCCATGAGCCTCGCCCCGAGCTCCCGCACGCGCCGGACCCCGCCGCCGGTCGGCCACGTCGCTGGACGACGCCGCTCCGCCGCAAGACCGCATCGTCGCCCCACCAGCAGACCGCATCGCCGCCGCGCCGCCGCCGTTGTCCCCTCCTCGCCTCGCCTCCGGCCCTCCATGGAAAAGCCCGAGCTCGTCGGCAACCGAGCCGCCTCCGCCCGATCTGCGTCTCCGGCCATGCCTCGACCTCGCCGGCGCCAGTACCGGCCTCGTCGTCCGCTCCCGGCCGCAGATCCGGCCTCCCCGGCCTTGGATCCGCCTCTGCCCCCTGTGACGCCCTGGATTTGCAGCTACAGTAATCCGTGTAATCAAGCTACAGTAACCTATGGGTTATTCTAATCCATTTTGCTAATCTTCACTTGATCCAAATCGAAATTCAAATTCAAATACAATCTAAAGTCAAGATTCAAATTTGTGACACACGAAATCTAAAATGTTCATATTGTGGCAAATAATCCATGCCTAATTATGGTGGTGAACCAACAATTAATAAAATGATTAGGTGCCCTAAAATATTTAAAAATAGAGACATTAAAAAAATAAAAATAAAAGAAAAACTTAAAACAAAATTTAAAGAAAACAACCCCCCCTCACCGGGCCTCGGCCCAGCTGGCCACCGGGCCAACCAGAGCGGCCCAGCCGGCGCCCACCATAAACCCCCCCCCACGTCCCCCACTAACCCTAGCCCGCACCGCACTCGCCCCCCTTCACCCACGATCTCCTCTCCCTCTACCCGATCCCATCTAGATCGGGGGCCGACGCCACCCAGCGCCGCCGGCGCCCCGGACCTCACCCCGCCACCACATCGCCCAGCATCGCCTCCTCCCTCACCGGACGCCGTCCTCTTCCCCGTCTCCTCCCCGCCGGTCGCCATCAAGCCTCACCGCCCCCTCCCCTGCGTCGCCGGTGAGCCCTTCCGGGGCTCCTCCCTTCCCTCCCTCTTTCTCCTCCGGCCGACCACGTCCCCGCACGCCGTCGCCGCGCTCCCCGTCGCCGCACTGCGCCACCGCGGCCCCGCACCCATCGTGCCCCGCTCGTCGCTTGCCATGGCCGCTACGCCCTCAGTCCCTCCCGTGCTCACCGTGCTGCCAACACGCCCCGGGCGCGACCCCGCCCGCTGGTGCCCCCGCGCTCTGGCAGCTGCTGCTGCCTCGCCTGCTGCCGCCGCCGCCTGCAGTTCCGGCCGTGCGCCCACTACGCCGTGACCGCACCCCTACGTGCGCCGCCCGCGCCCGCGGCTTCGGCTTTCGCTGCTATGTGCAGCTGCTGCTCCGGCCACCGGTCGCGCCCGCCTCCGGCCACCACCGCTGCCGCTCCCCACTGGCCGCGCCCCCTTCGACCGCCGCTGGCCGCCACCGCCGCCGACCGCCTCCGCTCCCCACTGGCCGGCCTCCTGGCCTTGGCCGCCGGCTCCCTCGCGCGCCGTGCGAGCCCAGCCGCTCGGCCGGCACCTCCCTGTTTAGTGGGGATAATCCCCACTTTACCTAACCCCCCTGACATGTGGGGCCGAACCCCCCCCCCCCTTTTAGTTATGAAAAAGAAGCAGTTTAAATAATAAAAATAATTAATTAATTAATTAATTAAAAACTAACTAACCCTAAGTTAGTCCAATTAGACAATGACATGTGGGACCCCATACCCTATTCAACCCTTTGACCAGTCAGATATTGACTGGGTCAACCCAGCCCCATTGGCCCCACTGTCATACACTATGACTAGAATACCACTAGGTGACAATAGTATTTTCTGTTTTAATTCAAATTAATATTAAATCTGTTAATTTCAGAATATTATTAAAACTTTAAAAATTAATGTAAAATAATCTGTAAGTCAGATGAAAATAATTTATACATGAAAGTTGATCAGAAAATTCCCAGGAATCCGAATACGCTGTCCGTTCGTCTGTCACATGCTCCTATCATAATGAACGTGGAACTTTTCCATCATTTTCGTCTGTCCGGTAGTAGCCCGAGACCCAAAAAATATCGTCAGATATTCTTCCGACCCGTCTACGACGTGTAGTACTGCGTTAGTGCATGCCTAGCTCTGCATATTGACATGTCATGCATCGTGTTGCATCTGTGCTTTATATTTATTGTTTCTTTCCCCCCCTCTTCTTACCGGTAGACCCCGAGACTGACGATGCTGCCGGGTACGACTACACCGCTGACGATCAGGCCTTTGCCGCAGAGCAGCAAGGCAAGCAACCCCCCCCCCCCTTGATCATTCCGATATCGCCGAGTTCCTTTCTCTCTCATTCTTGCATTAGATTTTGCTACTGTATTAGCTAGCTCGTATTTCTGATGCATAGCTTGTTTTTGATAAACTACTACTACACCTGCTGTTATATCAACTGCTTAGTATAGGTTGATCAATGAATCCCCTGTGACCCCCTTAGTCCCAGTTGCCCTTGCTTCTGCATGGACGACTCGACGACTCGAAGACTCGATCAACCGACCGACAAGCCATGACCGTCACATTCACCGCACACCCCTTAGTTGTACGACTCTGCAGGGCTACTATCGAGTACCGAGGGTGACACCTCGTGAAGTACTCATGATGCTAACTCTGTAGTGCAGCTAGTCGGTTGTGGTTATCGAGGGTGATTCCTCCTTCGCCACTCCCGACGATGACTCTGTCGTGCAACCCCCTCAAGTGTGGGACCCTCTAGGGTGATTCCTCTAAGTCCACCTTGACGGTTTCATCGAGCGGGACCCTTTGAGGGTGATTCCTCAGGTTTCGTCTTGATGTTTTATACACACAGTTACTATGACCTAGTTACAGAAACATGTTGGTGATGGGTCGGCCCTGAGGGGTACCCACGGTTTGATGATGATGAGGCGTGGCCAGGCAGGAGAGGCCCTTGCCACACATCCTCGAGACGGGGCGACGGGACCGCACTTCATGGGTCGCGCTTGCCCCGCATTAATAAAATGCTGATGGGTTGGGTATTTGATCTGAGTTGGTCGTTTGACCTTTTACGCACCAAACCTTCACGTGGGAAAAGTTATGGGTACTCAGCGTCGTTGTATCAGCTGAAGCTCTTCAGACGTCAGCAATGGAGCGGCGCGTGCCCGGGTGGCCCGCGTTAAAGCACCGTCTTGTATTAAGAGGTGCCAGGACTGACACCGGCCGAGTACGCATCGTGCAGGAGTGCATAGGGTGACTGGGCCCATGATCCCTGTGCGCTTAGGATTTAGACCGGCGGGCTGGCCTCTTTGTTGAGCCTAGGTGGGGCGACGACGTGTTGATATCCCGAGGCCGGGTGATACGTCTCCAACGTATCTATAATTTTTTATTGTTCCATGCTATTATATTATCCATCTTGGATGTTTTATATGCATTTATATGCTATTTTATATTATTTTTGGGACTAACCTATTAACCTAGAGCCCAGTGCCAGTTTCTGTTTTTTTCCTTGTTTTGAGTTTTACAGAAAAGGAATATCAAACGGAGTCCAAACCGAATAAAAATTTACGGTGATCATTTATGGACCAGAAGAAGCCCAGGGAGCATTGGAGGTGGGCCAGAAGAGCCACGAGGAAATCACAAGCCTAGGGGGCGCCCCCCCTACGGCGCGCCCCCCTGGCTTGTCGCCACCTCGTGGATCCCCCTGATGTGATTCCAACGCCAAGTACCCCTATATATCCAGAAACCTCCAGAAAGAAACCTAGATTGGGAGTTCCGCCGCCGCAAGCCTCTATAGCCACGAAAAACCAATCGGGAGCCCGTTCCGGCACCCTGCCGGAGGGGGAAACCATCACCGGAGGCCATCTTCATCATCCCGGCGGTCTCCATGATGAGGAGGGAGTAGTTCACCCTCTGGGCTGAGGGTATGTACCAGTAGCTATGTGTTTGATCTCTCTCTCTCTCTCATGTTCTTGAGATGACACGATCTTGATGTATCGCGAGCTTTATTAATATAGATGAATCATATGGAGTTTTCCCCTCTCTATCTTCTTGTGATGAATTGAGTTTTCCCTTTGAAGTTTTCTTATCGGATTGAGTCTTTAAAGGATTTGAGAACACTTGTTGTATGTCTTGCGATGGGATATCCGTGGTGAGAATGGGATGTTCTATTGATCCACTTGATGTATGTTTTGGTGATCAACTTGCAGGTTCCGTGACTTTGGGAATCTATGCATAGGGGTTGGCACACGTTTTCGTCTTGACTCTTCGGTAGAAACTTTGGGGCACTCTTTGAAGTTCTTTGTGTTGGATTGAACATGATGAATCTGAAATTGTGTGATGCATATCGTATAATCAAGCCCATGGGTACTCGTGGTGACATTGGAGTATCTAGGTGACATTAGGGTTTTGGTTGATGTGTATCTTAAGGTGTTATTTTAGTACGAACTCTAGGGCTGTTCGTGACACTTATAGGGATAGCTCATACGATTTATCGGAAAAGATAACTTTGAGGTGGTTTCGTACCCTGCAATAATTTCTTCGTTTGTTCTCCGCTGTTTGTGACTTTGGAGTGAACTCTTTGTCGCACGTGAGGGATTTACATATGATTCAACTATGTTAGTATTGTTGAGAGAACTTGCACTAGTGAAAGTATGAACCCTAGGCCTTGTTTTCAAGCATTGCAATACCATTTTTGCTCACTTTTGTTACTTGCTACCTTGCTGTTTTTATATTTTCAGATTACAAAAATCTATATCTACTATCCATATTACACTTGTATCACCATCTCTTCGCCGAACTAGTGCACCTATACAATTTACCATTGTATTGGGTGTGTTGGGGACACAAGAGACTCTTTGTTATTTGGTTGCACGGTTGTTTGAGAGAGACCATCTTCATCCTACGCCTCCCACGGATTGATGAACCTTAGGTCATCCACTTGAGGGAAATTTGCTACTGTCCTACAAAACTCTGCGCTTGGAGGCCCAAAACGAGTCTACAAGAAGAAGGTTGCGTAGTAGACATCACCGGGCTTGACCCGGGAAAGTGTGTCCGGCCGGAGGTGATCAAGCGTGTTGGAAATGCGGTGCACCCCTGCAGGGATGAATTCATCTATTCGAATAGCCGTGTCCACGGTAACAGGACAACTTGGAGTTGTACCTTGATCTTCTACAACTAAAATTATGACTTTAAATTGAAATAAATGTTGGCTCCGGGATTGCTTCCTCGCAGGGAGTCGAGGAAGAATCTCTGGGCGTGGATACTTATAAAAATTTGCTACAATAATATTGCTATATATGAGATACCAGTCTACTCTCTTCTAATGCTGCAAGATTCTGAAGATGCTAGTCTTCGATAGGACTAGGCCTTCCCCCTATTCTTGCTTTCTGCAGTCAGCCCAGATATAACCCCATTCCTTGATGCTGATGCATACTTAGCATAGTTCTGATGTCAGTCTTGCGAGTACTTTGGATGAGTACTCACCGCTGCTTTGCTTTCTCTTTCCCCCTCGATATGATTCTGTGTTCAGACGATGGAGCCCAGGAGATGGAGTACGCCGGAGACGACTACTACACCACCGCAGGAGCCTACTACTACGTGGAGGCGGCCCCCGACCAGCAGTAGGATAGGAGGTTCCCAAGCAGGAGGCCTCGCCTCGTTCGATCCGTTGTTATGTTTGTGCTAGCCTTCTTAAGGCAAAACTTGTTTAACTTATGTTTGTACTCAGATATTATTTGCTTCCGCTGACTCGTGCTTGTCGAGCTTTGTATTCGAGCCCTCGAGGCCCCTGGCTTGTAATATGAAGCTGTATGACTTTAATTTGTGTCTAGTGTTGTGTTGTGATATCGATCAGTGAGTCCCTAATCTTGGTCGTACGCATTGCGTGTATGTTTAGCATACGGTCGAAATTGGGGGCATCACACCCCGCCTCTCCGTCGCCGTCGTTGGCCGCCATGGTCGCCGGCGTTGGCCGCCATGGTCGCCGGCCTCCTCTGCCGGGCCGCGGGACGACCTCGTCCCAGGACGCCCTCGTCCAGCCATCCAAGCGGGACCCCCATGTCCCGCTGGATCCCTCCGTCCCAGTTGCCAGAGGGTGTAAATTCCTCTAAGTCCCCGAATTTTTAACTCATACATGCATTTTGTGACTGCTTTAACTTTTTGCACAAGCATCGGATTGCAATGTTTTTAATATGTAAATGCATCTACATTTCGTGCTCTACATGTTAGCATCATTTGCATGCATTATAGGAATCATCTAAGTGGTCTAATCTGTGATACAAAAGTACATCGTGTCGTTATGTGCAAAACTATTATTTTATTCAATGTTGCGCGGATGATTGCAACTCATCGGTAGGTCTTTTGCATGCGGTATATTCATGAGAATTGCTCTATGTGATGTGTACTTTGATGCCATGCCTCTGGTTGCTAGATAGGACATCATCATCATGTTCATTACTTGCTCTAAAGTTGTCATCATGTTAAAACTGAAATCTGTTAACGAAGAGTTTCGTTTTGTGAACATCATATTAAGCAAAACATGCCTCCTATGTAATTGTGCCAATGGTATGATTTGAAGTGTGTCATGTCAAGTTGTTGTTGGTGCCCTTGCCATGCCTATAGGTGATTGTTATGCTACTGTTGTTACTATGAAAACATGCCTAGTCAAACTGCAAATTTGGTAGATAGCTAAATTTCACCAAGTCTGAAACTGTTATTTTGTTGCCATGTTGCCATGTGATTTGCTATTGATCTAGGAGTCTTTTGTGATTGCCACCAAGGAGTCTTTTGTTAAGAATATTTTTGCCTATCATGTTGTGCCAATAGTTTGCATGAATAGGTTTAGCATCATAATTAATTCTGTTGTTCAATATGTCAATCTGTTAAAAACTGCTGCACATGTCTACTCTTATTTTCACTGTCTGAGAATCTGTTTTCTTCATAATGCCATGTTGTGTTGATGCTAGCCATGTTTCTAGGCGTAATTAAACCTTGCCACCATGGAATGATTTGTAGTGCATCATGTATACTACCATGCTGTTAATGTTCATGCCATAATATGCCCTGTAGAATATAGTTTTGCTGCTGCCAATATACCTTCGTGAAAAACTTCTATGCTAAAAACTGTTATTTTCACTAAGTCATAATCTGCTATATTTTATTGCCATGTTGTGAGCTTCCTACCATGTGATCCATGACTCTTTTGAGTATGATATGTGAAGATGAAATGAAGTGTGTGTTATATGCTACTGCCCCATGCTTACTTTGTGCATTTTAGAATCTTGTAGCTTGTTGTTTTCATGCGTGCAATATGCCATGTTGCTGTTTTGGACAGATTTGCACTAAAACTTGTGTTGGTTGTTGTGGATGAACCGTAGCTCTGTTTTGGGCATGCCATATATGAAACTTGCTTAGAATTTCATGTAGTTTCATAATATCTTGCTGCATCCATGATTTGGTATGTTTGTGGTTGTCATTTTCATGCATTTTGCATTCATGGCATATAATCTTGTGATTGTCATATCTTTTAGACCGTAGCTCCGTTTGAGATGTTCCATAAATGTAAATCGACTAGAATGACGTGTAGAATTGCATGGTATACTTTATTTTCCTGTTTAATAAATATAAAACATGGTTATTTCAGATCTGGACCAAATTCATAATTTGCATATGAGGTCGCTTCGGAAATACTATAAGTTGTTTCCGACCTCATTTAAGATTCCTAGATAGTGTAGTTTCATTATGCTTCACCTCTTTCCATGTTAACAACATTTAAACGGTCCGTGTAAATAAGCGAGAGTGAACTAAATGTTTCAAACGTGGAGTTTCGTCAATATGCAACCCGTTGCATATTGAACTTCACTTAACGTGTAGTATTTGATTGTTGTGATTGCCATGCCTTGCATATTTAAACCGGACATGCATCATGTTTGTTTGCGCATCATGTCATGCATATGTTGTGGTGTTGTTCATGTGTTGATTGTTGTTTTCGGATTGCTTCTTCTCGATAGAGTTCCGAAAGCGTTCGGAGTGTCAGGATTCGTTCGACTACGTTGGCTCGTCTTCTTCATGGACTCGTTGTTCTTCCAAGCGGGATCTCAGGCAAGATGATCATTTCCCTGGATACCACTACTATCATTGCCATGCTAGATGTCTCATTTCTATCTTTTGTCTCACTACCTACCACATGTTTGTCAAGCCTACCAAATTGCCATGAAAAGCCTCTAACCCCTCCACAACCCAGCAAACCATTGTTTGGCTATGTTACCGCTTGCTCAGCCCTTCTTATAGCGTTGCTAGTTGCAGGTGCAAGCTCTTTCCATGTGCAACATGGATATTTTTTTATATCACAATATTATTGCTATTTAATTTAATGCACATATATACTTGGTAAAGGGTGGAAGGCTTGGCCTTTTGCTCGGTGTTTTGTTCCACTCTTGCCGCCCTAGTTACTTGTGTACCGGTGTTATGTTCCATATTGAGCACTCCTAACATGCTCGGGGTTGTTATGGGGACCCCCTTGATTTTCGTTTTAGGATAAAACTTGTCTGGCAAGGCCCAACTTTGGTACTACATTTGCCCAACATAATAATACTGAACACCGTTACTAAAGCATAGGGCGTCATGAACCCGAGGAGTTAATTCAGCATAATACAGGGGGCCAGTGCTGCTGGTGCTGGTCCAAAACAGAGCACTGTGTGGGGCCACCTCGGGGCAACTCGGGGGATTTCTATCAGGCCTCCGTACGCGTAGCTTATCCGCCGTGGCCTGAGAACGAGATACGCGGCTCCTATCGGGATTGTCGGCACGTCGGGCGGCCTTGCTGGATTTGTTTTACCTTTCTCGAATGTCTTGTGCGCGGGATTTCAACGACACTTCGGGCGATCTCGAAGTTGAGATTTTCCACCGGAATTCCGCAATACTACGGGTGATTCCGCGGTTGAGGAATTCCAACGCAGCTTGTGGTTAGTTTGTGATGGATGAGTTGGATCACCCCTGCAGGGTTAAATCTTTTGGAAAGCCGTGCCCGCGGTTATGTGCCAACTTGGAAACTTTGTTTAACACCTGGTCATAGCAAACTTGAAGTAAACTCAAACAAAATACACCAACTGTGTGCGTAACCGTGACTGTCTCTTCTCGTGAATTTCCGAACCGAGAGAGAACACGGTGGGGTTATGTTTGTTCGTAAGTAGGTGTTCAGGATCTCTTAGAGATCATTACTAGTTCACGACCGTTTATTTCAACAATCATCCCCCTTTATTCTTGTACTCGTAAGTTAACCACTCAAATAAATGCTTAGTGCTTGCTGCAGCCTCACCACTTAACCATACCTCACCCATTAAGCTTTAATAGTCTTGATACCCTTGGAAATGAGATTGCTGAGTCCCTGTGGCTCACAGATTACTACAACAACAATTTCAGGTACAGGTAATGCGATGATATGACGTGAGCGCGATGTTTGTTTGATTTGGAGTTCTTCTTCTTCTTCATCATCAATCTAGGATGGGTTCCAGGCGGCAGCCTGGGATAGCAAGGATGGATGTCATTTTATGGTTTGATTTCGTCCGTAGTCGTACCCTGCTCTTCTGTATGATGTTTGGAAAAATAAAGGTTATGCTCCTAAACTTCCTTATCCCAATGATAGAGGATCATCCAACAATTTCAATGCAGCTAATGGTAGCAATAGAAATACTCTTGAAGAACCTCTTATAAGTTTTATTGCTAGCCATACTGAGCAGAATGAAAACTTCAAGAATATCTTGAAAAATCATGATAACTTACTTGGGCAATTGACCGTTAAGGTTGTTGGACTAACAAATGGTGTGCAAATACTTGAAGCCAGATCCAAGAATATGGAGGCACAAGTGGCAAAGATAGCAGAGAGCCAAACCTTGATTTTGGCCAAGTTTGCAGGTAAACCGGAGCCTAACCCAGTTGAAGAAGTTAAAATGGTAAGAATAAATGAGGAAAAAGTTAAGGTACTTGCCACAGGCCATGTGCTAGAGTATAATTGTACTATTGTAGATTTTGTCAAGATGATATCCATGAAGTATCCACTACCATAGGTAACTAACGACGAGGCATATAATATCTTTGTTGAAAAATTTGCAGCCACGGTATGTAAACTTGATGATGAAAGAAAAAAATTATTCAGTAAGTTACCAGGTAAGCAATAGGATGCTTTTGAACCTAGTATAGAGATTGAGATATGATTTAATAAGTTCAGTGCTTTATGTGATCTAGGGGCAAGTGTTTCCACTACCCCAAATCAGTTTATGATAGTCTCACTCTTGGTCCTTATGCTAATACTGAGATTATATTGAATATGGCCAACTCTTCTTTTACTCAGGTAGTAGGCATTAAGCATGGAGTTATAGTTCAAATTAATGATTGCTCTGTCATGATTTATCTTGTTATAGTAGATATGCCTGAGATCCAATTGTTCCTATAATTCTCGGTAGACCTTTTCTAAGGACTATCAAAGCTGTGATAAATGTGTTTGAGTGGAATGCTCATTTTGATTTACCAGCTAAAGATCTCTTTATAAGGCATTTCCCCAAGAAAAAGAAATTGAAGACCTACACATGACGTGGCATCATTTTGAATGCCAAAAGCTATGATCTCGGTGTTCTAGCACCACCTTGATCTCCACTACGGTCGAGCTATCCGACCGAAAACAAGTGCTTTATGGGATGCAACTGATGACCCACAAGTATAGGGGATCAACCGTAGTCCTTTCGATAAGTAAGAGTGTCGAACCCAACGAGGAGCAGAAGGAAATGACAAGCGGTTTTCAGCAAGGTAATTTCTGCAAGCACTGAAATTGTAGGTAACAGATAGTTTGATAGCAAGATAATTGGTAACGAGCAAGTAACGGTAACGGTAAACAAGGTGCAGCAAGGTAGCCCAATCATTTTGAGGCAAATGACAGGCCAGAACAATCACTAGTAATAGGCAAAGTGTTCTTGAGGGTACACGGAAATTTCGTCTAGTCACTTTTATCATGTTGGTTTGATTCGTGTTCGCTACTTTGATAATTTGATATGTGGGTGGACCGGTGCTAGGGTGTTGTTCTTACTTGAACTAACAACCTACTTATGATTAACCCCCTCGCAAGCATCCGCAACTACAATAAAAGTATTAAGACAAAGTCTAACCATAGCATTAAACATGTGGATCCAAATCAGCCCCTTAGGAAGTAGCGCATAAACTAGGGTTTAAGCTTCTGTCACTCTAGCAACCCATCATCTAATAACTACTCCACAATGCATTCCCTTAGGCCCATGAATGGTGAAGTGTCATGTAGTCGACGTTCACATGACACCACTATGGGAATCACAACATACATATCATCAAAATATCGAACACATATCAAATTCACATGATTACTTGCAACATGACTTCTCCCGTGACCTCAAGAACAAAGGTAACTACTCACAAATAATAAACTTGCTCAAGATCAGAGAGGTATTGAATAGCATATTGGATCCGAACATATAATCTTCCACCAAATAAACCATATAGTAATCAACTACACAAGGTAATCAACACTACTAGTCACCCACAGGTACCAATCTGAGGTTCCGGTACAAAGATTGAACACAAGAGATGAACTAGGGTTTGAGAGGAGATGGTTCTGTTGAAGATGTTGATGAAGACTGGCCTCCCAAAGATGAGAGGGGTGTTGGTGATGACGATAGCTTCGATTTCGCCCTCCGGGAGGGAAGTTCCCCCGGCGGAATCGCTCCGCTAGAGGGCAAAAGTGCTCCTGCCCAAGTTCCGCCTCGAGGCGTCGACGCTTCGTCCCGAAAGTCCTCCTCTGTTTTTTTCTAGGTCAAGAGAGACCTTATACCAGAAGATGGGCACCGAAGGTGGGCCAGGCTGAGCACAACCCATCAGGGCGCGCCCAGGTGGGCCTGGCGTGCCCTGGTGGGTTGTGCCCACCTGGGGGGGCCTCCTCCGGTAGTTTCCAGCTCCAGTATTTTTTATTAAATGTAAAAATAATCTCTGTAAAATTTCAGCTTCATTTGAGTTGTGCAGAATAGGTATCTCTGACGTGCTTTTCTTGGGTCCAGAATTCCAGCTGCCGGTATTCTCCCTCCTTATGTAAACCTTGCATATTATGAGAGAAAAGGCATTAGAATCACTCGCCAAAGCATTATTATTCAACAAAACAAAGTAAATAATAGTAGGAAATCATGATGCAAAATGGACGTATCAGCAACCCACGCGAATAAAGTAGACAAATAATTTTTCATTTTTGTTTTTAATAAATGAGTGATTGAAGTTCCATATGGAGAAGTGAGTTTGGAAGAGTTGTTCTAATGAAGGCCTAGCCTTGATCAAGATGATTTATATGCTAGATTGATGTTTGAATGCCTAGAAATATGTCTATGTATTGCTATGGCACTAACACCGCAGGAAAACAAAGAAAAATACAAGTTTTAGAAGAAAAAGACCAAAAGACGGCCCTTCCTGCGACATCACCGGTCCTATGGGAGGTTGTTTGAATTGTAGGAGGTTCCTGCACAAAACAACCAGAGGCAATACAGAGAAGGACGGCAAATCAAACTAGCGCACACACTCGTTTTTATGGTCATTTTGATTCTCTGCAGAAACCATCGAGGAATCCAGAGCATTCGACTACTTACCAAACAGGCGCACACGCCAGTTCGGGCGGTCGTTTGACATCTTCGACTAGGAGCACAAAAAGAAAAAAATGAACAATAGCGTTGAAAACAGACGCCGGCGTCCGTTTCAGCGGACGTTTCATCTGCACGCAGGCAAAGGTGAGTTAAACCGAGTTGAAGATGGCATTCCATGTAGGCACTCGTGTCCGGATGAGCGGTCGTTTTGCGCGCCGGCGACTCCAATAAGCCCGAGGATGGAGGTATTTTGCCCCATCTCTCTATTTTCTTCTTCTTCTTCCTCCAAACCTCTCCAAACCCTAGCAAAACTTCGCCCGATTTCTCTACTCATTCGTTTTCAGTTCAAATCCTTCCGTGTGATCGATCTACAATACATTTCTCCTCCAATCCCCAAGTTATTTTTCGTGAATCCACTTTCTACATTCCTAACATTGCCATGTCTAGGATATGCATATTTTTGATTCAAACTTGAGTTTGGCATCGATTTGTTGATGTTTTTAGAGGAGTATAATGTTGTGAGTACCGTAGGATCATTGTTGTTTAATTTTATTGGATGGAAACATTGTTTTATAGATGTTTACACGTAGGTCTTCTCACGTATGCAATGGATGGAAACAAGTTTTTACTCATGGTATCGTCTTCACTGACCGCGGAGCAAGGAAGAAGTTCCAGAAGCTCCCCACAAGGAAGATCAAAGTAACCAAATGGGCTTGTGCGAATACTCTGGCCAAGCTAGGTATCACTCATGAGTTTAATTTTCTTTGTCATAATGCCGAGTTACATCATTTTGTTTATCATGGGTGTGATACTTATGAACGATTGACGATTGAGTTTCTTAGTACTCTCTCCCACAATGTTGGTTTAATGCCAAATGCATATGAGGAGGAGAGGATCACTTTACGTCTCCTTGATCAAGACTTTAACATCACTTTTGTTGAGTGGTGTAACTACTTTGGCTTCCCCAACAATGATGATGACATTAGATATATTTATGATTTCACTGACCCACACCCAAGGCAATCCTTTTACTAGATGAGCCATCATGGCTCTAAGCAAAGAGCCAGTTGCATTGAAATTCCTGTTGTATGTTATTTCTACTATGTTATCACTAACTCATTGGAGACATGAGGAGACATTTCTAAGATGAATCATGAGAACATGCTAGTTCTTGGGAAAGCAGCCCAACCAAGGGGAAATACTTTTTCTACGCCTTGCGCATCAATCAAATCATGCACAAGGAGATATCGTGTGTGGATGAGTGATCACTATGTTGGCCAGCTCCCTTGGTCTTAACTACAATCATCACCGCCCCATTATCAGTAACACCCTTGTTAACATTCGTGTTCTTACTAGTGCTGGTATGGTAGTAGTTCGTAATGACCGTCATTGTATCAAAATTCCTATAGTGGCGTACTTGTTACCCACACCTATGCCTAACCATTTGTCTATCGAGAATGGAAAATTGCATTATGTTGCACATGAAGGAGATGCAACTTTTGACGAAGAAGGCCCAGAACCTAAACAAGTAGATGAATAAGAACTCGCCATCGACGAAGAGGTGGAGCATCCCCAGCAAGACTACACCACCTACGCGGACCAAAACAACCTCCAGGGCTCTATCCATGATATGAGCAACCTCGCTTATATGCGAGAGGCACGACCACCAACATGAACATGGACTTCTCCAACTGAAGGCAGGAGTGAGCTCCTGACCAACCGCCACAATGATCTTGCCGGTTTGGGCTTGCAAGAGCCTAAGCATGGGGGAGGTTATCACCACTTCGACATCAAGATGTGGTGGTATTTGAATAAATTGTAATTAGGTTGTACTTAAGCTTGAGGAGCTTCAAAACACTCGTGTTGGTTTGTTCCTACACTTTGCTTTTTTATTTTATTTTGCTTTTTATTTTTCCTTTTCGATTTTTCAGTTGCAAGTTAGTTTTCAAAAACCCAAAAATCCAAAAAATAGAATAAGCTTTTCTTTGCTCTTGTTCTTCATTTAGCCCCTTGGAGTTCGTTTGCATTTTGTTTTTAGAGGAGTTGATTTATGCCGGACAACGAGGAATGCAAGAGTAAGGAAGAGAAGTTTGTAAATTCACAACCATGAAGGTATGTCCTATGACCCCCGTCTTTTGCACTTGGATACTTAGAGTAGATGTAGTAGTTGTATGTGTGATATGTGCAGATGGGAGTAAGTCTTGGTGGTTGATACAAATGTTTTGCTCTAGTAGCCGAAATAATTTTGTAGCCTGTGTTTTCTTTAGTTTAGACAACTAAGACTTGTCGTGTGATAGTTTTTTAAATGAAATGTTATTAACCAAGTGTAACTTTAAACAAGAGAAAGTCTCTCAAGACTTAAGAGTTGAGAAATTGTAGTGGAAGTGATGTTTAAAATGATCAACCCCATGGTGTTAATTTTAATAGGCTTTCCAACACTTGTGGATTAAATTGTCTAGAGGAACTTAGTTGAAAGGTGGGTGAGATTATGCTAGAAATCTGTGTTATATGTCAACATGGTGTTACAGCCTCCGGCTGGTGCCATGGCCTTTGCTACTATACACACGTTTACGTGTGTAAATGTGGCTTCATCACCCTTATTGATGTTATGCCGAGGACTCCGCTAGCCAATGAACGATAAACAAGGAGCAACAGCTCATATTTCGGCTATGAGTTTGTTATCGTACGTAGTGGCAACAGTACGAATATTATCCAGCTTTCCCTTGAGTGGGTGTGTATGTGGTAAATAATTGGGACTGATCAAAAGAGCTCGAAAGAGACATTATTGCTAAGGGTCCATAGTTCCCAAACATTAATCCATTACAAAAACCTATGCATGATCACTTATTTGGCATAATCTCCTTCACGTGATAGTCAAAGTTCCATCAAACAATGATTGAAATAAAATGCTTAAGAGCCTAGAGGAGGAGACATTTGTGGGTGTGCTCGTGAGCACTTGAGCATCATATTTTACTACATGCTTTCTACTCCCTAACTTATGTTTCCATGGCTCTATCTAAGGAAACTCTTCTGTGCATTCCCAACAAGCAAGTCTTGTCTAGATTAAATGAAATGAAGTGTTGCAAAATTGTTTTATCTAGTAGACCAGAAACTTTGTGTTGATTATATTTGCTTCACTCACACTTGCACTATAACCATGCCACCTCTATATCTATGCTAAGTTTTCAGGTCAAGAAGCGGAGGGCTATCTAGGCATACTGATCATAAGTGAACCAAAACCTTCTCGTTATTTCGGTTTAAACAACTGAGTTCCTTATGCTTCGGATTTCTCTATGTTGCTCGAGGACGATCAAGTTTAAGCTTGGGGGAGTTGGTGGGTGATATTTTTACACTCATTTCAACCTTGTTTAAACCGAGATATTTCACTAAAAGAGAGATATTCACTCCGATATTGCCACTAATGACTAATGAATGCAAAGGATTCCACAAATCCTCTCTTTGATATTTTCCCATAGGAAATGGTCTCAAAAGGGAAGAAATCACATGGGAGAAATGAAAGGAAGGAAAATGAAGAAGCAATCAATCACCAGGAGGCGCCAAGAGGCGATGAGAGTCAAAGGCGGCGTTCCATGCGACCGCACGCGCGCGCAAGAGCAGTCGTTTGGCATGGAAATCGAGGCAGATCATCCACCTGATCAACCTTTATAAAGGGGACCCCGTCAAAATGGCAAGAGAACAATGTCGAGCACAGCCATAACCTGCTCATCATCATCTTCATCCACAAACCCTAGCCACCGCCATTTTCATCTCCATAGCTAGCTCCACCACCATAGTGCTCTCTCATCTAGTTCATACTTGTAATTGTGCATCGCACAAGACATCCATTGTAAGACATTGCAATCAATCAATCCCAAGATTTGTTCTTCAATGTTTGATAAGACATCCATTGTAAGACATTTTCTTGCGATCTAATCTCCATGTGTGAGTAGTTTGATAAGGTATGGGGTGAGGCATGAGCCTTGCAACCCTAGGTATTTCTTGAAGGGATCAGTGGAAGTCTTTGACATAACGTCTCGTATGTGTGAGATAAAATTGTTTCGTGAAGTGTCTCTTGTCTTTTCCGCGATCTTCATCCCTGCAGGTACCCAAGATCATGGAGTCCGAGCACCTGTGAGGCTAGGAGCAAGGTGACTGATGACCCACAATTATAGGGGAACAAATCGTAGTCCTTTCAATAAGTAAGAGTCTCGAACCCAACGAGGAGCAGAATAAAATGACAAGTGGTTTTCAGTAAAGTATTCTCTTCAAGTGTTGTAAGTAGTAGTGATAGGTAGTTCTGTAGCAAGATAATTCGTAACAAGTAACAATTAATAATACTATCAAAGGTGCAGCAAGGTGGCCCAATCCTTTTTGTAGCAAAGGATAAGACTGAATATTCTGTTATATAAAAGAAAAGCTCTCTCGAGGACACATGGGAATTTCCGTCTAGTCACGTTCATCATGTTTAGTTGATTCACATTCGTTACTTTGATAATTTGATATGTGGGTGGACTGGTGCTAAGATGCTGTTCTTACTTGAACAAACAACCCACTTATGATTACCCCCTCTCGCAAGCATCCACAACTACGAAAGAAGAATTAAGATAAATCTAACCATATCATTAAATGCGTGGATCCAAATCAGCCCCTTACGAAACAACTCATAAACTAGGGTTTAAGCTTCTCTCACTCTCGCAACCCATAATCTACTTATCATTACCTAATGATTTCCCTTAGGGACAAATATGGTGAAGTGTCATGTAGTCGACATTCACACGACAACACTAAAGGAAGAGCAACATACATATCATCAAAATATCGAACAGACACCAATATAACATGATTACTTATAACAAGACTTCTCCCATGTCCTCGAGAACAAAAGTGACTACTCACAAATCATATTGATGTTCAAGATCAGAGGTGTACTGAATATCATTAAGGATCTGAAAATAAAATCTTCCACCAAATATACCAACTAGAATCAACTACGAGATGCAATCAACCCAACTAGTAACCTACAGGTACCAATATGAGGTTTTGAGACAAAGATTGAATACAAGAGATGAACTAGGGTTTGAGATGAGATGGTGCTGGTGAAGATGTTGATGAATATTAATCCTCCCATGATGGAGGAAGTGTTCGTGAAGACGATCGCTTTGATTTCCTCTTCCCGGAGGGAAGTCTCCCCGGCGGAATCGCTCCGCCGGAGAGCAAAAGTGATCCTGTCCAGGTTTCGCCTCGAGACAGCGACACTTTGTCCTGAATGTATCCTTTTAATTTTTCTAGGTCAAAACCCTTCATATAGCAGAAGAGGGGCATCAGAGACTGCCAGTGGGCCCCACAAGGTAACATGGCATGCCCAGGTGGGTGGGCGCGCCCTGTTGCCTTGTGAGCAACAGGTGGCCCCCCTCCGGTACTTCTTGGCTCCAGTATTTTCTATATATTCCAAAAAATAATCTCCATGAAGTTTCAGGTCATTTGGAGTTCAGTAAAATAGGTATCTCAAATGTAACTTTTTCAGGTCCATAATTCCAGCTGCACGTAATGTCCCCTCCATGCAAACCTTGTAAATTCAGAGATAAAAGGCACTAAAATTGTATCATAAAGTGGAATAATGAACAAATCAATATGAATGACAGTAGGAAATCATGATGCAAAGTAGATGTATCAACTCCCCCAAGCTTAGACCTCGCTTGTCCTCAAGCCAAAGCCGAACTCAGTTATCATGACCACATGCTTAGAGAGAGAGAGAGGTATCGATAAAAATAGAATACGAATATGAGAACATCATGATCATTAGCATAATCAGCAACATAATATCATATAACTTCTCATGAACAAGTAATAATCTATCCACATGCTCAAATATGAATCATAAACTTTATTGAAAACTAGCAAACTATGTTCTTAGTCATTGAAACAATTGCAATCTATCATATTTTCAAAAAGAGTCTATATAAGATCTTTGTTTAGCAAGTTCACATACTCAACTATCATTTAGTCTTGTATGATTGCTAACACTCATGGGATATTTATGAAGTAAAAAGTTTCAATTAGACACATAGGGGTTTATAGTTTGTCACCACCCAACAATTTATCTCAGGGATAATGTCAACAATAATAACTCATGATCACCTATATCCAACTAGATATATGTGCCTCGATCTTTCCCCACCACATGATGCTTGCAAAGTAGAGAATAATAAGAATGGAATAGGAATTAACATTATTGACTCTTGCATAAAAGTAAATACAGAAAAGTAAAAGATAGGCCCTTCGCAGAGGGAAGCAGAGGTTGCCATGCACTTATTATTTGGATGTGCAAGCTCTTAATGGAAAGTAACAACACTTTAAATTGCCCCTTATGATATCAAACTTTATTATGCAGTCCGTCGCTTTTATTTCTTTGCCATCACAAGATCGTACAAAGCTTATTTTCCCTTCCAATAAAAGATCATACATATTTAGGAGCAATTTATATTGCTTTTGCACCGATGACAACTTACTTGAAGGATCTTATTCAATCCATAGGTAGATATAGTGGATTCTAACGACAAGAAACTGGGATTAAGGATTTTGGATGCACAAGCAGTATCTCTATTTGGTGCAAAGTTTGGGCTAGCAAATAATAGGAGCAAGCACCACATGTTGAAGGATTCATGACAATATAACTTCTATGTGAATATAAGCAAACATAACTCATTACGTTATCTTCCCTGTCCAACATCAACTAATTTATCATGCATAGAATATTTAATGGGGTCTCACAATCATAAAAGATATCCAAGATAGTATATTTATATGTGATATCTCTCTTTCATTATTACTTTTTCATAAATTGCATCAATGACTAATGCTATGTTTGTTAACTTTCAACAAATTTACCCAATTATACTCTTTTTATGTGAAGTCATTACTCCCCATGGGATTAGCATATGATCTTTTCATTCTTTTCATAGCTATGATTGATGCAAGAAAGTAAAGCAAACAAACTCAAACTAATGTTTATTATATAACTCAAGCACATGATTACATAGATAGATTGATAGACCATAAAGCAAGCACACGCAACTAAATCATACCAAAACTTTATTCTTCTAAATCACGAAATAGATAAGGATCGAACTAAGATAGATGATGATGTTAAAAGTGATGGTGATACGATATCGGGGCACCTCCCCCAAGATTGGAACAAGCTAAGGGTGGTTCTCATACCCGTGAACTCAAGTTTCCTTCTTGGGTGATGGTGGTGATAAAGTGGTGGGCTTGATATTCTCCATAATGGATAGTAGGGCACCCCTCAGGTCCCTCGTCTCCTGAAGCAAATGCTGAATCATTGCGTTGTTCGTTGGTACCTCCACCTTCACATGTTTATTCTCAGGCCACCAAGAGCTCTTCCCTGCATCACTTTCACTTGGATGAGAGATGTCCCAATTGGACGGTATACGAGAGTGAGAAATATTCCCAACCCCATAGTTATGGATCAAATTGTGAAAGTTATTTGTATGTAACCTACCGAGGGGTATCCTCAGATTGGATTCACCTTGTACTTCTTCTTGATTCAGATATCCTCCCTATTGGCGGACAAGGGTTTGGAGAAGTGGAGATGCCTGCCAACGTTCCACGTTTCGAAGCAGGAGGATGCACTTCCATAGAGTCCATAGATTCCTCCCCTGCGATGACTTCCTCGGTTCCCTCTCTTTTGAGCTCCATATGCAGTAGCCAAGCCTTGTCCTCAATGTTGTTGGAGGAGGACGACGACATAGCTCTCTCTCCTCGGAAATTATGCCAGAAAAATAGCCTGAAACAAGAATAGGGGAAAACTTGCTATACGTTGGTCAAAACATCAGGGAGTATATATAATGATTTTTGTCTATGTGCAAGACAAGTAAATGAGAAGAAAATGGAGTCGGGAAGGCACACTAGAGGCCCACAAGGCAACCCGACGCGCCCACGGGGGCTGTGCGCGCCCTGTTGCCTTGTGACCTCCTTGTGGGTCCCCACGGCTGGTTGTTATTTTTGTAATTTTTCTAATAGTTCGAAATGTACAGAAATAATTTTTATGGAATTTTTGGAGTCGGTTTACATAACGTATCACATACCTGCCCTTTTTTAGGGTTCTGGAGTGTTCTAGAAGGTCTCTCTTATGTGCTCTTCCTGTGTCATTGTTGGAATAACATTGGTTTCCTTGTTAATGGGTGTACCTGAAATATATTGCTTAATTATTTGCCCATTAACCACCTTAGGATTCACTCCTTCCTCGTTATTTATCTTGATGGCCCCGGAACGATAAAGCTTCTTGATAATATAGGGTCCTTCCCATTTGGAGAGAAGTTTGCCAGCAAAGAATCTAAAGCGAGAATTGTATAATAGAACATGATCACCAACATTATATTCTCGTTTTTGTATTCTCTTGTCTTGCCATCTTTTAAATTTTTCTTTAAACAACTTGGCATTTTCATAGGCCTGTGTCCTCCATTCATCTAGAGAGCTAATATCAAATAACCTCTTTTCACCGGCATGTTTGAAATCATAATTAAGTTCTTTAATCGCCCAATATGCTTTATGTTCTAACTCAAGAGGTATATGACAAGCCTTTCCATTGACCATTTTATACGGAGACATACCCATGCGATTTTGATAAGCAGTTCAATAGGCCCACAATGCACCATCAAGCTTCTTAGACCAATTCTTCCTAGATCTATTGACGGTCCTTTACAAAATTAAATTTATTTCTCTCCACTCAACTTGACTACTGGATTGAGGGTAATATGGGGAAGCAATTCTATGATTAACATCATATTTAACTAAGAGTTTACGAAATGCACCATGAATAAAATGTGAACCACTATCGGCCATTAAATATCTAGGGACTCCAAACCTTGGAAAGATAACTTCTTTAAGCATTTTAATAGAGGTGTTATGATCATCATTACTAGTTGGAATAGCTTCTACCCACTTAGTGACATAATCAACAACAACTAGAATGTGAGTATAGACATTAGAGGAAGGAAAAGGTCCCATGTAATCAAAACCCCAAACAACAAATGATTCAATAACAAGTGAATAATTCAGTGGCATTTCTTGACGTCTACAAATATTACCAATTCTTTGACATTTATTACAAGAAAGGACAAACTTACATGCATCCTTGAGGAGAGTAGGCCAATAAAAACCATACTGTAATACGTTGTGTGCAGTTATCTCTCATGCATGGTGTCCTCCATATGCCTCGGAATGACACTTCCGTAGGATTTGTTCCTGTTCATGCTCAGGTACACAACGTCTAATAATACCATCTACTCCTTATTTATATAGATGTGGGTCATCCCAAAAGTAATGTCTTAAATAAAAGAAGAACTTTTTCTTTTGTTGGTATGTTAAACTAGGTGGTATATAATTAGCAACAATGTAATTAGCTTAGTACGCATACCAAGGAGTGTTACAGAAAGCATTTATAACAACTAATTGCTCATCAGGAAAACTGTCATCAATAGGCAGTGGGTCATCTAGAACATTTTCCATTTTAGATAAATTATCTGCTACAGGATTCTCAGCTCCCTTTCTATCAGTAATGTGCAAATCAAATTCTTGAAGTAAAAGAACCAACACAATCAATCTAGGTTTAGCAATTTTATTTTCCATAAGTTATTTAATAGCAACATGATCGGTGTGAATAGTAATTTTAGAATAAAATATATAAGGTCTAAACTAATTACATGCAAACACAACTGCTAAAAATTCTTTCTCAATAGTAGCATAATCTCTTTGAGCACTATCTTAGGTCTTACTAGTATGATGGATAACATTTAATTTCTTATCAACTCTTTGTCCTAGAACAACACCAACATCATAGTCACTAGCATCACACATTATTACAAAAGGTAGTTTGCAATCAGGTGGTTGAACAATAGGTGCAGAAAGTAAAGCTTGCTTAAGTATTTCAAAGGCCTATACACAATCATCATAAAAAATGGAACATCTTTTTGCAAAAGATTTGTAAGAGGCCTAGAAATCTTAGAGAAATCCTTAATAAACCATCTATAGAAACCAACATGACCAAGAAAACTTCTTATACCTTTAATATCTATATGACATGTCATTTTATCAACTGCATGAACTTTAGCTTTATCCACCACAACACCTCGTTCAGAAATTTTATGCCCAAGTACTATACATTCATTCACCATAAAATGGCACTTCTCCCAATTTAAGACAAGATTAGTTTCTTCAGATCTCTGCAAAACTCAATCAAGGTTGCTTAAGCAATCATCAAAAGAAGTACCGTCAAGGGAAAAATCATCCAAGAATACCTCAACAGTCTTTTCACAAAAATCAGAGAATATAGCCATCATACATCTTTGAAAGGTAGCAGGTGCATTGCATAAATGAAAAAGGCATACATTTATAATCATAAGTTCCAAAAGGGAAAGCAAAAAGGTTTTTTCTTGATCTTCTTTTGACACAGGTATTTGAGAAAAACTAGAATATCCATCAACGAAGTAAAAGGGTGTATGCTTAGACAATCTTTCTAACATTTGGTCAATAAAAGGCAAGGGGTAATGATCTTTTCTAGTAGCTTTGTATAATTTTCTGAAATTAGTTACCATCCTATAACTAGTTACGACTCTTTGCGGAATAAGTTCATTTTATCATTAGGGACACCGGTTATCCCTCCTTTCTTAGGTACACAATGAACATGACTTACCCATCACCTGTCAACTATGAGATAAATAATACCTGCCTCCAGAAGCTTTAATATTTCAGTTCGTACCACCTATTTCATTTTCGGAGTAACACGACGTTGATGATCAACGACGGGTTTAACATCCGGCTACATCTTAATCTTGTGTTGCCATACTGTGGGGCTAATGCCCTTAAGATCATCAAGAGTATATCCAATAGCATCTCGGTGCTTCTTCAGAGTTTTAAGTAATCTATTTTCTTCATACTCTGAAAGGTTAGCACTAATAACAGGATATATCTTCATTTCATCAAGATAAGCATACATTAATGTATCAGGTAGTGTCCTTAATTCAAACACGGGATCACCCTTAGGTGGAAGAGGATCCCCTAAAGTGTCAACATGTAGATTATTTCTAAGGATAGGTGTTTGTTTAAAGAATATCATATCTATTTCATTTCTTTCATTCATATGCATATCATTTTCATGGTCTATCAAATATTGTTCTAACGGGTCAGTAGAGGCATGACAATAGAAGCAAGACCAATAATTTCATCTTCACAAGATAATTCTTTCTCATGTGGTTGTCTACTAAACTTAGAGAAACTCATGAGACACATCACCAATGTTGACTTTAACCTTTTCTTTAGAACAATCAATTTCAGCATTAACGGTATTCAAGAAAGGTCTACCAAATATAATGGGACAAAAATTATCTTGTAGTGAACCAAGTACTTAGAAATCAGTAGGGTACTTGAATTTTCCACACAAGACTTCAACATCTCGAACAATCCCAAGTGGTAAAATAGTATCTCTATCTACAAGTTTAATAGTAACATCTATGTCTTCAATCTCAGCAGGTGCTATATCATGCATAATTTCTTGATATAAAGTAATTGGAATGACACTCACACTAAATCCTATATCACATAAACCATGATAGAAATGATCCCCAATCTTAACAGAAACAATAGGCATGCCAACCAATGGTTTATTCTTATCTAACTAATCTTCTTTGTTTCTAACAAGTTTTGCAAATCTAGCAGCCTCGTCGTAGAAGTAAATAACATGCCCATCAATATTATAAACCAATAGATCCTTAACCATAGAAATATTAGATTCTGAATTTAATTTTTCAGAAGGTTTTGGTGTTCTAACATTACTTTTATTAACCAGAGTTGTAGCTATAGCATGTTCCTTAATCCTAACAAGAAAATGTGGTTTCTTAGTGCAAGCAGTAGGCACAACTAAATCAACATTATAAATGATTGTTTCTTCTTTGGCTATGCTAGGTTCCTTATAACTTTCTTCAATAGGGGGTGAAATTTAAACCACTTCTCCTTAGGAAGATCAACATGGGTAGCAAATGATTCATAGAAAGTAGCTACTATCTCAGAGTCAAAGCCATATTTTGCACTAAACTTATGAAAAATTTCAGTTTCCATAAAAGATTAAACACAATCAAATTCATGATTTATACCTGGCCCATTACCATTGTCAAACACCCAATCTTTAGATTTATTTTTAATTCTTTCAAGAAGATCCCACTTGAATTCCATAGTTCTTGTCATAAAGGATCCAATAGAAAAACTATCAAGCATCAATTGGTTATCATGAGAAAGCCAAGCATAAAAGTTTTGTAAGATTATTTCCCTCGAGAGCTCATGATTGGGGCATGTGTGCATCATAGATTTAAGCCTCCCCCAAGCTTGAGCAATACTTTCTCCTTCATGAGGCCAAAATATATATAGGGTGGATCTATTTTGACAACACCCTTAAGAGTCTTATTTCGACACCAAAATGTATTATTCTGACACCACTTTCGCGAAACCAGCGAACCAACCACCTACGCACTGCAGCTACTAAAAAACCACCGATTCCCACTCCCCCCACCTCCTCCTACCTTCTCCCATGCGCCGCCGGAGCCCCACCGCACCCCCATCCCCTTCCCCCATCTTGCTCTGGCCAGGGGCAGCCACCGACGCACCCACGATGGTCGTTGGATCCGTACGTCTCCACCTTCCCCGTGCTGGCCACTCCTCCCCGCACCTTCCTCCTGCTAGCCATCTCCATCCTCCCCTTCCTCCTACCACGCCGGCGACAACCGGTGCCCCTCACTGCCCGCTGGGTTGCCCCACCCCTGACCCACCGCCGATGACGCGACCCACCACGACCCAGCGTCGCGCCCAACACCTCCTCCTCAAGAGCCCCGCCCGCCTCCACCCCTAGTGCTCCGCGCGGACGCCGGCGCGGATCCACCCCCGCCGCCTGCACGGATCCTCCCATGCCGCCCCGCCGTGGCTACCATGGGGATCTACCCGAATCAGATGCTCGTTGACACGCCTCCGACGCCATGCTGTCCGGTGAAGGAGCTCTCGCAACGTGCCTTCTCACGCTGCATCCGACCCTAGCCCCACTCGACCAAGTCTCCCCGATCTTCTCCCTCGTCCACAGGTAGGCTAGGGAAAAAACTGCAGGCACATGTGGTGCATCCGGCGGCCGAAGCTCGTCACCTTAGTGTGGATCAGGAGCGAGCTGACCACCACCACGGCCCTCCCCCTTGGCTCCCTCCTCTCTGCATCATCTCTCCAAAAATCAATCTCTGTCGTGTAGTTATTCAATTCGTTTTTGTTTTATTTTTTATTTTTGTGCAGTTCGGTCTCTCCTCCTCCCCGCTGGCTGTACCCTGACGGCGGAGCAGTTCATCGGTCGACACCGTGCTGTTCGCCGGAGCGAGGACGCCGGGAGCAGTGAGAAACGGCCGATGCGGCTGACTCCCTTAATTCCGTGCGGTGGTGACCGCTTCGTTGCAGGTTGCAGCCCACATCACGCATGTGAGCAACTCACATGACGGGTTCGGAGGTGCTTGGGGCGCGTGGTGCATCCGCTGCGGTGCAGCTCGAAAATGTGTGCAAGGCGGTTTGATGCTCTTGTCAACATGAACATGTTCAGTATGCAGTGCAAAAAGAGTGCAATTAAGAAAGATTTTGTTTTTTTGCGTGTTCATAAGAATTTAATGTGTGCGGGTACACCACAGTGCAGAGCCCGTTCGGGTTCAGTTCACGACTTGATTTTTTTTAACAACTGAAAAGCTCCATGTCCTTCATTTTTTATTGTTGCAGTGCACTGTAAAAAGCATGGTGGTTTTATCTGTAAAAAATGTTCCATTTTAAAGAAAAAACAAATTAGGTAGTTCCCTCCGTCCGCACGGTGATTTAAGAAAACAATTTTAAAAATGAACAGTGCAGCTCACTTGTCCTGGGGCTGTAGTGCAGACATGTCACGCGTGCAGTACGCTAGTCTTGCCCCTGCATTGGCACTCCAATCATAAAAATGACTGTCGTGGGAATGATCCTGACAATAGTACTAGGGGGTACGAATGAAGGGGCGTCGTCTAACTACGGCTCAAGTGTGCACTCGGTTTGTACGAGTTCAGGCCTCAATCGGGAGTGATAACAGCCCTAGGTCTCGGTGCCCGGAGGCTGTTGCGTTTGCTTATGGTGGTATAGGATTACAGGGGGTCGGAACCCTTGCCACGGCGCCAGGGGTTGGCTTATATAGAGCGCGCCACCACTGGCTGAGCGCCATGATTAGGCATTAAATGTCAATGAATACTACGTTACAGGAACGGCTGATTAACCTGCCGTTATTGGTAATGGCGAATTAACTCGTAATGTGTGACTACTCGAATTCTATTGACGCTCTGTCTTCCTGGTCGTCTGAGCTTCCGCTTGTCCGAATGGCGTCGAGTAGTCCGAGTGAAATGAGACATCCGAGTGAACGACTATATTCATCCGAATGAGTCTCTGCCTAGGGGCTTTGAAGACATTGGAGGGCCATTGGTGGACCCCAGATGTCAGGCCTATGACCCTACCCAGGGTAGGCATCCTCATCAGTAGCCCCCGAATCCATGAGGTTTTGGTTGTTAAGTGATTGACACCCGGAAGTGTCCAGAAATGGCCTGGGCGTTCGTCACTCGACTTCAAACCACGATGGATTCAGGATCAACGTTTTCTGACGGAATGGTTCAACTTGTATATGTCCTTCTGCTGGTAAGATTCATGATCTTTCTCGGAAGAAATGATCCAAATGATTTGTCGTTCCATCCGAGTGACTGACCAACCGAGAGTCGATCGCCTGGTCCATTTGGAACAGATCGATAGGTTCTTCGAAATGCGGAGTTCATTCCGATTGAAATTCGAGGAAGTTCCCGCACGTCCTGAACCACGAGAAGCGCGCGCGCGGCACGATCGAACGGTCATGTCGCGGAAATCTGGGGCGGAGGCCACGATGCCTCGATTATCGTGCCGGGATTTCCGCCACACGTCCTTAGGCCCCCGCTAAGCAGATCTGTGGATCTCGCTCCGTTAGCGGATTGACGGCCCGAGATTGTGCTCGCGCTTTGGGTTATAAGGGGCGCGAGTACTGTTTGCAGAGAGATAGATCTCATTTCCCTCCTCTGCCTCCGTCCTCTCCACCGCCCGAGCGATACACTTCCATCCCACCTCTGTCATAGATCGGGTCCAGAGCTACCGGAGGTGACGAAGGCGGCGACGGACAAGGCCGAGCGGGCGAAGAAGAGCTCACAGGGATCATCCTCGAGCGCGGGCGCTCCAGCGGGATGGACCCAGGGCGAGTGGATGTAGTCGCGGGTCACCGAAGCCCGCAGGCTCGAGCTGGAGAGCCAAGGGCTCATCGCCGCGAGGGCTTGGAGGTTGCAGGAAGAGGGTGAGGAGGAGCCTTCACCGCAGGGCAACGAACGCATGCTCTTGGTGACTCACCTGAGCGAGGTTTCTCCCTTCCGGATCATCCATTTTTCTGTAGATTTCTGAACTTTTTCGGAGCTCAACTCCACCACCTTCCTCCCAATGCCATCGTTTACCTAGCAGCATTCGTATCCCTTTGCGAAAATTTCCTAGGTTGTCATCCCCATTGGGGTTTATTCAAACACCTTTTCACCTGCCGAATGATGACTGTGAAAAAGCCCAGTCAATGAAAGGATAAGACGAACGTAGCCCAATTGTGTGGGGGTCTTGGGATTCAACTGCGGGGAAAAGGTTGTTTTCCCAAAAATTTCGTTCCCAGACTCGGTGAAGGGGTGGCAGGAAACTTGGTTTTATCGCCAAGATGTTCCAGTCGGGGATGATCAGCTGGGTCTTCCTCCATACACGTCGGAACGCATTCAGGCAGTTTCCCGACTGACCGTGTCCAAAGAGGAGAAAACGGAGGTAGATATCTTGGAAATAGCCCTGGTGGGTTTAGTGCAGAAGCGTGTCAACGACCTTGACTTGCTAGAGGTCTTTCTCCAGAGGAGGGTCCAACCGTTGCAAGCCAGGGTTCACCCCATGTGGGCATACACAGGCCCGGATGACACCACTCGGACTCATCCGGAGGAACTTAAGGCTGACTCAGTGGAAGCTAGGATCAAGGTGATCTCTTCTGCACGTGACAACCCCAGAGGGAGCAGTCAGGTGCCTCCGCTTTCCTCTGAGAATCCGCCGAATGAGGTAATCTTCAAGTTGCCATGGTCCGAGTGATATTCATGCATTTAATGCAACTGATCCGATTAACTTGTTCTTCTGGTCAATCTGTCTCCCACTCGTCAGGCTTCACAGGGATGAACAGTCCAGTGCCAATCGTCAACCGAGGACCGATTGACGTGGCAAGTGACAACGATCAGCCAGACGAGTCTACAGAAGCGAAGGGCGGTGAAGGAAGTGGCGAAAGCGGCGAAAGTGGCGACGACGAAGATGACTCGGACGATGGTGATGAAGCGGAGTCTTCTCGTTCTGAGGAACGGGTTCCCGAGAGCCGTTCCAAGGCGCGCCAAGACCCGGGTGTCTGTGGCGGCGGTCCCAAAGCCTCGAGTGCTACCAAGCCGAGTGGAACTGTCCTCCCGACTCGCAGCTCGTAGCGTGGGCGTGGAGAGCCTGCCTTGTCACCCGAAAAGGTGTCTAAACAAGCCAAGGTCACCACCTCCAAGCCTCGGAAGGCCGTGTTTGTCCCCAAGATCAATATGAGCATTCCTGTAGCCTCAGCGTAAGTATCTTCACTTCGACATTTATTGTCATGGCTCAATCCGAGTGTTATGATATTCCGAGTGATTTCATTGCAGTGCTGATACTTCGACTACCTCGCCTGACCCTCAATCTCTGGAGAAGGCAAAGGCTGACGTTGATGTTGTGTCCTCAAAGGGTAAGCTTCTGATTCACTCGAGCACACATTTCAATTTTTCTTTTTGCTTGTTTCTGACTGCTCTTCTGAACGCTCGCAGCTCCGCGTGAAGTGATAGACCTCGACGCAAGCGACAGGGTCGAACCGCCGAAGTCGTCTGTTGACGCGGATGTCGTGATGCAGGAGCTGCCACCTGCCAGTGTTTTAGCATCGGCACAGGGGACCAGCTCAGGGGCCGGAGCCGCACTCGGGACTAAAACTATATCCCTTTCACCCATTCCTCCTGCTACCAATATCTTCGCGCTACACCATGTCCCGGAGGATCAGGTGGGGGCGACCAAAGAAGCATTGATCCAACTGGGGGTGATGAGCGAGCGGCTGAAGACAGCTTATGACGCGAGTGAAGCACTGCACAAGAATGTCCGAGTAAGTACTCTTGTATGTACCTTCCTCAGTCGGGAATTTTGATCCGTGTGATTTTTGTTTTGATCCCGAGTGGGTTTGCGTCTGGGCACACCCGCTGGGTGTTTCAGTTTCCAGTGGGGGCGCATTGAGCGCACCCACTGGGCGTAGTCCCCGAGGCTTCCGTCGACTGATGCAGTCGGCGGGAGTCTAGAAAACCGAGTGAATACAGAGTTCAATACATTGACGAGCTCAAATAGAGCCTTGTCTTTATTTTCCAGTGGGGGCGCGCTGAGCGCACCCACTGGGTGTAGTCCCCGAGGCTGCCGTCGACTGATGCAGTCGGCGGGAGTCTAGAAAACTGAGTGAACACGTAGTTCAATACATTGACGAGCCCAGCCTTGTCTTTATTTTCCAGTGGGGGCGTGCTGAGCGCACCCACTGGGTGTAGTCCCCGAGGCTACCGTCGACTGATGCAGTCGGCGGGAGTCTTGAGTCTAAATCAAAGTCTAACTAATCTTTGTCTTTTGTTTCTTGTGGGTAGGCTGTTTGCGAACTCGGAAACCATTGTAATGTTCTGCAGAAGGAGGTGCAGGAGCTGCGTCTCAACCTGCAGGCCGAGAAGGCCAAAAATGCTCGACTGGAGCAGGAGAAGAAGTCAATCGATGGTAAGTCCTTCCTGTCCGACTATAACAGTAACTTCTCTCCTTCCCCATCCGACTGAATATGCTTCATCAGATCTTCGTGGAGAAAATCGTAAACTTGTCCAGAGGCTGAACAATTCTATTTCTTTAGAAACTGTGAAGAATGCTCTTGAAAAGAAGGACGTCAATGTGCAGAAGTCCAAGGAAGAACTTGTGGAGCTGAAGAGGTCGCACGCCGAGTGGGAGACCAAACTCAAGCACATCATTGCCAAGAAAGCAGAACTAGAGGAGTATGTTGAGGAATTCAGTAGTGAAGCCAACGAAAAGCTCAAAGGTAAATTTCCCAAGTGATTCTCATGGAGCTTGATTAAGCCGAATGAATTTTATCTGTCTCTGACTTCTTTCTTCATTTGGCCGAATCCAGCATTTTGTGACGACGTGGCGGAGGAGATAGACAAGATTGAGAAGGAGATGGATCCCTCTCAAGGTCTACTTAAGGACAGCGCTGCCATGGGCGTGCTCCACTTGGAAGAGCTTGTCGAGAAGGTGGCGTTGTATATCAAGGAGCTTAGCGCCGCCATCTCCGCAATCGATCGTGACGTCTTTTCTGATGATGAGCCTTCGAAGGACTTGGAGACCATGCTTGCCCGAGTGAAGGCGGTGCCCAGCCGAGTGAAAGACTGGAAGAAATCTGCAGCTCGGGCTGGTGCTGACATCGCCCTCTCGTTAGTACGTATCCACTGCAAGGGGGTGGATGAGAAGAAGTTGAAGTCTCTTGAGGCAGCTAACAGGAAGCATGCCAAGATCGATGACTTCATGGAGATGTTCATGGAGGCTGCCACTCGGATAGCAGACAGCATCGACCTGGACACCTTCGTAGAAGCAGTGCCTCAGCCTGAGTGATCGTCAGGTTTAAACTCTTTAAGCTTTTTCCTCGGAATGCCGAGTGGTAGCTGTAACCGTAAGACTTTGAGTGAGCTTGAGGCTCCTGTCGTCAAGACTTTTATCCATACTCTTATTTCGAGTGATGCAGTTTTTATTTGCCTTGGTTTTGTTAAACCTTTGCTTTCTGAACCTTTGTGCTTAGGCGACACGGAGTCACAGCTATGTCCCCGAGTATGGGTGTGACCCGCACTCGGGATTGTTCGTTAGAACAATGATGGTCTTATCCGTCTTGTCGTCCGAGTGAGGTGGATGCCCCACTATAGACAATTTTAACTTAGGCGATGCGGGACCGCGGCTAAGCCCCTGAGTGTAGGTGAGACCTGCACTCGTATTAGTTCTTGTGAACAATGACTGTCCTGTCCATCTTGTCGTCCGAGTGAGAAGGATGTCCCACTCTAGACATTTTTAACTTAGGCGATGCGGGACCGCGGCTAAGCCCCCGAGTGTAGATGAGACCTGCACTCGGATTAGTTCTTGCGAACAATGATGGTCCTGTCCATCTTGTCATCCGAGTGTGGAGGATGTCCCACTCGAAATAATTTTTAACTTAGGCGATGCAGAATCGCAGCTAAACGTTTTACACCCACTGGGGGTGACATAGGACACTGATTCACCAGAGTGACAAGAGTTAAATTTCGATAAAATATAAAGGAACTAAACTTTATTCATCGAGATCACTCGGATTCATTTCTGGAATGACAAACTAAAGTAGTTATGTTCTAAGTGTAGAACTTGCGAAGCAGGTCCGCGTTCCAACTCCGGGGCTGTTCTACTCCATCTTCGATATTGTAAAGCCGGTAGGCTCCATTGTGCAAAACTTTGGAGATTGCATACGGCCCCTGCCACGGAGGCGCTAGCTTGTGGGGTTTCTGCTAATCCAGTCGGAGGACAAGGTCTCCTTCCTAAAAAGCTTGGCCCTGGACGTGTCTGTCATGGTAACGCCTCAGATCTTGCTGATAGAGCGTCGATCTGAATAGGGCTAGCTCTCTCTCTTCCTCTAAAAGGTCGAGGTCGCCTTGCCGAGCGACTTCGGCTTCAGCTTCGTCATATAGTTCCACTTGGGGGGAATTGTGCTGAAGATCACTTGGCAACACAGCCTCTGATCCGTACACCATGAAGAAAGGCGTGTGCTTCGTAGAGCGGTTTGGGGTTGTCCGAATGCCCCTTAAGACAGAAGGAAATTCTTCAACCCAAGCTCCAGCAGCATACTCCAGGTCTCTCATCAATCGGGGCTTCAGGCCTTGCAGAATCATTCCGTTTGCGCGCTCTGCCTGTCCATTCGACTGTGGGTGAGCCACTGAGGCGTAATTAACCTGAGTGCCTTGAGAGAAATATAATTCACGGAACTCTTCCGAGTCGAAGTTCTTCCCATTATCCGTGATAATATCATGTGGTACGCCGAATCTGAAGATGATCTGCCGAATGAAAGTAACGGCGGTACCTGCATCCAAACTCTTGATGGGCTTCGCTTCGACCCATTTGGTGAACTTGTCAACCGCCACGAGCAAATGTGTGAATCCACTCGACCCAGTCCGCAAGGGACCGACCATATCGAGGCCCCATACTGCGAATGACCAAGTGATCGGGATCGTCTTGAGCGCGGACGCTGGCTTGTGGGACTTATTCTTGTGGAACTGACACCCAACACACAGGTCCACCAGGTCTCTTGCTGCTTCATTGGCTCGGGGCCAATAAAAACCCGCTCGGAAAGCTTTAGCAACCAAAGGCCGAGAGGACGCATGGTGGCCGCAGGTTCCCGAGTGGATTTAATGTAAGATTTGCAGCCCTTCCTCTGGGGAGATACATTTTTGGATGACTCCTGTGGTGCTTTTCTTGTACAACTGGTCTCCCATAACTTCGAATGACTTGAATTGACGGACGATCCGGCGGGCTTCTTCTTCGTCTTCGGGGAGTTCTTGTTTGATCAAGTATGCCAAATAGGGTTGAGTCCACTCGGGAGTGATTACCAGCATTTCGTGGACCAGATCCACTATAGCTGGAACTTCAACCTCAGTCGGATCAGATGGACCGACTGCTTGCGGGGGCTCCTCTATGAAAGGATCTTCTGCGATTGTTGGAGCATGTAGATGTTCGAGGAATATGTCCTTGGGGACTGCCCGCCGAGTGGAACCAATCTTTGCTAGGTCGTCTGCTGCCTGGTTCTTCGCGCGAGGAACGTGATGCAGCTCCAATCCTTCAAAGTTCTTCTGCAGCTTTCTGACTGCGTTGCAGTAGCCGGTCATAGCTGGGCTCCGAATGTCCCATTTCTTCATCACTTGATTGACAACGAGGTCTGAATCACCGTAGACCATCAAACGACGAATGCCGAGTGAGATGGCCATACGGAGGCCATACAGGAGGGCTTCATATTTGGCCTCATTGTTTGATGAATCAAAATGGATCTGGAGGACGTAATTCAACTTATCTCCTCTGGGAGAGACAAGGACTACTCCAGCTCCCGAGCCATTGAGCATCTTAGATCCATCAAAGAACATGGTCCAATGCTCGGAGAAACTCGGGGTCGGTTGCTCTTGTTCCATCCATTCGGCCATAAAATCCACGAAAGCCTGAGATTTGATTGCTTTCTTGGCTTCAAATTTTATTTCCAGTGGCAGGAGTTCGATCGCCCACTTCGCCACTCGGCCAGCAACGTCTCTGTTGTGCCGAATCTCCGACAGGGGAGCGTTGCTGACGACTGTGACCGAGTGATCTTGAAAGTAATGAACCACCTTCTTTACCGTTAGGTAAATTCCATAGACAAGCTTTTGGTAATGTGGGTACCTTTGCTTGGAAGGGGTCAAGACTTTTGAGATATAGTATATAGGCCTTTGCACTTTGAATGTTTTTCCCGGCTCCTCGCGCTCTACAACAAGGACAGTGCTCACCACCTGGCTAGTGGCGGCGATGTATAGGAGTAGAGGTTCCTGGCTGCCCGGAGCAGCTAACATCGGCTAGGTGGAAAGCAATGCCTTGAGTTCCTCAAAAGCGGCTTGTGCTTCGGGTGTCCACTCGAATTTGTCAGATTTCTTCATTAGTCGGTAGAGCGGCAATGCCTTCTCACCGAGTATTGAGATGAATCGGCTCAGAGCCGCAAGGCTACCGGTCAACCTTTGCACGTCGTGCAGGCGTTCAGGTTGTTTCATTCGGATTATAGCGCCAATTTATCCGAATTTACGTCGATCCCTCGTTCAGAAACAAGGAAACCGAGTAAATTTCCGGCGGGCACTCTGAATGTGCACTTCGCTGGATTCAGCTTTATTCCAAAGCGTCGCAGGTTCGCAAACGTCTCGGCGAGGTCAGTCAGGAGGTCAGAACCTTTCCTTGACTTGACCATGATGTCATCCATATATGCCTCCACGTTCCGACTGATCTGCTCTCACAAGCATTTCTATATCATGCGTTGGAAAGTAGAGCCAGCATTTTTCAGACCGAATGGCATTGTGATGTAGCATAAACAACCGAATGGGGTGATGAAGGCTGTTTTTTTTCATCAAGACCGTACATTCGGATCTGGTGGTACCCGGAGTACGCATCCAGGAACGACAGACGTTCGCATCCGGCTGTAGAATCTACTATCCGATCTATCCGAGGTAAAGGAAAGTGATCTTTCGGGTAGGCCCGATTGAGATGCTTGAAGTCAATACACATACGGAGTGACTTGTCCTTCTTCGGTACCAACACAACATTTGCAAGCCACTCGGAGTGGTAAATCTCGTGAATGAACTCGGCGGCGAGGAGCCGAGCTATCTCTTGACCAATCGCCTTGCGCTTCTCGATGGAGGATCGACGCAAGTACTCCTTGACTGGCTTGGCCTTGGGATCGGTTCGGCTTGCTATTTGTCTCCGAGTGAAGTGGAGATGTTCGTCGGAGCGGCACTTGGGTCACTCGGATGAACATGGATTTGCTTAGTCTCGCCAGCCGACTGGAACGCTGATTCTGAAGCTGACCGCTTTGATCAGAGCAAATCAGCAGTATCTACTTCTTTCTTGTACCCTTCAAGCTCGACTGCAAGCACTTGTTCATTGGCGATCTTTGTACCCTGCTGAAGGCACTCTTCGGCGATCTTCCGGTCACCAGTGACTATAATCACACCCTTAGGTCTGGCCATGAAACGTGCGTACGCCGGACTACCCAGGATGGCGTGGTAAGCATTGCGGAACTCAACCACCTCAAAGGTTAGCCTGTCCTTTCGGAAATTCTTCTCGCCGCCGAATACTACGTCTAGGGCGATCTGGCCAAGTGACTCCGCCTTTTTTCCAGGGAAGATCCCGTGGAAATGCATGTTGCTCTTGCTCAATCGGGACATCGGGATGCCCATAGCCTTGAGCGTGTCAGCATATATGATATTAAGCCCGCTGCCTCCGTCCATTAAGACCTTGCGCAGACGGACACCACCCACTGCCGGGTCAACGATCAACGCCTGCCTCCCAGGGGTGGCAACGTGAGGCAGATGGTCGGACTGGTCAAAGGTGATAGACGTCTTCATCCAATTGAGGTACTGGGGAGCAGTCGGAACCGCCATATTGACCTCCCGATTGATAACTTTCAGCTGCCTCTTGCTCTCGACGTCGACAAAGATCACATTGAGGACTTTATCGACTTTCGGATATTCGGAAATATCCTCCTCGTCTTTGACATCGCCCTTTTCACTCGAGGGCTCAGCACCCATCTCCTGCTTGAGTAGGCGACATTCCCGAGTGGTATGCTTCGGGAGCACAACGTTGCCTTCTTCATCCGTCTTGGTATGAATTTGGCACGGTTGGTCGAGAATGTCGGATTTATACTCGGACTTCTTCTTGGGAATCCATTCTTTCTTCTTTTTCTTGGGCTTCGGCTTGCCTTGCCCTTGCCCTTAGACGGCTGCGACCTCTGCCTTGCCGGAGGCATCAGCCTTCCGCTTCTGATTTTTCCCGGCGTTGCCTCCCGATTGAGGGGCGTTGCCGGCTCTCGCCTTGCCACTACGGAGGCGGTCTTCTTCCTTGCCATTGGCATACTTGTTCGCGATCTCCATGGCCCGACTGAGGGACAGATCCCCAGACCGACCGAACTTCAAGACTAACTCCCGATACCGAGTGCCTGCCTTGAAGGCGCACATGGCCTGATGTTCGGGGACATTTTCCACAGTGTTGTGCAACGTGGTCCAGCGCTGAATGTACTCTCGGAGAGTTTCATTGTTCTTCTGAACGCAGTGCTGGAGCTCTGTCAATCCACCCGGGCGTTTGTAGGTGCCTTCGAATGTTTTGATGAACACTCGGGCCAAGTCTTCCCAACAATAAATGCAGTTGGCGGGCAACTGATTTAGCCACGCCTGTGCGGACCCTTCCAACATGAGCGGAAGGTGTTTCATGGCAACGAAATCATCGCCGCCGCCGATCTGGACAGAGACTGGATAATCTTCGAGCCAAGTCTATGGCTTGGATTCGTCATTGAACTTTCCAATTCCGGTTGCCAGTCGGTAATTGGGGGGTATTTCTGCCTCTCGAATGTATCTGCTGAAACACCCAAGACCGGTAACTCCCCAGCCGCTTGCCCGGTCTCTGTCATATCTGTTCCGATCAACCACTCGCTGGGTGATGTCAGATCGGGCATCGTAGCCCCTGTGCCGAACAGGGCTCCGCTCGCGGTTTCTCCCAAGTGAGTAGCCTCCATCATATGGACGTTGGCCACGCGGACCGCCCCTCGGAGGGGGAGTCCGAATGAAATCACGGTCGTCGCATCCGCGTCCTCCGTACGGGCCTCTCGGATGAGGAGGAGTTCGTGGGTCTTTCCTCGGCGCGAGCGGACTGTGAGCCGACTGCACAGTATCTGCCCGAGTGGATTCAATATGAATCCGCTCATGAGATTGTGATACCTCTGAGTTCTGTTGTAGGGCGGTCTTCAGCAAAGCCTGGATTTTCCGAATGCCCTCGCCTGCCGCCGAATTGGACGGCTGGATCGAATCTACGATCCGAGTGGCCGCTACCAGATTCATCAAAGGCGTGCGCATCACCGGGATGGTGTACGGACGATCCTTCATGAACGTCAACTGGTGGCGGCTACGGCTGGAGTTGGGAAGCTCTCTTGCCGCGCGCTCATCGAGTGAATGCTGTAGCCGCTCAAGATGCTCGTGTTCAGCCAGGGTGGCTTGGCGAGCAGCCTCCAGGGCCATCTCTCCGGGGGTGTTCCCCGCAATGGGCGTCTGGAGGACCTGGTCATTCCTGCGCCTGATTTCCTCCCGTTGCTCCTGGGTGAGAGGCCGAGGAACGTAGTCGTCGGAGCTGGCGTTTCGGCGGTCGCCGTCCCTATCGCGGGCGTCTCCGGCCGAATGCCCCGGAGAAGCAGTGTCCCGGGCTGGGTCGGCCATCAAGACCTCCACCACATCGCCGCTGCTCTCGAGCTCGGCAGCATCGGAGGAATCATCGTCCTAAGATGAGAAAAGGCAGTGGACTGACTCGTCGGCTTCGAGTGCAGCCACCTGCTGTCCTGCGGCCTGGGCCGTCACATCATGTTTGATCCAACGCTGCAACCGTGAGCGCTCGGAGCGCCGGCGACAAGCCGCAAGGCGAGTTGGAGAAGTGGGCCGATAGGGTGTAGAAGGCTGCCAAAGGAGAACTCCAAACGTCGTCGCGCTGAAGTGCACCACGCCTCGAGTGGGCAGTGCCTCAGCGTCCAGCGGTGCCTCCTGCAGCCACGCCGAATCATCGACGGCGAAGCTGAGGGACCCGAAGAGGATCTCACCGCCGAATGCGTTCATGATGAACGAGGAAATGGAAATTCCACTTGCGCCGGAATTCGCTAGACGCGCTGCCCCACGGTGGGCGCCAACTGTCGTGGGAATGATCCTCACAATAGTACTAGGGGGTACGAATGAAGGGGCGTCGTCTAACTACGACTCAGGTGCGCACTCGGTTTGTACGAGTTCAGGCCTCACTCGGGAGTGATAACAGCCCTACGTCTCGGTACCCGGAGGCTGTTGCGTTTGCTTATGGTGGTATAGGATTCCAGGGGGTCGGAACCCTTGCCACGGCGCCCGGGGGTGGCTTATATAGAGTGCGCCACCACCGGCTGAGCGCCATGATTAGGCATTAAATGTCAATGAATACTACGTTACAGGAACGGCTGATTAACCTGCCGTTACTGGTAACGGCGAATTAACTCGTAATGTGTGACTACTCGAATTCTATTGGCGCTCTGTCTTCCTGGTCGTCTGAGCTTCCGCTTGTCCGAATGGCATCGAGTAGTCTGAGTGAAATGAGACATCCGAGTGAACGACTATATTCATCCGAATGAGTCTCTGCCCAGGGGCTTTGAAGATATTGGAGGGCCATTGGTGGGCCCCAGATGTCAGGCCTATGACCCTACCCAGGGTAGGCATCCTCATCAATGACCATTCTGCAAACAGAAAAATAATAATAATGCGGTTTACTTCAATGTGGTTCACTTTTCCGTAGTGTTGCAGTCCACTTACGTCCGATGTAAAGTGCATCTCACTTTCTTGTGTGGGAAAATTTACGTTTAACAAAAGAATCCATGCAGTTTGTTTGTCCGTAGGACGCAGTGCGGTTTTCAGTTTAAAGCGGTGCGCTCTTCTCTTTGATGCGGTTCACACGTCGATTTTGGTGTCGCGAAAAACAGAGTGTCCGTATTTCGGTAATTTTAAAACTGCTCTTAAACCGTAAGGAATTAGAGAGAGTGTTCTACATGAAAAAGTTATGTCTCGTCGATATCTTTCCAACATCATGAACCTATGGAATGCTGGAAAAAGTACTACAAAAAATAGAATGCCTTGCACCATGCGTAGGATCTTGTATAATTAGTAAATACTGCAAGATCTTATGGTATGGTCGAGTGAAGCTAATTGCATATACTGAAAATAATCAAATATAGATTAACGAACTTTAAGTTTCATTTTAACAGATTTAACAATAACAGTAGATACCATGCATAGGATATTGTATAATTAGTAAATACTGCAACATCTTATGGTATGTTCGAGTGAAGCTAATTGAATATACTGAAAATAATCAAATATAGATTAACTAACTTTAAGTTTCACTTTAACAGATTTAACAATAACAGTAGATCCAAGGTAATGATATTGTGCAATATCTCAGTTGGACAAGACCAACTAAAACATCACCAAGTAACTACAAAGCAAAAGCAAGAAATTAATTACAACATGGTCAATGCGTTCCATAACGTAACAGGTATCTCATTTACATAATAGAATTAAATGATGGTTGAAGAGAGGAAAAGTACCAGATGGATGTTGGTGGAGTCCTTGAAGGCCTTGAGGTGGTTGACCATGCTCCAAATAATTTTGAGCTTGCCAACAATGCACACGAGTAGGTTGACCAGCTTCCCCTATGCTTGCTCCATGACTCCAAAAATGACGAGGGGCTCACAACTCTCAGATTATGAGAAACCCAGTGCCGACATCAACTACTGCACACAAAATTACTCCTATCAAACTGAAGCGGAAAAACAGTACCTACCATCACGTGGAAGTGAAATGTCTCAAATCCTAATTTTGTAAGGCTACTGGATGATAATAGCAGGAAATAAGAAATCATGAAAAATCTAGAAATTGAAGAAATTCAAATCTATGCTATATCCTCCAAGGGAGGAGGTAACAAAACAGGTAGATAACTGACTTACAATCATAGTGTTTGGAGTCAGAGTGTGTGCGTACTTGTGCCATTCCTGCCATGGCTGGTGTGATATCTCAATGTAGTTGGAATTGGATTCAGTCTAAAAAGGACAAATGTTAAATCAAGGATCTGAATAGCTCTTAACATTGCCATTTCTTTACAAATTCAGACAAGCCAAAGACTATGGCTTTCATGTAGATTTTTCATCCATCTTTCTAAACTGCGAATTATACAAAAATGCAAGATCAACATATAACCGTTGCATGTGAATTCTATTGCACCTGCTGACCAAATTTCAGAAAAAATGACAAAACATCATAAGCGAGGTGTGGTATACATCTGGTACCTTAAATCCTCAGAGAAGAAATATCCCAAGAATCAATTGTTCCACTTCACAACATACTTTTTGCAACAAATTTTGTCGGATTTCGGGCTCCGCAAAACCCTTAAGATTTGAACACAGGGGCGTGTGCGAAGATCCCCAGCGGCTTCGCCCAACCTAGCTCGCTACTCGATGAACACAGCAACAAAATCGCACGATGACGAGGAAGAAGATGAACACGACAGTTTACCCAGGTTCGGGCCGCTGCGAAGCGTAATATCCTACTCCTGCTTTGGTGGATTGCCTCTCGAGGAGGTGGGGTGGATGAACTAGTACAGTGTTTTAGAGCCTCGTGAGGGCTCTCCTTGTGGTGTTCGAGGCCCTCTGTGGCTTGGTGATGGATGAGTGGAGGAATGGATTCCGGATCCCTCTCTACGGCGCAGCCTACCCTCTATATATAGCGGTGGCTCCGGTCCTCTTCCCTTATCGCACTGGCGGGAAGGGATCCCACAATGGCCAATTTTGAAGGGGGACAGGAGTACGTGCCCGCCTTGCCCAAAAGCGGTCTTCGCCTGCAAAGTAGCTGTCGACAGCGCAGGGATGGGCTCAGCGATGACATCCTCGCTGTGGGGCTGGTGGTTGTGGTCTTGTTGCACCAGAATAGAAACCTTTGGGGGGTGCTTTGGGAACCCGCGTATGTCCTTGCTCCCTTTGCACTAAAGGGGAAACTGTGCCGCCTGGCACGCTGGTGCTCGCTGATGTCTACTACGCAACTTTCTTCTTGTAGACTCGTGTTGGGCCTCCAAGCGCAGAGTTTTGTAGGACAGTAGCAAATTTCCCTCAAGTGGATGACTTAAGGTTTATCAATCCGTGGGAGGCGTAGGATGATGATGGTCTCTCTCAAACAACCCTGCAACCAAATAACAAAGAGTCTCTTGTGTCCCCAACACACCCAATACAATGACAAATTGTATAGGTGCACTAGTTCGGCGAAGAGATGGTGATACAAGTGCAATATGGATGGTAGATATAGGTTTTTGTAAACTGAAAATATAAAAACAGCAAGGTAGCAAGTAACAAAAGTGAGCAAAAATGGTATTTCAATGCTTGAAAACAAGGCCTAGGGTTCATACTTTCACTAGTGCAATTTCTCTCAACAATACCAACATAGTTGAATCATATGTAAATCTCTCACACGCGACAAAGAGTTCACTCCAAAGTCACAAATAGCGGAGAACAAACGAAGAAATTATTGTAGGGTACGAAACCACCTCAAAGTTATCTTTTCCGATCAATCTTATGAGCTATTCCTATAAGTGTCACGAACAGCCCTAGAGTTCGTACTAAAATAACACCTTAAGATACACATCAACCAAAACCCTAATGTCACCTAGATACTCCAATGTCACCACAAGTACCCATGGGCTTGATTATACGATATGCATCACACAATTTCAGATTCATCATGTTCAATCCAACACAAAGAACTTCAAAGAGTGCCCCCAAGTTTCTACCAGAGAGTCAAGACGAAAACGTGTGCCAACCCCTATGCATAGATTCCCATGGTCACGGAACCCGCAAGTTGATCACCAAAACATACATCAAGTGGATCAATAGAACATTCCATTGTCACCACAGATATCCCATCGCAAGACATACATCAAGTGTTCTCAAATTCTTAAAGACTCAATCCGATAAGTAAACTCCAAAGGGAAAAATCAATTCATCACAACTAGATAGAGAGGGGAAACACTCCATATGATTCATCTATATTAATAAAGCTCGCGGTACATCAAGATCGTGCCATCTCAAGAACACGAGAGAGAGAGATCAAACACATAGCTACTGGTACATACCCTCAGCCCCGAGGGTAAACTACTCCCTCCTCGTCATGGAGAGCGTCGGGATGATGAAGATGGCCTCCGGTGATGGTTTCCCCCTCCGGCAGGGTGCCGGAACGGGCTCCCGATTGGTTTTTCATGGCCCTGGAGGCTTGCGGCGGCGGAACTCCCGATCTAGGTTTATTTTCGGAGGTTTCTGTATTTATAGGAGTTTGTGGCGGCGGAAACAAGTCCAGGTGGGCCATGAGGAAGTCACAAGCCAGGGGGGCGCGCCCTAGGGGGGGGTGCCCCCCAGGCTTGTGGCCTCCTCGGTCACTTCCTGGCCCAGCTTTTTGCTCCACTATTTTTTATATTTTCCAAAAATATTCTCCGTAAATTTCCAGCTCATTCCGAGAACTTTTATTGCTGCACAAAAACAACACCACGGTAGTTCTGCTGAAAACAGCGTCAGTCCGGGTTAGTCCTAATAAAATCATACCAAAATCATATAAGATTATTGCAAACATGGCATGAATACTTCATAAATTATAGATACGTTGGAGACGTATCAGCATCCCCAAGCTTATTTCCTGCTCGTCCTCGAGTAGGTAAATGATAAAAGTAATAATTTATGAAGTGTGAATGCTACCCAACATGTTCATCATATTCTTTTCTTTTTCATATATCATGGACATTTGGACTTGTAAATGATTCAAAGCAATAGTCTAATTTTAACATAATGGCTTCAATACTCAAGCAAGTTAACAAGCAACCATGTCTTTCAAAATATCAACACTAAAGAAAGTTATCCCTAGCCCATCATGCTCAATCATTGATCCATTCATGAAACACACTCAAATATTAGCTATGCCCAATGCTCAAGTACGATCATAGTGCCCCCTAGTTGGTGCTTATAAGAGAAGATGGAGACTCAAAGCAAAAATAAAAAAATTGCATAAAGTAAATAGATAGGCCCTTCGCAGAGGGAAGTAGGGATTTGTAGAGGTGCCAGAGCTCAAGGTTTAAATTGAGAGAGAAAAATATTTTGAGTGGCATGCTTTTCCTGTCAACGAAAACGACGAAGTAGCTCACAACACTTTCCATGCTAGATAAATTATAGGCGGTTCCCAAACAGAAGAGTAAAGTTTTTACTCCCCCTCCACCAATCAATCACACTCCACGGCGAGCCAAATCCACGGGTACCGTCCATACCAACAACATTCCTGGGGGAGTTTTGTTTCATTATTTTTTTGATTTGATTTTGAGCATGGGACTGGGCATCCCGAATACCAGCCATTTTCTCGTGAATGATAGTGAATCAACACATATCATGAGAATAACACACCTAGCATGGAAAAATATTGGATACTCCGCACCGTTTCATGAGCGGTACGGGCACACAAAAGAGAAAATTTATTTTGAAGAGTTAGAGATGGCACATACAAATTTGCTTGGAACGGCATGGAAATACCGCATATAGGTAGGTATGGTGGACTCATAAGGCAAAACTTGGTTTAAGGATTTTGGATGCACAAGTAGTATTTCTACTTAGTACAAATTAAGGCTAGCAAATAGATTGGGAAGCAACCAAACCGAGGAACGAAAAATCACATAAGTGAGCATTGAGTCATAACTAACACCGAATAATGCACCACAAGTAGGATGTAACTTCATTGCATAACTATTGACTTTCGTGCATGCATAGGGAATCACAGACCTTAACACCAATATTCCTACTAAGCATAATTACTCACTAACATGACTCACATATTACTATCATCATGTTTCAAAACTATTACAAAGAATCAAGTTTAATTTGTCCCATGATCTGCATGAAAGTTTTTTATTATATCCTCCTTGGATATCTATCACTTTGGGACTAGTCTCATATATTGCTATTGCTTTTTGACAAGCTCAAACAAATTTAAGTGAAGCACATGAGCAAATGACAAGCTACTCTCAAAAGATATAAGTGAAGATCAATGAGTAGTCAAACAATTAAGTAGCTATGTGAGGACTCTCTCTCTCTCAATAAATATTTTCAGATCTGAATACTTTATTGAAACAGCAAACTAAACAAAAAATAGAACTCCAAGAATAGCACGCATCATGTGAACGAATAAAAATTTAGGCTCAACATAGGCAAACCGATAATTGTTGATGAAGAGAGGTGGGATGCGTAGCATCCCCAAGCTTAGATGCTTGAGACTTCTTGAAATATTTACTTGGGGTGCCTTGCGCATCCCCAAGCTTGAGCTTTTGTATCTCGTTCAATCCTCTCATATCCTGGTTTCACCTACTCTCAAAAACTTCATCCACACAAAACTCGAAAAGAACTCGTGAGATAGGTTAGTACACATAATAATAAATCAACTCTTTATGTACTGCCAAGACAAGTTGCACAATAATTTTCAAACATCATATACTGTTTACTATCATTTCCACAATTTATATCTACCAATATAGTCTATGGAAACTATAGGATAAGTAGATAACAAAACTATGACAGCAATCTGTCCAAACAGAACAGTCTGTAGCAATTTATGAAAACAGTGTACTTCTGTAACTCAAAAAATTATGAAAATTTAGGACATGCTATAAAATTTATATGACAACACTTTGTAAAAATTTCAGAAACTTTCCACGTTTCAGTAAAATATGAAAATTCAAACACTACAGCCAAAGTTTCTGTTTTTACACAGCATTCATCAAAACATGCAATGCAAGCATCCTAAGGCAATTCTTGGAACTTTTTATTGAAAAACAAGATTATAAATAACTCCTAACAGAGAACAACAAGATAATATGACGCTCCAAGCAAAACTCATATTATGTGACGAATAAAAATATAGCTCTAAGTAAGATATACCGATAGTGTTGAAGACGAAAGAGGGGATGCTTCCGGGGCATCCCCAAGCTTGGGCACTTGAGTCTTCCTTGGATATTGCCTTGGGGGTGCCTTGGGCATCCCCAAGCTTAGGTTCTTGTCACTCCTTATTCTCCTCATATCGGTGTCTCACCCAAAACTTGAAAACTTCAATCACACAAAACTTAACGGAACTTCGTGAGATGGGTTAGTATAATAAAGATAAATCATTCACTTAGGTAATGTCAAGACAAGATTCATAATTGTTTCCACATCATACCTACTGTATTCTATCATTCTTATAATTTATATCACTCAATATAAGCTATGGGAATACTAAAACAAGCAAACTATGCATGCAAAACAGAATCTGTCAAAAACAGAACAGTCTGTGAAGATCTGTAGTGTAACCATACTTCCCTGTCTCTAAAAATTCTGAAAAATTAGGAAAATCTAGGAAATTTGGATATCAATACTGTGTAAAAAATTCAGATCAAAATCACGTTCCAGTGAATTTACAAAATTCCTGTACTGAGATAAAAAGTTATTGTTTTTGCACAAAATCAAGTCAACTATCATCCACACTATCCCAAAGGCTTTACTTGGCACTTTATTGAAATAAAAGATACAAAACATGATTACTACAGTAGCTTAATCATGTGAACACACCAAAACAGAAGGTAAAAGTGTTGGGTTGTCTCCCAACAAGCGCTTTTCTTTAATGCCTTTTAGCTAGGCATGATGATTTCAATGATGCTCATATAAGAATAGTAGTTGAAACGTGCAAAAGAGCATCATGAATCTCATGACAAGCACATTTAAGTCTAACCCACTTCCTATGCATAGGGATTTTGTGAGCAAACAATTTATGGGAAGAAGAATCAACTAGCATAGGAAGGCAAAACAAGCATAACTTCAAAACTTTGAACACATAGAGAGGAAACTTGATATTATTGCAATTCCTACAAGCATATGTTCCTCCCTCATAATAATTTTCAGTAGCATCATGAAGGAATTTCACAATATAACCAGCACATAAAGCATTCTTTTCATTATCTACAAGCATAGCAATTTTACTACTCTCCACACAAGAAGATTTCTTCTCATGACTAATGGTGGGAGTATCATATGAAGCTCGGATACTAAAAATTGTTTCCACATTAAAAGAGCAATGTTCAGTAAAAGGATATTCAAAATTATGACAATAATTATCACTACTCTTTATAACATAGGTATCATCACAATAATCATCATAAGTAGCAACTTTGTTCTCATCATAGTCAATTGAAACCTCTTTCGAAATAGTGGAATCATTAATAAATAAAGTCGTGACCTCTCCAAATCCACTTTCACCATTATAAGAAGATTCAACACCCTCCAAAATAGTGGGATAATTATTATCTAAAGTTGACACTCTTCCAAACCCACTTTCATAAATATTGCAATCATCATAAATAGGGGGTAGGCTATCATCATAATAAATTTGCACATCAAAACTTGGGGGACTAAAAAGATCATCTTCGTTAAACATAGCATCCCCAATCTTGGGACAAACATTAATTGCAGCAAATAAATTCTCAAACATGTCATTCTCATCAAACATAGCATCCCCAAGGTTGTGGTTTTGCAAAACATAAGCATAATCACTCTCATCATTAATAGTCTGAATAGCACCAATCGTATAACAATTATTATCATCACAATTTTCTAAGTTGGTGCCAAAAAGATTTTCAAGATTATAAGGGGTGTCATTATTTGGGAGAGATACCTCTTTACCTTTACTTTTCCTTCTTTTCTTCTTCTTCAACACATTCTGTGTGGGTTTATTTAATTCCTCCAAGCTTCTTTTTGAAGAGATTGGTTGAATATGAAGCTCCTCCTCGTTACCTGATTCATCATAAGAAAAAATAGGAGGATATTGGGAAACCTCTTCCCCTTCATTAGTATTCTCTTCATCTTCTATTTGTTTCCTTGTCTTTATGTAATTGGCAATATAAGGATTCTCAATGCAATTTACCACGCAATACATATAGATTTCATTTAGATCAAAATCAATCATTTTCATGAGAACCCAAGCTGGTACATCCTTAGTTTTATGTTTCATTTCTTCATACCACAAAAATAGACTAAGTTCATTATGATGCTCAAGGGAAATGAGGCTATCACAATTTTTGGACACAATTCGATCATGAAATAATTCACATTGGAAATTAAAATGACCACTTTCATTGCAAAGTTCACAAGGACGGCGAGAAATATTAAGTCATTCAGCACAAACATATAGCCTCTCTTGCAACCATTTAGTTTCTAAATACTTATGCCTCTTACAAAATCTATCTTCCCTTCTAGGCATGTCTTCACAAACTCTATGCACTCCACAAAAATTGACATGCTTATAAGAAATCTTGTTATCATGACTAGTGCAATCATCATTAGTACTATGGATATTCAACGAATTCATACTAACAACATTGCAATCATGCTCATCACTCAAAGATTTAGTGCCAAACATTTTAATAACTTCTTCTTCTAACACTTGAGCACAATTTTCCTTTCCATCATTTTCACGAAAGACATTAAAAAGATGAAGCATATGAGGCAACCTCAATTCCATTTTTTTGTAATTTTGTTTTATAGACTAAACTAGTGATAAAACAAGAAACTAAAAGATTCAATTGCAAGATCTAAAGATATACCTTCAAGCACTCACCTCCCCGGCAACGGCGCCAGAAAAGAGCTTGATGTCTACTACGCAACTTTCTTCTTGTAGACTCGTGTTGGGCCTCCAAGCGCAGAGTTTTGTAGGACAGTAGCAAATTTCCCTCAAGTGGATGACCTAAGGTTTATCAATCCATGGGAGGCGTAGGATGAAGATGGTCTCTCTCAAACAACCCTGCAACCAAATAACAAAGAGTCTCTTGTGTCCCCAACACACCCAATACAATGGCAAATTGTATAGGTGCACTAGTTCGGCAAAGAGATGGTGATACTAGTGCAATATGGATGGTAGATATAGGTTTTTGTAAACTGAAAATATAAAAACAGCAAGGTAGCAAGTAACAAAAGTGAGCAAAAACGGTATTGCAATGCTTGAAAACAAGGCCTAGGGTTCATAATTTCACTAGTGCAATTTCTCTCAACAATACCAACATAGTTGAATCATATGTAAATCTCTCACACACGACAAAGAGTTCACTCCAAAGTCACAAATAGCGGAGAACAAATGAAGAAATTATTGTAGGGTACGAAACCACCTCAAAGTTATCTTTTCCGATCAATCTTATGAGCTATTCCTATAAGTGTCACGAACAGCCCTAGAGTTCGTACTAAAATAACACCTTAAGATACACATCAACCAAAACCCTAATGTCACCTAGATACTCCAATGTCACCACAAGTACCCATGGGCTTGATTATACGATATGCATCACACAATTTCAGATTCATCATGTTCAATCCAACACAAAGAACTTCAAAGAGTGCCCCAAAGTTTCTACCGGAGAGTCAAGACGAAAACGTGTGCCAACCCATATGCATAGATTCCCATGGTCACGGAACCCGCAAGTTGATCACCAAAACATACATCAAGTGGATCAATAGAACATCCCATTGTCACCACAGATATCCCATCGCAATACATACATCAAGTGTTCTCAAATCCTTAAACACTCAATCCGATAAGTAAACTCCAAAGGGAAAACTCAATTCATCACAACTAGATAGAGAGGGGAAACACTCCATATGATTCATCTATATTAATAAAGCTCGCGGTACATCAAGATCGTGCCATCTCAAGAACACGAGAGAGAGAGAGAGAGAGAGATCAAACACATAGCTACTGGTACATACCCTCAGCCCCAAGGGTAAACTACTCCCTCCTCGTCATGGAGAGCGTCGGGATGATGAAGATGGCCTCCGGTGATGGTTTCCCCCTCCGGCAGGGTGCCAGAACGGGCTCCCGATTGGTTTTTCATGGCTCTGGAGTCTTGCGGCGGCGGAACTCCCGATCTAGGTTTATTTTCGGAGGTTTCTATATTTATAGGAGTTTGTGGCGGCGGAAACAAGTCTAGGTGGGCCACGAGGAAGTCACAAGCCAGGGGGGCGCGCCCTAGGGGGGCGCCCCCAGGCTTGTGGCCTCCTCGGTCACTTCCTGGCCCAGTTTTTTTCTCCAGTATTTTTTATATTTTCCAAAAATATTCTCCGTAAATTTTCAGCTCATTCCGAGAACTTTTATTTCTGCACAAAAACAACACCACGGTAGTTCTGCTGAAAACAGCGTCAGTCCGGGTTAGTCCTAATAAAATCATACCAAAATCATATAAGATTATTGCAAACATGGAATGAATACTTCATAAATTATAGATACGTTGGAGACGTATCACCCGCCTGTCCTTCCTTGCGTCACCCTTGACTCCTGAAGTGGGGCCTTGCATAGAGATCTCCGCCACTCCGGAGGGGGCCTCAGGAGGCCCATCCCTTGCCGGTCTTGATGCTGCTCCTCCTCACGAGCCTAGGGCCCTCGCGAGGGCTTTGCCTTGAGTGGGGCCGCGCCTGGCTGTGTTTGGTTGGTGAAGTGGGCCATGCCCTGGGCCGCAGGCAGGCAGGTCTGGGTACCCCCGTTCCCAGAACGCCGACAGTAGCCCCCGGGCCCAAGGCGCACTCGAGCTGACTTCCGGGCAAAGCCTTGAGGATGGCCCGAAGCGCCGCGGGCCCCAATCGCCTGTGGGCCAGGCTTTACATGTGTCGAATGCCCTAACGGCGATGCCCCCGCTCCCCGGGGGTGTCCGGAACCGCTTCCAGTCAAACTGACACGACGCCCGGGTGCTGCGCCAGCCATCATTGCTTCCTCTTGAATGCTGCCGCCGCTTCGTGTCACGCGGACGTGACCCTTCAGAGACCGCACGCGCCCGGGAACGTGAGGGGACGCAGGGCGGCCCTTGGCTGTATATAAGCTGGCGAGGGCGAGAAAACGCTCATTCACCTTCGTCTTCTTCGCCTCCCCATCTCCAATCTGTTGCTCCCCCAGTCATGGCGTCGATGAGGAAGTTCTCTGCTGCTGAGAAGGGAAAGGCCTCCGGGGAGGGTCCTGCTGCTCCGCCGCCCAGGAGGGGCCGCGGTCGCCCTCGGAAGTACGACGCGACGCCGACGGCGGTCCCCAGCGAGCGCGGCCATGGTTCTGCGCGCCCTGGGATCACCATAGGCGGCCGCGGTTGGGCGTCGTCCAGCGGGGGCGGCCGTAGTGGCCGCGGCGGTGGCGGCCGAGGTGGGAGGTCGGCGGTGGCCACCCGGCTGCCGCGCCCGCGGCTCCACTCGGCTGACACGGCCCAGGAGTTCGTGATGTGGGCGGAAAGGCCGGAGGCCGCCTGGTTCCAACTCCCGAACTTCTTCGCGGGGGTGCTGCCGGCCGGAGGGCCCGCCGGCCTATGGCTGCAGGCCGACGGTTGCTGCAGCGCAGCGTCTTGGGTGGAGGTCGAGGTCACTCCCGGAGGCTACGTGTACTTGAACCGCAGGTGGCAAGCATTCGCCCGCGCTCGTGGCCTAAAGGGGAGGCGCACCCTCCACTTCAAGTACGACGGGGAGGCGATGCTCTTCGTCAAGATCTTCGGGGAAGAGGGTGAGCGCCTGGGGTGCTGCCCGGAAGATGTCGGCCGCGTCGATCTTGGAGATGAGCTTGCCATTCACGATGGGCGCCGCGCCTCCAGCAGCAGTGACACCCCCGCCGAAGGAAGCCCGAGCGACAGTAGCTACGACGCGCCGCCACGCCGACGCACCCGGGTCTCGAGGGGTAGCCAGCCGCCGCGGCACCGCTCTTCCGCTCCAGGGGATTCTGTCCTGACGCGCTTCCACGGGGCCGTGAAGGAGGAGGAAGACACCGACTGAGCGCCGGTGCGCCGATGCCGGGGCTCCTGAGGCGGCAGCCCCCGTGCGGCTGTTCACTTTCTTTCTCCTCCTCTTCTCCTGCACCTGTAATCCAAGAACTAAGGGAGGCCCTGTGGGTCGTGTAACGCACTCGGGCGCCTGCCCCCTTTTATCAGTACCTTCTGCATTCTGTTAGCTGGAATTTCCTTCCGCTCGTGGTTCGGGTACTTAGCTCGACATGCTCGCGGTAGGCTTCTCGGTTATGGAGGCACGGCTGTTGCGCTTGGAGGGTCCGTTCGCCTGGCGGGCTTCTTCTTCTTGCGAGTGAGGTGGGTTGGGAGCTCTGTCGGTGCTCTATGTCTGTAGGTCCCAGTCCCGCACATTTCCCTACCATCGCAAGGTATGGCCAGTTCACCTGGACGCCCCTCACGAGGTGAGGCCCCGACACCCTTGATGCCGACCGGAAACCAAGGACGACCTCAAGGGGCTAGTGGCTTTTCGACCGGTAAGGCTATTGAGGCGCGATGCTCAGGAGCCCCCTTCGACACTCAAGCAGCTCTACGTCAGCAGGTCCCAGTCCCGCACATCTCCCCACCACCGTTAGGTACGACCGAAAACCAAGGACGCATTTCACGGGGCGAGGCCCCGACACCCCTGGTGCCGACCGGAAACCAAGGACGACACCAGGGGGTCGAGTGGCCTTATGACCGGTAAGGCTCCTGAGGCGCGATGCTCAGGAGCCCCCTTAGACGTTCAAGCGGCTCCCGAAAATTCTGCTCCCTGCCCCGGGGAGGGCAGACTTCTTGAGTCTTTCTGGGGCTCCGAGTTGTCGTTCAAGTAGCCCTACGTCGGGAGGTCCCAGTCCCGCACATTTCCCCACCACCGTTAGGTACGACCGGAAACCAAGGACGCACGTCACGGAGCGAGGCCCTGACACCCCTGATGCCGACCGGAAACCAAGGACGACACCAGGGGGTCGAGTGGCCTTATGACCGGTAAGGCTCCTAAGGCGCGATGCTTCAGGAGCCCCCTTAGACGCTCAAGTTGTTGCAAGAAAAATTAAAATTTTCTTTCCTTTCCAAGGTGGCACGTCGGGCCGTGAATGGAGCCCCCAAGCGAGTACGAGACGATACGTGCCTGCTGACTCATCCGTGAGTACCATGTGAGGATCCGGGCGCCAAGGCCTTGGCAAGGTGTAAGCACCGTGCCCCCCAGCCCCCGCTCGCGGGGTACGAGGAGGAAGGGAGCAGGCGAGTGCTTGACTCGAGGAGAGAAAAACCAACATGAAAAACGGCGATGAAAACAAATCTTTGACCCTTTCCTTTAAAACATGATTTGAAAAAAAAAGACCCCGAGTTTAGTTTCAAGGCTGGCAAATCCAAACACGAGAAAAGAAAATAACGGCCGCGTCCGGCGCCTAAACTAGTCTTCGTCTTCCCCCAGCGCTGAGCGTAGGGCATCCATGTTGCATGGGCATAGCCATTGATGGGCAGTGTTGACTTCTCCGCCAGCTCTAGGCTGTGGCTGCCACATTGCGTGGGAGGAACCCCTCCGCGTCCTCGGGGGGCGCCGGGCATATACAGCCCACTCATTATTACGTGAGAGTGTCACGGGTAGAACTTCCGGAGGTGCTGGATGTTCCAGGCGTTCTGGATGGGGACCCCGTCCTGAGTCTCCAGGTGCACGGCGCCAGGCCTGGAGACATTGACGACCTTGAACGGGCCCTCCCACATGGGTGAGAGCTTGTGCAAACCTTCCCTGGAGAGAACCCGCCTCAGGACGAGGTCTCCGACTTCAAGGGTCCTGGAGCGGATGTTGCGGCAGTGGTAGTGCCGCAGCGCTTGCTGATACCACGCAGCTCGGAGCAAGGCCCGACGACATGCCTCCTCTCCAAGGACGAGGTCCGTTCCCCGCGCAGCATCCTGACGCTCCTCGTCGAATGCCAAGACCCGCGAGGATCGGTGCTTGATCTCATGGGGGAGGACAACTTTGGCTCCGTAGACGAGGAAGAACGGTGTCTCGCCGGTGGGCTTAGTTGGGGTGGTGCAGATGGACCATAACACCGACTGAAGCTCATCGACCCAACCCCTGCCGTAGGCTTGAAGCTTCTTCTTGAAGCTCCTTGCCTTGAGGCCCCGCATGACCTCTGCGTTGGCGTGCTCCGCCTGGCCATTGCTCCGGGGGTGGGCCACCGAGGCGTAACATATCTGCGTTCCAAGGTTAGCACAATAGGTCTTGAAGAGGTTACTTGTGAACTGCGAACCGTTGTCGGTGATGATGCGGTTGGGGATGCCGAAGCGGCTCACGAGGCCCTTGATGAACTTGACGGCCGACCCGGCAGGGATGGTGCGGACTGGCTCCACCTCCGCCCATTTGGTGAACTTGTTGATGGCGACGTAGAGGTAGCGGTACCCGCCCGCTGCTCGCAGGAAGAGCCCCACTATATCTAGCCCCTAGACCGCAAAGGGCCAGGAGAGTGGAATGGTCTGGAGGCCCTGCGCGGGTTGGTGAACCTGCTTGGCATGAAACTGGCAGGCCTCGCAAGACCGAACCAGCTCGATGGCGTCGTCAAGCGCCGAGGGCCAGTAGAAGCCCGATCGGAACGCCTTCCCTGCAAGCGTGCGTGAAGAAGAGTGATGCCCGCAGTCTCCTCCGTGGATGTTGGCCAGCAGCTCGCACCCTTGCTCCTTGGAGATGCACCGCAGCGCGACGTCGTTCGGGCGTCTACGGTACAAGTCGCCGTCTTGCAAGCAGTAGGCTGTGGCTTGTCGGGCTACGCGCTCCGCGTCTTCCTCCTTTTCCGGTAGCGTGCCGTGAAGCAGGTACGCCCTGAACTCTTGCATCCAGCTGTCGGCCTGGGGCTCCAAGGCCAGGAGCAGTCGGGCTCCTGAAGCCTGGCCACAGTCCGGAGCCCCCGATGGTAGTGCTGGGGGGAGCTCCTCACTTTGTGGCGCCGGGCCTTCGGTAGGTGGTGTCGCGGAGGGTTTGAAGAGCCGCTCCTCGAAGACGCCTGGCTCCTGAGGTTCGCGGCGCGAGGCCCTCTTGGCGATGTCATCGGCTTCCTTGTTCGCGCTGCGCGGGATGTGCTGCAACTCCAAGCCCTGAAAGCATTTTTCGATCTTACGTACCTCTTCCAGATACGCCTCCATGTGCTCGTCCTTGGGCGTGTACTCTTTGTTGGAGAAGTTGACGAGGAGCTGGGAGTCGCCCATGACGGTGAGGCACCGAACCCCCAAGGCCGCCGCCGCCTTGAGGCCGGCGATGAGGTCCTCGTACTCCGCGATGTTGTTGGAGACCTTCTCTCCATGCCGGAAACAGAGCTGCACAGCATAGCTGAGCTTGTCTCCTGCCGAGGAAGTGAGTACGACCCCGGCTCCCGCTCCTTTGCGTGTGAACGCCCCATTGAAATGCATGGTCCAGCCTTCGGGTGCTTCATCGCCGGGGACGAGGGACTGGCTCCCCTCTAGGCCCCGGTCCGGGGCGTCTGTCCACTCCGCCACGAAGTCCGCTAGGGCTGCCCCTTTGATGACCCTGGTCATGCTGAACTCTATGTTGAAGGCCTGCAGCTCGATGTTCCATTCGGCAACTCTCCCCACCGCGTTGGGTTTGTGCAGGATCTTGTCCAAGGGGTAAGCGGAGACGACCTTGATGGGATGCCCCTGGAAGTAGTGACGCAGTTTTCTTGAGGCAACAAGGAGCGCCAGGAGGAGCTTCTGCTGCATGGGGTAGCGCGAGCACGCGTCCCGCAGCACCGTACTGACGTAGTACACCGGGTGCTCGACGAGGGTGAGGTCTCCCGTGGTGTCCTGCTCCGTGGCAAGCCCAAGGGGCCTGGGCGCCTCGGGGGCCGTTGGCGTTGAGGGGGCCTCGTGAGGGTCGAGCGCCTCAGGGGCCGCCGGAGCGGCCTGGGCTTCAGGTGCCCCAGCTTGAGGAGGAGCGGGCTCCTGTTGAACGTGCGAGACCCCTGGCTGCATGTGCGGGGGCCCACCGGTGCCTTTCGATGCGGTGCGTGTGCCGGCTCGCTCTTCCCTGACTACCACCAACGCAGCGTTGGCGGAATGGGGGGTGGCAGCCAGGTATAACAACAAGGGCTCCCGAGGGCGAGGTGCTACCATCACTGGTGGGCTTGTGAGGTATCGCTTGAGTTCCTCGAAGGCGGCGTCGGCCTCCGGGGTCCACTCGAAAGGGCCCTTCCTTTTCATGATCTTGAAGAACGGCAAGGCCCGCTCACCGAGCTTGGAGATGAAGCGCCCCAGGGAGGTCATGCATCCCGCCAATTTCTGCATTTCCTTGAGGGTTTGGGGCGCGCTCATCTTGTTTATGGCCTTGATCTTCTCCGGGTTCGCCTTGATTCCCCGGTGCGACACCAGGAAACTGAGCAACTTGCCCGAGGGGACCCCGAAGACACACTTTTCGGAGTTGAGCTTCAGGTTTACCTCCCTCAGGCTGGCGAATGTCTCCTCCAAGTCCTCGACCAAGGTCTTGGCCGCCCTGGACTTGACCACGATGTCATCGACGTAGGCTTCTGCATTCCTCCCGATTTGCGTCCCCAGGGCGATGTGCATCAGCCGCTGGAAGGTTGCCCCAGCGTTCCGCAGCCCGAAGGGCATGCACGTGTAGCAGAACACCCCACACGTGGTGAGGAAAGCCGTCTTCTCGACGTCCTCCACCGCCATTTTGATCTGGTGGTAACCTAAGAAGGCATCCAGGAAGCACAGGAGGTCGCACTCCACGGTGGAGCCCACGATCTGGTCGATGCGCGGCAGTGGGAATGGGTCCTGGGGACAGGCTTTGTTGAGGCTCGTGAAGTCGACGCACATACGCTCCTTCCCGCACTTCTTTGGGATGACCACCGGGTTGGCCACCCACTCTGGGTAACGCACCTCCCGGATAACCCCTGCCTCCTTCAACTTGCCGACCTCCTGAGCGATGAATGCTTGCTTCTCCGGAGCTTGGCTCCTTGCCTTTTGCTTCACCGGGCGCGCGTTCGGGCACACCATGAGGTGGTGCTCGATTACGTCCCTTGGGACCCCCACCAAGTCGGAGGCGCTCCACGCGAATGCGTCCTTATTCGCCCTGAGGAAGGCCACCAACGCCTCCTCTTGGTCTTGAGGCAGGTCGGCGCCGATGGTGAAGGTAGGGCCCAGGTTTTCTTCGTCCACCGGTACTTGCTTCGTCTCCGCCCGATTCTGGGAGAACAGCTGCTTCTTCTTTACAGGCGCGACGTCGGGGACAACTCCGGGGTCCTCTGCGGCCTGCGCTGCGCCCCCGGCACTGGTGCGCGCCGCGGCCGCGGCCGTGTAGGAGAGCTTGAGCACGTGGGACGCGTCCTTGACATCTCCCACAATGGTGAGGACACCGCCGCTCCCGGGCATCCTGACGACGTTGTAACCCGGGTGCGTTGCCGCCATGAACTGGGCAAGGGCGGGGTAACCGAGTATCGCGTTGTACGGGAGGTGGATGTGGGCGACGTCGAAGTCGACCTGCTTGGTGCGGAAGGTGGAGCGGGTGCCAAAGGTGACGGGGAGGCGCACCCGCCCCATGGGGACGACGGACCCGCCGACCACTCCAGAGAAGGGCCTTGAAGGTGCGAGCTGATCACGGGGTAGCTGCAGCGCGTCGAAGGCCTCCACGGAGATGACGTTGAGGCCGGCGCCACCGTCGATGAGGATCCTGGAGACAGCCACGCCGCGTATGGTCGGCGTGCACAACATGGGGAGCGTCCCAGCGGCCGATGTCGTTCGGGGGTGGTCGTCGGGGCCGAAGGTGATGTCGATCTCCGGCCATACGCGGTGCACCACGGGCTCGGGCCGCGGCCGAACCACTCCCACATGGCGTAGGAATCGCTTGACATGGCGGCCGGAGGATCGCGCTTGCGACCCGCCGAGAATGCAGGCGACCGCGGAGGCGGCCCCACGCGTCCAAACGCCGTCTCGCGCCGGGGATCGGCCGCCGTCGCCAATCACGCCCGCCATGGAGTTGCTGAGTCGGGGCTCGGCCTTCGCCGCAAGCGGGGACGCTCCCACACGCCCCCTACCTGGTGCGCCAAATGTCGGATTTCGGGCTCCGCAAAACCCTTAAGATTCGAACATAGGGGCGTGTGCGAAGATCCCCAGCGGCTTCGCCCAACCTAGCTCGCTACTCAATGAACACAGCAACAAACTCGCACGATGACGAGGAAGAAGATGAACACGACAGTTTACCCAGGTTCGGGCCGCTGCGAAGCGTAATACCCTACTCCTGCTTTGGTGGATTGCCTCTCGAGGAGGTGGGGTGGATGAACTAGTACAGTGTTTTAGAGCCTCGTGAGGGCTCTCCTTGTGGTGTTCGAGGCCCTCTGTGGCTCGGTGATGGATGAGTGGAGGAATGGATTCCGGATTCCTCTCTACGGCGCAGCCTACCCTCTATATATAGCGGTGGCTCCGGTCCTGTTCCCTTATCGCACTGGCGGGAAGGGATCCCACAACGGCCAATTTTGAAGGGGGACAGGAGTACGTGCCCGCCTTGCCCAAAAGCGGTCTTCGCCTGCAAAGTAGCTGTCGACGGCGCAGGGATGGGCTCAGCGATGACATCCTCCCTGTGGGGCTGGTGGTTGTGGTCTTGTTGCACCGGAATGGAAACCTTTGGGGGTGCTTTGGGAACCCGCGTACGTCCTTGCTCCCTTTGCACTAAAAGGGAAACTGTGCCGCCTGGCGCGCTGGCGCCCGCGTGTCCTTCCTTGCGTCACCCTTGACTCCTGAAGCCGGGCCTTGCATAGAGATCTCTGCCGCTCCGGAGGGGGCCTGAGGAGGCCCATCCCTTGCCGGTCTTGATGCTGCTCCTCCTCGCGAGCCTAGGGCCCTCGCGAGGGCTTTGCCTTGAGTGGGGCCGCGCCTGGCTGTGTTTGGTTGGTGAAGTGGGCCATGCCCTGGGCCACAGGCAGGCAGGTCTGGGTACCCCAGTTCCCAGAACGCCGACAAATTTTTACATGAAATTGCTAGGGAGGAATTATAGGCTAGTCCTTTTATTTTGGCCGATTCCAAAAGATGTTGTGCCCATAGATGAGCAACGGCTCACCGCGATCGCTGGATGTTTGCGGCCACTGGCTTCGGACTCTAGAACCGGTCCCATCTTTGACTATGCAGGAAGGAGAGGAGGCTTCCCACGGAGAGATCCTGGAGCAAAGAACAGGGGAAGGTTGAATTTGACCGTATTCAGATTTCCAAATCGTATATAAAGGGGAGAGGGGAACCTTTACCTAGTTGATGTGGAAGATGACGCTGCCAGCCGTAGCGCGAATCCAGAGAGCAGTTGCCGCCGCCGCCGAGGCAGTCGTTGCTTGGCTGCAGTTCCCTCACAAACCGATCGCCCGAGTTGGCTAGATCCAGTGATCCCCGCATCGCGCGTGGCTGGATCGAGCCATGACCTTCGATCGACCCCGTTGGCCTTCCTTCTGCCAGTGACGGAGCCCGAATCGGGAGCAGCTGGATCCAGCCATGACCTTCGATCGATTTGGTTGACCTTCCCTTTGCCAGCGACCATGCACTTTTTATTGGATGTTAGCGATCCAGCGCTCAGGTTAGCGACCTGGCCAGCACCCTCTGTTGGTTAGATGGCCTGCAGAACAGGCCCAATTCACCACGATGCTTCGTTTCGGCTCCCGGAGTAGCATCCATAGGACAGTTGGGCCTGTAGTTAACATATACGTGTACACATAGCTGTAGATTCAACGGCCAGAAATTATCAGATCGTGAAACGGACGGCCAGGAATTCAAATCGTAGTGAGGGTTCCGTTTAGGTTCAGTTTTACTGTCCTTAATTCATTTAAAACCGTGAGGAATCTCAACAAATATTCAACATATAAAAGTTGCGTCTATTACACAGCTTTCCAACGCCGTATCGCACGCCTCGTTCCGACAAACGGTTAAAAACTGGAGCGAAAAACGTACCAAAAAATTAGTAAAATTTGAAAAACAGAATTACGGTTTTTAGTAAAGTTGAAATTAATCTCAAACCGTAAGTATCGTTTGCTTCATTCCGACGATATCTTTCCGACGCCGTATCGTTTGCTTCATTCCGACGAGTGGTTTACAAAAAAACGCGAAAATACGCTCGCTGACACTCGTCGGGCGGCCACCGTTTTCGAAACTGGTCTTAAACGGCGAGGAATCCCAAAAAGTGTTCAATATGGCGAAGTTGCGTATTTTCCATAGCTATCCAATGGTATATTATATGCATTCTTCTGACAAACGGTTTAGAAACTGGAGCGAAAACGGTGCCGAAAACACACGTGCAGTTTTTTCTGCTAACATTACAGTGCTCATTTGATAGGGATGCAGTGCACTCGCGTTAACCGTGCAGCTCGGAAGTGTTGTCAGAATAGACGGTCTGTGTATATATATATATATATATAATTTTGATCATGATGAACCAAATGCATAGGATAAAATTTCTGATGGAATTCCAACTTCAGTCGGTTTCAATCCGATGTACCGGTATCATCCAATAGCCTATATCAAATCAATAACATTCCCTCCAAAGATAAAGGGAAAATCTTCTTCTTAACACCATCCTCGGATAAACATGCAAGCTTAAATAATCCACAAATTTCATCTATATAGATGAAGTGCATATCGTGGTGTTTTGTTCCATCTCCTGCATAAGGATTAGCAAGCAGTTTCTCTAACATAACCGAAAGAATTTCATAGTAAACATTTTCAGTAGGTTGAGGAGCGGCTTTTGCCACTTCCGGACGAGGTGAAGATACCCGAACAAGCCCCTCAAAGGATTATCCTCCATAAACAAGCAACGGTAAATTTCAGCACGTAACAAAAATGTTTCCTTACCAAATTCCACTTACCAAAGGCGCTTCACTTCCCGGCAACAGCGCCAGAAAAGTGTGTTGATGACCCACAAGTATAGGGGATCAATCATAGTCCTTTCAATAAGTAAGAGTGTCGAACCCAACGAGGAGCAGAAGGAAATGACAAGTGGTTTTCAGCAAGATATTCTCTTCCTATGCTGTAAGTAGCAGTGGCAGATAGTTTTGTAGCAAGACAATTTGTAACAAGTAAAAAGTAATAATAGTAAGAAAGGTGCAGCAAGGTGGCCCAATCCTTTTTGTATCAAAGGATAAACCTGAAAATTCTCTTATATAAAGTAAAGCGCTCTCGAGGACACATGGCAATTTCCGTCTAGTCACGTTCATCATGTTTAGTTGATTCACGTTCTGTACATTGATAATTTGATATGTGGGTGAACCGGTGCTAAGGTGCTACTCTTAATTGAACAAGCAACCCACTTATGATTACCCCTCTCACAAGCATCCACAACTACGAAAGAAGAATTAAGATAAATCTAACCATAGCATTAAACGTGTGGATCCAATCAGCCCCTTACGGAACAACTCATAAACTAGTGTTTAAGTTTCTGTCACTCTCGCAACCCATCATCTAATTATCATTCCCCAATGCTTTCCTCTAGGACCAAATATGGTGAAGTGTCATGTAGTCGATGTTCACACGACACCATTAAAGGAAGAGAAATATACATATCATCAAAATATTGAATGAATACCAACATCACTTGATTACTTATAACAAGACTTCTCCCATGTCATTGAGAACAAAAGTAACTACTCACAAATCATATTCATGTTCAAGACTAGAGTTGTATTGAATATCATTAAGGATCTGAACATAAAATCTTCCACCAAATAAACCAACTAGCATCAACTACAAGATGCAATCAACCCTACTAGCAACCAACATGTACCAATATGAGGTTTTGATACAAAGATTGAATACAAGAGATGAACTAGAGTTTGAGATGAGATGGTGCTGGTGAAGGTGGTTATGAAGATTGCTCCTCCCACGATGGAGGAAGTGTTAGTGATGATGATGGCTTCGATTTCCCCCTCCCGGAGGGAACTTTGCCCCACTGAATAGCTCCATTGGAGAGCAAAAGTGATCATGTCCAAGTTCTGCCTCGAGATGGCGGCGCTTCGTCCTGAAAGTGTCCTCCTGACTTTTTTCTAGGTCAAAACCCTTCATATAGCAGAAGAGGGGCATCGGAGACCGCCTGTGGGCCCCACAAGGTAACAAGGCGTGCTGATGGGGGTGGGTACGCCCTATTGCCTTCTGAGAAACAGGTGGCCACCCTCCGTAACTTCTTTGCTCTAGTATTTTTTATATATGCCAAAAATATCTCCAGGAAGTTTCACGTCATTTGGAGTTAAGTAAAATAGGTATCTTAGATGTAGCCTTTTCAGGTCCAGAATTCAGGTTGCATGTAATGTTCCCATCCGTGCAAACCTTGTAAATCCAGAGAGAAAAGGCATTGAAGTTGTATCATTAAGTGGAATAATGCCCAAAAACAATGTAAATAATGGTAGGAAATCATGATGCAAAATGGACGTATCAGGACCGTGAAGTGTATACCGATCACCGCTGATAGTAAGGCTTAGTACGGTAACATGGATCATATCCTTGGGGATTCATGAGGTATAGTAATTAAACACCAAATGATTTTGTCTGATATTATCATCTTAATTATTGAGGCAACCCTGCGAGATGGATAGGGCCTTCGGTAGGACAACAGATTCTTGATGCAAGACTCGTGCCAGTCAAGATGTTATTTGGACATATTCCCCAGTCCGATACAAAGCAAGCACCTCTTGATGGGTGAACTCCTGAGCACAAACTAACATCATTTTTTATCCCAATGCAAATACATGGTTGTAAGCATTAAGACCCCATCCCCATACCTTCTTTTTATTATAATTGTTTGAATCACTATTTGCTTGCTGATCCAGTGAAAAGCTGGATTTGACACTTCGGCAAAAGTTTGCTAGAGACCATTGCTTCAAGGGAATGTTCCTCTCGTGGGTACCTCTGGGGAAATAGGTGTGGGATAACCTTTCTTGTTTGATTACCGGATCAATAAAAAGGACATATCAGCCATCACGCGCCTCGAGCTGCATCGAGTTGCCACTCAGGGCTACCGACTAGATACAGATTTTGCCCCAATTTGCCGTGTCTAATATTCTTTGATGGGCAAACACATGCCGACAGCCATCCCATCCCTCACGGAGGCGGACGAGTATGTTTTGTCCCTTTTCTCCTCCATGGTCTGGGTTCCCTATCCACCCTTTTCTCTGAGGCTTGCTCGAGTTCTATGGGATCCAACTCCATCATCTTACTCCCAACTCGATATTGCACATCGCGGGATTCGCCGCCTTCTACAAAATGTACCTCGGCTGCAAAGCACACTTCGGGATATGAAGGAAATATTTTTGCGTGATGCGTGTTCTTGAGATGGGAAATTACTTGAAGTAGGAGCCATCAAAGTATATAGAATAGCTGGGACCAGATACCCCACCGGCACCCCCCGTGAAGACGACACACGGGCATACAAGTGGTTCTACATGGCTGATGTTCCTCTGCATGACCCAATTCGGTCCGGGCTTCCCCCTTCTCCTCGGACCTTCCAAAGAAGCGTTTTTCCTGGAGACCACAGAGCATTGCTCAGAAGGACGACACCGACATGGCTTGTCTCGCAGCTAAAGTGAAGTGCCTGACCAGCACCGGTCTAACTATTATAGATGTGACGGCAACAACGATCATCCGAAGAGTCCAATCTCTTCGGTGATGCTAGCATCTGTTGTGTATGTACAACGGGATAGACGACGCCACCCGATCAATTCAAAAATACTCCAAAATGATGTGGCCCTAGCCAGCATATACAAGGGATAAGCCACAGATTTTTCCAAGCAAAGATTCATAGATGGCCTGTCTCATAGTAATCCAGGCGACATAGTAAGTCCTTTGAAACTTCTTCCTTTATCCGAGCAGCTCGTCCTGTTGGTTCTAAACAATCATTATGCTCATCCAGGGATGGAGGCACTAGGTCGAGACATTGAAGTGTCCGGCGCCCGAGCCAAGGACATATCATCGTGACGACGACCCCATCTTCCATGAAGGCGAGGAAATATCCACCATATACGAGGGGGGGCATTTTATCAAGAGTGCTTTGACGGCTCTGATACGTCTCCAACATATCGATAATTTTTTATTGTTCCATGCTATTATATTATCAAACTTGGATGCTTTATATGCAATTATATGTTATTTTTTATTATTTTTGGGAACTAACCTATGGACCTAGTGCCTTGTGCCAGTAGCTGTTTTCAGCCCGTTTTTGGTTTTCCATGACATCAGTACCAAAGGAAGTCCAAACTATACAAAACTTTTTGACAATTTTTTCTTGACAAAAAGACCCTAGAAGCTTCAGGAGGAGAGTAGATGTGAAGCGAGGAGATGATAGGGTATGCCCAGGGAGGTAGGCACGCCCTGATGCCTTGTGGGCCCCTCGTGGCTCCGTTTGACCTAATTCCACCTCCATAAAATCTCTAAAATCGGCAAACCAACAAAGATCCGCCCGAAACACTTTTTCCGCCTTCATAATTCTCTGTTCCAACGGAGCTCATCTGGAGACCTTTTCTGGTACTCTGCCAGAGGGGGAATCGATCATGAAGGCCTTCTTCATCAACCTTGCTGCCTCCATGATGATGTGTGAGTAGTCCACCATAGATGTCACACCCAAAATGCGAGAAAATACCAATGGAGGCACGAGGGCCATGCAAAAGGCTTGAAGCGCATCTCGAAACGCTTTGCAAGAATAATATCATCATAGTACATGTAAGGAACAGATGAGTATATGGATTGGCTTACACTCGCCACATGCTATACCGTTCATTATTCAAATACGAAACATGCATACCATCATCATCCAGAAGAGCAGGGTCCAACCTTGAACGAAATCAAACGAAAAAGATGATATCATCAAGCAATCCCAGAGTGCTGACCAAGGCCTCCCTCTCTACTCGTCGAGGTAAGTCATGTACATCCTTCCACGTTCTTCATAGGACTCCCACTTGAGTGCCGAGGCATCATCATTGACAAGACCATCTGTACCTGTACCTATGGTGTTGTAGTAATTTGTGAGCCACGGGGACTGATCAATCATATTAGCCGGGGAACCGAAATTATCCAAAATTATAGGTGGGATATGATTGAGTCGTGAGGTTGCAGCAGCACTAAGCAATTTATTGGCTAACTTACGAGTACAAGAATAATAAGAGTGGTCTACGCATGACATTCATTTTCTACACATGACCAAGAAATGATCCTGAATACCTACTTATGATCAAGCATAACCCCATCGTGTTCTCTTCCTGAATTCCCTCGAAAAGAGACGATCATGGTTACGCACATGGTTGGTGTGTTTTAATTGGATTTACTTCAAGTTTTCTATTACTGGGTATTACAAAATTTCCAAGTTGCCACATAACCGTGGGCACGACATTCAGAACGATTTAACCCCGGATGGGTGCTCCAACTTATCAATCACAAACTAGCCACAAGCCACGGTAAAAACCTGAACCACGAGATAGCCCATAGTATCCATGGAATCTAGGTGCACAAGACGTTCGTTAAAGGTAAAACAAAATCAGCAAGACCTCCCGACGTGTCGACAAACCCGATAGGAGCCGACGTATCTCGTTCTAAGGGCACTACCAGATTGGCTAAATTTCCGGCTGGCACATCCGTTGGTGGCCCCAGCTACTGCCATTTTGGACGAACACTCATGAGGAACACTGGCCCGGGTGGTTGATTAATTATCCAATGGGGTGATCATTCCCTGTGCAAGTTTTATTAGTTATTGAGCAAACAGTACCAATGTTAGGCCTTGTCGGAAGAGTTTTATCCCAAAACGAAAATCAAGGGGGGTCCCCATAACAACCCCAAGCACGTTAGGAGCGCTCAATATGGAACATAACACCGGTACTCGGAAACTAATGCAAAAAGAGTGGAACAAAACACCAAGCAAAACACCAAGCCTTCCACCCTTTACCAATATATAGATGCATTAAATTAAACAGCAAGAATAATATGTGATATCCCAAGATATCGATGTTTCACATGGATCCACTTGCACCTGCAACTAGCAACGCTATAAGAGGGGCTGGGAAAGCGCTAACTTAGCCAAACAATAGTTTGCTAGGATGTCGAGGGTTAGAGGTTTATCATGGCATGTGGGGAGACTTGACAAACAAGTGGTAGGTAATGACACATAGCAACAGTAACTGGAACTAGGAAAGTAAAGATAGTAGCTGTATCCGGGGTAATGATAATCTTTCCTTGAGGTTCTTCAGTTGGATAACAAGCTTGCTCCTCGAAAACGTTCTCGAAAAGTTCCCCGAACTCAGACTCGTCACTCAGAACTACCTACGAGAAAGAATTACATCCAATAAACATACAACCAAGGCATAATGCACAATCGAGAATGATGCATGAACAAGTTAATATATTTATCATGGCATTCCTAGGCTAGACATATTAAATGAAGTCTTGATCCTTGTGGAGCCTGGATCAAGTGACACTTCATATGCAACTTATTAGGGTTTTAGCATTCTGGAAAGAACAGCAACATGAGTTATTTTTATATGCATGAACGTGGCAAAAATGTATTCTATACATGAAATCATTGCAAATGCATATAAAGATCGTTGCCATCGGAGTTACGGATCCCTCGGGGTACTCATGACAAGATACAGATGTAAATGGTGAGAGATCAGGATTTGAGAGAGGCTAGGGGCAATTTATTGGTATTCCAAGTATGCCAATGGATTGTAAATAAAATTTTAGATGGAATGGATATAAATATCATGAAACTCCAATGCATATAATTCACACAAATCCCCAAACAAATATGCAATGCAATATGTCTGAGGGAGTCCGGGATTAAGGGGTCCTCGGGCTTACCTCCTATGGACCAGCCCGGTGGGCCGCCTTGTGGCATCTTCGGGAAGGACGGACTACAGAATGACCCTAGGCTTAGGGGGGAATGTTTCGAAGACTTGGTGTGTCCTCCAAGTAAGAATGGGCGTATCTATGCTCGGATGGAAACCGACCATGTGTAACCCTAGGTACCCCTGGTGTCTATATACACCAGGGGGCATAGTTCATAGAGGAACAAGTCAACTAATCTAGGGTTTAGCTCTTTTGATCTCGAGGTAGATCAACTCTGTAACCATCATACTCATCAATACAATCAAGCAGGACATAGGGTTTTACCTCCTCACGAGGGCCCGAACCTGGGTAAACACTGTCTCCTTCGTCCCCTGTTACCATTGATCCTAGATCCATAGTTCGGGACCCCTACCCGAGATCCGCCGGTTTTGACACAAACATTGGTACTTTCATTGAGAGTCGTGCTGTGAGATCATCTGTGGATCGATGGCCCGCCTAATCATCAGCAGACAGGCCCGTAATGAGGACATCTTCGTCCCCGGACAGGTCTTCGCATTCGGCAGCGTCGTGCTGCATTCCAACTCGACGGGCCATCTAGGCCAGATCGAAAATTTTGCCCACGGTCAGGAGATCAGGTTCGGGAACCTAGAGTTCACCGCCGACTCCCGTGGCGATCTGTTCCGTTCCTTGCGGAGCCCTCGGTTTCATCCGACGGACCCGAAAGTCCCGGAGCTTTAACTTCGGGCCCTCTATCCGGCTCCCTCAGATCTATCTCCACCGGAGGACTGGCCTTGAGCTCGGACTCATTGATAGTACATGAGTGCCAGAGTTTGGCCCTTGTCGAACACGCCCATCCCGAAGATGCCTTGGAGCTTAACTCCAAAGGCCCCTAGGAAACCGATCTGCTCGTCCTCTCGTGGTTGAATGAGGTTCTAGACCGGATCCCATCAATGGAAATCGAGGATGATCTTACCTCGACCCACGTTCCGGTCGACCTAGAGGCCGGTTACGGGGAATTTTACGGCCCACCCACCGCCCATTTAGTAGCCATTGTCAAAGACCTAACCGACATGTTGAACTACGCCTCTGAAGTGGCAGAGCACATGGATGAAGAGATCGGCGACCCCACCCCCGTGACCACCGGGGGGTGGACAGCCACCTCGACCTATGATGTCAATATGGTGGACACCCCTAACGATAGGGACAACCACATCCCCAGGAAGAACGGCGAAAAATCCGGCGAAGCATCAAAGCACCGGAAACAACGTAAACGATCCAAGACCAACAAGGGAAGGGAAGCCATCGCAGGCACCGGGGAAATTGACACCCCGGAGGACCTCGGCGACCTTGAAGCCCCTGTGGAGCCGCTAGAGGAACCGGAAAGGATAATGGATCAACAGGACGCCGAGGAACTCAATGATTCCGAGGATGACAACTACCTCCAACCCGCTGAGGAGGAGGAAAACCTCAAAGCTGAAGACTTCACCGTCCCCGAAACCCCCGAGGACCAAGAACGATTCAGGCTACAACTCATAGCCACCTCTTGGAGCTTAAAGGCAAAGCAGCAACAGCTCAAAGCCGAACAAGACACCATCAACAACAGATGGATGAAAGTCCTGGAAGCCGAAGAAGGGTTCGGCATCGAGCTGCCAGACAAAAACAAGAGTTACCCGCGTCGGCGCCTGCTGCCGTAATTCAACGACGAGGCCTTTGAGCCCGAATCTCCCAGGCGTGCCCAGTATGACCAGCCTGATCGCCCCCCTCGAGGACGAGACATGATGGATGGAGATGCCGAATACTGGCCCACGTCACCTCGCAGGAGGGGAAAGGGGCCAGCACAGCCTGATGATCGATACGATCTACGGTAGGACCTAGACTATAGGGCAGGTCACACTAGATCCATCTACGGATCTAGGGGACGCTCCCCCGTCAGACGGGATGGCTACCAATCGTGGCTCGACCGCAATCACAGAAGCCTGGAACAATACCGGGCCCAGACAACAGCCGACTTCCGGCGTGACGTAGCGCGTATCAGAGATGCCGCGCACCCACTGTGTTTCACATACGAGGTCATGCAGCACCAGTTCCCCGAAGGTTTAAACCCGTAAACATAGAACCATACGACGGAACGACGAACACGGCCGTGTGGATCGATGACTTCCTCCTTCACATCTATATGGCCAGAGGAGACGATCTCCATGCTATCAAATACCTACCACTCAAACTGCAGGGACCAGCTCGGCACTCACTACTGGAATCAGGCACTTTTCTGTCTGTCATAGCAGACGGCAAAGGATAGGCCCGTGGACGGCAAACTCCTTTGCCATCTGCCAGCAGACGGCCACAGTTTCGGCACTGTAAACTCCGGTAAAGGGGTTCTTTGCCGTCTACCTATGTTGAGCGGACGGCAAAGTTTTTTTGCCGTCAGCCGGCAGACGGCAAAGAGGGTGGACGGTGCAGTACTGACGTTAGCCCCGTTAGGTGGTAACGACATTCTTTGCCGTCTGCCCCCGGACGGCCACGTCACAAGGTCTATGTCGTCTGCCCCGGACGGCCACGTCACAAGGTCTTTGCCGTCTGCCCCCGGACGGCAAAGTCACCCGACCCTTTGCTGTATGCCCCCGGACGGCAAAGTCACCCGACCCTTTGTTGTATGCCCCCGGACGGCAAAGAGGCCAAATGGTCCCAGGCCTGGAGTTCCCAGGTTGTACAGGCGGCTGCCACGTGCCACCTTTGCCATCGGTGGTGGACGGCAAAAAGGCCTTTGCCGACGGTGGCAGACGGCAAAGAGCCAGTATTGCCTCTTTTTTCCCTGTTTTTGTTATATTCAAGAATTTTCACAGGCAAATATATGATATGTATATATATATTTCACAGAAACAATATCCCTGCCATGTGGATATGATCAACCAAAAATTATACCAAATTGAAAGTATCAAATGTCACATTGTTCACCATATTACAATAGTTTCATCCATACATACATAGTCTCATCCATAGGTAGAAAGTTTCACATAAGTTCATCGATACAAAATGAAAACAGAAAGTAAACACTAGCACTATATCAAAGCAAGCTGCCGTGAAGTGAATCAAATCTGCAAAATTGGAAATAAGAAAGTTAGAATAAGAATACTAGAAGTAGAAGAAGATCTAGAAGAAGAAGAAGAAGAAGAACATGAAGAATCGTTTTTCTTCTCTTTCTCTTTCTCCTCTTGTTTTTCTTCGTCTTATTGCTTATTTGTGTCATTTTAGAGCTAACCTAGGTAATTATCCCATTTTTGACCTAACTAAGCTTATTGTGTCATTTTGCAAGAAAATAAGCTAAGTATATGGCATTTATGAGGTTACCAAGTCTATTATGCCATTTTTGAGTTAACTAAGCTTATTATGTCATTGTGGAGAAACCAAGCTAAGTATAGGTCATTTTAGAGCTAACCTAGGTAAAATAGGTCATTCTGGAGCTAAGTAAGCTTATTATCTCATTTTGTAGGAAGCAAAGCTAAGTATAGGTCATTTTAGAGCTAACTTAGATAAAATAGGTCATTTCGGAGCTAAGTAAGCTTACTATGTTATTTTGGAGAAAACAATGCTAAGTATATGTCATTTTAGAGCTAACTTAGGTAAAATATGTCATTTTGGAGGTAAGTAAGCTTATTATGTCATTTTGGAGGAAACAAAGCTAAGTATAGGTCATTTATGAGCTAACCAAGGTAAACTAGGTCATTTTGGTGCTAAGTAAGATTATTATGTCCCTTTGGAGGAAAATAAGCTTAGTATAGGTCATTTATGAGCTAACCAAGGTAAACTAGGTCATTTTGGAGCTAAGTAAGATTATTATGTCCCTTTGGAAGGAAATAAGCTAAGCATATGATATTTATGAGCTAACCAAGGTTATTATGCCATTTTTGACCTAAGTAAGCTAATTATGTCATAAATGAACTAAATAAGCTAAGTATAGGTCATTATGCATTTGTTAAGCAAAACACTAGAGAAAACTTACTGTCCTCGTCATCGCGGAGGTGAAGCACCGGGGTTGCTCGGGTCGGTGTCACCTCGAGAAGGATGCCCTGGAGAAGGGTCGTGCGATGCGGCTCGGGAGTTATGCTGCACCAAAGATCATTTGCAAAGTCTCGTTAGGATGATGACACTGAAATGTTAAGACTAGTAACATAATGACCATTCAAATGAAACTCACCGTTCCCGCCGTGGTAATGACTGGCATCGGCGGAGGGGTCTGGCCGTTCTTCTCGCACATAGACTGCACATTTGGTTTTGACAAGTCAATCATATTGGTCATTAATGAAACGAACCTGTAGTGCATGATTTGGCTAATATGAAGAAGAAACTTACCACGATGAGCTCGTACATGGCCCTGTTAAACGCATCGTTCCGTGCCCTCTCCTCCTCCGACAACCTAGCCGTCCTCTCCTCCAAATCCCTCTCCTTCTCCGCCGCCTGTCGGGCCCATTCCTCCAGAAGCGCCTGGGTTGCCTCTCTCTCTTTCTGAAGAGCATCCTGCATCACAAATCCTCGTTAGCATTGTAATCATCTTTGTTCGCACACACAATGTAATGGAGAAAAGCTATCTGAGTCCGTATGACTAACCTCGATGTTGAGCTCGACTAGCCGTGGACGAGGCCTTATCTCTGGACAAGAGCTCGTTTGGCGCGCCTTGATCTCCCAGAGAGTGCTAGAAGACCGTATAAGTCCATCTCCAATGGCTATCGAGCCATGGGGCCTCCCGTTGCCAGCTATCATCACCAGCTCTGGATCAATTGGATGCTGGCTCGGGTTAAAGTCCTCCCCATTCAACGCCTTCCCCACATCTCTGTACCTCACGAGCTTGTCGTGGGTGGAGATGTTGGTGAAGTTCTCGGGATGATCGAGGTCAGACTCAGAGAATGCCCGAACTGATATAGGTTGGCGCTGCCTTGATGGTGTGGCACACCAGCCATTTTCGCACGCCGATCCTTGGCGTTGTTGTCGATGGCTAGCCATTGCTCTGAGAACCACTCATCCACCAACGCCTCCAAACAATCCATCTTATCCGCACACCATCTCGAGGGCACCTAAGTGAGTAAAGAATAATTTGAGCGCTATGCCTACGAATCAAATCAAGGAAACTAAGTACAATGCCTTAAGAAAAGGTAATTACCTTCATGTACTGCTCCTTCTCAAGAAACTTTCTGTGGGACGTCGTCTCTTCCTTCTTAACTTTCCGCGAGGCGTAGTAGTCTCGAACAGCCTGCGGTCGAGCCTTGTGCCGTAAGTTCAGTAGTAGGCGCCTGCACTAGACATCGATAACCTTTGCCGCGGCCTCCTCGTACCCCTCCTCACACCTGTGGAAGGTCTGCAATCAAACGAGACAACACTGATTAGTACAATAAATAGCTATTGTTGATTTTTAATTGTGTAAAGTAGAAATTACCCAAAACTGTCTAATCACCATGTTGGCCCTCGTGTGGCTCAAGATACCGTCGATCCTCGTCTCCGGCCGAGGCAGCCAAGTAATGCTCCCAGGTCAATCCTAGCTCTCGAACCCGGCCCTCACCGGGCAACGTGACAAACCCCGGAAAGTTTTGCCGACAAATCACACCAAGGACGGAGTTGGGCCTACGGACATCCTTGGCATGAGTCCAACCCCTGCAGTATGACAAAGCCAACGCATTAGATATTTGAAGAAATGTGAAGGCAAAATGTTAAAAAAGAGTAAATGCACTTACTTCTCCCCATTAGGGCTAATCGACCACCTTTGCTCGTGGGTCGCCGGCACGGGCGGGAGCCGTGTACTACCACACTGGTAGACGGTGGCCCCCTCAACCACCTCGTCATCTCTATCAGAAAACCCATCCCCGCCACCATCAGCATGGCCACTTGGCTCCGGCCAGCTATCCCATTGGGTCTGCTTGGACGTACCCTGATCCCTGCTATGCCCCGGAGTCTCGTGGGACAAAACCTGTGGGACAGGAGTCTCGTGGGACGAAGGCTCGTCGACCCTAGGCTCGTGGACCGGAGTCCGGGTAGCCTCCTCCTCAGACGGGTCCACCCTAGCAGTCCTGTGCTCGGGTGAATCAGCTGGGGGTGGCGGCGAGGAAGGCGTAGCAGCCTACCTACCTCTCCCACCACAGCCATGTGGACCTCCAGTACCTCTCTTCTTCCCCCGACCTCCTCTCCCGGTGGGCACCGACGCCGACGAAGAAGCGCCCGCCTGTGTCTACATACAGTCGAGCAACGCTCTCCGGAGATGCTGGGGTGGAATGGAAGTACCCCTCCCACCACGCGCCGACGAAGAAGGAGCCGCGGAACGCTCTGGACCCACACCCACCATCTTTCAACACCTGTGATGACAAAGAGTAAACGAAATTAATACAACATAAAAAAATTGAATACCGACATGAATAATAAAAATTGAATACCGACATATATATAATTTAAGTGTATCATCATCATGTATATAATAAAAATTGAATACCTGACATGAACTAATAATAATCTTGATCGTCTATATATGCTCCGGGATCATCATCATCACTATCATCAATAAATGCATCATCATCATCACTATCGGGAACAACCTATGGAAGGCCTCCTTTATGTAATCGGTCAAGCATTGACAGGTCATCCGCAGCAGTAACCTCTTCTTGTTCCGGCTCAGGGGTGATGTCAGATTCACAGTCGCTATCTACTTCAATGTTCTAGGGTGAAGTAGAGCAGTTCTAGAAACGTTTTTTGGAAAGACGTGTTTCGTGGAAGAATTCTTCTTGATATGTGTCTGGGTTAATGTGAGGTTCATAATCCTCTTCATTGAGGGGAGGTGGTCTAAAATGTGGCGCCACTTCATAAACGACATCCCAACCATTCAGATTTGGATCAGTTTGGCAGGCCCACGGTAGATAGAAAACTTGGGTCGCCTGTTGAGCCGTAATATAGACATCGAGAACATCTAAATGGGTGCATTGTTTGATTTCGACTAGCCCTATATGTTCATGAGTCCTTCTAGTCTCCTTCGGCTGGAACCAATAGCATTGGAATTCTACGACGTTCGGTGGGTTTTCACCATCGAATAGAAGTTCATAAATTGCTTCAACTCTTCCATAATACTCGGTACCTCCTTCGCCGATAGCAGAGACACAACAATTTGTAGACTTTCGGTCGGCCATAGATAGCACTTTGCCAAAGGTACGAAAGCGATACCCGTTGATGTCGTATTTGTCAAATGAACGGACCGTATAGTCAAAACCATTAGCGACTTGTCTCAATTCGGCGTCCATAGACTCTGAATTAGCCTACAAGTTTAATATGAAGGGATTGTTGCATTAGCCGCAAATTAGATGAAGAAATGAAATGGTCTAATGGAAATTACCGTTTGATTGAACCAAGAGATGAAACCGGGATAGCCGCATCCATCCTTTGCCAGAAGCTCATACTCTTCGATGGAATCCTTTTGGATCACCGCTCCATCCGAGAATTTGGCGACGTATCGACTGTATAAAATATCCGCGAATAAGAGCAGTTCAAAGGAATTAGAAGTTGCGAAACAATGTACCGAGAACTTACTCTATGTACGGCGGCACTTCTGTTAGGTTGTTGAAGATATACAATGAAATGGTCCGCCATTCTTCGACATCCAACGCTATTCCTTTCGAAGCACTGGCTGGTGCGAGCTTCCCTTTGAACATGCTAAGGTTGGATCGACCTTTTTTAGAGTCGCCATCATTGTACCGAGGCTTCGAATTATGCAAATGACGATTTTTGGCTTCGTAGTGTGCTGTCACGAAGTTTGCCGCCTCCTCAGTAATGAATGCATCGGCCATCGATGCTTCCATTCGACGTTTATTTTTACATTTTGCTCGAAGCGTCTTCTGCATCCTCTCAGTTGCGTTGCACCAACGATTTTGCATGGCCCCCCCAATCTTACCTCGGTCGGGAGATGCAAAATCAAATGCTGCATTGGATTAAAGAAGCCCGGTGGAATGATCTTCTCCAACTTGCATATCAACTCCGGCGCCAACTCTTCCATTTCATCTAGCACGCCAGGCGATAGTTCTTTTGCACAAAGAGAACGGAAGAAATAGCCCAGCTCTGCCAGTACTAGCCATTCATCCTCAGGGATAAAGCCATGCAACATCACCGGCATTACCCGCTCAAGCCATATGCGCCAATCATGACTCTTGAGACCAAATATTTTCAGTTTGTCAAGAATCACTCCCCTCTTTAGATTCGCTGCATACCCATCGGGGAACATCAACTGCATTTTCACCCACAAGATCATTTCCCTCATAGCTGGCCTTCCAAGATTGAACCATGCCTTTGGCTTTGTCCAGTTCTTCTTTCCTTTCGGTTGTCGCATGTTTTGTAACGGTCTATCACATAGAGCCTCCTGATCGACTCTAGCCTGAGGATTATCCTTTGACTTCCCCTCTATGCCGAACAATGTACCAAAAAGGGCCTCGGCGATATTCTTTTCAGTGTGCATGAGATCGATGTTGTGTGGGCAAAGGAGGTCTTTGAAGTAAGGCAGATCCCATAAGCATGTCTTGTGAGTCCATGCGTGTTGCGAATTATACCCTTTGAAATACCCTGGACGCTCTGGATCAGGCTCGAGAGCGTTTAACTGATGCAGGGTCTTTTGGCCTGTCAATGCAGGTGGTGCAGAGTTTTTGACAACTCTACCTTTGATGAAATTCTTCTTGTCTTTTCTGAACTTATGGCGAGGATCCAGGAACTGTCTATGCAAGTTGAAGCAAGAAAACTTGCAACCGCCTGCAGCCAACGAAATAGAAGAGCTGCCTTGCATGTGGGTCACGGGAACCTTCCATGCACACACCAGCCAACGAATAGCGCATACGCCGGCAAGTCATGCATTGAGTAGATGTACCACACATGCATCATGAAGTTTTGTTTTGTAGCGGCGTCGTATGTCTTGATCCCATTATCCCAAGCTTCTTGCAATTCATCCTTAAGCGGCTGCATGTACACATTCATATTCTTCCCCGGATAGTTGGGTCCTGGAATTATCAACGTCAGGAAAATGTTCTTTCTTTTCATAATCTCTCCGGGGGGGGGGGGGGGGAGATTGAGTGGAATGACAAATACAGGCCAACAACTGTATTGGGTTGCCGTCATACCAAACACATTGAACCCATCCGTGTTGATGGTGACTCGAGGATGCCTTGGATCTGCCGCTTTATCCTTATGTAATGCATCGAAGTGCTTCGAGGCAAAAGCGTCTGAAGTGTGTACCAACATCTGATTCCCATATGCATCTAGTTCGGTTCTTTTGCCCAATTTGTGCCATGTCATCTGTCTGGCCGTCTCTTCGACCATAAATAGACGTTGAAGTCTTGGTATGATTGGCATATAGCGAAGAACATTAACGGGGATTTTGGTCTGAATCTTCTCACCCATACCGTTGTCTACCACAACATACCTGGAAGACATGCAAATGGGACAATAGTTCAAGTCCGCATAGTCAAGCCTAAATGAGGCATATCCATTCTCACAGGCATCTATCTTCTCATAGGGCATCTTAAGTACACGGAGGATTTTGTCCGACTGGTACAAGTTTGCAGGCAGTACATGGCCTTTGGGTAGAATGCGTCCAAATATTGTCATCATCGCGTTGTAGCATTCTCTGCCCAGGTTGAATTGAGCCTTCAGAGCCATTACTTGCGCGGAGGCATCCAGCTGACAAAGCTCAGTGTGCTCGTGGAGAGGACGTTTTGAAGACTCCAACATTTCATAGAATGCCTTTGTAGATTCCTCCATCTCATTGTCCGAATCCCGAGCATCATCAAAGTCTTGCACCATGTCTTCAATCCCGGTACCATGCTCGTCGGTGCGACGATGAACCACCTCAGCTCTGGCATGTTGGGCAGACTCACCATGAAAAGTCCACACCATATAATTAGGCGTAAAACCCCACTTCTGCAGGTGTTTACCCATTTCACCCTCTGTCTACTTTTTAAAGTAGTCGCACCGGGGACAGGGGCACCATGTTTTTTCTTGGTCATTTGCAAATGCGGCTCTCACAAACCCCTTGGTATTTGTTAACCATTCTTTGGTCATGTCTTTCTGACTAGTGTGACCGGTGTACATCCACACACGATCACTCATCTTGCCTAGCTACTAGACACACAAGATATACATATATAATTCAGCATATATATTCATCAGTTAATCAAGTTTGTCAGTTTTATTACGTCCGTGCAACCTACACGCTAATAGGTAAAGGTAGGTCCTAATCCCACCCGACTATGTGTAGATTGGGTTCGTTTTCCCATGCTCTGCTCCGGATCTGACGCAGAATTTCGGCAGCACCTCCCCGCTGTTCTCCTGATACACGTCTCGGCAATAAGCAGAGAGGATGTGTACCCGGAGAACAACGAGGAGGCACTAACGAAATTCTGCATCGGATCTGGAGCAGAGCATAAGGGAAAACGAACCCAATCTACACATACTCGGGCTGTCCATGGATAACGTTGGACAATTCGAAAGGATGGCAGTTATAAATATGCAAAGACATGCATATTTATAGATGCCTCCCTTTCGAACGGGAGACGCATACTGGTCACGCATACTGTTGAATTGAAGACACCTATAGCTAGCAAGTTTCATCGACACGAAGACCGGAACAGAGCAAATTAAGGGGGGGGAGGAGATGTCATTTGTGCTCACCCACGAACGCAGCAGGGGAGCTCGTCCAACGCACGGGGTAGGTCATCGAACACTAGACCCTATCAGCGACGAAACAACTGCACATTGAAATCCACCCGATCAACACAAATATGATGTTTTCCATAACAAAATCGGAGATTATATGACCTAACATATAATTTACAAAACTATGACGCCGTCGGCCTCTGGAAGGACAAAGAGCACCTTTTCGGTCAACAGGAGGCCGAAGAGGTGTCGGGGGTCGGGGGTCAGTGGCGTCGGGGGCGGCGTATTAACAGTTGCGCGGAGTGTCGTGCTGGGGTGTCGGGGTGTCGTGTCTGGGTGTCGTGTCTGGGTGTCGGGGTGTCGTGTCGGGGCGTCATGTCGGGGTGTCTGGGCATTGTGTTTGGGTGTCGGGGTGTCGGGGTTCTTGGCGGGGCCTCGTGTCGGGGTGTCGTTTTCTTCTTCTTCCTCTTCTTCTTTTTTCCCTCTTCTTCCTTTTCTTCTTCTTCCTCTTCTTATTCTTCTTTGCCGGCGTTCTGGGAATGGGGGTACCCAGACTTGCCTGCATGCGGCCCAGGGCATGGCCCACTTGACGACCCGTACGGCCCCGCGCGGCTTCATTCAAGACAAGACCCTCGCGAGAGTCCCACCCTCGTGAGGAGGACAACGCCAAGGCTCCCGTAAGGGGGAGGCCTCCCCAGGCCCCCTCCTGAGTGGCGGAGATCTCTATGCAATGCCCGGCCTTGGGAGGTCAAGGGTGATGCCTGCCAGGCCAGGCGGGCACCAGCGTGCCAGAGGGGACAGTTTCTTCTTTGGTGCAAAGGAGACAGGGACGAGCGCAGGTTCCCGAGGCGCCCCGCCAATGGTTACCAATCCGGTGCAACGAGACCGGGCCAGCGGGCGCGGTAGGACGGATGTCATCACCGAGCCCACCACCGCATCACCAACAGCTACTTTGTAGGCGAAGACCACCTTTCTTCAGGATAAGATGTACCTCCTGTCCCCCTTCGAATTTGGCCGTTGTGGGATCCCTTCCCGCCATTACGATAAAGGAAGAGGACCCGGGCCGCTCTAAATAGAGGCGAGGCTGCTCTATAGAGAGGGATGACACCATCCGAGCGCTCTCGCAAGGCAACTCACCACTGTAGTAGTTCATCCACAAACCTCCTCGTGAGGCAATCCACCAAAAGCAGGAGTAGGGTTTTACGCTTCGTGGCAGCCCGAACCTGGGTAAATCCTAGTGTGCTATCTTCTTCCTCGCCATCGAGCGGGGTCATCGTGTTGAGAGCTTGGAGAGGTGAAGCTGTTGGGGATCTTCGCACACGCCCCAGTGTTCGAACTTCCTTGGGTTTTGCGGAGCCCGAAATCCGACATTTGGCGCGCCAGGTAGGGGGTGTGTCGAAATCTCCCTCAAGCCTCACTCTTTCTCCGCCTCACCGCTCCGATGGCTGACGCTCGACGAGCCCGCACCGAGCGCTGTGCTGCTCGCGTCGCCCAGACAGCGCCCGTGGGCCGCACCGCCGCGCGCCGGTCCACCTCTCCTGTGGCCAACGCCGCCACGGGCCCGGAAGCCCACGAGCAGCAGGACTCGTCACTGCCGGTTACCGCGCGGTGCGACGGCCGCACCGTTACTCCATCGATCGTTCCAGCTACTGGGTCGTCCTCCCACTCTTGCCCCGGGCCGGCGCGTGGGTCAGGCGCACTCCTCATGGCGCGCGAGCTGCTGCGTTACCGCACTGCCCCCAACCGCTACGACGACTGGCTCGGGAGCATTGCAGAGCTCGTCAGCGCCGCCAGCGACGCCTCGGCACTCCCCTACTCGTTCTAGCCCCAGCCCTCCCAGGTAGGCGACGAGGCCCATGATGTGCCACCTCCTCCTCCCCAGCGCGACGTCGACCCCGAGCCCAGGTGTGAAGCATGCCCGCGCGACCAGCCGCACGGGCCCCCGGCAAGGGTGAGAGATGAAGTAAGCTGCCAGGTGGCGCCGCGGCTGCGCGCTGACGCGCGTGCGCTCCCTGCGCCATTGCATCAGCGTCGCGACCGGGCGCCCTTAGAGGAAGCCGCGCAGGAGCATCAAGACCGGGCCCCTCCCGTGCGCTCGGCACCCGCGGGTCCAGTGGGTTGCCGCGCCATCGCCCCGGAGATGCATCCGGCCGTGTGGCCCTGCAAGTTCAAGCCTGACCTACCTCCTCGCTACGACGGCACCCCAGATCCCGCCGAGTTCCTACAGCTTTACTCGTTGAGCATCCAGGCGGCCGGCGGAGACGACAAGGTCATGGCAAGTTGGTTCCCTATGGCACTCAAGGGTGGAGCGCTCTCTAGGCTCCTCAACCTCCCGGAGGGGTCGATCACCTCCTGGGACGACCTGCGTGAGCATTTCGTCGCCAACTTCCAAGGCACCCACGACAGCACCCTTGGTGTGGGAGACCTGCGTCGCGTGAAGCAACAGCCGGACGAGACCTTGCACAAGTTCATACAGCTCTTCACGACTGTCCGCCTCAAGATCCCGAGGGCGTCGGATGAGGCCATCATCTTGGCGTTCACGGATGGCGTCAGAGACCTCAGGATGACGGAGGAGCTCGCCATCAACGACGACCTAAGCTCGGCTCTGGAGATTTTTAACTTGGCGAACAAGTGCACGAAGGCCGAAGAGGGCCGCCTCTCCCTCCGCAAGCTTCTGGAGGCGGAACCCGAAGACAAGAAGACCAAGACCAATGAGGCGAAGTGCAAGGCCCCCGCGGTGCTGGCGGCTGAACCCGAGGCAAAGCGCAGTCGAGATGAGGAGCCCCCCGCGGGAGGGCGACCATTCTGCATCTTCCATGGCATCAATAGCCACAACACCATCGACTGCTAGGAGCTCAGGGTGGTCCGTGATGAACATTTCGGTCGGCGCCCTGGGCGTAGCGACCGTGGCTATGGACGCGGTGGAGGCCGCGGCGGAGGCCGCTGGGACAATCGGGACCCGTGCCAGGAGTGGCGAGACCGGCCTCAGAAGGACCGCTAGCGCGATCAAGCTCGGGAGGACCGCTGGCGCGACTAACCTCCGGAGGGGTCACATCGTGGCCAGCCTCGTGAGGCCCACCCTCGGGAGGCCGGCCTTCCCCCGCTGCTGCCGCCACCCCGGAGGAAGGAAGAAGACAGGCAGAACGACGGGGCTAGGGGCTTCCAGGAGGTCAGGGCAATAGCTTGCATCCTAGGAGGCGCCCAGGCCCGAGCATCGAACCGCATCTTCAAGCAGTTCTCGCGGGAGGTGAACGCGTCTCTCCCGAAGCTCGAGGCTACGCACCCCCTCAAGTGGTCCCAGCGCGCCATCACCTTTGACTCCAAGGATCAACTCAGGTGTTCAGCCATGGCAGGCGCGCTCCCCATGTTGTGCACGCCTACAATCAGCATTGTCCTCGTCACCAAGACCCTCATCGACGGTGGCGCGGGGCTCAATGTCCTCTCCATCGAGATGTTCGAGACGCTCCAAGTGCCATACGACCAGCTCATGCCAACCAAGCCTTTCTTAGGGGTCACTGACGACTCCACTGTCCCCATCGGGCAAGTGCGCCTGCCTGTCACCTTCGGCGGACGTAACAACTACCACACCGAGCTCATCGTCTTCGACGTCGCCCACATCCACCTCCCGTACAACGCGATCCTTGGATACCCTGCCCTTGCCAAGTTCATGGCAGTCACTCACCATGGCTACAACGTCCTCAAGATGCCGGGGAGTGGTGGCATCATCACTGTCGCCTGCGATGAGAAGGACGCCGTTTGCTCCCTCGAGCGTGCCTACCGTGCCGCAGCGGCCGAGCACTCAGATGACGAAGGGGACGTCCTGCCTCGCGAGGATGCCCCTAAGAAGAAGAAGCATCTCCTTTCCAAGGGGCGCCAGGGGACGAAAACCTCTAAGGACGGTGCCTCAGGCTCCACGCCCGGGGCCAAGGCCCCTTCCTCCCTCGCATAGGAAGGAGCGCCCAACGCCTCCCTTGGGTCGGGCTTGGGGGCTTCCACTTGGAAGGCTACCAACCTGACTGGTGAGACGAGGGAGGTGCTCGGGCACAACTTGGAGGCGTGTCGCGACGTGCATCCACCCAAGCAAGGAGCACCGCACGAGGCGCCAAGCTCACGGGAGTTCATCACCAAAGCTATCGAGGAACTTCAGGAAGCACAGGCCATGCGAGGCGGGCGCTGCCCAGCACCACCAAATGCAGTCGCCGTCGTCAGCTCGGGCGGCATGCCGCGCGTCTGCGTCGATGTACCCGGCCTCAACGGGGCAGCATCGCAGGACACCTTCTGGCCGTCGCGCGTCGGTCGCGGCAGGGTCTACCCGTGCAACTATGTCCGCATGCCCTTCGGCCTGGCGAACGCGGGCGCCACGTTTCAGCGCCTTACTCAGGCCATGTTCGCGCCTTACCGGGTTAGGCGCCGCGAGGTGTTGGAGGAGGCGCCAGGCCCGAGCGGGAGCCCTGATCCTCGAGAGGCGCCGGGCACATGAAGGCCAAGCTCGTGGAGACGCAAGGACAGGCTCCGACGACCACCTCGACGCTTCAGTGGTATTGCCGCCAGGTGACTTTTTTGTCCGTACCAGGTAACTTTTTGGTTTGCTCAGTTTGAGGGCGCCCATCGGGCTGCATTATCCTCAGGCGGTCAGGGCTCATCCCCGCAGCCGCGTCATTTACACACGTATCAGAACCTTTCATGCATTTGATCTATTTCCTAAATATTCCAACCTCCATGCTCGGTGCTTTGCCACCATGAATGTCGCTGCGCCCTAATGATCCTGCCTTTGACCGCCTCATGATTAAGGGCTGGCACAACGTCTGTCCTCCGGTCCGTCCCTGCAGCGTTGAAAAATCCAAGTGGTCGAGCTCTGTCTCGCGGGCCAGCCCCGTGCACGTCACCTCCCATGGCCCTTGGTGCTGCATCCTCGCATGAGCTAATCGGGAGTGGGTGAGTCAGGGCGCGCGGCACGGTTCCTACAACCATAGCCGGCCTTTCGCTACCGTGGGAGCCGCGCACCGGGTGTTTCCTCCTCGGAGTTGTCGCATGAGAAGACTGGGCACGGCGTCTGTGCTCGGGTCCGTCCCTGCAGCGTCGACAAATCCAATGGTTGAGCTCTGTCTGGCGGGCCGGCCCCGTTCACGTCACCTCTTGGGGTCATTGGTGTTCGGCCTTCTCATGCGATGGCCCTTGTAAATACATTCAGCGCAGGTTTCTCCAAAATATACAGGACTTGTAGCGGTGCCCTCTACCGGAAGACTCAGGCGCACCCGCCTTTGAGGTAGGGCGTCGTGAGGCCTGAGCTGCACCACGAGTGCCCAGATTCTCCTTCCAGTTCTACCGTGTAGGCCACGCGTACGAACTTAATGGGTTGTACACGCCCGGGGGGCTCAGGAGCCGGGCCCCCCATTCCCATGCCCAAGTGGAAGCCCCATGCTCCGCGCTGGCGGACGACACTGTCGCCCAAGCGGCTATGCCCACGCAACGTGGAAGCCCTATGCTCCGCGCTGGTGGATAAACAACTAAGGGCGCCCTAGCGGGTGCATCCAACCTCAGGACGGCCCCTCGCGGCTCCATCTCGCAGCATTCCCTTGGGATGCCCGCGCCAGGGGGCTGCATGGGGGCTACGCTCAGGCCAGGCCTGGCGCACGACACCTCCCCAGGTCCCTGATAGCTGGTCTTCACGCGTCCCTCTCAGATGAAAGCTGGCGAGGAAAGGTATGGAAGCCACTCGTACGTCAAGGGGGACCCCTGAGCATCGCGACTTAGGGGCCTCACTAGTCACGTAGACCCTCACCCCTTGGCACCGTCTTGGTGATCCAGACGCCCCAACGGCGGTTGAGGTATGCGCGGGACCAGGCCCTGCCGACGCAGAGCTCAAGGCACTCCAAATTTACAAGTTGACCCCGCCTCCGCCACGTTCCCTTCATGAGGGCTGCTCGTACGTCAAGGGGGACTCCTGAGCATTGTGACTCAGGAGCCTCACTGGTCACATAGCCCCTCACCCCTTGGCACCGTCCTGGTGATCCGGACTCCCCAACGGCGGTCGTGGTATGCGCGGGACCGGGCCCTGCCGACGCAGAGCACTACAGCAAGCAGGAAGGAAACGAGGCGAGGAAGGAAACCACACAATTTGGCAGTCATTACATGCATTAAAATGTCTCCAGAAATGCAAACAGGTTTAACGACTCCACGAGGCACGATGAACGTTGCAGGAAAAGACCAGGAAGAGTAGCTAGGAGGAGCTGGCGCCACCGCTCATCCCGACCGCGGGGAGCTCGTCGTCGACATCGCTGCCGTTGTCATCATCGTCACTAACCCTTGCAGCTGCAGGAGGAGGTGGGGGAACGGCGACGCAGGTGAACTTCTTCAACAGTGCCTCCACGGCGCCCCCGACGGTCGTCGCCGTAGCGGCCTGAACCCCAGGATCAACTGGACGGATTATGGAGCCGAAGTCGAAGCTTGGCTCGTGAAGGTAAAGGTGGCCGAAGACGCGCGTCACGGCCGCGGAGAAGAGGTCGCGATGCTCACTCTCCAAGACGTTCTCCACCCTGGCGATGGCACCCTCAAGCACCTCGGCGAGCTTTGAAGAGAGCCCCATGAAGCCGCTCTCAGGAGCCACCAGGGGTTCCGTGAATCCCCCCCAGCAGATGGACTGCAGCGCCTGGCGGAGCCTGAGTTTGACGGAGGGGAGGGCGTCGAGCTCCGCGTCCTTCCCCTCCTCAGCAGCGGCGAGGGCCTTCTTCCTGGATTCGAGCCGAGCCTTTTCTGCAGCTACCTCCTCCTTCACCCTGTCCAGACGCTCTTGCTCCGCGGCTTGGTTGGCTACCGCCTTGGACAGCGCGGTGTCACGATCGGCAAGCTTGGCTTCGCAGGTCTTGAGGTCCTCCTCCCGCTGGCGAAGCTGATCTGCGAGCGCAGTCTTTTCCTCCTGAAGAACCTTCAAGCCAACCTCTGCCTCGTCGCAGCGCTTCGCGGCAGACGCTGCGTCAGCCAGCGCCGCGTCACGAGCTGCCTTGGCTGCTGCGGCCTCCTTCCTGCTCTCAGCCGCAGTGGCCTCGGCCTGGCTCCAGACCGCCACGACAGAGGCATCGGCCCGGAGCCACCCGAAGAGGAGCCCCAAGCGCTCCTTCGCGAGGTGACCGTCAGCGCTTCCGAGGGAGCCCCGGACCTGATCCAGAGCAGCATAGGCCCCATCCAGGGCGCCTGACTCGACCAGAAGGCCGCAAGTCGGAGACACCAGGGCCCGGCCCGGAGGTGGCGCCCGCGGCGGCAGGAGCCGCCTCCAGGGGGCAGAAGCATGGGGAGCAGAAGGCGCCAGGGGCTGCGCTACCCCCACAGACAAGGCCAGGACGGACGGTCCTATGGCCAGCTGGCCCTCGGGGGCTGGGCCTTCAGACAGCGGTGCGGACGTGCCCCCAAGGGCAAAAACGGCCTCTCCGCAGCCGTGACAGGGAAAATCGCCCCGCGAGCCTCCTCGCCCGCGACATCTGGCGCTTCATCAGGCGTCGGCAGAGCACCAGGAGCGGGCGTCACGTTGGGAAGCACCTTCGGCTTGACGCCCGCCATCTTTTTCCTCGCCTTCAGCATGGCAGCACTCCGGGTTACCAAGCAAAGGAGGGACCATCAGCACGCAAGCCACCGGCAGGCGGCCAAAACCAAGCAGGACTACTTACTCATCGACATCGACCCACTTCCTCTTCTTCTCCACCTCGGCGAAGGCGGGAATGCCCTCACCCTTCTCCGTGGAGGCGCCGCCGCGTGGGGGAGCAGAGGCACCGCCCGCAAGGGCCGCGGCCGGACAGGCCATTCCGACCTCAGACACGTCCGCCTCGCCCGCAGGCTGCAGCTCGGGTAGGGGTGAGGCGGGCGCTTCGTCCACCTTGTCGGCACGAGATGGGCACTCCAGAGGAGGCCCGGCCTGACTTTTCCTCGGGTTCGCCTGGCCGGCGGACCGTGCGGCCCGAGGAGTGGACCCTGGCCCCCTGAGGACCCTGGCGAGACGCGGCGGACTTGCAGCAGAGGCCTCGCCGGCGTCGTCGTCGTCTTCAATGCCGTGGAGAAGCGCGCTCCGCGACGGAGGGGACACTTCCTCCAGATCGTCGTCCGCTGTCCCCTCCGAGTTTCCCCCGTCCGCGGTGTCCCCGGAGGATACCGCCACCGGGGAACCAGAGCGTTCGGCTGGGGAAAGCCCCAGTTCGTCGAAAATGGGCATCGCGGCGACCAGATCGGCCTTGTTGTCGCGGCAGTACAACGGGGCATAGGCCTCAGGAAGGTCCCCGGGGTCACCGTTGTGCAGGGTCGCCATAGCCCTCTATAGCTCCCTGGGGGTCAGGCGTGCGGACTGAAGAGTGATGTCATCGTCACTACCCTGATAGTCCCACATGGACCTCGAGTGAGACTGGAGGGGCGCTAGGCGCTGCGCCAGGAACTCCTTCACTATCATCCCCCCAGTCAACTTCCTGGCGTTGATATCTCGAGAGATCCGCTCCAGGACGGGCTTGGCCCGGGGTTCGGAGAGCTTCGTGGAGATCCACGCAAGAGTCTTCTCCGGCAACCCCTTCGGAAGATCCAGGCGGGGGTTGACGCTCTTGAGATCCAAGAAGACCCAGCGGTGCCTGAAGTTCTCCACCTTCTTCCCGTCCTTCAAGAGCATGTTCCCCCTCTGGACCGCGACGAAGGAGATGCATGCTGACCGCCGAGCGCCATCATGAAGCCGCAAGCTGAAGAAATGATGGAAGAGGGCCACCGAAGGCTTCACGCCTACGAAGGCCTCGCAGTAAAAGGCGAAGACGGACAAGAGCAGGATGGAGTTGGGCTGGAGATGGAGAGCTTGGATCCCGTAGTGCTCAAGGATGGCGGTGAAGAACTTGGAAAAAGGCGGAATGAGCCCAGAGAAGATGCTATGGAGGAAGAAAGGGTAGGCCGACTTGGCCAGGCGGTGCTTCTCCGCGGAGCCGCACCATATCAAGGTCCGCCCCCACTCATTGGTACCATCTGCCGTCGACGGAAGTACCGGGGCGAGGTCCCCGTCCTTGGCTATGGTGGACTCTGAGAGCGCTGACGAGATAGAAGCGGAAGCTAAGCTCTGGGCTTCAGGTTTCGACTTGCCGGCGGGAGCCATCGAGAAGTCTTTGGGGACGAGGAAGTGAGAAGGAAGACGGTGCGGTGCTGGGATCTGGAGAGGTTCTCACAAAGGATGGAGATCTGGAAGGAGGAGCAGGAGCGCAGAATAGGAAAGCAATAATGGCTCAACGCTGGACGTCAAGCTTTTGTCGGTTCGGGCAGTTGCCAAGGAGACACGGGAGCGGGGACGCCCGCGTCCAACCGCGCACCGAACACCAGACCTGGCCCGCAGGCAATAAGGGCCCGCGACGCTCCGGGCCACCTTCTTCGGCTTCACCTCGAAGCCAACTCCAGCGCGCCTTGGGCCCGGGGGCTACTGTCGGCGTTCTGGGAACAGGGGTACCCAGACTTGCCTGCCTGCGGCCAAGGGCATGGCCCACTTGACGGCCCGTACGGCCCCGCGCGGCTTCATTCAAGACAAGACCCTCGCGAGAGTCCCACCCTCACGAGGAGGACAACGCCAAGGGTCCCGTAAGTGGGAGGCCTCCCCAGGCCCCCTCCTGAGTGGTGGAGATCTCTATGCAATGCCCGGCCTCGGGAGGTCAAGGGTGACGCTAGCCAGGCCAGGCGGGCACCAGCGCGCCAGAGGGGACAGTTTCCTCTTTGGTGGAAAGGAGACAGGGACGAGCGCAGGTTCCTGAGGCGCCCCGCCAAAGGTTACCAATCCGGTGCAACGAGACCGGGCCAGTGGGCGCGGCAGGACGGATGTCATCACCCAGCCCACCACCTCATCACCAATAGCAACTTTGCAGGCGAAGACCACCTTTCATCAGGATAAGATGTACCTCCTGCCCCCCTTCGAATTTGGCCGTTGTGGGATCCCTTCCCGCCATTATGATAAGGAAAGAGGACCCGGGCCGCTATAAATAGAGGCGAGGCTGCTCTGTAGAGAGGGACGACACCATCCGAGCGCTCTCGCAAGGCAACTCACCACTGTACTAGTTCATTCACAAACCTCCTCGTGAGGCAATCCACCAAAAGCAGGAGTAGGGTTTTACGCTTCGCGGTGGCCCGAACCTGGGTAAATGCTTGTGTGCTATCTTCTTCCTCGCCATCGAGCGGGGTCATCGTGTTGAGAGCTTGGAGAGGTGAAGCTGTTGGGGATCTTCGCACACGCCCCTGTGTTCGAACTTCCTTTGGTTTTGTGAACCCCGAAATCCAACATTCTTCTTCTTCTTCTTCTCTTCTTCTTCTTCTTCTTCTTCTTCTTCTTCTTCTTATTCTTCTTCTTCTTTTCCTTTTTCCTCTTCTTCTTCTCCTCTTCTCCTCTTTTTCTTCTTCTTTTCCTTTTTCCTCTTCTTCGTCTCCTCTTCTTCTTCTCCTCTTCTTCTTCTTCCTCTTCTTCTTTTCTTCTCCTCCTCCTCTTCTTCTTCTTCTTCTTCTTCTTCTTCTTCCTCTTCTTCATTTTCTTCTTCTTTTTGCACTAACCTAATTAACCTAAACTAACACTAACCTAATTAATACTAACAGATGCAATGATTAACACTAGCCTAATTAACACTAACCTAATTAGAACTAACAGATTTAAATCCACACTATCTAACTAATCTAATAACAGGAAACAGAGGGGAGGAAGAGAGGCAGGGACACCGGGGGCGGGGTGGGGTGGCCGCGGCGAGGGGTGTCCGCGGGCACGATGGCCGGCGCTGGGGGCGGGGAGGGGTGGCCGCGGGGAGGATGGCCGGCGCCGGGGGCGGGGAGGGGTGGCCGCTAGGAGGATGGACGGCGCCAGGGGCAGGGAGGGGTGGCCGCGGGGAGGATGGCCGGCGCCGGGGGCGGGGAGGGGTGGCCGCGGCGAGGGGTGGCCACTGGGAGGATGGCCGACGCCGGGGGCGGGGAGGGGTGGCGGCGTTGAGGTGTGCCCGCTAGGAGGGTTGGCCGCAGGGAGGAGGTCCGGCGAGGGGTGGCCGGCCGTGGGGAGCTGCGGTGGTGGTGGAGGAGAAGGGGATCGAGGGAGAGGCCACGCCATGTGTGGGTCGAGAGAGAGAGGGGGGAGAGAGTGGGGGGTAGTGGGGCCTGGGGGAAACAGCCGTTAGAGGTACATCCTCTTTGCCGTCCGCTAGCAGACGGCAAAGTTCCCCAGGGCGGACGGCAAAGACTAGGCGGATGGCATACAGTCCGTCCGTTGGACCTAGCCAGGCCCACGGTCCAGTGGGGCCCATCTTGTCTCTTTGCAGTCTGCCTTTAGGGTCTTTGCCGTCAGCTGGCAGACGGCAAAGAACTGGCTGATGGCAAACAAAATCTTTGCCATCAGGCAGATCTTTGCCGTTTGTTTTTTGGAAGCTGACGGCAAAGAGCTTCTTTGCTGTCTGCTAGCAGACGTCAAAGAACTGGCTGACGGCAAATTGCCTGATTCTAGTAGTGACTGGGTAAACAGTCTCCCCGAAAACTCCGTTGGGAGTTGGGAGGAGCTCGAGGACGCCTTCCGGTCTAACTTCCAAGGCACTTACGTCCGGCCCCTGGACTCTTCTGACTTAAGCAACGTCGTCCAGAAAACTGGCGAATCAGCCAGGCAATTCTGGAATCGGTTCTGGACTAAGAAGAACCAGATCATCGAATCGGTTCTAGAATCGGTTTTCACAAGAGCCAGACACAACATCTGGGACGAATGGCTGGCTCGCCAGCTTGGCCAGGATAAGCCGAGAACACTGTCTGCCCTCACCTCACTTATGACCCGCTTTTGCGCGGGAGAAGACAATTGGCTAGCTCGCCGAAGCGACAATCCCAAAGACCCCGACACCTCTGAAGCACGGGACGGTAACAGAAAGCAAAAGCGCAACAAAAATAAACGCCGCCATGCATGGCAATGGCGACTCGGAAGACACGACCGTAAATGCCGATTTCCGCAATTCCAAACCTGGACAATGGAAGAAGCCCTCTAAAGGGAACAGGGATGGACCTACCGGTTTGGACAAAATCATGGATAGGCCCTGCCAGATCCACGGCACACAAGACAAGCCGGCCACCCACACCAATAGAAACTGTTGGGTATTCAAACAAGCTGGCAAGCTCGCAACCGAGGAGCAGAGCAAGAGCCCGCGCAGCAAGGACGACGAAGAACCTCGCGGGCCGAGCGATGGCGGGCAGAAGCAATTCCCTCCTGAGGTAAAAACTGTGAACATGATATATGTCACACATATACCAAAGAAGGAGAGGAAATGCGCCCTTCGGGAGGTCTACGCCGTAGAGCCCATAGACCCGAAGTTTAATCCATGGTCGGCTTGCCCGATCACCTTCGATCGTCGGGATCACCCGACCAGTATCCATCATGGATGCTCGGCCGCCCTCGTATTAGACCCCATAATCGATGGGTACCACCTCACTAGAGTCCTTATGGACGGAGGAAGCAGCCTTAACCTGATTTACTCAGACACAGTGAAAAAGATGGGTATCGACCCTTCGAGAATTAAACCCAGCAACACTACCTTCAAGGGAGTCATCCTGGTGTCGAAGCACGCTGCTCGGGTACCGTGACGCTGGAAGTAGTGTTCGGCTCGCCCGATAACTTTCGTAGCGAAGACTTGATCTTCGATATCATGCCTTTCCGCAGCGGCTATCATGCACTTCTCGGCCGTACAACGTTCGCTCGCTTTAATGCTGTTCCCCACTACGCATACGTGAAGCTCAAGATGCCTAGGCCCAAGGGGGTCATCACCGTTAACGGCAATACAGAATGCTCACTCCGGACTGAGGAACACACAGCGGCTCTAGCGGCCGAATTCTAGTTCGGCATCGAGGCACCAAGACCCCAACCAGGCGACAAGTTGCAACAGGCGAGCAAGCGGGTTCGAGCACGAACCGATCTCCTGGAGCAATCTCCTGTTCATCATGGCCCCGCTACCCATCAGGTACGTACCTAGAAGGCACAATTTCGCGCTTAAAATACCATGGGCTCCTGGGGGGAGGGACACCCTATGAAAACCGAGTGGTCGGTTCGACCGCACTACTCTCAACATAGCAGGCATCAAGCTCATGCATGTAACGGTGATTCTACATGTACCTCTCGAAAAGGATCGTTCGCCAATTAAAACCACCTTTAAAAGAGCACACTACTATTCAAGAGAAAAGGAGCGGAGGAGCACTGGGATACGCCAAGGACATCAACCCGCCTATCAAGAACCCCGAGCGAACCCCCCTTTGTATAAATTTGTTTCTAAATACCTGTAACAGTTGTCTCCGCAGTATGAATTGTAAAAATTCATCATACATGAAGATCATCTTTTACGATCTGGTCATGACATTCTATAAAGTGTTTTCTAACTCCCCGCCTCCGGAAACAAAACTGTTCGGTACATGTTTGATGCAATCGGCTAATAGACCGGGGGCTTAACTATAAAGCTCGTCCCAAGCATCGTCCCGGCACTATCTCTTATATGTCCGGCATCTTGGATTTTCGCATTATATGCATCCGTTCCGAATTATGTCTTAGGTCAAAGGTTGGGTTGCCCGGCTCCTGTGCTTACCCTTTTACGTTCTGCTCGTTCGGCTAAAAGGGTAAAGGGAGAACCACTGCGATTGTATTTCCAACTCGCCTGGTCAAGTACCTCAGCGGAGGAAGCCGAAAATCGAGCCGTCATAATACGTGTCAAACTAAAAATCGATAGAGGTTATTCCGTGTCATACGAGGGGTTTGCATCTTCGCAAACCATGTGGTAATTGTTTTTTTACCTCGGCATACCCAAATATCACAAAACACTGGGGGCTACTAACCAGCCCCCACAGTCAAGCTCCTTCGGCTACGTGAAAACACTAAAGCCACATAGTCTGATTGCCTTTCTCTCCCTCTCGCACCACCGCCTCCGGGTTCCAATAATTCGGCTAAGGATAAAACTGCGGAGGATGGAACACCTCGTCTAATAATTACATAGGGGCTAAAGCCGACGACTGGCAACTTTCAGTTCCAAAATGGCCACATAGGAGTCAAAATAATTCAAACACCAAAGCATGATAAACCGTGCATACGCATAATAAAACGAAGTATTCATTGGACATACAATAATGTGTTTATTCGAGAATTACATCCTTCGGGCATTGGGCCTCTACCGACCGAGCACCCTCCAACGCAGTAGCGAAGTACAGTTCGGGGCACCTATGCTCCTTCCCAGGCGGCGGAGGCGCTGTAGCCATCTCGAGCGGCTTCATCCCTAGCCAGTGCATCATAGTCCTCGCAAAGGCCATCCGCGCTCCCTCAACACATACAGAGCGCTTCAGGACCTCAGTGCGGGAGGAGGCGTCGCAAAGCTTCTACACCAGGCCGAAATAACTGCTCGGCAGTGCCTCTGAAGGGCACAACCGAATGCAGAGGTCCTTTAAGGCCGGCTCCGCCATTCGATGCAGCTCCATCAGCTGCTTTATCTGATAACTGAGAAGAGGACGGGGCTCGGGGGTCTGAAATTGCGCCCAGAATAGCCTCTGTTCCGCATTCCCGTCCTGAGCCGCAAAGTGCTTGGCCGCGTCCGCCGCACTCCTCGGAAGATCCATAAAGGCGCCTGAGGAACGCCACAGCCGTGTAAGACGATCAAACCTGTTACCACCAAAGGCACATTGCAGTAAGTACGGCTTACCATCCGCGATCATCCTGACTTGGCGGAGTTCTTCCTCAAAAGACCGCCTATCTACACGCTCCGATTTAAGCTCGGAAGACAGTGTGGATAGCTCGGCCGCTTGGTCCTTGGTCTTCTGCTCAAGCGCCTCGCACTTAGTGCTTGCATCTTGGAGCTCTTGTTGCACCTCTACCACCCGAGCTTCATGCTTGTCGCTGGCAACCTTCAGGGAGCTCAGTTCGGCAGACGCTTGCTCGGCCGCTATCCTGTGATCGGCGGCCTCTTGCTTGGCCTTCTCCAGCTCAGCCCTGAGGTTCTCGACCTCGGAAGTAACGGTTGCAAACACAATGGAAGGCCAAATTTCAGGAAATGAAAACTCAAGAACCTTAATCAATAAGGATAGCACAGGCTCTCCGCGATAACATTCCAACTTACTTTGCATTTCATCAAACCGTTTGTTCAGACGGTCAAGCTCCTTATCGGAGGTCTTGAGCTTCCGGTTTAGCTCGACCAGCTCCACGTCATGGACAGCCGCCGTCGATGATGAGGCCTGCAAAGCAAATTTGTGTGAGACATGCCTTCGAGGTGTTGGTCCTAGACCCTTTTTCGCCAGATCATCTCTCGGACCAATCAATTTCCCAGGAACTCTGGTTGTTTTTGCTCGGGACCTGACGTTCTTTGATCCCCTGGTAAGTTTCTTAAACTCACCCATGGCTCGGGGGCTACTATACCTATAAGGAATATATAAACCTTACAAGTAAATTTCGCCTAGAGCATTACATGGCTTACCTTGAAAACCGCCAAAAGACCGCCGAAGGCCTCCTTCAGTCCGCTATCAACGGACTGAATGCCTTGTAGAACCGCACGCATAAGGATGCGGTGGTCTTCGGCGATGGAGGAGGTACGCAAGGCCTCCTTTATCATAGCTGGCCACCCGGTTGTGGCCTGCCCCGTTACTGGCGGCACCGGTGGCGGCACCGCGGCTTCCCCTTATTGAGAAGGTAGAGTCGTCGATATCAGAGGCTTGGTGGTCCCCAGAGCAGTCTTCGGAGGGAGCTCCGATGACTCACGACCTCCCTCTTTGTTTACCAGGAGGGGCTCGACCTCCTGGTCTTCGGTCACCGAGGTACGGGGCTCGGTCATGACCTCCTCACCCTCAGTATTCGACCGAGGAGGGGTCTGCCGGGATATCACCTCCATGGCCTCTTCAGCGGCCTGGGAAGGAGAAGTGCGGAACGCGTTTCCACTTTCCGCCAGCTCGGCTGGCGGGGGATCTCCCTCTGAGACCTGTTCGGTCGGGAGATCGCGGGCCGGGCTACAATATGGAAAGCGTTTGTCCGGTCAGTAACAGAAACTTTGTATAAGCAAAGTGTTCGGACTCGGTACCTCTGGGCCACGGGCTTTGCCGTGGGGGTCCTCCGGGGGATCCTCTTGAACGCCTCGGATTCCTCATCGGAATCCGGGCTGACGTTGGGCAGGGTCACCTTGGCCATGTAGGGTCTCTTTGGGGAGGGAGGATCTGGGTCCTCATCGGCATCCACAGATGACGCCCTCTTCCTTGGCTGGGGGGAATCGATTCCCCCCTTCCTCCGTCTGCTCCTCCTCGTGAGCGGAGGAGGCCTGGGTCTCCTCAGACCTAGCATCCAGAGGGCCTCTTGGGCCAAGAGCATCTCGGGTCTCCTTCTTCTCGCCCGTCTTCTTCTTGTCCTTCTTCTCTGGCACCGAATACGGCGCCTCGGCCAACATCGCCGTCAACAGGGCTGACCTGGGGGCTTCGGGCAGCGGGGCAGGGTCATTGATCTGCATGGCCTTAGCCAGCCAGCCCTATGGAAACCAAGGAAGGAGAGGTTAAAATCCATGCTAAAAGATCGAACCTGAAGATAAAAATTGAAACCTTACCTTGAGCGGAGGGTGTTCGGCGTCCAGGCCGGTGTCTTCCTCCTTGGCCGGCCATTCCTCCTGGGGCTTGAACAGTGCCTTCCACAGCTTCTCCCAAGTAGTGCGGTAAAGCTTGCGCATGGTGGGAGGGTCGTCGGACTTATAGGCCCACATCAGTGTAGCCTGGAGCTGGCAAGGGAGGAGGTGGTGACGAAGCATGACCTGGATCACGTTGGTCAAGCTGACGTTCGCTTCCAGCATCTGCGCGATGCGATCCTGCAGCGCTTTCACTTCCGTAGCTGACCCCCAGTCCAGGCCTTTCCTAATACATGAGGTTAGTCTCATAGGAGTCCCAGATCTGGATTCGGGAAGGGCCGCCCAATCTGTGGCACGTGGTTCAGTGATGTAGAACCACTCCTTTTGCCAGGTTTTGATGGTGTCGATGAAGGTGTCCTCCGGCCACTGGACCCGCTGGAGCTTGCTGATCACCGCCCCCCACAGTCTGCGTGCTGGCTGCTTACGGTCTTCGGCTTGACATTGAAGACCTTCAGCCATAAGCCGAAATGCGACTGGACCTGCAGAAAGGCCTCACAGACGATGATGAAGGCCAAAATGTGCATGATGGAATTTGGGGGAAGATCGTGGAAGTCCAACCCGTAAAAGAACATCAAGCCCCTTACAAAGGGGAGCAGCGGGAAGCTCAGTCCCCGGATGAAATGGGGAATGAACACCACCCGCTCCCCGGGATTTGGCGTAGGGACTACTTGACCCTCCTCGGGGGCGCGGTGGGCGACATCGACCGGGAGGTAACCGGTGCGCTTCAGTTCCTGGATGTCGTCCTCAGTGACGCACAACGCCTCCCACTTGCCTTGTGAGACAGAACCGGCCATGGCCGTGCTCGGGGAGGAGGGATGGGTGTCTTGGGAGGGGCTGGAGGAAGGCTAGATCTGTGCGCTCGGAGCTAGGAAGGCCTGAGAGAGCGAATCTGGGGAGCGTGGAAAGGCTAAGAAGATGTTTTCCTCCCTTTTATGGAAGGCCGTAATAACAGGCGTCCCCTTACTGCGCCATGAGCTGCGCTAGTTCCCAAAGCGACCGTTCCATTATGCGCGCGTGGGATAGCCCAAATCATTGATCATATCCCGTAAAAAATGGAGCACGATCTTCATGTCGATTGGATATGCCAATGAAGAGGCGGCCTCGAACCGCGAATCAAGTTTTTGTAACTGGCTAAGTGGCCACGACCTTTTTGAGCCTTTCATCAGGAAAGTTGTCAGGAAGGGCGCTATTCACACTCAGGCGTTTGGCCTTCGGGGCTAAGCAAGGTATGTTCGGAAAGCAGGGTGTGATCGGTGGCTGAGCTAAGGGTAGCCGAAGCATGAAGGGAAGAAAGGAACTGTCCCCGTAAGCCGAACACTCTGGACGTGCGGAGCAGCTGGATGTCCTGAAGACCGGCATTGGAGACTAATTCGGGGGCTACTAAGGGAGTCCGGGATTAAGGGGTCCTCGAGATGTTGACTTACCTCCTATGGACCAGCCCGGTGGGCCGCCTTGTGGCATCTTCGGGAAGGCTGGACTACAGAATGACCCCAGGCTTAGAGGGGAATGTTCCGAAGACTTGGTGTGTCCTCCAAGTAAGAATGGGTGTATCTATGCCTAGATGGAAACCGACCATGTGTAACGCTAGGTACCCCTGGTGTCTATATAAACCAGGGGGCTTAGTTCGTAGAGGAACAAGTCAACTAATCTAGGGTTTAGCTCTTTTGATCTCGAGGTAGATCAACTCTGTAACCATCATACTCATCAATACAATCAATCAGGACGTAGGGTTTTACCTCCTCACGAGGGCCCGAACCTGGTAAACACTGTCTCCTTCGTCCCCTGTTACCATCGATCTTAGATCCATAGTTCGGGACCCCCTACCGGAGATCTGCCGGTTTTGACACTGACACTGCCCAAAACACCAACATAGAAATCTGCAAGCATCGAAACATCAAGCTACGGGAACTTAAAATGCACAAGCAAAGCATGGGGAAGTGGCATGTTATATGCACTTCGTTTCATCAGAAGGAATCAGGGTGAAAAGATTCATGGATTAATTGCCTGGATGATCACAACATGACTAGGAAAAATAGCATTTAAGGACTTTGTGAAAATCATAGATTTTCACAAACAGATTTAACATGAAGGCATATTCACAAGAAGAATTATATCCTACAGAACTTTTCATGGTATGCAAATGCATAACATGGTGGTTGACATAATAGACTTCATTTCATTCAACCTGAGCACGAGCAAAAGATGCACATGATCATGCCTAGCATCCACACAAAAAGGCAAGTTGAAACAATCAGATTCACAGACTTTGTGAAAATCATAGGGTGTATATGAGCAACAGTTTTTCTAACAACTAGGCACGTTTGACAGAAAAAATAAATATGATGCAAAGCCTATTCATGGCAGCTATGGCACAACATGATATTCCACAACATACTTTACAAAACACTCAAAGTGAGAAATAACAAAGGGGCTATAGATCAATGGCTATTCACAAGAAAAATCAGCAAGTTGCTAAAAAGTTTCACACATAGAAATATTTGACTAGATCAAAATCAGTAACAATATGTAGGCATGTTTGCAATGCTATAATAGTAATATAACAAGCATTTCTAGGCATGGGAAAATACTACCAGAAAGAAGACATAAAAATAGCCCTAGCACATGTTCAAACCTACATCATATGGTGCATGGATAAAATCACATAAAAATAAAAAATGCCTAAACAGTAAAAATTACATGCACCAAACTTGCTCAAATTTTAAAACTAATGCTATAGTTAAATTTTATCGATTTTTCTACCCCAAAACATATATAATATGCTTATGTTATAGTAGGAAAATATGCAACAATTAATTATGCAAGTTTTCCTATTTCTGAAAATATTAGAAAACGACAGACAAACGCATACAAATTACAAAACATAAAATAAATAAAATATTACAAAGGACCCGCGGATAGTGGCACCGTTTGATTTGTTGTATGGACGCAAGTGCCGCACTCCCCTCAATTGGTCACAAACCGGAGAAGGACTAGTGTTTACCAGATATCATCTGTGAAGCAGAAGAGCAAGTTCAACACGTCAGAGGGCGTCTAGAGACCGCCAATTCAAGACAGAAGAGCTATGCTGACTCCTACCGCCGAGATATGAGTTTCCGTGTTGGGGACTATGTCTATCTCCGAGTCACACCTCTCAAGGAAATCAAGCGCTTCCACGTCAAGGGAAAGCTCGCAGCAAGATATATCAGCCCCTTCAAGATCACCGACAGACGAGGAGAAGTTGCCTACCAGCTAGAGCTACCTTCCGAGCTATCAGATGTGCACAATGTTTTCCACGTATCAAACTCTGGAAGTGTCTCCAAGTTCCCAACCGCCCCAACCTCTACAAGGACATCGATCATCAAGCCATCGACCTTCAGCTAGACCTCACTTATCGTGAGAGACCAGTTCGCATCTTGGATGAAGCCGAGCGTTGCCCCCGAAGCTGCACCATCAAGTACTTGACGGTCCAATGGAGCAACCGCGCTAAAGCAGAAGCAACCTGGGAGCGTGAAGACTACCTAAGATCCGAGTTCCCTTATCTTTTTAGTGCCTAGCCTAGGAACGTCAGGGACGAGATTCTTGTAAGGGCGGTAGGTCTGTCACACCCTGTGGTTGAACCACTTTGATATGCTATGAGTTTATAAAAATTTGATCCATTTAAAACTTTTTGTATGCTTGTGCATGTGGAGTAGATTGCCATTTGCTTTCAGTGCTTGCTTGTGTTTACATTCACAAAAATCCTTCTTCTCTCCAAACTCATATCCTTGATCCAAGATCTTGCCCAATGATCATGCCATGTGTATAGGACCAAAGACTATTTTTATAAAATATTGGTTTGCCCAAAAAGCATTATTCAATTTAAATTTAAAAAAAACCCTGAATTGAGGTTTGTACTACAAGTCCTCAAATTAGGGAAACTATTTTTCCCAAATCATTTTATTTGGAACCTACTATATATAAGACTTCCCAAAAGCACAAAATGTTATTTTAAAGATTATTTTGCTATTTATTCAAAGGCTTTTCCTTCAGGTCAGAAATGGTCTTTTCTAAGGAAAAGTTATTTATGCTTTCAAAATATTTGAGAAAATTTAGTGAAACTCAGTGGACATATATTTTCCATATATGAGAGTTTCAACACATTGTCATGTTCAAAATATTGGACAAAACCCTTCAAAACCCTTTCTGCCTATTTCAAGCATTTGAAATATTTCTATAAGATATATTATCAAATAAATCCAGGATAATTCTAGCAAGTCACATATGCCTTATGTGATGATCTTGCCAAGTTTCATTCCATCCAAATTGTTTTGGTTCACAAAAGTGCCCCAAAACCATTCCTGTCCAGATCCAAATTTGAGCAACTCTACATTGCCAACTGTCTCCTATTGATCTCAAACTTTGTGGACATGCACTAATCCCCAAATGATGCCACCACACCAAGTGGTGCATTATGGAGAATAGATTTGCATGAATAGATCTTAGAAAATCAGTTTCTGCTCATTTTGAGTGTTTACGAAGTTTGCATTGGAATCTTTCTTCAAATGAGCTCAAACTTGGTGATCCACCCTATTTTTACCTACCCTTTTATCCTGTTAAATCTCATGGCAAGCAAACTCTTTTTACTTACCCAGACCACCATCAAACACCTTCTGGTGAAATAGTAAAACCTCTATTTTGACCACTTCCATGATTCCCCTTCACTCCAAATTCTTACCATAGTACCTCTTAGTTACCCTGCACCCCCAGTAACAATCTCAAGTCTTCTGCTATATTATTGGAGGGGGGTAAAGCCCCATTTACCTCTCTGATTTACCATGGCAGAGCTGCTCTCTCCTCATGCTCTCATTTCTATCCTTTCCTTACCTCCTAAGTCAACTCCAGAGCATATTGTAGGGCGCAACCAGAGCGCGTGAGGCATGCCCTGGTATGCCAAACGCATGCTCTAGAGCACGCTACAGTGCCAATCCCCACTGTAGCAGCTCCCATCCCTATGACCCGACAACATTGGGAGGCGAGGCCGTGTCCCCCGAGGATGCCTCGGCGTCCGGGACATGCCACCACATGTTCCCCCTCCTCTCTCCCCCTCTGCGGACCTCCTTCGCATGCGCCCGGTGCTGCCCGAGAGCTCCAGTGAGCGATCCCACACGCAACCCCTTCTGCCCCCCTTGCTCCTTCCTCTCTCCTTCCCTGGTCATAGACAACGCCCACGAGCACCCCTGACGCACCCATGGCCCCTCCCGTGGACTCCAGTGCCTCTCCAGCGTGCTCCGGCGGACCTCATCCACGGTGCTCCGGCCCATGCCTATATAAGGCCACCTCGACGCTCTCTCTCCCCTTTGGACCCCCTCTCTCCCTTCTAATCAAGCACCAGAAACCCCCTAGCGAGCTCCCAACGCCTTAGTGCTCGGGATCGACCAAGGCGGGTACGACCTCCCTCCGGCCCTACTTTCCCTGTGCCTGGAACCGCCGTTTGCCACTGACGCGATTCCCTCTCCTTCCCGCTTGTTTTGCAGCTCCAAACGGCCTCGACGATCACCTCCCGAAGCGCCTCTGTCGCGGGACCTCTTCGCCGGTGAACCACACGTCCTCTCCGACCAACTCCACCCTCTCCCGAATGGTGGAAATGTCCCGACACCATTCCCGCCCCTAGCTGCCTTCGCCGTTGCCAGAATCACCGACGGTGAGCACGGCCGCCTCCCTGTCCTGAGGTTGAAGATGACAGGTGGGGGCCACTTGTCATCCTCACCTTTCTCTCGCCTCCCCTCTCTCTCGCTAACGCCAAGGACCCGCACGTCAGGTTTAAACCTGGCAGCGCGCGCGTGCTTTGCTGGTTGGGCCGGTTCGGCCAGCCGATCTGGCCTAGGGCGACAGTGCCCATTTTTTTTTCCTTTTTCTTACATTTTCCAGAAATTCCTCTGGATTGAATTTGTATCCAAATTCAAATATTCCAACTTCTAAAATCTTGTAATATTAGAACCTATAAATGATGCCACTTGTGCAGCTTTTTGAAAATAATTTATGTACTATTTTAATTTAAAACCTTATTTTCAATATTCAAAACCACTACTAAAATGACTTTCACCACTTTTGACACTTCAAAACCAGAAACTAGTAACTTTAGTATTTTTAGTTTTTAACCTGGTATTTTACAGAAGCGGTTCGACATTTTTAGGAGTAGTTTATTTTCTCTGTTTTTACGATAGATTACGTTGTTGATGAAGGAGTTGGATCAGAAGAGTTCGAAGACCTCGAAGACTTTGTTGAGCCAGGCAAGCATCCCTTTGACCATGTCTAAGAAACCTTTTTATGCATGTCATATAGCACATGATAATGATGCATCGGAATCATGATGATTATGGTGACCACCTTTATCGGTTGCCTCCGTTACCTTCCTCGTTGATACTTGCATGACATGACTCTACCTTCTGCTTGGAGTTGTGTGGGTGGGAAGTAGATAGGTTGCTAATTAGTTGCTACGCAAATGGGACGGGAATATGCATGGTGATGGAAAAAAAGTACTTTCAAAGACTTTTCGAAAACCCCGTTGGGTGAAATTAGTGCCCGCGGGATATGTTGATCTAGGTGACCTCTTGATAAAGAAGAGGTGCACCGAGGCAAGTGAGTGTGTTGTTTTCGAAAGCGGATTGGTTTAAGTTATGACTGTCACTCCAACCTTACATGTACAACCACGATACCCCTTATGGGATGGGGCTTCGTTGATTACTTTGGTCGATGCTAGCAGAGAGCCTGCATTACTAGTGGCGGGAGTGACGTGGTCACTCTCGATATGGGGTCGTTCCTAAAAGGACGACCATGGGCTGTTTTCACAGACACCAGGCACACAGTTAGTCCCTTCATGAATGATACTTGTGATGTACGTCATACGGACTGTGTGCCAACGAGTGGACTCTTTGATTAGTTTCGTCAAGGGAAACACATTGTTCGGGTGCTTACCTCGGGTCTGTAACATACCGCAAGTCGTGGCTTGACATGGAAGTTCCACGAGTCTTGTGGATAAAGTGTGCAACCTCTGTAGAGTGTAAAACTATTCAAATAACCATGTCAACGGTCAAGGACAGTAGGATGACCGCTCTTGCGCTACATCCATTGTTTACAAAATTTTGTGTACATGTGTGAAAAAAGGGAGATACATAAGTTGAGTCGATGACTTGATGTGATGATTGAACATGGGTTGTTCAAACCTTGTTTATATTGATATATGTAACATGTTCATATGGATACTTGTGACCTCATGATGCATGCTTACAAGATGATAGGACATGTCATTGCATTCCAAAAATTAGCTTTTTGCAAAATTACCTACTTAGTGCTATATCATGCATGGTTATACCGTGTTCCAAAACATGGGTTGCTTGCGAGTACATTCAAAGTACTCATTGGCTTGCCACTGGTTATTTAATTGGCCAGGCATGGAAGAGCAGGAATATGGTGAAGATTTCGTTGGTGACGAACATGCGAATTAGGACGCTTCCCAGTCAGAATGCCTGTAGGGTTAAGGCATATGGCATGGTTCTACACCATCTTTCAAGATTTCCGCTTCCAGTTTATGTTTGTTGTTTGGCCTTCTTGGCCCTATCTATGTAAGACTTGACCATGATGGTCATTATTTGTGTAAGACGGTACGTATGGATGTAAGACTCTTGTTATTCAGCTTCTGTGTGTTCAGTGAGCATTGATCTCTGGGATCACTATACACGTGCATTTGGTGATCACGACTTATGAGTCGGGGTCCCCACAGAGCTGGTATCTGAGCCATCCTGACTATAGGAAGCCTTAGTTAGCATGGACGTTAGTTAGGATAAAACCCTTTTTAAAAACTACACCTAGTACCTATACTTTGGAATTTCTGCACCTCTTATCTCTTCTAGTCTCATTTCAAACTTTACTGATTCCCCTCGCCTTAGAACTTTGTAGATGGCCCTCATACCTGAGGACCTTCTAGCATCCGACCTTCCCCTACTCCTTGAGGACAGCCAGGAGAAGTGCTACTTTCTCCGACCTCCCATTTTCCTCTACCACGAGGACTGGGTCGATGCCATCACGAAGGACTACCACGTTGACATGGTCATGAAGGCAAACGACTCCCCGATGGGTTGGTTCTTTGAATGACCACAGATGGAGACCTTGGCTTTCGCAGTTGAGACAGCTGCACGCAAGGCACTTATCCACCTTTGAGACATCATCCCAGAGATGGCTGACGAGCTAGTTACTCGCTACCTACCTTTCAGGAAGGATGATATTGGCGAGAGTTGGACGTTGGTTCCATCCAAGGAGGATGGGACACCACTCAGATTCCAGACCTACTTCAGCCTCTCTGCCGAAAGTCTGGCTCATAACCTGATTAAGGAGTCCGTGAAGCTCTGCAAGGAACTCCACCACACCCAAGAGCTACTTCGTCAAGCCAAGGTGAAGCCAGACGGGATCAAGAAGGATGGAGCCTCCGAGGGACGACCAACTATTGCTTATAGAGGAGGAGTACCCCTATCAAGAGATGCACCCACCCGTCGTCGTCACATGAGTGCGAAGGAGCACCGTGCGCTCTTCACTGACCCACCGGCGAAGTCTCGTCAGGATGGACCTCCTCATTCTCCGACCCCCTCGACCGGAGACGATGCCCGTACAGATGATGAAAAGGAGGAAGATCCTGAGGAGCGTGAATACAAGACCGAGCACTCCACCACTGGAGTCCGAGAACCCCTAGGGTAGGATAAGTCATGTACCCCTCATGCGAAGTCGAGTCCGTGTAATGGCTGATATGAAACCATGTGTGCTTGTTGTTTGTGTTCCGATGCAAGTCGCGCTTTTGCCTTAAGCAACATGTAAGCGACTCCATCGTCTATCTTATATTTATATTGTGTTTGGTCTTTCGACCTCTGTTTGATCACACTTGCACAATACCAACCCCTTTAGGCGCGCTTTCTCTATTATTGCTCCCCCGTCTCTTCTGTCCCAGTTGTTTGACTTGGCTGCTCCAAACAGGATGGTGGCTGCAACCCGCGCCAGTAGTTTTGGCAACCCCAACGCTGGCAACTCTAGCCAGCAGCAGGGACCTGGTGGTTCTGCTCACGCTGAAGATCACTAGGGGCAGCCACATGGAGACATTCCCCCGCCACCACCTCCACCGGAGAACATGACCATAACTCAGTTTCTCCAAGTTCTCTGGGAGGAACACCAAGCCAACTCTGCTGCTATTCAGGAGATGGCCCAGGCCCTTGCGAACAACCAACCGCAAGGAAGGAACGACAATGGCCGCTCCACTCTGTCGGAGTTCATGAGGAATTCGCCCCCGACCTTCACCGAGACTGCTGAACCCCTGGATGCCGATGACTGGATCCGCAACATCGAGGACCTCCTTGCAGTGGTTAACTGCAACGAGGATTATGAGAAGGTGCTTTATGCCTCTCACTGCCTCGGAGGTACCGCCAGAGCTTGGTGGGATGGATTCAAGGTCATGCAAGGCAGCCGTGTGAGCACCTGGGCTGACTTCAAGGAAGGATTCCGCACGGCCCACATTCCTTCTAGAATCATGGCTATCAAGAAGCAGGAATTCCGAGCGCTGAAGCAAGGAAGTGGATGTGTCAAGGAGTATATGCAAAAGTTCAACATGTTGTCAAGGTATGCCCCTAAAGATGTCAGCACTGAGGCCGCTAAGATGGAACGCTTCATGGAAGGACTCTAGCAAGCCCTGCAGTATCAGCTCATTGTCTGCGATTGTCGGACCATCTTCGACCTGGTGAACACGGCTCTCATGCTCGAAGACAAGCGTCGTGCCATGGAAGACACTCGCAAGAGAAAGATGATCAGGAAGGGTAGTTCCAGCAACCAGGAGCCTCGCTCATGGCAGCCAACCCCAACCAAGCCAACCTATCAGCCTTAACAGGCTAGACCTCCTGCACCTCGTCCGAGCTACCAGCCTCAACAGTATGCCAATCCCAGGCTAGCTTACAACAACCCCAATAACAACAATGGTGGAAACAACAACAACTCAAGCCAGGTCACTTGCTTTGGATGTGGTCAGTCAGGACATATCTCTTGGCAGTGCCCCAACAAGAAGCCAGATGCACCGCGCCTCGATGCGCCAAACCAAGGTCAAGGCCGTGGGTCGCCACCAAGGAACAGAGCTCCCCGCAACCAGCCCAACAATGGCAAGGGTCGTGGGAATCACGTCACCGTCGAGGAAGCCCGGGAAGACTCGGACGTCATACTGGGTACATTCCTTGCCAATTCAACCCTAGTAACCATTATGTTTGATTGTGGAGCTTCACATTCCTTTGTTACCCAAAAGTTTGCACTAGAAAGTGGTATGAAGCCTACACTGCTGGGTAGTCATATGTTGGTACAAACCCCGGGATCTGTTATGAGAACCAAGATAGGATGTAAAGGAGTTGGGATTGACATCAATGGAGTAGAATTCCTAGCAGACCTTATCATATTGAAGTCGCAAGGCTTGGATGTGATCCTAGGCATGGATTGGTTAACCAAGCACCAGGGCTTGTTATACTATGCCAAGCGGACTGTTACCATGACCAACAGCCAAGGAGTTGATGTCAAGTATGTTCCCAACCCTATCTCCGCTCAAGCCCCTCAGGACAATTTTCTGTCGGGAATTGAGCTGGATCAAGTGCCAGTGGTATGTGAATACCCTGATGTATTTCCTGATGAGCTGCCCGGAATGCCTCCTAATCGTGACATTGAGTTCATCATTGAGCTAATGCCCGAAGCAGGACCCATCTATAAGAAGACCTATAGAATGGGATCTGAAGAGTTGGTTGAATTAAATAAGCAACTGGCTGAACAGCTCAGGGAAGGATTTATCCGCCCTAGTGCCTCTCCTTGGGAATCACTTGTTCTGTTTGTGGAGAAAAGGGATGGTACTATTCGACTTTGTGTCGATTATCGATCTCTTAATGACGTCACAATCAAGAACAAGCACCCACTCCCCAAGATGGAAGACCTGTTCGATCTGCTAAATGGAGCCAAGGTGTTCTCCATGATTGACCTTAGGTCTGGGTACTATACACTAAAGATCAAACCCCAAGACGTTCCGTAGACAACATTCGTGACTCAGTATGGCCTGTACAAGTACACGGTCATGTCATTTGGGTTGACCAATGCCCCTGCCTACTTCATGTACCTCATGAACAAAGTTTTCATGGAGTACTTGGACAAGTTTGTTGTCGTCTTCATCGGTGACATACTCATCTTTTCCATGTCTGAAGTAGAGCATGCGCAACGCTTGAGATTTGTCCTGGATAAGCTTCGAGAGCACCATTTTTATGCCAAATTCAGCAAGTGTGAATTTTGGCTGCATGAATTTGGATTCTTGGGTCATGTATTGACTGCAGAAGGATTGTCAGTAGATCCTGCCAAGATTGAAGCGGTGACTGAATGGCAATCGCCAAGCAATGTGAAGGAAGTCAGGAGCTTCCTCAGACTCGAGGGATATTACCGCAAATTCGTCGAAGGATTCTCGAGCATTGCTAGACCCATGACTCAAGTCTTGAAGAAGGACAATAAATTCGAATGGACGCCGAAGTGCGATGAAATTTTCCAAGAACTCAAGAGGACATTAACAACAGCCCGAGTTTTGGCCACCCCCGATATTCACAAGGAGTTTGTGATATATTGTGATGCATCGAGGATCGGGTTAGGAAGTGTTCTGATGCAAGAAGGCAGGGTCGTGGCATATCTTTCCAGACAGCTATGCCCCCACGAAGCGAACTACGCTACCCATGATCTTGAGTTGGCAGCAGTAGTTCATGCCTTGAAGACATGGCGACATTTCCTTCTAGGGAAGCGATGTGAGATATACACAGACCACAAAATTTTGAAGTATATTTTCACTCAAAGGAATTGAACATGAGGCAGCGAAGATGGTTGGAGTTGATCAAGGACTCTGACCTTAGTGTTCAATATCACCCTGAAAAGGCTAACGTGGTAGCAGATGCCTTAAGCAGAAAGGCTTGTTCCCTGAATGCTATGATTAAGGAAAGGCTACCCGCCCTATATGAAGAGCTTGAAAGCTTTGGCTTGGAACTAGTTGCACCAGGATTCCTAGCCAACCTCGAAGCAAGGCCTACCTTGATGGATGATATTAAGGAAGCTCAGAAGGGACACGAGAGTATTGAAGGCATCAAATGGAAGATCAAGGCAGGCAAAGCCCCAGGATTCTCAGTGGAAGAACAAGGAGTTGTATGGTTTGGGAAACACATTTGTGTGCCTAACAAGGTTGAGCTCATGAACTTGTTCTTGCAGGAAGCTCATGATACTCCGTACTCCATCCACCCTGGAGGAACCAAGATGTACCAAGACTTCAAAGCAAGATTTTGGTGGCATGGCATGAAAAGAGAGATAACCACTTTTGTCGCTAAGTGTGACATATGCCAGAGAGTCAAAGCTGAGCATCAGCGACCCTCTGGATTGCTACAACCTCTCAAAGTGCCTGAATGGAAGTGGGACAAAGTCGGGATGGACTTAAGCACTGGATTGCCCATGTCAAGCAAGGGACATGATTCCATTTGGGTCATTGTCGATCACCTGACCAAAGTAGCCCACTTCATTCCCGTCAAGACCACCTACGTTGGGAACCAACTAGTCAACCTCTATATCAACCAGATCATGAGCCTCCATGGAGTTCCTAAGGAAATTGTGTCAGACCGAGGAACCCATTTCACCTCGAGATTCTGGAACAGGTTCCAAGAATCCTTGGGAACTAAGCTGTCTTTCAGCACCGCTTTTCACCCTCAGACCGGAGGACAGACGGAACGAGTAAATCAGATACTCGAAGATATGCTTCGTGCTTGTGTTCTGGCATATGGAGCCAAGTGAGAAGATTGCCTACCATTCGCCGAGTTCTCCTACAACAACAACTATCAGTCCAGTCTTCAGATGGCACCGTTTGAGGTGTTGTATGGATGCAAGTGTCGCACTCCCCTCAATTGGTCACAAACCGGAGAAGGACTAGTGTTTACCAGATATCCTCCGTGAAGCAGAAGAGCAAGTTCAATTCGTCAGAGGGCGTCTAGAGGCTGCCAAGTCAAGACAGAAGAGCTATGCTGACTCCCACCGCCGAGATATGAGTTTCCGTGTTGGGGACTATGTCTATCTCCGAGTCACACCTCTCAAGGGAATCAAGCGCTTCCACGTCAAGGGAAAGCTCGCAGCAAGATATATCAGCCCCTTCAAGATCACCGACAGACGAGGAGAAGTTGCCTACCAGCTAGAGCTACCTTCCGAGCTATCAGATGTGCACAATGTTTTCCACATGTCAAACTCTGGAAGTGTCTCCAAGTTCCCAACCGCCCCGACCTCTACAAGGACATCGATCATCAAGCCATCGCCCTTCAGCTTGACCTCACTTATCGTGAGAGACCAGTTCACATCTTGGATGAAGCTGAGCGTTGCACCTGAAGCCGCACCATGAAGTACTTCATGGTCCAATGGAGCAACCACACTGATGTAGAAGCAACCTAGGAGCGTGAAGACTACCTTAGATCCGAGTTCCCTTATATTATTAGCGCCTAGCCTAGGAACCTCAGGGACGAGATTCTTGTAAGGGGGTAGGTCTTTCACACCCTGTGTTTGTACCACTTTGCTATGTTATGAGTTTATAATAATTGGCCCCATTTAAAACTTTTTGTGTGCTTGTGCATGTGGAGTTGATTGACATTTCCTTTGAGTGTTTTCTTGTGTTTTAATTCAAAAAAACCTTCTTCTCTCCAAACTCATATCCTTGATCCAAGATCTTGCCCAATGATCATGCCATGTGTATAGGACCAAAGACTATTTTTATAAAATATTTTTTTGGCCAAAAAGTATTTATTCAATTTAGGTTTTCAAAAAACCCTGAATTGAGGTTTCTACTACAAGTCCTCAAATTAGGGAAACTATTTTGCACAAATCATTTTATTTGGAACCTACTATATATAAGACTTACCAAAACCACAAAATGTTATTTTTAAAGATTATTTTCCTATTTTATTCAAAGGCTTTTTCTTAAGACCTGAAATGGTCTTTTCTAAGGAAAAAATATTTTTGTCCTTTCAAAATATTTGAGAAAATTTTGGGAAATTCACTGGACATATATTTTCCATATATGAGAGTTTCAACACATGGTCATGTTCAAAATATTGGACAAAACCCTTCAAGACCCTTTCTGCCTATTACAAGCATTTGAAATATTTCTATAAGAAATATTCTTAAATAAATCCAGGCAAATTCTAGCAAGTCTCATATGCCTAATATGATGATCTTGCCAAGTTTCATTCCAATCCAAATTGTTTTGGTTCACAAAAGTTCCCCAAAACCATTCATGTCCAAATCCAAATTTGAGCAACTCTACATTGCCAACTGTCTCCCATTATCTCAAACTTTGCGGACGTGCACTAATCCCGAAATGATGCCAGCACACCAAGTGGTGCATTAAGGAGAATATATTTGCATGAATAGATCTAAGAAAATCAGTTTCTGCTCATTTCTAGGGTTTACAAAGTTTGCATTGGCAACTTTCTTCAAATGAGCTCAAACTTGGTGATCCACCCTATTTTTACCTACCCTTTTATCCTATTACATCTCATGGCAAGAAAACTCTTATTACTTGCCCAGACTAGCATCAAACACCTTCTGGTGAAATAGTAAAAACTCTATTTTGACCCCTTCCATTATTCCCATTCACTCCAAATTCTTACCACAGTACCTCCTAGTTACCCTGCACCAACAGTAACAATCTCAAGTCTTCTGCTAAATTATTGGAGGGGGGTAAGGCCCCATTTATCTGTCTGATTTACCATGGCACAACTGCTCTCTCCTCCTGCTCTCATTTCTATCCTTTCCTTACCTCCTAAGTCAACTCCAGAGCATCTCCAGACCATCCAGGCGCTAAGGGACAAGGTAGGGCCCAACCAGAGCGTGTGAGGCATGCCCTGGTATGCCAAACGCGTGCTCTGGAGCACGCTACAGTGCCAATCCGCTCTGTAGCAGCTCCCATCCCTATGACCAGACAACATTGGGATGCAGGGTCATGTCCCCGGAGGCTGTCTCCGCGTCCGGGACACGCCACCGTGTCTTCCCCCTCCTCTCTCCCCCTTTGTGGACCTCCCTTCGCACGGGCACGGTGCCGGTTGAGACCTCCAGTGAGCGAGCCCACACACGCGCCCCTCTGCCCCCTGGCTCCTTCCTCTCTCCTTCCCTGGTCATAGAGAATGCCCACGAGCACCCCTGACGCACCCTTGCCCCCTCCCGCGGCCTCCAGTGTCTCTCCAGCGCACTTCGGTGGACCTCGTCCATGGTGCTCCGGCCCACACCTATATAAGGCCACCTGAGGCTCTCTCTCCCCTCTGGACCCCCTCTCTCCCTCCTAATCGAGCACCAGAACCCCCCTAGAGAGCTCCCAGCGCCGTAGTGCTCGGGATCGACCGAGGCGCCGCCGTGTCAGACCTCCGCCGATCTCCGTGTACGACCTCCCACCGACCCTCCTTTCCCTCTCCCTGGAACCACCGTTCACCACTGACGCGATTCCCTCTCCTTCCCGCTCATTTTGTAGCTCCAAACGGCCCCGACGATCACGTCCCGAAGCGCCTCCGCCACGGGACCTCGTCACCGGTGAACCACACGTCCTCTCTGACCAACTCCACCCTCTCCCGAACGGCGGAAACATCCCGTCTTCATTCCCGCCCCTAGCTGCCTTCGCCGTTGCCGGAATCACCTACGGTGAGCATGACCGCCTCCCTGTCCCAAGGTTGAAGATGACAGGTGGGGGCCCGCGCGTCAGGTTTAAACCTCGCGGCGCACGCGTGCCCGGGTCGCCTATGCCGTTTTCGCTGGTTGGGCCGGTTCGGCCAGCCGATCTGGCCAAGGGCAACAATGCCCATTTTTCTTTTCCATTTTCTAACATTTTCCAGAAATTCCTCTGGATTGAATTTGTATCCAAATTCAAATATTCCAACTTCTGAAATCTTATAATATGAAAACCTATTAAATGATGCCACTTGTGCAGCTTTTTGAAAATAATTTATGTACTGGTTGAATTTAAAACCTTGTTTTGAATATTCAAAACCACGGCTAAAATGACTTTCACCACTTTTGACAGTTTAAAAATAGAAACTAGTAATTTTAGTATTTTTAGTTTTTAACCTGGTATTTTACAGAAGTGGTTTGACATGTTTAGGAGTAGTATATTTTCTCTGTTTTTACCGTAGTCTTATTTTCGCCCGCCATTATTGCGACGATAGATTCCGTTGTTGACGAAGGAGTTGGATCAAAAGATTTTGAAGACCTCGAAGACTTTTTTGAGCCAGGCAAGCAGCCCTTTGACCATGTCTAATAAACTTTTTATGCACGTCATGTAGCACATGATATTGATGCATCGGAATCATGATGATTATGGTGACCACCTTTATCGGTTGCCTACGTTACCTTCCTCTTTGATACTTGCATGACATGACTCTACCTTCTGCTTAGAGTTGTGTGGGTCGGAAGTAGATAGGTTGCTAAGTAGTTGCTACGCAAATGCGACGGGAATATGCATGGTGATGGAAATTGTAAGTGCATATAGTGCCCCTTAGTGATTTTGGTGTATTGAAGACTTATAGGTTAAGGGACTAATATGTGTGTGAGTGTACACAGGCTCTATAAGTCGCTGAGGAGTTTGATATATACGATGAATATCGACCCCTAAACATGAATGTCTTCAGCTGAAGACTTTGGTGAAGACTTTGGTATTCCCTGAAGACTTTGAAAATGAAGAAGTCGGTGTGACCTTGAAGATATTAACGAGGACTATGAAGCGTGAAGACTTTAGTTTTCGTAGTTTGATTTCCTTTCTTTGAGTAATTGAAAACACCGTACTGTTAAAGCGGGCCGAGGTAATACTAAGGAAATTTTTCCAACTGATGCTCAACTCAAAAGCCTCAACATAACCAATCCTTCGAGTGAAGCCTTTGGAAATCTCTTGCAGCTCAGTCAAGTTCTTCAGTGACAGAGACGATGTTCTTCTGGTCTCTGAGGAAATTGGTCTGACTGAGGAGTTAGGATTTTGCCAGTGCGAATTGTCTACCATGAGGAATATAATAAGCCCTGAGGAATTTGACAGTTCAAATTCCAACTATTGTTGTGCTTTGCGCCAGCTGTCCAGATATCTTATCCACATAAAGGTCATATCATTGGGGGGCATTTATGTCTTATCATGTCGGGCTGCACCCTGGCTATAAATAGCCGCCCCCCAGAACCAATAGTTGGTTGGCTACTCCAAGAGAGAACATGACACTTGTCATTTGAGAGCAACCCATCCTCCGAGGACTTTGAGAGAAAATCATCTGTGAGGAAAAACCCATCCTCCGAAGACTTTGATAAAAAATCATCAGTGAGGAAAAACCCAAAATCGCAAACAACCAAAACCCAAAGTGATTGAGCATCACTGAAGAGATTGTTCCTGTGTGGAATCGATGCTTTTTTACCTTTGAAGACTGTGTATCTTCCAGACGGTTAGGCGTCATGGTCTAGAGCATCCAGTAGTCAATTGTGGATCGCCGGGTGACCAAGTTTGTGAGGGTTTGGAAGTCTACCCTGAAGACTTACCACGAGTGTTGAGCGAGGATTGTGTGACCTTAGCTCAAGGAGAATACGGTAAGGACTGTGTGTCCTGGGACTATGTGTCCTTTGGTTTAAATACCAAGCCACTCCGAACCAGACGTACGACTGTCACAACAGTTGGAACTGGGTCATCAAATCATTGTCTTCATTGAGCTCATGGTTCTATTTCCTCAACCCTTTCATTTCTTCATGTACTTGTTGATGAAATTGATCGTTACTGTTTGAAGAATTTGACTGAAGACTTTCTCAATTTCCTCATCTCAAATTCTTCAGTTACCTTGTTCTTCACCTGCTTATCCTGATTACACGCTACTTATTCTCTGTGCATGTTTCAATTCATCATGATGACTATGCTACTGCTCTATCATGCATGCACTTGAGTACTTATTCCTCTGCTAGTATTTCGTCACATTTCAAATTCCTCAAGTTGAAATTCCTCAGTGACGAATTTGTAAAAATCGCCTATTCACCCCCCCTCTAGTCGATATAACGCACTTTCAATTGGTATCAGAGCATGGTACTCCCTTGTTCTGTGTGATTTTAGTTTAACCGACTGGAGTGTTAGTTATGTGGACTGCAGGTATGATCAAGGTTTCTGCGGGCTGTCCTACCTTCGATGGGACGGACTACCCCTACTGGAAGAACAAGATGCGCATGCATCTTGAGGCAATTGACAACGATCTCTGGTATGTTGTGGAAAATGGTGTTCCCCGCGTCACTCCCACTGTCACTGCTGCTGATGTGAAGAGATTCAAGCAACTCGACTCTCAAGCGAAGAATATCATATGTGGCCATCTGAGCAAAGGTCAGTATGGCAGAGTGAGTGCTTTGGAGACTGCTAAGCTTATCTGGGATAGGCTGTCCAAAGTCAATGAAGGTGTTTCAACTCAACATGACTCTCGAGTTGATGTTCTTCGCAATCTCTTCAACCGCTTGAAAAGACTCGACAACGAAAATGTTCAGCAAACTTTCGATCGTCTCACTGATATCTCCAATGAGCCCCAAGCTCTTGGTGCCACTGACAGTACCGACCATGAGGTGGTGAAGAAACTGATGAGATCTCTTGATTCCTCTTCGATACACTTGCTTTGATGATTCAAGAATGTGGAGACTACAAGTCACTTGATCCTGCTGATATTCTTGAGAGACTCAATACTCATGAATTTCAACAAGCTGAGAAGAGAGACCTCTACGGGCCAAGCTATGGAAGATCTCGTGATTTGAAGGCTAAGGCAATTTTCTCATCCGAAGGCGAAGAATCTGATAGTAGCCTTGGTGATCCTGAAGAACTGAGTCAGGAGCTTGAAATGCTCGTGAGGAAATTCCAAAAGTTCTCAAGGAGAGGTCGGTTTGGAAAATCATCAAAAAGTGGCATGAAGAAATTTGATTCTTCATCAAGCGACTACAAGAAGAGAACTTGCCACAAATGCAAGAAATCTTGTCACTTTTTCTCTGACTGTCCTCTCTGGGAAAAAGAGTCAAGAAAGAAGAAATACAAGGATGACAGTTCTGATGACTCAAAGAAAAAGACGAAATCTTCAAAGTCCTCATCTGCAAAGTCCTCATCTTCAAAGTCTTCATCGCACAAGAGGAAAAAATTTAGGAAGGCTCGGTCACTTATTGGCAAGGAAATGGATTCTGAAGAAGAATCTGAAGAATATGAGGAAGAGGAGGAATCTGAGGAGGAGTCAGACTCTGGTGTGGCGAGCCTAGCCCTCGCTACTGCTTTCGTCGGCAAGTCCATCTTCAACGATTAAGAAAATGGCAACTCCGACGACTGTGACGTCAGCAACGATGATTATGCTCCTAGCTATTGCTTCATGGCAAAAGGTGCCAAGGTACTCAAACATCATTCCTCCTCTGAATCAAGTGAAGGTGAATCTGATGAATATGTGAAACCTAGCTATTCCAAACATGCTAATATTGCCACTAAACAACAAAGTGCCCTTGAAAAGCTTCAGAAACTGCTAGACAAAAGCGATGACCTGTTGAATGAGGAAATGGATCGCACTCAAACTCTAACTAAGGAACTTCAAACTTGCTAATATAACCATCAAAGTCGTCATGATGCTCTGTTAGTCGATCATGAGAAGCTTTCTTATGAATTTCTTCAAAGAAGCAAGATCTTGAGAAACTAAAGGTGTCTTATATAGATCTTCAAAGGGATAACGATTCGTTACTTGCTCAATAGATCAGTAGCGCTCAGGAAGATTCCGTTCCACCTTGTTTGAAATGCATCGAACGTGAAACTGCTCATTCCTCACCTGAAAGTTCAAATGCTTCTATTGCTGCAAATTCTTCAACTATTTCCGTGGTCACAAATTCCTCACCTTAGGATACCACAAGTATCACTGACGAAAATGCAGGGTTGAAGGAATTGTATGTGACTGGCATATACAAAAGTCTCAAAGGGCATCAAACCCTTTGCCATGTGCTTAAAAACCAGATTCTGAACAGGAACCCTAGGAAAGAGGGTATTGCATTTGAGAGGAAACTCAATGCTGATGGATCCTACTGGAAACCTGAGCAGTATCCCAAAACCTCATGGGTTGCTGCAAAAGGACCTCCTGTAGATCCATCTACTTTATCTGGCTTTACTTGTGAAACTTCATATTTCTCTGATGAGTCAATTGACTGCAACTATAAACTATTCAAAAATCAGAATGGTGAAGTATTTGCTAGATATGTTGGAACTAACTGCAGGAATGGCCCCCCTCTGAGGAAAATCTGGGTTCCCAAGAGCTGCTTGGAAAGTCTTCAGGTGAATGTCCTCATGACACCACCCTCGAAGAAAAGGAACCCAGATCAAATTCATCATATGGACCAAAGTCTTCACATGGACCAAATTCCTCAAATGGTCAAATGTTACATCATTCTCATGCTAATGCTTTTGTTTCGCAGGGAAAATCTAAGGGTCATGAATATGTGCATTATTCCTCAAATCATTATGTTCATAAGTCCTCGAAGAATTTCTCTGCATATTCATATGAGTAATCTAACCCCCGTCCTGTGAAACGAAGTACACTAGCTTCTATGCCACCCTTCTCATAGAAGCTCGCAGAATGATGAACTCTTTGCCTCCCCTCCAGATGTGGGTGGTGAAGAAATTGAACTAATCTCTTATGCAGGGTCAGGTATCCAGACGAACTTGAACGTCTGATGAATTTGCTGGAGACCCGAGGAAATGCTTGAAAGGATGCAAGCTAATCACGAAGAAATGAATCATTCATTTCTCACGTCCTCACATTACTTTGCTTACTATACTATGTGATGACATTCAGTTTGATGAATTTGATGTCATATTCTTCACTCTGAAGTATATGTATTCGCATATTGCTTGCTTATGCTAACCATCATAATATCATCTTATATCAAATGGATGTGAAAAGTGCATTCCTCAATGGTAAGCTTGAGGAAGAAGTATATGTTGCTCAACCCCCAGGTTTTGAAGACCCTAAGCATCCTAACAAAGTCTTCAGACTCAACAAGGTCCTCTATGGCCTCAAGCAAGCCCCTCGGGCATGGTATTACACACTAAAAGAATTCCTCATGAAGAAAGGCTTCAAACCCGGTTCACCTGACCCAACTCTTTTCACAAAGTCTTATGATGATTAATTATTTGTGTGCCAAATATATGTGGACGATATTATCTTTGGTTGTACTGACAAACGTTATAGTGACGAATTTGCCAATATGATGAGTGAAGAATATCAAATGTCTATGATGGGAGAGCTGAAATTCTTCTTAGGCCTTCAAATTCGTCAACAACGCAATGGCATCTTCATCTCTCAAGAGAAATACCTCAAGGATGTCCTGAAGAAATTCGGCATGCAGGATTGCAAAGGCGTCAAGATTCCTATGCCCACAAATGGTCAACTCTGCACTGACAACAATGGTAAAGATTTCGATCAGAAGGTATATCGCTCCATGATTGGCTCTTTATTGTATCTATGTGCATCTAGGCCAGATGTTATGCTTAGTTTTGCATGTGTACCCGTTTTCAAGCAACACCGAAGGAATCACACCATAAGGCTGTGAAGCATATTCTTCAAATGGTTTTTGAAAGGATACACATCCTAACACTTATGGAAAATTGATGACTTTGAGGCGCAACACACGAAGTAACATTTTTCTTCCATCAATGAAGACTAACTCTCTAAGTGTGAAGAAATTAATGAAGAACTTGATTCTCAGAATCCTACGACAATTGTACGCGGTGTTTGAAATCATCATTCTTATACGATGGGTCACGCCACCAACCACAGTTGAAATTCTTCAAGTTTGAGTTATTCCTCATTTTGCAAATTGTTCAAATTTTCAAATTCTTCAAGTTTGCAAGATCCTCAAAATCTTCAAATTCTTCAAACTTTTCAACTTGAGTTCTTCATTGACTATATATACATATATTTGAGTTTTTCATGTCCTCAACAGCATTCACTTATTGCTAATTCTTCAAGTTGATTTTCTTCTAAGTGAATGTGATCGAACCCGTTCCCCCTCTATGCTAAACTCAATCCAATATGTTCACGAATTCTTCATATGCATTCTACTTTGAAACCCGTTCAAAGTCTTCACTGTGTCCTTGTCAGTTGAAGAATTTGCGAACGAAAACTTGAAAATTTTCAATTTCAATTTTTGGCGGTTGCCGCTCAAACTGTTCCGATTCCCACGACTGGATAACCCACGAGCCCCCACTATCTCCACTACTCAGTACGTGGGTCACACATGTCGTGTGGATGGCAAGGGTCAAGGGTATATCTGTCCAAAATCTTCGGACTGTTTAGTTTTCACTGCGGCTATAAATACCCCCTCCCTTCCTCTTGCTCGAGTTACTCCTCACTTCCATCTCTCCCGAGCTCAAGACCTAGCGCCGCCGCTAACCTCATCGTAGCCGGAGAGGAAGAGCTTCGCTTCCTCGACCTCACCGTCGTCGTACTAGCATTGGCTGCGGAAGTCTTCACTCTGCCGCCGCTCTAGCTGTCTCCCTCTGCCAAGCTAGGGCGTGGGAGATCTGGACTGACGAACTCCTCCACTTCACTTTTCTGTTCGTCGTCTTCTTCATCAGAGGTAATTAAAATTCAATTTTATTACCTATTTTGATTCCTATGATTTTCACAAAATCGTCAAAAGGTGTTTATTCTTCAGCAATCCATCTCTTAAGCACCAAACAAATCCCTTCTCTTGATTTATTTTTCTAAGTTATGATTTTCTTCAAGATTCCTCAATTGTGTGGATTTTCAAATCTAGACAACTCTGGAACCTAAGTCAAGAACACTTAGTGAAATTCTTCAAGTCATCTATGGTCAAATTCCTCAAACTTGATACTTTTGCAAATATTTCTGAGAACACATATGACCTCTTCAAATTCTTCGCTCCTATACTCTATTCACAGGTACAATTGTCAGCTGATGAATCTCTAGGTTCTCATCAACTTAACTCATTTACAGTGTTCCTTGAAGAAAAATTGCATACTTCGTCAGAATCCTCAAAAGTTCAAAATCCTCAGCTGAAGAAAATGGCAGATGGGAAAAGACCTCAGAAAGGAGGAAAGAAATCTGAAGTGGACACTGCTTTTGAAATTCCTGATGACTTATATGCTGAGTACTGCACACCAGATGAGGAAATATATGGGAAGGAAACCAAAGGGAAGCGTAAAATACGCATTCAGAAGATTGAGAGGAGATGGGCAAGAGAATGGAGAGATTATCGTTATGTTACTCCAAAGTACATGAAGAAATTTGCTCTCAAACCCCCATGCCGAAGACCACCTTTGGCTGAAGGCCAACATGCTGATCCCACCAGTCTCAATACTGGTGAAAACTTTCCTCAAGAGTGGCAAAAGCTTCAGGACAAATTGGCTAGGACTGCCAAGGAGGTTGTGAAGAAATTCAATGAGGACTCTGCAGCTGCTGCTGGGGCCTCTGCAAGTGGATCTGCACCAAAGAAAGTCATGATGAAGAAATCTGGCTCAAAGCCTAAATCTTCAAGCCAAATGCCCTCACGGCCAAGTTCTTCACAACAAATGTCTCAGGAAAAATCATCAAGGGCTTCTGCAATGCCCTCAGTGGCTGCACAATCTCCTGCTGCTGCTGCCAAGTCCTCAACTCTAGTGCACCTTGCAACGTGTCAGAGGACTGCTGGTTTTTCAATTGCTTTAGGGGCATCTGCAACTTCATCAGCCCACCCACATTCCTCAAGCAGTCCCACATTGCTAAAAATAAAAGCTACTGCAGGACGCGGCAGGAGGCCAAGTCCTCATCAGAAGAAAGTAGAATTTAATGTTCCCTCGGGATCTGAGGACGATGAAGCTAATGACGATGAACTTGCTGAAATCGTCAGAAACAAACAAGAGAGAGTGGCACAAGCAAAGGGCACTCAAATTCCTCTCCTGTTAGATCCAAGGGCTATGCTAGACTTCATTGATATATGGCACAACGATTCAAACACTCCAATTGATGACTTGAAGCTTCCTCCTAGTCCGAGTCATGTCCTCACCGCCTTCATCGGTGAAGAAAATGGAAGTTTGAGAAGGCCAGGAAGGCAAAGAAGGCTAAGTTCAAGAAAGAGTGCTTCATGAAGAACAGTCTTCTCAACCTGACGCCTGAACAGCTCCTCTCTGTCCAAAAGGACATCAAATGCCTCAACGATGAATTTGACAGGTACTATGCTGATTGGAAAGGTGCCAATGTCCAATTTGTTAACATTGTTGACAAAGTCATCAAAGACCACAACACAAGGGTTGCTGCTTGCTCGCAACCACAAAATCCTCAGGCAAGCTAATCCACTCAGCCTGCTGAAGAAACTGCAAGCGCAGCTGAAGAAATTAATGCTGCTGAAGAAATTCCCAGGGCAACACCAAATGTTGCGCTTGAAGAAATTGAAAGGCCAACTGAAAAAATAGTTGTGCCTGATGAAATTGAATCTGACAGGGCGACTGCATCAGTCGTGCCTGAAGAAACTGCTCCCACTTCACCCCGTGCTCCTCAAGCAAAATCTTCAAAGGTGAAGAAAGTCACACTTCCTTCTGCATCAGAAGTGAAGAAAACAAAGGCTGCGGAGAAGGAAGCTGCACTGAAAAGAAAAGCATCAACATCTGCAGATTCCTCAACTACAAAGAAATTGAAGACTTTGCCAAGTTCTTCAACAGAACCAATTGATGCAACTCCTATATCAGCTATCCCAGCCTATGAAATTGTTCCATTTGGTGAAGACTATGTCATCCCAAATGAAGAAGATGAAGAAAATCACTCTGCTGCTTCCTCAGAGCAGATTGATGAAGAAATAGAGGTGGAATCAAATGCTTCAACCCCTCTGGTATTATCGCCCCATCCTCAGTTAACTACTGAAGAGGCTGGTGTTGAACAAATGGATGAGGATGTGGACATCGGAAACACGACTCCACTTATCAATGATAATTATTGGGAGGCTGCTCACCCCAATTCACCACTGACCACTCCTCTTGCTCAGATTCCTCAGTCACCTGCCTAGACTGAAGAAATTCAAACAGGGTCTGATGGTCTGTCCACTCCGCTCATACCTATTCCTGAAGAAATTCCAGCTGCATCAGCTGAAGAAATTCCTATCCAGACTGCACCTGAAGAAACTGCTACACAAGTTCCTCAGTGTGGAGAAGTTGCTGTCATGCCTAAGGAAATTGTGGGTCGCTTCAAGCCAATCATCAGCCGAAGCCAAAGTTGCCATTCAAAGGCACAAAGCGCCCCAAATTCATCAAGGAAAATTTCTTCAACGAACACATTTTTTTCACAGGACAAATCCATATGAATCTGCAAGGGTTGGACGCTCAAGGTTCTGGACTCCTTCCCAGATGAATTTCTATGCTGCTGTACTGTTTGACAAGGACAAAGTCTTCCAGCATCATCAAATTCATCATGTGGATAGAATCCATCCCCTGCTTCACTCCTGTGCTCACAGTTCTTCAAGACGTCGGGCTTCTGCCCTTTTGTGCAGATGTCTGCGATTGGAATGAAGAGCTAATTCTTAAATTTTATGCAACCTTGCACATTTCTGGTGAAGCTTCTGATGTTAACACATGGATCCTAGATTGGATGTCAGGAAACACACAGTACACTGCTCCAACGACTGAATTGCTTCACTGTGTCCCAATTCCAATTCCTTCAGAAGGAGCAAGATGCGTCTATGATGAACCTGAACTGCCAAATCACATGACGCAAGTGCTAATGAAGCCTTTGGCGCCAGGCAAACCTCCAAGGACCACCTTCTTAGTGAAGGATTTGCTTTATGTGCCCTGGACAATATACCGAATATTAACTAAAACCCTCAGTCCTATCAAAGGCCGAAACTCTGAAGAAGCAGAAGTTGTTGGCATCATGAAGAATTTGTTGTTCAACATCATTCGTGGGATTACCATCAATTATCACGACTTCTTCATGAGGACTTTGGCAAATATAGCTGTGTCACCATTCGAGTTGAAGCCTTATGCTCCCTGGATCATGAAATTCATCAGATCAAGGTCTTCTATTCCCTTTAAGGCTGACTTTCAGAATCACTTCAGTTTTCTACCTCCGATTGAAGTCCTCAAGAAGACATTTTCTTCAGTTAAAATAAAAGGCAAAGCTGTAACTGATGAAGGCACTCGTCCATTGGATGGTCAACTTCGTAAGGCTGCATCTTACTCCACCAATGATGACTCTGCATCACAAGATTCTGCTGCAAAAGCCTCAGCTCGAAATCCTCAAGCTTCTGCCCCTCGAGTGATGACTGATCATGAGCTTATTCTAAGTCTTCATCAGAAGGTTGATCATAATCACAAGTGGGGCAAACGTCAGTTCAAATCAATTCTTCAGAGCATGACTGTGACGCAGAACACTGTGAGGAAAAATCATTACTATGTGCATGAAATCTTCGACCGTACTTGGGCTATTCTATCTCATCTCAAAACACCTGAAGAACTTGTAGAGATGGGATTTCAGCAAGACTTTGACTGGTTGATGCCTCCAAAGAAGAAGTGGAAGAAAGTTTAAGTTCCTCAGCTGGTGACAAGTTCATATTCTTCATCGCGTGAGACGGATGAAGCTGAGGATATTGAAGATACTGCTGAAGGACCTACCCCACCAACCGACCCCGACAACGCAGGCACTCCTCCACCACCTTCAAGATGAAATTCTTCAGGGGTGTTAGTCCTCAATTTCTTCCCTTTTGGTCACTGATGACAAAGGGGGAGAAATTTGAGTTAGTCTTCAAGCGGGTCTCCATACATGGGTTGTTTTTGTTTAAATGGCAACTCTCACTCTTGTGAAGTGTTTGTTGATTGAGTTGTAAACTTAAGTCCGATGGTGGTCTGACGCTTTTGAACTGCTATCCGCATGCTTATTTCCTCAAGTATCTTAATGCATGCATGCTGAATTTCGTCAGACACCAATTTCCATCTTGCATTTCAATTTCCTCATGATATATGTTAAATGCGTGTATGGATTACAAGATATAGGGGGAGATCTCCAAGTTTTTATCCTGCCATGTGCATTTGCAGTCCAAAGCAAATTCCTCAAATATGCACATCTTCAGGATGAGTTCCTCTATATCTTGCAATCAAATTCCTCAAACTCAGTACTTACACTGCATATTTTTATCCCCGTTGAAAACTTAACCTATTTGTCATCAATCACCAAAAAGGGGGAGATTGTAAGTGCATCCAGTGCCCCTTAGTGATTTTGGTGTATTGAAGACTTATAGGTTAAGGGACTAATATGTGTGTGAGTGTACACAGGCTCTATAAGTCGCTGAGGAGTTTGATATATACGATGAATGTCGACCCCTAAAAATGAATGTCTTCAGCTGAAGACTTTTGTATTCCCTGAAGACTTTGGAAATGAAGAACTCGGTGTGACCTTGAAGATATTAACGAGGACTCGGAAGCATGAAGACTTTAGTTTTCGTAGTTTCATTTCCTTTCTTTGAGTCATAGGAAACATCGAACTGTTAAAGGGGGCCGAGGTAATACTAAGGAAAAATTTCCAACTAATGCTCAACTCAAAAGCCTCAACATAACCAATCCTTCGAGTGAAGCCTTTCGAAATCTCTTGCAGCTCAGTCAAGTTCTTCAGTGACAGAGACGATGTTCTTCTGGTCTCTGAGGAAATTGGTCTGACTGGGGAGTTAGGATTTCGCCAGTGCGAATTGCCTACCGTGAGGAATATGATAAACCCTGAGGAATTTGACAATTCAAATTCCGACCGTTGATGTGCTTTGCGCCAGCTGTCCAGATATCTTATCCACATAACGATCATATCATTGCGGGGCATTTATGTCTTATCATGTCGGGCTGCACCCTGGCTATAAATAGCCGCCCCCCAGAACCAATAGTTTGTTGGCTGCTCCAAGAGAGAACTTGACACTTGTCATTTGAGCGCAACCCATCCTCCGAGGACTTTGAGAGAAAATCATCAGTGAGGAAAAACCCATCGTCCGGAGACTTTGATAGAAAATCATTAGTGAGGAAAAAACCAAAACCCAAAACCCCAAACAACCAAAACCCAAAGTGATTGAGCATCACTGAAGAGATTGTTCCTGTGTGGAACCGACGCTTTTTTTACCTTGTAAGACTGTGTATCTTCCTGACGGTTAGGCGTCATGGTCTAGAGCATCTAGCAGTCAATTGTGGATCGCCGGGTGACCAAGTTTGTGAGGGTTTGGAAGTCTACCCTGAAGACTTACCACGAGTGTTGGGCGAGGACTGTGTGACCTTAGCTCAAGGAGAATACGGTAAGGACTGTGTGTCCTTTGGTTTAAATACCAAGCCGCTCCGAACCAGACGTACGACTGTCACAGCAGTTGGAACTGGGTCATCAAATCATTGTCTTCATCGAGCTCCTGGTTCTATTTCCTCAACCCTTTCATTTCTTCATGTACTTGTTGGTGAAATTGATCGTTACTGTTTGAAGAATTTGACTGAAGACTTTCTCAATTTCCTCATCTCAAATTCTTCAGTTACCTTGTTCTTCACCTGCTTATCCTGATTACACGCTGCTTATTCTCTGTGCATGTTTCAATTCATCATGATGACTATGCTACTGCTCTATCATGCATGCACTTGAGTACTTATTCCGCTGCTAGTATTTCATCACGTTTCAAATTCCTCAAGTTGAAATCCCTTAGTGACGAATTTGTAAAAATCGCCTGTTCACCCCCACTCTAGTCGATATAACGTACTGTCAGAAACAAAAGTACTTTCAAAGAATTTTCGAAAACCCCGTTGGGTGACACTAAGGCCCGAGCGAGATGTTGAGCTAGGTGAACTTTTGATAAAGAAGAGGTGCCCCGAGGCAAGTGACTGTGTTGTTTTCGAAAACGGATTGGTTTAAGTTGTGACCATTACTCCAACCTTACATGTACCTCCAGGATACCCCTTATGGGACGGGGCTTTGTTGATTACTTTGTTCGATGCTAGCAGAGAGCCCACATTACAAGTGGAGGGAGTGACGTGGTCACTCTCGATACGGGGTCATGCCTGAAAGGACGACCATGGGCTGTTTTCACAGACACCGGGCACACCGTTGGTCCCTTCATGGATGATACTTGTGATGTACATCTTGCGGGCTATGTGCCAATGAGTGGACTCTTTGATTAGTGTTGTCAAGGGAAAGGCATTGTTCGGGTGCTTACTTCGGGTATGTAACATACCGCGAGTCGTGGCTTGACACGGAAGTTCCCCGAGTCTTGTGAGTAAAGTGTGCAACCTCTGTAGAGTGTAAAACTATTCGAATAGCCGTGTCCACGGTTAAGGACAGTTGGATGACTGCTCTTGGGCTACGTCTTGTCGGGTTCCTAGGACTGGGGGTACCCTGGCCCGTCTGCTTGAGGCCCAAGACACGATGCGCCACATAGGCCCAGTAAGGCCCGCCATAGGCTTCACGAGCAAGGCTCTCGCGAGGCATCCGGCGAAAGGCGTATCCGGGAGCCTCTTGAGGACGCCCGCGCAAGGTCGCCTCCCAGGGCTAGCCCCCGAGGGCATCATGAGGCAGACTAATCAAGGGTGGCTCGGCGGGGCCCTACTGCCCTGCACCTTCACATGGGCGACGCGCGTCATGCCAAGCAGTGCCAGAAGCCGTGCCAGCAGGCACAGGTGAGGAGGTTTTCCTCTTCTGTGCTAAGGAAGCGGGGCCAGCCCGCCCGCTCCCAAAGCAACCACCCAAAGGTTTCCTGTTTGGTGCGAGAGGACCAAGGCAGAGGGCTCGCCAGGACGGAGGTCATCCCCGAGCCCACCAGCACGTCACGAAGGGAGGCTTTTTGCAGGCGAAGACTACTTTGTCAGGATAAGCTGCAGTCCTATCCCCCTTCAAACTGGCGCTTCTGGCAACCCTACCCGCCTGATATTTTTGGGGGAAGAGGACCAGAGCTGGTAAAAAGGAGACAAGGCAGCCACTGTAGAAAGGATCGACCCCCTCTGTATTGACTCTTAGCTCCAAGAAATCCAGACAGGCAGGAGTAGGCTTTTACACCGCGAGTTGTCCCGAACCTGGGTAAACCACCGTGTTCTTTGTCCTTCCTCCAAGCACAAGCATGCCGGAACATCGCCGTAGGGTCACAAGGGAGAGTAGGGTTCGAGAACCAGCGCACCCCAGAGTTCGAACCTCTTTGGGTCCCCGGAGCCCTGATTCCAACACGTCCATTGTTTACAAAACTTTGTGTGCGTGTGTGGAAAAAGGGAGATACATGAGTTGAGTCGATGACTCGATGTGATGATTGAACATGGGATGTTCAAACCTTGTTTATATTGATATCTGTAGCCTGTTCACACGGATACTTGTGACCTCATGATGCATGCTTACAAGATGATAGGACATGTCATTGCATTCCAAAAATTAGCTTTCTGCAAAATTACCTACTTAGTGCTATATCATGCATGGTTATACCTTGTTCCAAAACATGGGCTCCTTGCAAGTACATTCAATGTACTCATTGGCTTGCCACTGGTTATTTAACTGGCCAGGCATGGAAGAGCAGGAATATGGTGAAGATTTCATTGGTGACGAACATGCAAATTAGGACACTTCCCAGTCAGAATGCCTGTAGGGTTAAAGCAAATGACATGGGTCTATGCTATCTTTCAAGATTTCTGCTGTGAGTTTATGTTTGTTGTTTGGCCTGCTTGGCCCTATCTATGTAAGACTTGACCGCGATGGTCATTATTTGTGTAAGACGGTATGTATGGATGTAAGACTCTTGTTATTTAGCTTCTGTGTGTTCAGTGAGCATTGATCTCTGGGATCACTTTACACATGCATTCGGTCATCATGACTTATGAGTCGGGGTCCCCACAGGTATTGATGATGGCCCCCCTTTGATGGAATATTATTTGCGGCAGGCGGAATCTGAGGGCGTGAGACCAGTGAATTGCTTAATGCTTGGCTCTTTTAAATGCCTAATTGATATACCTTACCCCTCTCCACCACAATGTTTTTTGAGCTATGCCTTCAAATATGCATCTGCCCATTCTTCTTGGCCACCGGTCTTCATGGCCCATCACAAGGCTGATCTCGCTCAAGCCCATTATGACAATCATGAGATTTTGGAAATTGCTGCTAATTGGGGTACCCTATGTGCCAAATGTTTGCAATGGGGTCAGTCCAAATTATCTTGCCCAACGCGAGTTATTTGTCTTAAATGTTTGGCTCCTAGCCAGAAAGCACTCGATTTCACCCGACCTCCCTCTTCCAACTTAACCCATGTAGTCAAATCAACCACTTCGGGGCATCAAATCAAGACCGGATTTTCTGTGCTTTCCTCCTTTGGGAATGGGGGGCAAAGACTGCCAAAATCTACTGTGTGATGCACGACCTGCAGCTTCTATGGCCATAATTAATCCAAATGTCTCAAATCTCGTCATTCCAAAAAATGAAAGTGGGTTCCCAAACAACGCAAAATTTCCTTTCCTGCCCCTCACGGTTCGCAGTATGCCTCCACGTCCCAAACTTACAAACCTGAGAAGACCATTCATTCTAGCACTCTTGTTGCTGCTCCTGCCGCAGCCCATGCCACAGCTCCCCCGCAACCATAGTGGAGAACTACCCTCTCAAACATGTTCCCTTCCTCCCTTTTGGCTGGGCGATGGAACCCCACTCGTCCGATCAGCTGGGATGGAGCGGCATGGTGGTTTACCTGGTGCTGCCATTGAACCATGACTTCTTTGCCATTGGAGAGGCAAGCTACTTCGTCCCTCTCCACCGCCGTGCTGCTATCCGTGATGAGATTGAAGGGCTGCTTCATGAGGCGCATCTCTACACCATCGAGGCAAGCGACCACCCTTTTGGTATTGGACTCTTTGGGTTTGTCGATTCTTTCACTAGAGATACGACTATTGCTACTCCAATAGAACTAGAGGATGAAGATCTGTTGGTTACTTTCGTGCCTCACAATGCCGCTCTGAACATGTGTACAACTTCTATTAATCCGGAGGTTTGGCTTCAGTATTTTGGTTTTCCCTACGACTACCAAACTGATTACTATATCACCAAGTCACTAGGGGTTTTTGGTGGTCCGGTTTCTTGGTACAACCCGCGACAAGATAGAAGATTTGTTCTGCTGAAAGCAAGGGTGATTTCTCTGCGCCTCATCCCCAAAAGTTTTATGGTCCGTCAGTTAGGAGGATCAAGGGAGTGCTGAACTGTTCCGATCACCATCTTACGCAGCAACGATTGGAATACACTCCTTCCTGAAGCCCCACCTACTTGGGAAGAAGCCCCTCCTCCTGATGGCAATCCTCACCCGGAATTCGGCCCTGATTTGACTATGGAGCAACTATATCAACTCCAAGTGCACAACTGGCTGGTGCAGAATGCGGCTCCTAATGCACCACCACCAGCGGCTAATGAAGTCAATGAGGATGATGTTCAGGTGGTCGATGACTAGGGTGAGCGGCTGTTGGTGTACTAAAGAATGGGGCCCTTAGTACCCGGACTTGTGCACAAACGACCGTGACCTCTGGGCTGACAAGACCTTGTCTGGCAAATTCCAGCCTCCAAGGCAGTGCCAAGCAAGGATCAAAGTAACCGGTGAGCTACCTTCCCGATGGAGAAGACCCGACTGCGAGCGCACCCGCCAAGGTCTCCACCGCCAAGCCGTCGTTCCACGTCGAGAGGCTGATTGTCTACATCAGCTAGGTGTCGAGCAGGCAGGCGATTAGGTAGAGCTTGTCGGGACACATCACAGCTTAGTGGATTTGCAGCAGCTTTAATGACACATGTCCCACGGCGTGGCAGAGGAATAAGAGGTAGTTGGGAGAACGACACAGAAGTAGAGGCGATTCCTGCCTCGAGACACCGCCAACATGACACCTCACGGTGCATTCAATGCGCGTGTCCTAATCCATCAGAGTTAGGTGTTTTCCACTATAGCTCATGCTAGTGATTTTTGGCAGCTATAGCATACACTATTTACCCCATGTAATGACCATTTTAGCCACTGTAGTAGCCCCTTAGCCTATAAAAGGAGGCCCATGGCTACCTTTACAAAGGTCGACACTCTGTCCATTTGCACGCATAGCCGCACTCCTCGAGCATTCCTTGTTGGGCTATAGCACTCCTGTACCTAGGACTCATATAAACCACAAAACACATGACATAGGGTTTTACAGCTCCGAGCGGCCCGAACCTGTCTAAACACCCGAGTGCGCATAGATTGGCGATGCTCTTTGTGTTTGAGGATCCCCAAAGTTGAACCACAAAGGGGCCTTTAGGTCCCATAGATTGTCGTATACCGACATCTTTAGCGCGCTAGGTAGGGAGTCCCGTGCACGAATGTAACAGCCCGAGACCGACGCCCCAGATGCCTTCCATTTATTTGGAGTTTTGCCGTGTGTTCCATTTGATTGTCGCATTCATCATTGCATCATTCGCATCATTCATATTGCATCGGCACTTCATTGCTGTAAATTTTCAAAACTTGCATCCGTTCGTAGTTGCCGGTTCTCTCCGTTCTTGTCATTGACCGTTTTGAGACGAAACACACATGCACGCGCCCTCGGCATCGTTAAAATATTGTTTTTAAAAAGTGCGTACAAAACATTCTTGGAATGGGTTGAAAGTTGGCATGCGATCATAATATATTGTAGGTAGACCGCCTGCCAAATTTCGTCGCATTTGGAGGTCGTTTGATACCCCAATGGATAACTATAACGGCACTAGTAGCCGGTGTAAATCACAGACGTTTCGGTGTTCAAAACAATCACGTGCCAGGCCACAATATTCCCTCTCATCTTAGCCCAACACCTCTCCATATCCCACCTTAACCCACCTAATGCCTAGCCTTCGCCGGAGCTGTCCGATTTTGATCGGAGGGTCAAAAATTCGAACCAAAAGCCACCTAAACACCTAACCCAGGACCATGCCTATTTAAACGCTCCTCCTGTTCCAAAAATGGCCAACCCTAGCCTTCCCACACAGTCTGCCGTCGCCCCATTGTTTTCTGCGCCAGCAGAACCCACCGCCGCCACTTGGCACCGTCCTCGCGCTACTGCGGCCAACCGGGATCCGCCACGTCGCCCCGTAGTCAGCCCCCGTCACCGCGGCCCACCAGACCCGTAGCTTGCCCGCCCAGGCCGGAGATGCCGCCACCGCAGCCTAGGCAAGCCCGCACCTCACCCGCGTCACTCCAGGCCTCGTCCCGAACCTCGACGCCCGGCCGTCACCTCGCCAGGTCATCGACCTCACCGCCGGCAAGCTGTGCTCGCCCCGACCAGCGCGGCCTCACTGACCCCCGCCGCCTTGCCGAGCCCCGCGCGGTTGCCTCACAACATCCCGCGACGGAGCATCGCCGGCCTCATGTGTGCCGCTTCCGGCTCCTCCCGATCCGCGCCATGGATACCAAGCCGAGGTCACCGGCCTCCTCCTCCGCCCGGATCCGACGCCGGTCGGCCGGATCTACAACGCCGCCGCGTGGATCTGGCCTTCCACGCCGCCTCCGGCCGCCCAAGTCCGCCGCCGCCATGTCCCGTCGCCTCCTTGATTCGGCCTCGAGCACGGGAGGATGAGCTCTCCTCCGGCATGGGCCAGGCCCATTGCCAGCCGCGCCAGCTCGCTCACCCGGCCTGCCTCTGCTCCAACGAGGAAGTCCCGCAAGGTGAGGCCTCCTCCGTCTGCCTATTCCACGCCCAGTGCACGGTTTAGTATATGAAGCTCAGTTAAAAACCTACTAAGTCTGAGAAAAACTGTGTGTTTATCATCATATAGGCATTTTGCAACAGCGACAACTTTGTGTATGTGCATCGGATGAAAACGCTTATTATATGTAAAATGATCTAATCTTCGTGCTCTACAACATGGTGGCATTTGCATGCATATTAGGGTTCAACTAGGTGTTGTAAATTGCATGGCAAAAGTGCATCCCGTCGTAGTTTGCAAAACTATTATTTTATTAAAACTTGCATGGAAGATTGCAACTAATCCGTAGGTCTTTTGCATGTGGCTCTTTCATGAGATATGCCCTTTGACATGTGTACTAGCCCCTGGTATTTTGTTTGCCATGAAAATCTATGTTTAGATGTTATTTTCTTGCTTCCAACATGCCATAAAAATGTTGCTGTTTTGAGAGGTCTAAATAATTCAAAGTCTGAAACTGTCTTATTTTGTTGCCATGTTGCCATGTGTTTTGCTATTGATCTAGAGCTCCTTTGTGTTGCCAGAGTGTTTTGTAAAGCATGTTATGCTCTGTCATGTTGTACCATTAGTTTGCATTTATAGGTTTTGCATCATAATTAATTCTGCTGTCAAACATGCCTACCTGATAAAAACTGTTGCTCATGTCTACTCTAATTTTCACCAAGTCTGAGAATCTGGTTATTTCAGAATGTCATGTTGTGTTGCTGTTAGCCCTGATTATGTGCACAATTAGACCTTGCCATTATGGAATGAATTGAAGTGCATCATGCCCACTACCATGCTGTAAATTTTCATGCCATTATAAGTCCTGTAACATATAGTTTTCTTGCTGTCAATATGCCTTTAGGTTAACACTGTTTGTGCAAAACTGTTAATTTCACTAAGTCATAACTGTTGTTCCAATAGACGTCTTGTGAGCTCTTTTGCTATTGATCCATGCTTCTATTCAATTTGCTGCTATGAGATGAATTGTTGTGCATCATGTAGACTACATCCCCATGTCTTTGTTGTGCATTTTAGATTACTGTAGCTTGTTGTTTTGTGGGTTGCAATATGCCATGTTGCTGTTTTGGACAGATTTGAACTAAAACTTGTGTTGGTTGTTATTGTCGAACGATTGCTCTGTTTTGAACATGTTCCACATGAAACTTGCTTAGAATTCCGTGAACTTTCATAATATCTTGTTGCATCCATGATTTGGAATGTTTGTGGGTGTTGTTTTGCATTCATTTTACATTCATGACATATTCATCGTGTGGTTGTCATATCATTTAGGCCGTAGCTCCGTTTTAAATGATCTATGCATGTAAATCGCCTAGAATAGCGTGTAGAATCACATGGTGCAATTTGTTTTCCGGTTTGATAAACATAAAACATGATTAGTTCAGATCTGGACCAATTTCAAAATTAAAATATGGGGTTGTTTCAGAAATGCTATATGTTGTTCCCGACCTAATTTAAAATAACTAGATAGTGTAGTTTCATTATGCTTCAGCTCTTTCCATGTTTAAAAACATTTAAACTTGTTGAGTACCTAATCGAGAATGAACTAAATGATTTGAACGTGGAGTTTCGTCAATATGCAAATCGTTGCATATTGAACTTCACTTAATGTGTAGTAGTTGATTGTTGTTCTTTGCCATGTCTTGCATATTTAAACTTGACATGCATCATCACTGTTTCCGCATCATGTCATGCCTATGTTGTGGTGTTTACCGTGTCATTTGCTTGTGTCCGGATTGCTTCTTCTTGAAAGAGTTCCGAAAGCGTTTCAGAGTGTGAGGATTCGTTCGACTATGTTGGCTCGTCTTGTTCACGGATTCGTTCTTCTTCCAAGCGGGATCTTAGGCAAGATGACCATTTCCCTGGATACCACTACTATAATTGCCATGCTAGTTGTCTCGTTCCTATCGCTATGTCTCGCTACCTACCACTTGAATGTCAACCCTCCCAACATTGCCATAAAAAGCCTCTAACCCCTCCACTTCCTAGCAAATCATTGTTTGGCTAATTTACCGCTTGCTCAGCCCCTTCTTATAGCGTTGCTAGTTGCAGGTGCAGGTGGATTCATGTGATAACATGGATATCTTGGGATATCACATATTATTATCGTAATTTAATTTAAAGCATCTATATATTGGTAAAGGGTGGAAGGCTCGGCCTTTTGCCTGGTTATTTGTTCCACTCTTGCCACCTTAGATCCGAGTTCCGGTATTATGTTCCATATTGAGTGCTCCTAACATGCTTAGGGTTGTTATGGGGACCCCCTTGATTTTCGTTTTAGGATAAAACTCTTCTGGCAAGGCCCAACATTGGTACTATTTGCTTAACAGCTAATAAAACTTGCATAGGGACTAGCTATCCCGTTGGCTAATTACTGAACAACCCGGGCCAATGCTCCCCATGAGTGTTGGCCCAAAATAGAGCATCGTGTGAGGCCACCTCAGGGCGACTTGGGTGTTTATCTTTTCGGCCACTGTATGCTTAGCTCATCTGGTAGTGCCCTGAGAATGAGATACGTCGGCTCCTATCGGGATCTGGCTTGCCGGGCGGTCTTGCTGGATTAGTTTTACCTTTCTCGATCGTCTTGTGCACCGGGATTCCAAGGACACTTCCGGATATCTTGAGGTAGAGGTTTTCCACTCGGACTCCGAGGATACTATGGGCTATCCTGCGGTTGAGGTTTTCCACTGCAGCTTGTGGCTAATTTGCGATTGATGAGTTGGAGCACCTCTACAGGCTTAAATCTTTGTGAGAGCCGTGCCCACGGTTATGTGGTAACTTGGAAATTTTATATTATCTGGTAATAGAAAACTTGAAGCAAACCCAATTAAAATACACCAACTATGTGCGTAACCATGGCCATCTCTTTTCGAGAGAGTTTGGAAAGAGAACACGGTGGGGTTATGACTGACTCGTAAGTAGGTGTTCAAGATCATTTCTTATCATTATTAGCTCACGTCCGTTTATACGCAGATCACTCTTCTTATCCTTGTACTCGTAAGTTAGCCACTCAAATAAATGCTTAGTGCTTGTTGCAGCCTCACCACTTAACCATACCTTACCCATTAAGCTTTGCTAGTCTTGATACCCTTGGAAATGAGATTGCTGAGTCCCCATGGCTCACAGATTACTACAACAGTAGTTGCAGGTACAGGTAATGCGATGCTTTGACATGAGAGCTGTTGACACCAGATTTTGACACGGTACAAAATGCAGTTGAGATGTCTTTAAATGAAAAGGTGTTCAACATGAAAAAGTTCTGCATCATCAAATTGAACAACTTTGATGTTTAGGTCATCACTTTTCAACCTCATCTTAAGGGCCAAAATTACGCTTGAAATGTCAGGATTTAACTACGCTGACGGCCACCGTCGGCATAGAAGAGGTATGCCGACCGCCTAGCCGTAGGCATAGTAAGGCCATCGGCATAGCCTGACGCGAGGGATCAGACACTCGCCGAGGTGATGTCTGATGGGTTGCGTAAGCTATTAGGCCATCAAGAAGACCTCGAATGGAAAAGCTTACAACGCGAAAAAGTTTTGCCTCATCGATACGGTCAATTTTCCTTTTGGAGTCATCATCATTTGAGGTAATGTATGGCCTGCAGAATTTCTACAAAACTCGGACACCCTAGTCAGCCGCAGGACTGAATCCGGCTGGAAGTTAAAGATGGCCTCGTGGAGTATTCAAGATGGCCTTGTTTGGAGAAGTAATCCACAGAAGAATTGTTCGTCTCGTCGAAACGATCTATTTTCTTATAAATATCGTCTCAATCGAAGGTCATATGCAGATTCTGCGGCCCGCGCAAGAAGCAAGACAGAAGTTTGGGCCAGATTCGGGCTGAATCCGAGTTTAGCTAGAACTAGGACTCTAGGACGTGATTCGGTGTAATTTTCTTGTGAGGAAAATCTAGATGAATCCTTTGCTTGTACGGGAAGTCCAGCCGCCTCTTATATATGTTGGAGGTGACGGCCGATTGAAAAAACACACAATCGAACAAATCAATCTATACCACTTTTTCATCTACGTTTTATCTCTCCATCGTTTTTCTCTCTCGTTCTTCGCTGTTCCTCGAGTTTGAGAGCTGCGAATCCCGAGGCTCTAGGGGCGAGCGAATCGACCTAGAGCAGCCCATAGCCGCCGCACTCCCTGACGGGGTCCCTCCTGGGCGTGCGGGGTTTCGGGTCTGCAAAAGCGTCCGCCGGCTGTCTTGCGTATCGCGCTGCCGGACGGTCCTCCTTCGACGTGAGCTGCGGTGCATCACCCCCGACGTCGAGGGTACACGGTGACATGTTCGTGTGTCAACACACTTTTTGGCGACTCCGCTGGGGACAAAAAGATCAATCATCATCATTAACCATCATGTCTGATCTTCCCAAGCCATCCGAGGTAGACGCCGATAACATCATTAAGCCCAAGCTTGATGAACTATCGGCTGATCATCGCCAAGCTTATGAGGATTACAAGAAGGCGCGCGAAGAGAAGGAGTTGCAGGAGTTCCTTGGAAACTTCAAGAAGGATTGCCAAGGCAATATCACTCCGATTGGAGAAATCAAGTTCCCTCCTCTTCAAGCCGAGCAGGTTAAACCCCTTGTGAGTACTACCTTTTCTCCTGAGCAGTGGGCTGAGATTGAGAGTCGTATTGCTGATGGTAACAATCTGGTATATCAATCCTTTTTAGAGAATTCTAATGCTCAGAAAAATATGCCTCAATCATCTACTCGTAATATTGGTGTGCCTACAAGCGTAGAAAGCCCTAATCTGTCTTTACCTATTTCATCGGTGCCTCCCATGCCGATGAATTATTATCCTACTCAAACAAATCAGATTGTGGCTGCACCCATTAATCCTGTTATGAGCATGCCGATTTTGGTGGCAACGCCGAACCAAACATTACCTGTAGGTGCAAACGCTGCTAGACCATTGCTGAAGTATGGTTCGGCATACGTGCCACAGTTTCTATCTGCAGCTAGTAATACTACTCATCCTATGCCACTGCAGCAAGCTTCATCGTCTACTACGGACGATGCTCTAGCTAATTTTAGAGAGGAGATGGCTAAGATGCTTAGGGAAAATTTTGGTGTTGAATTATCTAGGAATCGGATTTACCAAAAACCGTATCATGAGTACTTTAATGCAATCCAGTGCCCTCTGGGATATAAAATTCCAGATTTTGTTAAATTCAATGGAGAGGGCACAAAAACCACATGGGAGGATGTTAGTCAATGCTTAGCTCAGTTAGGTGAAGCAGGCTCGTTAAATGAATGGAAAGTGCGTTTATTTCCTTTGTCCTTAACTGGTACCGCATTTTCATGGTTTTCTTCTTTACCACATGGTTCTATTCGTGTATGGTCGCACCTAGAACAGAAATTTCATGATCACTTCTATAGCGGCGACAATGAACTTAAGTTGTCACATCTTACATCGGTTAAGCAGAAGCATGATGAATCGGTTTCCGATTACGTCAAGAGATTTAGAGATACAAAAAACCGATGTTATAGTTTGGTGATAACCGAGAGAGACTTGGCAGATCTTGTGCTTAATGGTTTGAGAACTCACATAAGAGAAAAGCTAGAAGGCTATGAGTTTTTAAGTATCAACCAAGTCTTGCAAAAAGCTTTGCCTCAGGAAAGCCGAAGCAAAGATCTTAAAGAAGTGCATAGATATAAAACTGCTCGTCCAAAGATGAATATGGTTGAATATGATAGTGATCGCTCGGACGATGAGGGCGATATTTATGCTACTGAATTTGTGTGGCCATCAAAGGCCAAACCATTTACTTGCAATGATCTGAAACCGATTCGTAAGAATCGTGATGAGGAGATGAAGTTTACTTTTAACATTGCTAAGTGTGATAGAATATTTGATGCTTTGTTGCAAGCTAAGATTATTAGAATATCGCATACTTTACCACCGTTTGAAGAGCTGAAACGGCGTGCTTATTGCAAGTATCATAATTTTTTTCTCATGCTACTAATGATTGCAATGTTTTTTGACGACAGATACAATCGGCCATTAATGATGGACGATTGAACTTTTCTGATATGCAAGTTGGTAAACAGCCCTTTCCTATGAACACCATGGATATGGAGGGCAAGAAGCTGCTCATTCGGCCAGAGGTAGCTGAATCTGCTAATAAGTCCAATGTTGTCATAGGTGAGCCCAGCAAAAGCAAGGAAGGTGACAAGGTCTTGGGGAGACAAGTTGTGCTTGACAAACAGCCCGGTGGCAAGGAGATAATTAGGATCATCGTCAATAATCCTACACTTGGGGGGCAACCGCAAGCACAAGAGAACACTCATGTCAAATTTGTTAAGCCCAAGAGTCCAGAGGTTGGCAGGTGGAAGAAAAATGAAGCTACAGTGCATCGCAAGAGAATCAAGCCAACTTTTGATATGTTGCTGTCCAAATATGCCAATCAAGCGACCGGTTCTAGTTTTAACCGGTCATCAGATTTGAAACGTTCAAGATCACCTCCAAGGCAAGAATTTCAGCATCACGGAAGACCATATGGGTCATGGGCACCAGGACCATGGATGGCGCCACCTCCTTATGCGCCATGCCACGTGCGAAGCTTCAATGGAGGATGGGGGCAGCCCCCTATGGCCCCTTATGCATTTCATCCAGGGTGGGCAGAACCCAGAAGGCCTGTTCATGAGAGGCTTTCTTACCCCGTACGAGGCCGTTTGAACAATGGTGTCAATCGGCCAAGGCAAGATAATCAAAAGGGGGTCAGCAATCAAGTGTGGCGTGCTAATTCACCTAATACTATAGCAGTCGAGTCAAGCAAAAGCAAGGAAAAAATCAATGCCGACTCACTCATCTTGGGCGCCAAAACATTTACCATACCGCAGCCGACTGTGCATAGCAACCCGATGGAGGCAATACTTGCTATCGCGCCAAAGCACTCGGCTAATGACCATGAGGCAAGCACTAGCCAAGCAAAGCCACAAGACCCTAAATACACTCAGCCGAAGTGGTGTCCTCCAGGGCTAACAAAGACACAAAAGAGGAAACTACAGAGGTTGAGGAATCAAGAGATGGCAGAACAGGAGGCCGAGAAACAAAGAGATAAATTATTCAATGACACTCGGCCCATGATACCAACAAAACAAGTGTGGAAGCCTAAACAAAGACAAGATGCAGCGGCTTCTACATGTATCACAGCAACACCTACACCATCAACAGAGGACGATGCAACTATGACATCGTCTCCGCCACCTGTCACTTCCTCTACACTCAAACAGATTTCAGATTCCTTGGACGCACCCGAGGAAGAAGATGATATGTTGGACTATGGGTCAACACCAGTTCATGAAGGTATGGATATCAATATGGTGTATTATTTACCTGCTGAGTTTCGTGCTGTAGATGAAGAAGGAGAAGTGGCTCAGCTAGATTTTGGCCCTAAATATGCAATATTCGAAAAGCTGAAAGAGTCGGTGACGCACTTAAAACCATTGTACCTCAGAGGTCATATTAACGGGTCACCACTTGCTCGGATGCTTGTTGATGGTGGTGTTGTGGTGATTCTTATGCCCTATTCGGTCTTCAAGAAGCTGGGCTTACCCGACGAAGAGTTGATAAAGACCAATATGGTGCTTAATGGATTTGAAGGCAAAGAGAAAACTGAAGCCAAAGGTGTGATGTATGTGGAGCTTACAGTCGGAAGCAAAACTTTGGCTACTGCATTCTTTGTCGCCGAGGTGCAAGGTAACTACAATGTGATTTTAGGCCGTGATTGGGTTCATGCAAACCAGTGCGTGCCATCTACTATGCACCAATTTTTAATTCAGTGGGTTGATGATGAAGTGGAAGTCATTCATGCGGATAATTCGGCTTGTGTTGCTTTGGCCGATGCATCAGTGGATTGGCAACATCCTAATGCTACTTGCTTGACGGGGCGCGACCTATCAAAGTTTGATTTTCTCAGCGCTACAAAGAATGGTTTTGTGCCCGTTTCTTTAAAGCCGGTTGGTGGCAATCGGCTCCAAAGCATAATGTATTTAAATGTATCCTAATTCTGAGTGGTTACAAAAGAGACTTACGGAATATCGGTCCAATGAGAATGATGTGTATGAGTCTATAGAGGAATTAGATGATATGGATAAACTTGGACAGGGTTTCACGTCGGCTGATCCATTGGAAGAAATAGATATAGGAGATGGTTCAATTCCTAGGCCGACATTTGTAAAGAAAAATTTAAGAGCCGATCATAAGGTTAAGTTGATCGAGCTATTAAAAGAATATGTTTGCTGCTTTGCATGGGAATATCATGAGATGCCAGGTTTAAGCCGAGAGCTAGTGGAGCATCGGTTGCCTATAAAGGCCGGTTTTAGGCCTTACAAGCAATCGGCCAGAAAGTTTAATCCAAGAACATATGTCCGGATCAAGGAAGAGATCGGTCGTTTGCTTAAAGATAATTTTATTAGACCTTGCAGGTATGCCGAGTGGATTGCCAACATTGTACCAGTAGAGAAGAAAGACTCCGACAAGTTGAGGGTGTGCATTGATTTCAGAGATTTGAATAGAGCTACACCCAAAGATGAGTATCCCATGCGCATAGCCGATATGCTTATTAATGATGCTTCTGGATATAAGGTCATTAGCTTTCTTGATGGTAATGCAGGGTATAACCAGATTTTTATGGCCGAAGAAGACATGTCCAAAACGGCTTTTCGATGCCCTGGTTTCCTTGGTTTATTTGAGTGGATAGTAATGACCTTTGGATTAAAAAATGCTGGTGCCACATATCAAAGGGCTATGAATTTAATTTTCCATGATTTACTCGGTGTTATAATTGAGGTTTATATTGATCATATTGTTGTCAAATCGGATGCGTTTGAATCTCATCTGTCCGATTTGCGTTTAGCCTTTGGAAGAATGAAAAAGTATGGTCTGAAAATGAATCCTTTGAAATGTGCATTCGGCGTGTCAGCTGGCAAGTTTCTGGGTTTCATTATTCATGAAAATGGCGTAGAGATTGATCCCAAAAAGATAGAAGCTATACGCAAAGTGGAGGCTCCAACATGCAAAAAAGATATGCAAAAATTCCTTGGCACACTCAATTATTTGAGGAGATTCATAGCCAACTTGTCAGGGAAAGTTGATGCATTCACTCACATCCTTCGGTTAAAGAACGATGCCAATTTTACTTGGGGGGCAAAACAGCAAGAAGCATTTGATACAATAAAGAATTATTTGTGCACTCCTCCGATGATGAAAGCCCCCAAGCATAGGGAGCCATTTAGGCTTTACGTTGCAGCAGAAGAAGGTGTTATTGGTGCTGTTTTAACTCAAGAGACCGAAGGAAAAGAGCAAGTCATTACATATGTGAGCCGACGTCTATTGGACGCCGAGACAAGGTATACATTTATTGAGAAATTATGCCTGTGTTTATATTATGCTTGCTAAAAACTGAGACATTACTTAGTACCGAGTACTTGCGTAGTAGCCTGTCAAACCGATGTTATTAAGTACATGTTGCATAGACCAATTCTTAGTGGTAGAATTGGTAAATGGGCTTATGCTTTAATTGAATATGATTTGGCCTATGAATCTCTGAAATCTATGAAAGGCCAAATAGTTGCTAATTTTATTGTTGAGCATCGGATTAATGACAAGCATAGTTTTGATATAAATATTGTCTCGTTAGTACCATGGAGATTGTATTTTGATGGTTCAGTTTGTAGCAATGGCCAAGGTGTTGGTGTTGTTTATATATCTCCTCATGGTGCTGTTTTTGAAGCCTCATGTCGCTTAGAATATTTTTGCACAAATAATAAGGCCGAATATGAAGCATTGTTATTCGGCCTAGAGATGATGCTGTCTATAGGTGCTACACATATTGAGGCTTTTGGTGATTCGTTATTAGTGGTACAACAAGTATCCAGAGTTTTTCAATGTTTCGACGAATCACTTAATGTTTATCTTGATAAGTGTCTAGATATAATTTGTACTTTGTATTCTTTTAGCCTTGCTCATATATCTAGACATGACAATTGGAGAGCAAATGATTTGGCACAACAAGCATCCGGCTACCATGTGGATCATGGATGTTTCATATTTCTCAAAAGCCGATGTCTAGCTTTGCCAGTATGGAAGAGGCGGAACCAGAATACACCACTTCGGCCACTAACAAAGAATCTAGTGCAGGTGAAAATCTAGACTGGAGGAAGCCCATTATTGATTACTTGCATGATCCGAGTAAAAGGGTGGACAGGGGTGTTCGGCGTATGGCTTTCAAATATACGATGAGGGAAGATGCCCTATATCGCCGAACGGTTGATGACATTCTTTTAAAGTGCCTAGATGAAGACCAAGCTAGAGTTGCCATGGGAGAGGTACATGAAGGTATTTGTGGAACTCATCAGTCGGCTCCCAAGATGAAGTGGTTGTTGCGACGTGCTGGGTTTTATTGGCCGGCCATGATTAATGATTGCTTCAGATATTATAAAGGATGTGAAGCTTGTCAAAAGTTTGGTGATATTCAATTGGCTCCTGCTGCCATGTTACATCCTATTATCAAACCGTGGCCTTTTAGGGGGTGGGGTTTAGACTTCATTGGAGAAATTCATCCATCTTCCTCAAAGGGGCATCGGTTCGTGTTGGTGGCAACAGATTATTTCACTAAATGGTCTGAAGCAGTACCTCTCAAGAACATGACACATACGGAGGTAATTCAATTCATAACCGAGCACATTATTCATAAATTCGGTATTCCTCAAACATTAACTACAGATCAAGGTTCATCTTTCATGTCACATCAAGTTAGAGAATTTGCCGAATCTTATAAGATAAAGTTGCTCAATTCTTCTCCATATTATGCCCAAGCTAATGGACAAGCCGAGTCTAGCAATAAAATATTACTCAAGCTCATCAAGAAGAAGATTGAGGATAATCCAAGGAAATGGCATGAGTTGTTGTCTGAAGCTTTGTGGGCACATAGAATCTCAAAGCAAGGTGCTACAAAGGTAACCCCTTATGAGCTAGTATATGGCCAGGAGGCCGTTTTACCAGTGGAAGTGAATTTGAGTGCTTTGAGAATAGCCAAACAAAATGATTTATCGGCTGTGGACTTTTATAACTTAATGATGGACAATATTGATGAAGTTGCCGATAAATGTTTGGCTGCTTTAAAGGCCATAGAAAGAGACAAGTTGAGAGTAGCAAGAGCTTATAACAAAAAGGTTAAGTTGAAGAATTTTCAAGTTGGCGATCTCGTATGGAAGGTGATCCTACCGATTGGTTCAAGAGATAGAAAATTCGGGAAGTGGTCTCCAAACTGGGAAGGTCCTTTTAAGATTGCGAGAGTAGTTCCTGGAAACTCATATTTGGTGGAATCAATTCAAGGGACAATGCTACCTCGGGCTCTCAGTGGCAAATATTTGAAAAGGTACCACCCGAGTGTGAGGCAAGAAGCCTAAGTAGGCAATGGCCGATATACATTATCGCCCTTAGCATAAACATGGCCGATATATAATTATCGCCCTGAGAAATACGAATGGCCGATGGAGTGTTTACATCGTCCTTAGAACAAACAAAGATGCAACATATTTTTCGGCATACAAATTTTGCCGAAAAACAGGGGGGCATGTGTTGACACCAGATTTTGACATGGTACAAAATGCAGTTGAGATGTCTTTAAATGAAAAGGTGTTCAACATGAAAAAGTTCTGCATCATCAAATTGAACAACTTTGATGTTTAGGTCATCACTTTTCAACCTCATCTTAAAGGCCAAAATTATGCTTGAAATGTCAGGATTTAACTACGCTGATGGCAATCGTCGGCATAGAAGAGGTATGCCGACCGCCCAGCCGTAGGCATAGTAAGGCCATCGGCATAGCTTGACGGGAGGGATCAGACACTCGCCGAGGTGATGTCTGATGGGTTGCGTAAGCTATTAGGCCATCAAGAAGACCTCGAATGGAAAAACTTACAACGCAAAAAAGTTTTTCCTCGTCGATACGGTCTATTTTGCTTTTGGAGTCATCATCATTTGAGGTAATGTATGGCCTGCAGAATTTCTACAAAACTCGGACACCCTAGTCAGCCGCAGGACTGAATCCGGCTGGAAGTTAAAGATGGCCTCGTGGAGTATACAAGATGGCCTTGTTTGGAGAAGTGGCCAACAGAATAATTGTTCGTCTCGTCGAAACAATTGATTTTTATATAAATATCGTCTCAATCGGCGGTCATATGCAGATTCTGCGGCCCGCGCAAGAAGCAAGACAAAAGTTTGGGCCAGATTCAGGCTGAATCCGAGTTTAGCTAGAACTAGGACTCTAGGACGTGATTCGGTGTAATTTTCTTGTGAGGAAAATCTAGATGAATCCTTTGCTTGTATAGGAAGTCCAGCCGCCTCTTATATATGTTGGAGGTGACGGCCGATTGAAAAAACACACAATTGAACAAATCAATCTATACCACTTTTTCATCTACGTTTTATCTCTCCATCGATTTTCTCTCTCGTTCTTCGCTGTTCCTCGAGTTTGAGAGCTGTGAATCCCGAGGCTCTAGGGGCGAGCGAATCGACCTAGAGCCGCCCATAGCCGCCGCACTCCCTGACAGGGTCCCTCCCGGACATGCGGGGTTTCGGGTCTGCAAAAGCGTCTGCCGGCTGTCTTGCGTATCGCACTGCCGGACGATCCTCCTTCGACCCTAGCTGCGGTGCATCACCCCCGGCGTCGAGGGTACACGGTGACGTGTTCGTGTGTCAACAAGAGCTATGCTTGTTTGATTTGGAGTTCTTCTTTGTCATCGATCATAGGATGGGTTCCAGGCCAGCAGCCTGTGATTAGCAAGGATGGATGTCGCTTTTATCATTTGATTTTGTCCGTAGTCGGATCCTACTCTTCTGTATGGTGATTGAATGTATTGTTGTATTTGAGATGATCATGATTTAGCTTGTGGCGAGTGTAAACCAATTCCATATACTCATCTCCTCTTTATATGTACTTGTAATAATATCCATTCTTCCGAAACGACGAGATGCGCTTCTATCCCTATCAAGGCCCTCGAGCCAAAATAAGGATAGGACCGCATATTGGGCTTTACAGCGAACATTCACCAATTTTTGCGTGTCATCACCAACAAATTCATTGGCGCCCATGCCTCCCAAGAAAGCCAAGGGCGCGTCGGTTCCTGTCTCGTCTTCATCCAAGCTGCCCTCGCAGGCAGCTATTGGCGAAGCAGACATGGGCGACCCCCGTACTCACCGTACTGGCGAGCGCAGTCACAACACCGCGTGGAGCACCATGAGTCACGACTCGGACCCCGCTGTCGTGATAACACAAAAGGCGCCGGTGGCAACCGGGGACGATGCTGCGGCTGCAGCAGTTGCCGCAGCAACAGCTGCCGCAGTTGCAGCAGCGACAACGGGACCTCCACCGCACACCTTGCAAGACAACCGCGACCAGTGCCCTGAGAGTGACGACCCCAGACAGCGTGCGGACAAAACCCCTGTGTGCCATTCTCACGACGCACAGGGCCAAGTTCATCGTCAACCACCCGGAGAAGACAGGCGACGTGCGACAAGACGGGAGAGCGCTCTTCCTGACACTGTCAGGAGTAAGAGCGCCACCCATACCTCGCACCGCTCCATGCCCAAGACCACGGAGGAAGCTCTGGCGCAAGCCCAGCTGCTGCTGAACTTCCCGCCTGCGCCATAGAAGATGGAAGATTGGTGGGCGACCATACAAAGCCTGCTGAGCTTCGCAAATCACGACAGGCCAGACGTGGTGGGTCCCTCGCGTGCATGCCACGCGGCTCCTACGAGGCCCACCACCGGACGCGAAGCTGGAAGGGCACACACGGTGAAGTCGCCCCTGCCGCAGCAACAACCTTCCTGCCGGACTGATGTGTAGGACGAGGTGTCTTACGCGTCGACATACCCGCGGCAAAAACGAGACAAGCGCCAAGTCTTGGATGACGGCCACAAGGAGGGCGCCCACACCACCATCAAGAGGCGGTGGGAGTTGCGTCATTGATCGAATGACTGTGCAGATCCAGCTGTCAAAGAGCATGCGCCATGCCCGACAGCCTACCTTATGAGGTGGGTTGCCCGACGTTCACCCACGAGTTGTGGCCTGTCCGCTGGCCCTCTAGTAGAGCCTTCAAGCCTGAACTGCCCGACAAATACGACGGCAAGATCAGCCCATCTCAGTTTCTCGATGTCTACACCATCGCGGTGCAGGCCGTTGGGGGACGCGGTGAGAAAGTGTTCGGCAACTACTTCCCGCCAGCACTCAAGCCCAATGTGAGGAGTTGGTGATGAACTTACCGATGGGGTCCATTTCTTCTTGGGCGGATCTGTGCAACTAGTTCGTTGGCGCATACCATGGGGGTCACAAACTCCCAGAGCAGCCAAGCGATTTGCACATGCTTCCCCGAAGAGATGTCGAGTCCCTCCAAAAATACATTCAGAGGTTTAGCCGTGTGTAGCACAACATCCCCGACATCCATCCTGACACGTTGATTTCCGTGTTCCATACGAACGTGCGTAACTGGCAGATGCACGAAGAGATGTGCATCAGCAAGGTGCGGAATGTCGCCGAGCTTTATGCTCTGGCTGACAAATGTGGGCGTGCTGAAGAAGGGAGGAGACTCCCCGGAGAGGATGCTGGCGTAGAGGTCAACTCTGACAATGACAAAGATGCACCCGCCTCGAAGAAAAAGGGCCAAAAGCACACCCGAAAGTGCAAGGGCAAGGCAGTCCTGGCCATCGGAGGGACTGGCAACTCCAACATCGGCAAGAAGGCCAAGTCCGAAGGATCCGGCAAGGAGGCTGCTGCCTGCTCCGGATGTGATGAGACCACGGCAGGAGAGAAGATCGGTAGGCCATACTGCAAGATCCACCTCACCAAGAGCCATGACATCACCGAATGCCGCCAAGTAGAATAGGTTGCAGAGAAGCAAAAGCAAGAGTACAAAGGCGCGACAAGGAGAAGGGCCAAGACGGTGCAGGTGGCTCCGACAAGAAAAACCGTGGTGGCCATGGCGGCTGCCGCAGCAAGGCCAAGCAGCAAAAAGAGAAGCCCGCTAGAGGCCGAGGCAAGAAATCAGATGACGAAGACGATGATGATGACGGAGATGAAGAGGATCTGATAGCCAAGAATTCCAGAAGGCAGTAGATGCTATGTGTGTTGACGGGGGCGAATATTTGCACTCCTCCCACCGACAGCCCAAGTAGTGGGCCCGTGAAGTCAACGCAGCAAAGCCGGCGGCAGAGGAAAGAAAACCCGTAAAGTGGTCCAATACTCCCATCATCTTTGACGCTGAGGATCACCCTGACCACATCATTGCTGTTGGGTGTGTGTCGTTGTTGGTATCGCCAACAATCCGCAATCTTAAGGTCACAAAGATGTTGGTCGACAGTTGGGTCGGCTTGAATTTGATATCACCCAACGTGGTCAGATGACTGCAGATCCCCGACACGGATCTCAAACCGACAGGGTCCTTTCAAGGGGTCAACCTGGGAACATCTCAACCCATGGGGAAGATTACTTTGTCGGTGACGTTTGGTAGTGAGCTCAACTTCAGGACAGAGAGGGCCGTCTTCATGTTGCAAAGATGTCGTTGCCGTACAATGGAATCTTGGGCCCACCGGCGCTGGCAAAGTTCATGGCGGCATCTCACCACGCCTACAATACACTCAAGATGCCAGGGCCAATGAGCGTCATCACTATCCACACTGACAACAAGGACGTAGTCCTCTGCGTCGACAAGCTGTTCCGGAGGCAGTGGTAGCATCCGCCGACAAGTCACTTGCTCCTGCCGGCAAAGTTCCCAGGGGGAAAGACAAGAACAAGAATTCGGGCAAGTCTCATAAGGATTCCGGGAAGCGTGCCGCGGAGTGCAGCATGCCCGTTGATGACTGACCAGAGACCTCTGCCGCGAGGAGCAAGAAAAACAAGGTGACCATCCCCCACGGAGACGAAGCAAGTGGCTGCGCAGGAGGATGGCGAGGGCGGCATTTTCACCATAAGGGCCACCATCGACAGCAAATAGGAAAGCACGCTCGTCTGCTTCCTACGGGCGAATGTCGATGTGTTTGCCTGGCAACCATATGACATCCCCGGTGTTCCCAGGGAGGTGATCGAGCACCACCTTGCTGTTTGTCCCCATGCAGGCCCCGTCTAGAAGATGGTCCGGAAGCAAGCCCTGGAACGGCAAGAGTTCATTGCCGAAAAAATCAACAAGCTAGATGCAGCGGGTCTGATCAGAGGTGTGATCCACCCAACCTGGTTGGCGAACCCTGTGGTGGTGCCCAAGGCGAACGAGAAGTGGATACATTGCATCAACTTCACCGATGTCAATGAAGCTTCTCCAAAAGACCCTTTCCCCTTGCCGCGCATCAATCGGATAGTGGACTCAACCGCCGGCTGTGACCTGTTGTCTTTCCTTGACGCCTACTCTGGCTATCACCACATCTTCATGGCCAAGGAAGACAAAGAGAAAACATTGTCATTACCCCATGTGGCACATACTGCTTCAAGCGTATGCCTTTCGGACTAAAGAGTGTTGGTTCTACATTTGCAAGGGCCGTCAAGATTGGTTTTGGTCCATAGTTACACAGGAATGTGGAGGCATACATGGATGACATAGTGGTTAAAACCAAGGACAAGGCCACACTGATTCAAGACTTATAAGAAATCTTTGCAAACTTGCGCAAGATCAATTTGAAGCTCAATCCCGAGAAGTGTGTGTTCGGAGTCCCGTCTGGCAAGCTCCTCGGGTTCTTTGTATCACAGCTATCGGAATCGAGGCTCCGGGGACCCGAAGAGGTTCGAACTCTTGGGTGCGCCGACTCTCAAACCCAGCTCTCTCTTGCTAACCTACGGTGATGATCCGGCGTGCTTGAGCTTGGGGGAAGGACAAATAACACAGTGGTTTACCAGGTTCGGTCCACCTCGTGGTGTAAAACCCATCCCGCTTGTCTGGATTTCTTAGGGGTGAGAGTGAATACAGCGAAGGTTGGTCCCTTCTACCGTCGCTGCCCCTCTCCTCTTATATTGGCTTTGGTCCTCTTCCCCTGAAAATATCAGGCACGAAGGGTTGCCACAAGTGCCAGTTTGAAGGGGGACATGACTGCAGCTTATTCTGACAAAGGTAGTCTTCGCCTGCAAAAGCCTCTCTTCGTGACGCGTTGGCGGGCTCGGTGATGACCTCTGTCCTAGCGAGCCCCCAGCCTTGGCCTTCTTACATCAAACGGGAAACCTTTGGGGGTCGCTTTGGGAACCAGCGTGCTGGCCAGACACCTTTAGCACCAAAGTGTAAAGTCGTCTTGGCGAAGCCTCCTGCCACGACTCCGGACGGTGCTTGGCAGGGCACGCCCTGCCCTCGGAACGGGGCGGGCCGCATGGCCCCGTTGAACCGCCTTCGACCTATATGCCCCGTGAGGCCCCCGGGGCAACCCCGGGAGGCGACCTCACGAGGGCGTCCTCATGAGGCCGGTTGGGGCACCTCTGACCAAAAGCCTCACGAGGCGAGGGCCCTCGTGAGGGCTTCATAAGAGAAGCCTACGGTGGGCCATACCGGGCCTATGGCACGCGTGGCGTCTTGGGCCTCAAGCAGATGGGTCTGGGTACCCCGGTCTCAGGAACCCGACAGTAGCCCCCCGGTCCGTGGCGGGCACGATTCCGCCATTAGGGGAGCGAAGAGACGCGGGCCCTAGCCGCCTGCGGGCCAGGCACGATGCGTGGTGCACGATGGAGCATGCGTCGCCTCCACTTCCCCACGACGCCTCGGTAACTGCACGGGAGACTGCGCTCCTGCCTAGAAAACCGCCATGCACGCGGGACGAACCCATCATTGCTCATCTTCTGCCATACACCTCCCTTCTGTGTAGCTTGATAAGCCACAAGTGTAGGCGATCGTTTGTAGCCTTTTCGATAAGTAAGAGTGTTGAACCCAACGAGGAGCTAAAGGTAGAATTAATATTCTCTCAAGTTCTATTGTCCACCGATACAACTCTACGCATGCTAACGCTTACTTTAACTAGAACAAGTATGAAACTACTTTGCGGGAAAGAAACTAGAAGTACTTAGTAGGTGTAGAGATAGTTTTGCAAGGTAATAAAGAGCAAGTAAATAAAAGTTAGGGGCTGTTTAGATAAAGATTAATAAGTAAGTTGTTTAGTAGAAAGCTTTTTTGTGTAACGCAAGAGAAAGATTGTCCATAGGCAATTGAATATAACATGATAGATAATTATCATATGCAATAAGGGAGAGGCATACACTAACACACTTTCCATACTTGGATCATATGCACTTATGATTGGACCTCTAGCAAACATCCGCAACTACTAGAAATCATTAAGGTAAACCCAACCATAGCATTAAACATCAAGTCATCTTTACTCCCATACGCAAACAATCCCCTTACTCGGGCGTAAGCTTCTGTCACTCTAGCCACCCACTATAAGTGAATCATGAACATATTGCAAACCCTCCAGTGATAGCCCAACGATCCAACGGTGGGGAGCCGTCCATGTGATCCAATGGCCACTACTAGAAAAATGCCTATTAGTGGCGCACCTGTTTTCCCTATTAGTGGCGCACTATAGGTGCGCCACTATTATCACGCCACTACTAATAAGTAGTAATGGCGCACCCCTGGTGCGCCATTGTTAATGTACATAACAGTGGCGCACCACCTGGTGCGCCACTACTACCCCTCCCAGTGCGCCACTAATATGCAGTTTGGGTGCGCCACTAATAGGCAGTTTGGGTGCGCCACTAATATACAGTTTGGGGGGGAGGGCTATTGGTGCGCCACTCCTAACTCTAATGGTGTGCCACTGGTATAAAATATGGGTGCGCCACTAATATATATATGGTGCGCCACTACTATTAATTCCAGTAATTTTTTTTTTGCTTTTCTCTTATTTGCACGGATTACAGAATACAATAAAGCACATAATATACAGTTTGCAATACAGTATAAACTACCATTAGTCAAGTATAAACAGCACATAATACAATTCATCACATTAGTCTCCGAATTCGAAATAGCGAACAAAGTTCAAATATTAGACAAGTTTAGGTCTCGAGACCGAGTAGCGAGTTTGCCGTCACATTACAAAGTTGATATCATCTAAACTACCATCACATAGAAGAGAGCTGCGGTCACGATGAGCGTCATCGCGATGAAACTGGTCTTCATCCGGTTCCTCCTCCGCTCCGTCCTCTCTCCCGCTACATAGCGCGCGTATCTACCTTCCGCCTCCGCCCTAGTGGTGTACCCTTTGTAACTGTTACTGCTGAAACGGTGAACCTGTCTCCGACACTCCTCCCAGTCGTCGTAGACTCCGGGAACCTTACCCTTGTACACGACATACGACGGCATCTCTATGCACTAAACAAACAAAACGTTAGTAGCAATTCACAGATAATATATAAGTATGCAACAAAAGGATCGGAAGAGAAAAGCAACACATTAATAGCATCGATTACATATAAGTTGAACGACTGTCCAAACTAAATAGACATACAAGTTCATTAAAGTTTAATTACAACACGAGCTAATCGATATTTCAGAACTACATATATAGCATCAATACTTTCTTCGACTAGACTCAGGGACCGGAGCGTGGATGAAGCCGCCGTCATTCGTGGGGGTCATGAATGTGCGTTCGTTGTCAGCCTGCATTTGTAGCGTTGTTTCTATTTCACTGTTGGACGGTTGATATTTGAGGTGGAACTGCCCCGAGGTATGAAGGACATCTTCATAGATGATTTCCGCAAACTCCGACTGGATGCGAAAGAATTCTTGTCTGATGTCCGCGTCCTGGATTCCCGACAAGCGTGTAGCCCAATCTTGGAGACCATTTGGTAGCATAAGGTGATTATGGTCCCGTACGATCGCCCGCATGTGATGGAGGGCGTAGTAGGCATCCTTCTAACTGCTAGGCGGCTGCTTGACGCAGGGGAACGTCGTTACGTGGGTGAACACGTGCTTGCCGTACCTACGCACTGGCCTCCTGAAGGTGCCTCCAGATTTGGCGTAGCCGGGGAGAGCATCATCAAGAACTTTCTTGATATTTGTGTAGTCTTTCTGCGACTGACGGTCCGAGTCGAAATACGTGGCCGTGGAATATTTCGGGCTTAAGAGGATGAGTGTGCAACGTGTGTCACTGCACAAAACACGGAATGTTAGAAAAAAAAGAACGATCGAAATCCTTCTCTTCACCGAGGCTCTCCAAGTAGCCAGGGCCGTGCTCATCTTCGTGAGGGCGGCACTGTTCACTTTATTCCCTGAGAGGCGTGTGTTTGCGAAGTCACCGGGGAACTTGTATCGTTCGTGCAGCTTCGTGAAGAGGAGGTTGCGCAAATTCCCTCGGTCACGATGCCTTAGGTTCTCGGTGTTGATCGTGACGGTGCTCCGGACAATGCACCCGAGTTGTCCCGCGTACCCACCGACTAATCCTTTGGGCGCCGTTGGATGCCCACTGGAGGACACTTCAGTAAATTCCTCCTTGACGGTGCCGAGCACGTTCGGGCGCCGGTCCTTCCGTTGCCTCTTCGGTTGGCTGCCATCTGTGCGTTCGCTACCATCATCAGTGGTGGCATCCCCGGCGGCACCATCAGTGGTCTCATCCCCGGCGCCACTAGGGGTTGTGTAGTTGGGATCGGTGTCTTCCGCGGCGTCCTCATAGCGGTGAGGTTCTTCCTCCATCTCCTGGGCAGCTCCCAGAATAGCTTGCCGCCCGAACCGCCGGCCTCATCGTTGTCGGCCATGTTCGCTCTAAATAGGAAAAAAGGCTACTAGAATTATTGGATGAGATCAGGGTAGTATTTGGCATTTGGCATTTGGTTGAGCATTTCTAGAAAAGATGAATGTTGTCCAGTATATTTCTGCCACCAAACTATGTGCACTAGGTCATGAAAATTAACAAAGTTCATGCACGAATTCACGGAAAAATTCGGCATGACCTTTGCTAATTTTCTTGACCTAGGACCCCATTCTCAACCGAAACGGAAATTAATCGACATTTCGGGAGAAAGGGGTAATTTTTTGTACCTGGACAAAAAAGGCCTACATATAGGCACAACAGAGCAGCAAGCCCATCACTCTTTTGGTGAACAGAAACTATGTTTGAATCTGTATAATAAAGCCAGGGGAGATCATCTCCTCCCTTATTCTTAAAAAACAGGTCATCAGACATGTTATTAATTACTCCCTCCGATCCAAACTAAGTGTTGTGGGGAGGGAGTATTAACAAAGCTTCAGCACATATACAGAAGGGGCCACTTATGCCTTTGGTGAGCATAATATTACAAAAAATGTGCTTAAACAACAATCGTAACAGCAAAATAATGAAACCTTTGGTAAGCATAATATTACAAGTTCTGTTTTTACCTCAAGTCAAATTATGTGTATCTTGCTTATTCCTGGAAAGGGGCTATTTTTTCTGTTGCTAAATTTGTCTTCGGATAAAGCCAGCTTCGAGTTTCAGAGCAGACCCACAAATCAGCACCTACTAGAAATCAATGGTCACTCATCAGTTAGACAAACCAAACAAAATATATGTTCGATTCACAACCAAATAAGCTAGGATCGATCAAATGCAGCTGTGAGTACATGACACATGCCATTCTTCCTGTATACCACTCCATTTTTCAACTAAACAGAACACAATGAAATGACTCTATTACTGTACATGGTAAGCTAATATTCCTTTAGCAATTCAGGTGGTGAACCATAAATTGGAGCATGCTGTTTCAGTTTGCAGCCAACATACATATGCACTAACGCACCAGGATGGTTGGATTAATATATGATCTGTGATGATAAGATAATACTCCAAGGTTTTGCCTGACAGATTAACAAACCAAATGGTTGCTCTTTTACATGCACTTTCAAGACCCTAGAATGTTTGGAATATAAGATACGACAAGATAAACAGAGTATCTCTTGAAAGGACATTTTGCATCGTCCTTGAATTAACCCACCCACAAACAAATTTGCCCTCTTCACAATATACTAGAACATTGTGCACTTTTCATTACGGTCAGTAGCCCAGAATGCATTACCAGATAAGTTCAAACAATCACAAATCGCAACAAAATTTAAAATGCATCATTGGTACCACCCAAATTCAGAAATCGAGCCAGGCTTCCATCCATTTAATTTCCACGGAATATCAACATACTGGAACAATTCAGACATAGATATGACACATGACTTCCTACACATTGAATCTGAATTAAAGAGGAGTACAAAGATTCAGTTCTGCAGAAGTTCAACACACTCACTAGCTGACAGATTGGGGAACTCGATGGGCGGCGGACGGACGTACCAGGTCGCGGCGGTGGGACTGGATCACGGAGTTGAGGACGGGGACGGCGAGCCTCCTCCTCCTCCTGGTGGTCGAGGACGGGGACGGGGACGGGGACGTCGTGGTGCTCCTGGGGACGAGCTCGGCCTCCTTCTCCTGGTGGTCTCCGGCGGGCCTCCTCCTCCTGGTGGTCGCGGGCGGGCGCTGCCGGACGGGAGAGATGTCAGAGACAGGGGAGAAGGCGGAGGGGAGAGAAAGGAGGGGAGGGGGAGGGAGGGGGAGGAGGAGGGGGAGAGGGGGAGCTCACCCTCAACGTGTGGTGGCGGCGGACTCGACGGCGACAGGCGATGGCGCGGCGCGGGGGAGAGGGGGGATCTGGGTGTGCGGGAGTGAGGAGGGAGGCGCGGGGAGGAGAAGCAGCTTAGGGCCGGCTAACAATGGCGCACCTGTGAGGGGTGCGCCATAAACGCCGCATATCAATGGCGCACCAGGAGAGGTGCGCCATTACTGCTAGTACTAATAGGTTAAAATAGTCTGCATGTGGTTATGGACAGAACTACTAACATAGCCTAGTGGTTGGTCCCTTGATACATTAGCCAGCCAGCCAGGGTTCGAATCCTGGCGGCCCCATTTTTTGCACCTTTTTAAAAAAAAAAATTAACCTTATGATAAACATCCAAACACTTTAAAATAAACACATGGCAATTTTAATACTCCCTTCATTCCTAAAAATAGGGCGTATAATTTTTTTACAATGCATCTCCTTTACTCAATCACAATATAGAATCATTGTGATAATTTAAGATTTGAGATAAAAGAAAAGGAAAATGCAAATGGAGTGATAAAACCATTGTGCAAAGATTTAGAATTAGATGACATGGTTGAAATCAAGTGATACATGTAATAATTTAGTTGCATGTAATAATTGAGTTGCATGTAAAAAATTTGGCATGACTTTGCCTAAAAATAGGACCAAAAAGAATGCATAGTGCCAAATTCTCGCCGAAACGGAAATGAATCAACATTCCGGCAAAATATTGGCAACTATCGCATTTCAAATACAGCTACTTGCAAACACAAACATATGCAACACCACAAACATACGTAGATCTCTAGGCCATAAAAAGTGTGTACGTTGTTGGAGAGGGAGAAAAAAGTAGATCTAGAACATAAAGAAAGCTTTCCCCTTACTTACCTATCAAAAAAAGGAAATTTAACCACTTAATTTGGGTGAATCTATGGTGCAAATGAGGTGAGGAGGAGGAGCAAGACGACCAGATCTGTTTTGGTGGAGGGGGGAAAGTGAGTGTGTGGTAGGTGTGGCTGCCCAATTATAGCTACTGCTCCCAGGTTACCAGTGGCGCACCCCTTCACTGGTGCGCCACTAGTAGCCAGGCATACTAGTGGCGCACCAGTGAAGAGGTGCGCCACTGCTATTTATTTTTTTGGACCACCCTGCCCAGGCTTACCAGTGGCGCACCAGGTCCAGGTGCGCCACTACTATCAAAAATAGTAGTGGCGCACCTGGACCTGGTGCGCCACTGGTAAGCCTGGGCAGGGCTGGTTACTGCCAAAAAAAATAGTAGTGGCGCACCCCACCCCTGGTGAGCCACTAGTAATGTCACTATTAGTGGAGCACCTGTTTATGGTGCGCCACTGCTATATAGTAGTGGCGCACCACATCTATGGTGCGCCACTAATAGTGACATTAGGGATAGCCCTTTTTCTAGTAGTGGGCGCGCAGCCTGCACATGGCCCGCCCTGTGAATTCCTTCTAGAAGACCAGATCTGAGGGCTGTCGCTTGGCTCTAGGGATTGATCGGACGGCTGGAGTTCGACACTAGGGTTTGGAGAGATGCTGCGGGGTTTTGAGCCAGTTAGCGAGGTTTTCTTAGGTTTGACCAACTTTCAAATGATGTTAACTAATTCAAAAAAATCAAAAAAATAGCAAACCTTCATGGTTCGTCGTTTCATAAGACATAGTTACCATAAAAAAATATAAACTTGGTTTAGGGACATTTTTATGGAAAATCTTTTTTTGAGATAAGCTACCATCTCCAAGTTCAAATGAGAAGAACAAATTCAAAAAAAATCCAAAAAATGGAAGACTTGTGCACAATGCCGTTGTATGTGACATGGTTATGACAAAAAAAATCTTGGTTTATGGACATTTCCATGAAAACTCCTTCACACAAATGAGCTATCACGTACGCGATTGTATAGAGTCCAAGAAGAGAGTGATAGTGGGTTTGGGTTTATGAAAAATTAAAAAAATGAAAAAAATCACCATAGAATCATTTTAGTGTGAATAAGAAGGATCTGACTTATTTTTTTATTATTGAAATTTTAAACTGTTTTTATAATGATTTATATTGGAAATGGTCTGTTTACCCTAACTTTCGGAGCTCGCCAACATAGGCTAACATGATCATTTGTTTGTATTTTTGTTTTATTTGTTGTTACATCATTGCAACCTAGGCTAACATGATCATTGCAACATCACAGAGGAATGGATTTCAAATGTTGCTTATAATTCAAAGGTCAGTCCAAATTCAAATTCAAACATCACATCATAGTCAAAACATCATATCAAATTACATAAACCTGCGTTAACTTTAATTATACATTAATGCCGGCCACAAAGGCCGGCGAGAGTTCACAAGTCTGCCAGGCATTAACTAAAAACATTAAAAATTAAAATTAAAATGAGGAGGCGCGCTGCCCCCTAGGCGTCCTCATGGTCGTCGTCGGGGCCGGTGAGGTCGACGACGGTCGGCACCGGGCCAGCACAGGGGAACGCCGTCTCCCAGGCGGTGGCGACGTCGTCCGCGGGTGGCTGCACCGCCGCTGCCTACGCTTCGGCACGACGCTCCTCCTCCTCTGCCTCGGTGTCCTTCTCCAATTCCTCGAGCCGCTTACCCTCGCGATGCTCCGCCAGTAGGTGCTGTTGTCGCCAGAACTCCAGGTAGACCCGCTCTTGCTCCGGCGTCGCCAGCATCCAGACAGGTGGCGCGCTCACCCACTCTCGCACCACCGCCTCCCAGATGTACTCGTGGGGCGTGAGGGTGGTCGGCGCCTGCTCGAGCCTGGCGGGGGACGGCGGGGCCAACGGCGGCATGACATAGTCGCCAGCAGCGGAGAGCGCAATGGCCTCCGCTATCCGCGCCTGGTAAGCCGCCTCCTCCTCCTCCTCCTTGCGCCGCTCTTCCTCCTCGCTTTCATGGAGGGCAGTTGCCAGCGCCTCCTGGTACTCGGCATCCGCCTCCTGGTCCTCATCGTGCACGACGAGGGGCGGCGGGATGCCAGCCCGCACGCCGCGGATACCACGCCGGCGCTGCTCCTCGTACTCAAACGCAAACCAGGCCTCCCAATCGAGAGAGTCTTTAGCGTAAGCTGGGTTGAGCCGCTGCTCAGGCATGAGCTGCTGCCGCCGGCGCCTCACCTCCTCCGCATGTGCCCGCGCCGACCGTGGCACCGCCGGTACTGGGATCCTCTCCGGATCCAAGTGCCAGTCATGTGGATGGACCACGTTGGTGTAGGGGAGAGGGACGTGGTGCTCCCAGTAGCACCTCGCCTGGTGCACTGGGACGCTAATCCGCTGCTGAGGTGGATGGGAAGAGGACGGCGGGGGTAGCGCACGCCAAGGGACGGCGGGGACCTTGCCCTTCTTTTTGCCGAAGCTCGTGCCGGCCCTTGAGAAGATGCCCATGGTGAGAGGGATGTCGCCGGCGGGCTAGGGTTTGTCGATGGCGGGCTAGGGTTTGCAGATGCTGCCGGGGGTGGAGGGGGCAGGCTTCGCTTTGGAAGGGTGGAAACTGTTGTGGACTGGCCGGTCCACGGGTTTCTACTTAAAGAAGGACAGTGACCCGAACATGGGTGGCTGACGACCGGGGCCCGCTGCGCATGCGCATTTACTTTGGGATATGGGGGTAGTTGGAAGGCCGCCATGCGTCCCCGAAGCGGAGGAGGAGAAAGCGCGTGTGTGTCCTTTGGGCGTCCTTATGGCCGGAAATGGGGCGGGTCCAACGAGCGACACGTCCACCGCGACCCCACTCGTCAGTAGTTAACGGTCAAACCATTGACCCGACAGCATTCCCCCGTGTGAACATTTCTGAGGGTTTCGGACTAAGGAGTAGGGAAAAGTGAGCAAATTTTAAGAGCGTGGGGATGAATGAGTAGAGCTAAGGAATGAGGGGCACAGATGTAAAAAACCCAAACATTTATTAAAAACGTTAGTACACATAACACCAAATCACATCATATCTTGCCATAACATTATTGCATAATTATAATCCAACATTATAACTATGTGATATCATAATTCTATAGCTCCCAAGTCAATGGGGCTCAACAAGAATTCAAACATAAGCACACAAAACAACTATAACAGCAATGTGTGAAAAACAGGACTGTCTGTAAAGATGCAGATGTAACGTATACTTATGTAACTCAATTTTTTTGAAAAATTAGGAATTAATAAAGAATTTGCATAAAATTATTGTGTAAAAATTTCAGAATTTTGGTACGCTCCAGTGAAATACGAAAATTCAAACACTACAGCAAAATTTTATGTTTTTACACAGCACATATCAAACAAGCAATTTAAACATCCTAAAGGTAATTCTTGGCATATTATTTTTATAATACAATGGATTTGTACGAGGGGATAATTATTTTTGTTGAAAAGTTTTTGTAATCAAGATTCACAAAGTTTCCACGGGCATGAACAAAGTTCAAGGCTAGCCCCCACTTCAACGATGCTCATCTTTCTCACTTTCACTTCTCTTTTTGAAAAGGTTTTAAGTTCCCCACTTTTTTTAATTATTTTAAAAGCACACAACATAAATAAATGAATCTCTAAAATTTCCGGGTTGTGTCCCTAGCAGCGCTTTCTTTAAAGCCATTAAGCTAGGCATATAGTGCTCAAGTAATTGATCCACCCGGATCCCAAGGTATATAAAAACCAATTTTAATTAACAATGATTTGTAATTTAGTAGTGAGAACAAAGTAATATGTAGCATGTGACAATGAAGTATAACTCTCTTCCTATGCATTGGCCTGTCATAAAAGAAAAATTCATTCACACAAAGTAAAGGCCAATACATAGCATAAGCAGTTTCTTGCAATTTTATCGTATTGGAAACATAGAGGTGAAGATTTGGTTCCTCTCTCATAATAATTGCAAGTAGGAGCAGCAAGAACATGCATATTATCTTTATCAAAATCATAATGTGTGATAGTAAGACGCAACCCATCAATATAATCCTTTATAAGTGCAAACTTCTCCGACATAGTGTAGTTGGGAGAATTCAGAAAGACAATATGACTATCGTGTGTGGGTGCAATAGCAACAATTTCATGCTTAACATAAGGAACTGTAGCAAGTTCATCTCCATAAGCATAATTCATATTGGCATCATGGCCACAAGCATAACAAGCATCAAGTTAATCAAAAAGGGATATTTGAAACGAATCCAAGGGATCATAGCAATCATCATAGCATTCATCCTTCGTATGTGCAAAGGGAAATTAAACAATGTATGAGTTGAGGAGTTACTCTCATTAGAAGGTGGGCACGGGTAGCTAATCCGCTCTTCCTCCTTTTGTTGTTCGCTCTCCTCCTCATCTTTTTCATCTAATGAGCTCACAGTTTCAGCAATTTCTTCTTCCATACATTCCTGCAAAATATTAGTCTCTTCCAAGGCAGCGGTCATTCTTTCAATAAATTCTTTAACATAAGCATTAGAAGCATAGTTTTCATAGCAATATTTAAGTACGGCAAAAAAATTAGATTTGTAAAGAGTAGCATCAAAGTACCAATTTCACAAGCACCCTTAAAAGCAACAAATTCTTCAATTTGTTCAACATCATAATAACAATAGGCATCCTTGGCATAAGAAGATAATATTTCTTTATCATTAAACACACATTGATAGGGAAAGTGTTCTTGAGTGTTTTTACAACAAGTAAAATCATATAATTCACATAAATTCCAAGCATAGCAACACAAAGTATTAATTTGATGCCACAAGATTTTTCCTTTTTGAGATATGCGATGTCACACATAATAAGCATGCTCATTTAATGATTTTCCCTCAACTAAGCTAGTTGGGTTTTCAGCACGAGCACAAAGGGATCGAGGATGATCCAAGTAATAAGTTTCAGTAATACGGAACACTAGTGGTTCCTCAACTTTTGGAGCAGCAAGTACAACTATTATTTTGGTATTTTGCGTTTCCTACCCATATCTAAAGATAGAAAATAACTTATAACAGAAAATAAAAATTACTTAGTGATAAAGCAAACAAGCACACATGAGAATATCAACCACAACGCTATTGCTCCCCGGCAAAGGCGCCAGAAAAAAGGTCTTGATAACCCACAAGTGTAGGGGATCGTTTGTAGCCTTCTTCGATACATAAGACTGTCAAACCCAACGAGGAGCTAAAGGTAGAATTAATACTCTCTCAAGTTCTATCGTCCATCGATACAACTCTACGCACGCTAACGCTTACTTTAACTTAAAGAAGTATGAAACTACTTTGCAGGAAAGAAACTAGAAGCACTTAGTAGGTGTAGAGATAGTTTTGCAAGGTAATAAAGAGGAAGTAAATAAAAGTTAGAGGTTGTTTAGATAAATATTAATAAGTAAGTTGTTTCGTAGAAAGATTTTTTGTGTAACGCAAGAGAAAGATTGTCCATAGGCAATTGAATATAACATGATAGATAATTAACATATGCAATGAGGGAGAGGCATACGCTAACACACTTTCCGTACTTGGATCATATGCACTTATGATGGGACCTCTAGCAAGCATCTGCAACTACTAGAAATCATTCAGGTAAACCCAACCATAGCATTAAACATCGAGTCCTCTTTACTCCCATACGCAAACAATCCCGTCACTCGGGTGTAAGCTTCTGTCACTCTAGCCACCCACTATAACTAAATCATGAACATATTGCAAAGCCTCCAGCGTGAATGCTTCACATGTGCACCTAACGGAAGGCACCTTAGGATAGCACCATATCAACATACAACTCATATCAATAACACCATACCATAATGAACCCGTAGGACAAAAGAAATCTACCCAAACATCATAGGATAGCCACACATCATTGGATAATAATATATAGCATTAAGCACCATGTTTAAGTAGATATTACATCGGGGAAGAGAGGTTTTACACCGCTGCATAGAGGGGGAGAGAGTTGGTGGTGATGGTGGCGAAGTTGTTGGTGTAGATCGCCGTCACGATGGATGCCCCGGTGGCATTCCGGCGCCACCGGGAGAGAGGGGGAGAGAGCCCCCCCCCTCCTTCTTCTTCTTCCTTGGCATCCTCCCTAGGTGGTAGGAGAGTTTCCCCTCTGGTCCATGGCTGCCATGGCTCCCAGAGGGCAGGATTCCCTCCGAGATTGGATCTCTCTCTCTATGTTTCTCTTCTGTTTTCGTGACTGTTTTCTGGCCCTTCATCGTTTCTTAAATATCCGGAGATCCGTAACTCCGGTCGGGCTGAAATTTTGAGGAAATTTTTATCACGAAAATATCTTTCTTACGGCGGAAGGAGAGCCTTAACCGACTTAAGGGCTGTCCACAAGCAATCAGGGCCTGCCCCCACCCCAGGTCGCGCCCTGTTGGTTTATGGGGCCCTCGGGCATCGTTTTGCGTTGATTTCGACTCCAAAAATTCACATATATTCCAAAAAAAAATCTGTAAATTTTTATCGTGTTTGTACATGGTTTGATATGGAATTTCTGCGAAACAAAAAACACACAAGAAACAGGAACTGGCACTCGGCACTGGGTCAATAGGTTAGTGCTCAAAAATAATATAAATTGGTAAATAATTACTCAAAAAGTATCCTAGAATGATAATATAATAGCATGGAACAATCAAAAATTATAGATATGTTGGAGACATGTCACAGCTCCTCCTTCCTTGCGCGAACACCGTCTCCCTCGCTCCTCCTCTCGCCATGGCAGCAAAAAGGAGCACCACGGGCGCCGGAGCGTAGGTGGGACCTTCAACGCCACTCTCCTCCCCCAGAGGCGGCGGGAGTCGACGTCCAAGGCCAACCCCAATGTAGTGGCGCTGGGCTACCGGCGACGAGTAAGTGCATCGACGTCCCAGATTACCCTTGTATGCCCTGCTTGGGCTAGCGAACCTGATCGTTGAACTCCTCAGGGCACCTATGCGCAAGAGGCAGAGGGGTGCCTCGCCTGAAGCACCTCATCACATGCTGCTTGTCGGTGAGGCCTCAGCCCCCGCGTCTGGCCTGGCAGAGTCTGGAGGGGCCGCCAGCCAGCCTGAAGTCGCGGCGGAACCCTGGGGGTGCACAGTCTCCACCACCGCGCGCACTTCCAAAGACGCCGCACGTGAAGCGAAACTAGCCCGTAGGGAGGCAGCCTTCGCCGGGTGGGAGGCCAATGTGGCCCTCCGTGAATGGGAGGCCGACCGGACCGCCTTCGACCAGGAGGCGGAGCGCGAACTCCGCGAGACTTTGGAGGGTCAAGTCCTTGCTGACAAGGCCACCTTCGAGGCGACGCACAATGAGGCCCTTGCCCAGCTACGGAGAAGGGAGGCCGCAAGTAGCTCCGACGCCAATGCAAGGGTTGCTAGGGAGCGGGAGGCTGCCCTGGAGGAGTACCTCAGTAAGTTGGCGCAGCAGGCAACCCGCTTTCAGCTCCGACGCAACGTGCTCCTGGAGGAGGTGAACGAGCTCAGAGCCCAGCTGCGGGGAGCCGAGGCCGACCTCCAGGCTTCCCTCGGGGGCAAGGGGGACATCGAGGCGGAGCTGGCGTCGCTGCAGGACCAAATCAGCGAAGCTGCCGATGCTGTGCGGAGGGCCAAGGATGACGAGGCGCAAGCGCGGATGATGGAGGCGCAGCGCGCCCGTCAGTTCTTGGACCTTGCCCAGCGCGCTGGCGGCGCGCTCCGCCGCTTTGTCAAGGACATCCCGGAGCTGCCCCGTGCGCACAACGATGGGGGCTACCTCGACTTCTTCCTCAAGGTGGTGGAGGCGCTGGAGTCGGGCGTCTCCAAGGTGGACGAGGACCTCGAGTCGGGTGCGCGCGACCACCTAGACTACGCGCTGACACGTGTCTTCTCCATCCTTCACCGCCTCGACTCTGCTTTCGACTTCTCTCGCTTGGTGGAGCCGGTGCCTGCGGAGCTCCGAGGCCCGCTCAAGGATGAGGTGCGCCGACACGTGGAGTTCTTGGTCGAGCAGTTTGTTCAGGTTGCGCCCTCCGAGGAGAGCGGCACCCTCGACATGGACCTCTCCAGCAGCCATGACGAAGACGACGCCTCATCTGCCTGAGTTTTTATGTTTCCTTCCTGTTGCATCATGAACCACTTGGCCCCGCGGGGGCGTGAAGACATTTGTGGGATACTTTTGTTTTACGTAGTAGCTGCTTGTTATGTTTGATGCGTTGTTGCTCCTTCTACGAGGCCTTCTGCTTTCCTTTTTATTGCCCTTGTGCTCCGCATCGCTGGGACCCAGCCCCCGAGCGAACCCTGTATCATCAGGGCTCCACCCTTGCGTGCGCCCTAGGCGCTAGGAGGTGGGGAGCTCCCGGAGCAAGTGGGCGCTCTTGAGGCGCGATGCTCAGGGCTTCTGCCCTCGACGCACGAGGGGGCCTCGGGACGGTGGTCCTCGGCGGTCCCCGAGGGTTTTTAGTACTCAAGCCCTTGCCTTGTCAAGGCGTTGCCTTTTGTCGGACGCACCTCAAGGGACCCTTCGGGCAATGCTTCCTGAGGAGAGCCCTTTGCAGAATGCTCCATTCCGGACGCCGCGCGCTTGCCAGCTTGCGCTTGGGCGTCGCGTGAGACCAATCACCAAGGGCTTTGGTGGGGTGATGTGCGGCGGGGTAGGCCCCTGAGCCAAGGCCCGACCCTTGGGACCAACTGAGCATGAGCACCGTCCCCAGGCTTCGCTCACGCGAGGCCCGTCGATGGCTGCACCAGGCATGATTTGCCCCGGGGGCGACATGGGCCGTGAGAGCATTCCTAACTGGCTTCTCCACCCGTGCGGAGCGTGGGGCTTCCACTGAGGTGTGGTCATGATCACAGCCTGACTGTTCCGCCAGCGCGGAGCATGGGGATTCCACTTGGGCATGGGCATAGTCGCAGTTCGACAATTCCGCTAGCACGGAACATGGGGCTTCCACTTGGGCGTGGGCATAGTCGCGGTTCGACAGTTCCGCCAGCGCGGAGCATGGGGCTTCCACTTGGGCATTGGCATAGTTGCGGTTTGACAGTTCCGCCAGTGCGGAGCATGGGGCTTCCACTTGGGCGTGGGCGGGAGTCCTCCTAAGGCCAAGGGGTGGCGCTGCGGGAGGCTCCAGGGCGTGTACAACCCCAACCTCATTCTTACGTGAGAGGGTCACGAGCGGCGATAAAGGAGGGGTTGGATATTCCACGCACCGGGCTCAAGAACGCCTTCCTCCGTCTTCAGGCAGTTTGCGCCAAGTTTTTGACGTGGCTACGCACTCTCGCACCCCATAATATGGGAGCCACGCGCTCTCGCACCCCATAATATGGGCGCGGTGCGCGCCGTGCGGCCATTGAAGTGTGGCGCTCGTGGTGACGAAGTACCTAACCACCGGCAGGCCGAGCCTGGCCACACCCCACCTGTTCACCCACGACAGTTCCCCGGGAGCACGAGACATCAAGGACACAGGTGAGGTGACATGCATGGGGGGCCAACCCGTGAGTCAGAGCTTGATCACTTAGATTTCTCGGCGCTGCAGAGACGGACCCGAGCACAAACGCCATGTCTAGCCCCTGGTCATGGGACCGCCGAGGGGGTGGTTGTGGGGGCGCAGCGATCCCGAACGATGGTGAGGTATCGAAACTCAGGTTTTAAGCAAGCAACATAAACTCAACAAAGGTTAATCGAGTTCATTACATAATCGAGGAAGTACCAGCTCGGGGGTAATGCAGCAAATGGGTCGGGGACGCATTTAATTTGAAATGAACCAAAAAGTCACCTAGCACTCATGCTCCTGTGGGGGCGTGGAGCTACTCGACGGAGCATGTTGCGGGGGTTCTTCGGGAGCGCCAGGGGGCATGCGGGGTCCATTCTCCTCGGGAAGGTGCCACTCACGCCGCAGGCCGTGGTCGGAGAGGAAGGCGTCAGAGTGGGGGCGGCCTCGCGCTTCCTTGAAATTGGCAATGAACAGCTTGCAGAGCTTGCTCCATGAGGAGACTGATCCCTCGGGTAGGCTCATGAGCCACGAGCACGCGCCACCTTTGAGGGTCATGGGAAACCAGTTTGCCATGACCTTGTCATCCGCCGTTCGCCGCCTTGATGCTCAGCGCGTAGAGTCGGAGGAACTCTGTAGGGTCAGGGACTCCATCATAGCGTGGGGGCAACTCAGGCTCGAACTTGTCGGGCTAAACCACTTGGCGCAGCTCGCAAGTGAAGGCTCGGCAGTTCACGTTGTCTGAGGGAGCTTCGCGTGTGAGGGCGACTAGGCTCTGGCGCCCGGTTATACATCTCCAACGTATCTATAATTTTTGATTGTTCCATGCTGATATATTATCATTAGACGATATTTTTTGGTTCTTTATTTACCAATTTATAATATTTTTTAGCAATAATCTATTGACCCAGTGCCCAGTGCCAGTTGTTGTTTTCTGCGTGATTATTACTTTTCAGGTTTACAGTACCAAACGAAGTCCAATTGCCAGGAAACCTTTTTATGATTTTTTCTGGACCAAAAGAATACCGGGAAGCTTCGTGAGGAGACCGGAGGCCGCACGAGGGCACCAGCACGCAACAGGGCGCGCTCTGATGTGTGCTGGCCCCCTCGGGCGTCTCCCGACGCCCCTCTCTGGCCTATAACTTCTCTAATATCACAAAAACCCTAAAGGCAGTCCCGAAACCCTTTTTACACCGCCGCAAGTCTCTGTTCCATCGCGAGTCCATCTGGAGCTCCGTTCTGGCACCCTGCCGGAGGGGGGGTCGATCACGAAGGGCCTCTTCATCAACCTTGATGCCCTCATGATGATGTGTGAGTAGTTCACCACAGACCTACGGGTCCATAGCTGGTACCTAGATGGCAATCTCTCTATCTCTTGATCTTCAGTACAATGATCATCGCATCTTCGCTTTGATCTATCTGATGTAATCCTATTGTGCGGTGTGTTTGTTAGGATCCGATGAATTGTGGGTTTACGTTTAGATTATTCATGAAAAGTATTTGAGTCACCTCTTAATATTAAGATTCTTATTTGCATGATTATTATAGCTTCGTAATTCTCTCCGATCTATTGAAATAGTTTGGTCAACTAGATTGATAGTTCTTCAGTGGGAGAGGTGCGTTGTGGTAGGTTCAACCTGACGAGTTTCTATATCCCAGTGACAAAGTAGGGGAAAAGTTGCATCTTTGTGTTGTTGCTACTAAGGATAACACGATGGGGTTTATTCATATTGCTTGAGTTTATTTTGCCTACATCATGTCCTCGTTCTCCATGCATTACTCTATTTTACTTAATACTCTAGATGCATGCTAGATAGAGGTCGATGAGTGGAGTAATAGTAATAGGTGCATGCAAGATTCGGCCTATTTGTTTATGGACGTGATCCCTATACAAACATGATCATTGCCGTGAAAATCGCATAACTATCTGCTTTACCATCAATTCCCAACAGTAATTTGTTACCCGCCGTATGTTGCCAACATTAGAGATGCCGCTAGGGAAAACTATGGCCCCCGGGTCTATTCACTTATAAATTTACAAACGCTACTATTACCTTGCTTCCTTTATTTACCTTTTATTTTACTTTGCAGTTTACAATTATCTACAATTATCTACACAACTCATTTGCTTGCAAATAACGAGATCAAGGGGATTGGCAACCCTCTTGCCCGCGTTGGGTGCAAGTTGTTTGCTCTTTTGTGTGCAGCCGCTGAAGACGGTTGAGGATTGATATTCCTATTGGTTCGATAAACCTTGGTTTCATAAATGAGGGAAATACTTACCCACTTTGTGCTGCAATTACCCGTTCCTCTTCACGGAAAACCCAACGCTGATCACAAGTATCAGGAAGGATTTCTAGCGCCGTTGCCGGGGAATATCATCATCAACTATCAAGTAACTTCACACAAATTTTCATTCACTTGTTTATTTTTTTATTTGATGTTATATTTTGTTTGTTTCATAAAAATCAAAAATACAAAAATATTTATATTTGCTTGTCACTTGTTTACTCCTTTGCTCGTTTTACTTGGTAGTTTACTTGTCTTGCTTGTTACTTTGCTTGTTCGGTCACCATGTCTCAAGATACTACTAAGTTGTGTGATTTCTCAAATACTAATAACAATCATTTTATTAGTACTCCTATACCACCCGCCACTAGTGCGGAGGCTTTTGATATTCATGGTGCATTGCTAAATCTTGTCATGAAAGATCAATTTTCGGGAAGTCTTAAAGAGGATCCCAACTCCGCCTATGTTGTCTCAACATAGCCGGTCCCAAGCCCGGGTAAAGGAGGAGGGTTGTGATAGGCTTGGCGAGCCAACGTGAAAACTCAGCCACTCTTATGGAGATGAAACCCAAATGATTTTCGTTGGGGCGTAACCCTCTCAGCGACGCGCCACATCGGAACCTGGGTGTGGTGGAAAATGGGCGAGGGCCGGGCCGTCACCCCCCAGGTGGCGCACCGTATCGTGATCTGGATACTGTGGCAAGTGAACGAGGATCGGGTCGTCGCATCCTTAGTGGCGTGCTACATCGGCGCCCGGGTGTAGTGGAAAATGAGCAAGGGTCTTTCACATTTGACTCGACGAGTGCGAAGGGTAAGGAAGCTATCCGAGCCTAGGAGGATTCGCTTAAGTAGCTGGAATGTAGGGTCTTTGACAGGTAAGCTTCGGGAGGTAGTTGATACAGCGGTGAGGAGAGGCATTGATATCCTTTGCGTCCAAGAGACCAAATGGAGGGGACAGAAGGCGAAGGAGGTGGAGGGTACCGGCTTCAAGCTATGGTACACGGGGACGGTTGCAAATAGAAATGGAGTAGGCATCTTAATTAGCAAGAGCCTCAAGGATGGAGTGGTAGACGTCAAGAGACGTGGGTACCGGATTATCCTGGTCAAGCTGGTAGTTGGGGACTTAGTCCTCAACGTGATCAGCGCGTATGCCCCGCAAGTAGGCCACAATGAGAACACCAAGAGGGAGTTCTGGGAAGGCCTAGAGGACTTGGTTAGGAGTGTACCGATTGGCGAGAGGCTCTTCATAGGAGGAGACCTCAATGGCCACGTGGGCACATCTAACACAGGTTTTGAAGGGGTGCATGGGGGATTTGGCTATGGCATCAGGAATCAAGAAGGAGAAGATGTCTTAAGCTTTGCGCTAGCCTATGACATGATCGTAGCTAACACCCTCTTTAAGAAGAGAGAATCACATCTAGTGACTTACAGTAGTGGGCAGCACTCTAGCCAGATTGATTTCATCCTCTCGAAAAAAGGGAAGACAGGCGTGCATGCCTAGACTGTAAGGTGATACCTAAGAGAGAGTGTTGTCTATCAGCATAAGCTTGTGGTTGCTGACCTCCCCTTTCGAATTCGTGTCCAGCGGGACAAGCGTGCCAAAGTTGCTAGAATGAAGTGGTGGAAGCTAAAGGGGGAGGTAGCTCAGGCGTCCAAGGAGAGGGTCGTTAAGGAGGACCCTTGGGAGGAAGGAGGTGATGTAGACAACATGTGGATGAAGATGGCGACTTGCATTCGTAAGGTGGCCTCAGAGGAGTTTGGAGTGTCCAGGGGAAGTAGAAGAGAAGCTAAAGATACCTGGTGGTGGAACGATGATGTCCACAAGGCAATTAAGGAGAAGAAAGATTGTTTCAGACGCCTATATCTGGATAGGAGTGCAGACAACATAGAGAAGTACAAGATGGCAAAGAAGGCCGCAAAGCGAGCTGTGAGTGGAGCAAGGGGTCGGGCTTATGAGGACCTCTACCAAAGGTTAGACACGAAGGAAGGCGAAAGGGACATCTATAAGATGGCCAAGATCCGAGAGAGGAAGACGAGGGATGTTGACCAAATCAAGTGCATCAAGGATGGAGCAGATCAACTCCTGGTGAAGAACGAGGAGATTAAGCATAGATGGCGTGAGTACTTTGACAAGCTGTTCAATGGGGAGAGTGGGAGCTCTACCATAGATCTGGACGACTCCTTTGATGATACTAGCAGGCATTTTGTGTGGCGAATCTAGGAGTCGGAGGTCAAGGAGGCTTTAAAGAGGATGAAAGGAGGCAAGGCGATGGGTCCTGATTGTATCCTCATTGAGGTGTGGAGAGGCCTCAGGGACATAGCGATAGTATGGCTAACCAAACTTTTCAACCTCATTTTTAGGGCAAACAAGATGCCAGAAGAATGGAGACGGAGTATATTAGTCCAATCTTCAAGAACAAGGGGGATGTTCAGAGTTGTACTAATTACCGTGGAATTAAACTGATGAGCCATACAATGAAGCTATGGGAGAGAGTCATTGAGCACCGTTTAAGAAGAATGACAAGCATGACCAAAAATCAGTTTGGTTTCATGCTTAGGAGGTCAACCATGGAAGCCATTTTCTTGGTACGAAAACTTATGGAGAGATATAGGGAGCAAAAGAAGGACCTGCATATGGTGTTCATTGACTTGGAGAAGGCCTATGAAAAGATACCGCGGAATGTTATGTGGTGGGCCTCTGAGAAACACAAAGTCCCAAAAAAGTACATTACCCTCATCAAGGACATGTATGATAATGTTGTGACAAGTGATGGCGACACTGATGACTTCCCAATTAAGATAGGATTGCATCAAGGGTCAGCTTTGAGCCCTTATCTTTTTGCCTTGGTGATGGATGAGGTCACAAGGGATATACAAGGAGATATCCCATGGTGTATGCTCTTTGCGGACGATGTGGCACTAGTCGATGAGAGTCGAACGGGGGGTCAACAGGAAGTTGGAGTTATGGAGGCAAACCTTGGAATCGAAAGGTTTTAGACTTAGTAGGACTAAAACCGAGTACATGAGGTGCGGTTTCAGCACTACTAGGCACGAGGAGGAGGAGGATGTTAGCCATGATGGGCAAGTGGTGCCTCAGAAGGACACCTTTCGATATTTGGGGTCAATGTTGCAGAAGGATGGTGATATCGATGAAGATGTGAACCATCGAATTAAAGCCGGGTGGATGAAGTGGCGCCAAGCTTCTAGCATTCTCTGTGACAAGAGGGTGCCACAAAAGCCAAAAGGCAAGTTCTATAGGACGGTAGTTCGACCCGCAATGGTGTATGGCGCTGAGTGTTGGCCGACTAAAAGGCGACATGTGCAGCAGTTAGGAGTGGCGGAGATGCGCATGTTGAGATGGATGTGTGGCCACACAGTGAAGGACCGAATCTGGAATGATGATATACGAGATAGAGTTGGGGTAGTGCCAATTGAAGAGAAGCTTGTCCAACATCATCTGAGATGGTTTGGGCATATTCAGCGTAGGCCTCCAGAAGCCCCAGAGCATAGCGGACGGCTAAAGCATGCTGATAATGTCAAAATAGGCCGGGGTAGACCAAACTTGACATGGGAAGAGTCCGTAAAGAGAGATATGAAGGACTGGAGCATCACCAAAGAACTAGCCATGGACAGGGGTGCGTGGAAGCTTGCTATCCATGTGCCAGAACCATGAGTTGGTCGCGAGATCTTATGGGTTTCACCTCTAGCCTACCCCAACTTGTTTGGGACTAAAGGCTTTGTTGTTGTTGTTGTTGTTGTTGTTGTTGTCTTAATGAGGATCCCATGTCACATCTTAATACCTTTGTTGAATTATGGGATATGCAAAAGAAAAAGGACATGGATAATAATATTGTGAAATTAAAATTATTTCCTTTTTCACTAAGAGATAAAGCTAAAGCTTGGTTTTCATCTTTACCTCGTAATAGTATTGGAACATGGGATAAGTGTAAAGATGCTTTCATTGCCAAGTATTTTCCTCCTGCTAAAATCATCTCCCTTAGAAATCAAATAATGAATTTTAAAAAGCAAGATCAAGATCATGTTGCACAAGCTTGGGAGAGAATGAAATTGATGATAATAAATTGTCCTACACATGACTTAATTTTGTGGATGATTATGCAAAACTTCTATGCTGGACTAAACTTTGTGTCTAGAAATCTTCTAGATTCTGCTCCAGGTGGTGCCTTTATGGATGTGACCCTAGGAGAGGCCACAAAACATTTGTACAACATTGTGACAAATTATTCTCAATGGCATACCGAAAGAGCTCCAACCGGTAAGAAAGTAAATTCTGTTGAAGAAATCGCTACTTTGAGTGAAAAAGTGGATGCTCTCATGAATATGGTTGCTAGTGAAAAATACTCATGTTGATCCCAATGATATGCCCTTGTCTACTTTGATTAAACAAAATAATGATGCTCTTGATGTGAACTTTGTCTCTCGAAATAATTTCAACAACAATGCTTATAGAGGAAACTTCAATTCTAGACCGTATCCCGGTAATTCCTCTAACAACTATGGAAATTCTTGTGGAAATTATTCTACAAATTCTAATAGGATACCCTCTGATCTTGAGAACACAATTAAATAATTTATTAATTCTCAAAAGGTTTTCAACACTATGGTATAAGAAAAATTGCATGTTGTTGATGCTTTGGCTAAAAACATGGATAGAATTGCTCTTGATGTAGAAACTATTAAAAGTAAAGCTTTGCCACCCAAGCATGATTTTAATGAGACTGTTAAATCTATCCAAATATCTATTAATGAAAGTAAGGAGAGGACCGCTAAGTTGAAAGCTAAGCGGGAATTCTTAGAAAAGGCTCTTCCACACGGTTTTTACCAGAATCATGATGAAGATCTTAAAATGATTGGTACTTCTCCTATTGAATCTTTGTTTACTTCTCTGAATATAAATGATAAAGGGACTAGATATGAATCAACTCTAGTTGAGAAGCGTCCCATTTGCTTGGAGGGTGATGATTTTGATGCTAAAACTGAAAAACGTGGGTTTGGAGAGATCAAAACTTTAACTAGTGATGTGCCCACTATTTTGGATTAGAAGGATTTCAATTATGATAATTGCTCTTTAGTAGAATGTATTTCCTTGTTGCAAACCATTATTATCTCACCCAATCCTTATGAACAAAACAAAGCTCTTACCGAACATATAGTAGAAGCTATGACAAAAGCTTATGATGAGAAACTTGAGCGTGAAGTTTTTATTCCTGGAAAATTGCATGATGAGTGGGAACCTACTATCTAAATAAAGATAAATAATTATGGATTCAATGCCTTGTGTGACCTTGGTTCTAGTGTTTCAACTATAACTAAATCTCTTTGTGATGTGCTTGGTCTCACTAATATTGAAGATTGTTACCTCAACTTGCATCTTGCGGATTCTACCATTAAGAAACCTTTAGGTAGGATTAATGATGTGCTCATTATTGCAAATAAAAATTATGTGTTTGTATATTTTATTGTGCTTGATATTGATTGCAATCCTACTTGTCCCATAATACGTGGAAGAACTTTCCTACAAACTATAGGTGCAATTATTGACATGAAAGAGGGAAATATAAGGTTCCAATTCCCATTAAAGAAAGGTATGGAACACTTCCCTAGAAAAAGAATTAAACCACCTTATGAATCAATCATGAGAGATACTTAAGGGTGGAGTGTCAAATATGACAATACTTGAAACTATGCATTATGCCTAGCTAGGGGCATAAAAAAATAGCGCTTGTTGGATGCAACCCAATAGTTATCTTTAAATTTTTTATTTTTACTTTCTGTTTTTTTATAACATGATTATTGCCACTTTAATGATTATGTTTTTATGTTTAAATTAGTGTTTGTGCCAAGTAAAGCATTTGGGATGACTCACAAGATGAGTAGATTCGATGCTGAAACAAAACAGAAACTGTTGACTCCAGTACAGGAATTTTCATTTTCGGCTTGAGCGTGATAATGATCTGAATTTTTACACAATATTTCTAGACAAATCGTCGAGGTTTTCATAATTTTTCAGAATTGTTGTAGTTACATAAGTATAGGTTCTCTACATATTGCTACAAACTGTTCTGGTTTAGACAGATTCTGTTTTTTGCTTGCATAGTTTGCTAGTTTTGATTATGCTATGGATTGTATCGGGGGGTATAAGCCATGGATAAGTTAGAATACAGTACCTATTATGCAATTATGAAATAAGAATCAATTCATAACAGTACCTAAAGTATTCAATATGTTGCTTATACTAACGGATCTCACAAAGTTTTGTTGAGTTTTGTGTGATTGAAGTTTTCAAGTTTTGGGTGTTATCACGATGGACAAAGGAATAAGGAGCGGCAAGAGCCTAAGCTTGGGGATGCCCAAGGCACCCCAAGGTGATATTGTAATGAAGACTCAAGCTTCTAAGCTTGGGGATGCCCCGGAAGGCATCCCCTCTTTCGTCTCAATCCATCGCTATGTCACTTGAAGCTATATTTTTATTCATCACATGATATGAGTTTTGCATGGAGCGTCATTTGTTTTTGTTTGCTTTTACTTTCAGTTTGCCACAATCATCGTTTGCTGGACACACCTATATAAGAGAGACACACCTTCATCATAATTTGTTATAATACTCTATGTGCTTCACTTATATGTTTTGAGCTTAGTAGTTGCTCTAGTACTTCACTTATATCTTTTTGAGCAGGTGGCGTGTAGATTTTATAGAAATAATTTCACTCTCTATCTTCACTTATATTTGTTTGAGAGTTAACAAATAGTGACGGTAATTTGCATGCGTCATAAGACTAGTCCAAAAATATTAGGTATTCAATGAGTGATAATCAAAACCATCATGTAGCACATATAGAGAAATTGTGGGTTAATGATATTGATGTGGTAATATGAAAAAGGTGTGAGTTCATAATTGTTGATTCGTAGAAGTGTCGATATTAAGAGAGGTTAACTTCTTGTTCATCTAAAAATTAAAGAGGCATGGTGATGATGTGTGAGCATTTCTATTCCTTGTTGAAATCCTAGTGTTGTTTCGGGTCGGAAGCGCGCGATGGTTAACTCCTACCAACCTCTTCCCTCGGGGCATGCGAGTAGTACTTTGATTTGTGATAAAACTAATAAAACCTTGCAATAAGTATATGAGTTCTTTGTGACTAATGTGAAACCATGGACATACGCAATCTCACCCTCTCATATTTGCTAGCCTCTTCGGTACCGTGCATAGCTCATTCTCACCTTGAGGATTGGTGCAACTTTCGCCGGTGCATCCAAACCCCGTGACATGCTACGCTTTGTTGCACATAAGCCTCATTATATATTCCTCAAAACAGCCACCATACCTACCTATCATGACATTTTCATAGCCATTCAGAGATATATTGCCATGCAAATTCCATCGTCACTTCACTTGACTACTTCGTTCATCATCATATTACTTTGCATGATCATATAGAGCTGACATAGTATTTGTGGCAAAGCCACTGTTCATCATATTTTTGATACATGTCATGCTAGATCATTGCACATCCTGGTACACTGCCAAAGGCATTCATATAGAGTCATATCTTCATATCAGTTCTTCATATCGAGTTGTAAGTAAATAAAAGTGTGACGATCATCATTGTTAGAGCATTGTCCCAGTGAGGAAATAAAAATGGGGGAGGCCAAATGAGCCCACCATTCTAAATTAGAAAAAACTAGTCGTCAACTCGTGCAGTTGCACGGGTTAGTTGATTTAATGCCTAATTCACATGAATATCATAAAATACATTTATTGTGGTCATCGAAGTAGTTCATACTTTGGTTGCCCATGGGTAAGTTTCTATATTGCCAAGAAAAATGGTATGATTCTTGTTCATATTTCAGTTATGTACAAAACTTTGTGCATCAAGTTTGTACATGCCTTGGTTAACTTTTTATCTACCATGTGAATTTTCAATAAAAATAGTTTCATTAATAATCACATTTACAAAATAATGGTCAAATATGCTTGTCCAGGACAATGACAGTTTCTAAAACGTCTTAGTGTTACAACTGTTGCTCATGCATTTACAAACTTGTTCCAAAGGTTATAAGTCAAACTACTATATTAAAAAAATGTAGGGTTGCATTATTTAATCTAATAAATAATAAATAAATTCTTTATATTTATGTGAGATTTCGGTTACTTACAATAATGTTCTATTTTTCATCAAATATATCTTTTGAGAGGTACTTTTTCCCAAGTACAGAATAACATAATTTTATGCGACAATAAAAGAAGTTTAAAATCGCAAGAAAGTTAGTCTATGTCTGTGGAGTTCTATTGTATCTTAGACATCGAGATCCATCTAAACTATGAGATTCTTAATAGAGGCAGCTATCATGTTGCCTAGTAATAATGATAAGGTAATAATAAGGGTTATGTAGTTTCATAACTATTGGAAACAAACCATTGAACGGTGAAAGCAAAACGTTTCTGTAGAAAGTTAGCAACCTCTTTATAAAGTTGTTGACATATAAAATGAAAGCAGCAATCAGTTAAGCTTATCACATGCTATTGCTTCCCCAACAAATTCCACATAGAAAAACAATTAGAGAAGTACGAAAATAAGGAAAAGGAACAAACAAATCAAGGTCGAATTTGGTTATATAACCCACACGTAACAACAATATCAAGGCTATAGTGTCAATTCTCGCACAACTTAATCCTACGAAACTTAAAGGACGTAAGGAAAAGAACAAATGGGAAGATGAATCCCTAACTTAGTAACCTGCCAAGGATGTTGTTGCAAACATTGAGAGACTCTTTTGTTTTGGTTGGTTGCAGTACAATGTAATTGATTTATAAGAACATCTTATGGTCGTTGCCTCAATTATATCTGCTCCCAGTGATCACTATAATCCAAAGATTAACCTTTGAAATCTATGGTCGAGTTATTATTAAGAGAGGAAATCAGAGAATCCAAATCATTAGATCAGAAAGTCGTCGGTGTTAAGATCCGACAAAAATAATAATTAGACTATCTATAAGAAGACCACCATACGACGAATTAGTTAAGTATTACCTTATGCATAGTAGTGCGATGGAATCATTCGTAATGCCATAAAAATATAGTCTCATATGTACAAACCTGTATGTTATCTAGTTCATGTTGGATGCCCTTCAAAAAGTGGCAGATAAGTGTGTTCGTATCTTCCACAATGAATTACCTCGCACAAATATTTCAGAAAATATATAGAAAACATTACATCTGGTACATTAGAAACAGTTTTCGATGGTTAAAGGAGAAAATTATATAGTATATACTAATCGTCTAATATGTACTAATATACATGCAGATTGTGGGAGAACAATAAGACTGGTCCGGCTGGTTTAGCACGGGTGTAGACCAAACTGCGTGAGATATCGGATGTATAGTAACCAGCGCGTCATATCTAGAGAAACTGGATGTAGCCATAGCACTACAGCGTACAATAGCTCATAGGTATGTGTCGATCCGCCATATCTGTTTTGTCATGCGCCTGGATCCTCAGTGTGTCTTCGGTCAACACATGGAGTTCCAGAGTTCATAGTTTATTCCTTTTTCTGTAAGAAACTAACCTGATATTCTACCAAAAAGATGTTGAGGAACAACAGAAACGAACTAATATTAAATAGGAAAAAGAAAAATACTATGTCGACAGTCGAGTACTCACAGCAAACAAAGGTACCGTGGTGTTTTTGTATAACAGAAATTGAACCAATAATACGTGCCAATGTTGCATCCTCCAGTCCCAACTATTGTAGATTAAGTCCAAAATTAGAACCGTGTTAAAAGGGAAAATTGATTTTCCAACATGGTCGAATAACATGGAAGATCAAAATTATACTTAGTAGAAAATGCACAAAGCAGCACATGCTTTAAGGTCGAAATTATATTAGGTTAATGGCCGAGAAAGCAGCACCGTTTTAGGAAATTCAGAAATATTAGACACATAGGATGAACAATTGTCCATCTTTCCCAAGAAGAAATCCAATCAAAAATTCACCTCAAGAGCAGCAGATAAACCTTGCAGAAGTTTAAGACACGGCTGATCGATAGCCCTCCTGCCAGCCGCCTGATGTGGGCAAGTCTCATAGGAGTGAAGAAGCAGCAGCATGCAAGCACAGCGTGCATCGGCTCCGGCAATAACAGGCGAGCGTGGACAACGGTGCAGGTACTCGATCTCGTCCTCAATAACGTGTGGCGCCTCCTCCGTGCTGGTTGGCCGGCGTGCATCCGGCAATAATAGAGCGAGGACGGCAATGTAGTGGGATTTACTGGATGGAGCATGCAACATCTTCTCCATGATGGTTAGATTGCGGTCAGGGCTACATCCGGCAATGACATCGCGAGGACGGCCGTCAGATTGAGTTGGTGAGGTGTGAATACTGTGTGGAGCATGGAGAATCGTGTGGAGAGGGCAAGCTATTAGGAGTTCTGTCTTCATACCTCAATCATGCTAGACAGTGCAGGAATTCCATTATAATTGTATTGTATTTGCATACGTGCCCATGTGAGCAGATTGGACTCGTTGCCTTTTTTTGGATCTGACTCGTTGCCTTTTTTAAAACTATTGAACTTGTCTGTGTTGCACAAATTCGTAGTGTTACGTGCAACCTTTTTTTAGCACAGTAATATTAATAGATTTATTTACTCAGCTAAAATAGATTTAATTTTTTATTTCAAGGATAGATCTACACCGTAATAACTCGGTCCCACCAAATTAACGGCTCCTAATTTTTGATTAACGTGTGAATTTCTTTAGATTTTTTTTATTTCCAGGATAGATCTACACCGTAATAACTCGGTCCCACCAAATTAACGGCTCCTAATTTCTAATTAACGTGTGATTTTCTTGGAAGTGCCTAATTAGTATAAATATAAATAGATATAGATATAGATGAGAGAAATGAGAGAAGGGAGTTTGCTACTATCATTAACCACACTTATGCCTCAAAGTGGCACCTTGTTCCTCATATAGAGAGTCTCATGTTATGTAATTTTCATATGCTAGTGCGAATTACTTTTTCATTATTATAAACTTGGCTTGTATATTCCTATGACGGGCTTCCTCAAATGCCCGAGGTCTTCATGAGCAAGCAAGTTGGATGCACACCCCACTTAGCTTCCTTTGAGCTTTCATACAATTATAGCTCTAGTGCATCATTTGCATGGCAATCCCTACTCCTTGCATTGACATCTATCGATGGGCATCTTCATAGCCCGTTGGTATGCCTAGTTGATGTGAGACTATCTTTTCCACTTTTTTCCCCTTTGATATCTACCACCATATTCTATTGCACCTAAATGCTATGTCCAATGGCTCACGCTCATGTATTGCGTGAAGAATAAAAAGTTGATGCGTATTGGAAAGTATGATCCAATTGCCCGACTTGGAAACCGTGGTGCTTGACATTTGTATTAATGTGGTGAAGATGGAGCCATGCCTTGCTAATATAATAAGATGAATCGGGGGGGGGGGGGGGGGGGGGTAAACATTCTTTAAGGATCGTATACTTTGATTGATGATTTTGTTTCTTATACTTATAAGTATTGCTATGTTAATATTTGTTAATTCATCGTTTCTCAATTAGCATACATGCATAAGATTACATAATGGATAGCATGTCACATCAAAAATTCTGTTTTTATCATTTACCTACTAGAGGACGAGCAGGAATTAAGTTTGAGGATGCTTGATACGTCTCCAACATATCTATAATTTTTTATTGTTCCATGCTGATATATTATCATTGTAGGATACTTTTTCGGTCTTTATTTACCAATTTATAATATTTTTGAGCACTAACCTATTGACCCAATGCCCAGTGCTAGTTGCTGTTTTCTGCGTGTTTTTACTTTTCTGGTTTACAGTACCAAACGAAGTCCAATTGTCACGAAACTTTTTTATGATTTTTTCTGGACCAAAAGAATACCTGGAAGCTTCGGGACGAGACCGGAGGCCGCACAAGGGCACCAGCACGCAACAGGGCGTTCCCTGAGGGGCGCCCTGATGTGTGCTGGCGACCTCGGGCGTCTCCCGATGCCCCTCTCTGGCCTATAAATTCTCTAATATCGCAAAAACCCTAAAGGCAGTACCGAAACCCTTTTTACGCTGCCGCAAGTCTATTTCCTGTCGCGAGGCCATCTGGAGCTCCATTCCGGCACCCTGCCGGAGGGGGGATCGATCACGGAGGGCCTCTTCATCAGCCTTGCTGCCCTCATGATGATGTGTGAGTAGTTCACCACAGACCTATGGGTCCATAGTTAGTACCTAGATGGCAATCTCTCTATCTCTTGATCTTCAATACAATGATCATCGCATCTTCGCTTTGATCTATCCGATGTAATCCTATTGTGCGGTGTGTTTGTTGGGATCCGATGAATTGTGGGTTTATGTTCAGATGATTCACGAAAAGTATTTGAGTCACCTCTGAATATTAAGATTCTTATTTGCATAATTATTATAGCTTCGTAATTCTCTCCGATCTATTGAAATAGTTTGGCCAACTAGATTGATAGTTATTCAGTGGGAGAGGTGCGTTGTGGTAGGTTCAACCTGACGAGTTTCTATATCCTAGTGACAAAGTAGGGGACAAGTTGCGTCTTTGTGTTGTTGCTACTAAGGATAAAACGATCGGGTTTATTCATATTTCTTGAGTTTACTCTGTCTACATCATGTCATCGTTCTCCATGCATTACTCTGTTTTACTTAATAGTCTAGATGCATGCTGGATAGCGGTTCATGAGTGGAGTAATAGTAATAGGTGCAGGCAGGAGTCGACCTATTTGTTTATGGACGTGATGCCTATATACACATGATCATTGCCGTGAAAATCGCATAACTATCCGCTTTTCTATCAATTGCCCAACAGTAATTTGGTACCTGCCGTATGTTGCCTACATGAGAGATGCCGCTAGGGAAAACAATGGCCCCCGGGTCTATTCACTTATAAATTTACAAACGCTACTATTATCTTGCTGCCTTTATTTACCTTTTATTTTACTTTGCAGTTTACAATTATCTACACAACTCATTTGCTTGCAAATAACGACATCAAGGGGATTGACAACCCTCTTGCCCGCGTTGGGTGCAAGTTGTTTGCTCTTTTTATGCAGCCGCTGAAGACAGTTGAGGATTGATCTTCCTATTGGTTCGATAAACCTTGGTTTCATAACTGAGGTTAATATTTACGCACTTTGTGCTGCAATTACCCGTTCCTCTTCAGTGAAAACCCAATGCAGAACAAAAGTATCACCCGGCCGCCGCCGCATCTTGGAGGACCTAGTCCTGGCAATGGCGCTGCGACTGTTGCTCAGCAGAACCTTGAATGTGCGGCGACCGCTTTTTCCTTGGGGGCGAAGCTTCTCGACGCCCGGCGCTTCCTTCGCCATCTGAGTGTGCGATTGTTGCAGCTTGGTAAGTGCGTTCGAGGGAACAAGCCGCATCCTTATCGTCGCAGGCAATTGGGATGATACCGCTGCAGCCAGGCATCTTGAGGACGTTGTTGCCGTATTGGACAATCGCCATGAACTTGGCCAGCGCAGGGTATCCCAGGATAGCATTGTACAGGAGGTAGATGTGCGCCACGTCGAAGTCAATGAGCTCGACGCGGTAGTTATCGCGCCTACCGAAGGTGACAGGGAGGCTGACTTGCCCCAGGGGAACGGTGGGGCCACTGGTCACTCGGAAGAACGGCCTGGTTGGCATCAGCTAGTTGTAGAGCACACGGAGCTTCTCGAAAGTCTCGACAGAGAGCACGTTCAGGCCGACACCTCCATCGACGAGGGTCTTGGGGACCGGGAGATTGCTGATGATGGGAGTGCATAGTATGGGGAGCGCTCCTGCGGCGGCTATGGACTTGAGGCTGTCCCTGGAGTCGAAGGAGATGATGCGCTGCGACCACTTGGGGGGCCGTGCGGTCCCCGGCCTCGGGAGGGCGGCACCTGCCTCGCGAGGGAGCTGCTTGAACAAGGAGCCCAGCAATGGTGCATAGGCGCCGCCAATGATACACGCCACCGCGTGAGGCTCTTGGTTGTTCCCGCCCCCTTCGCCAGGCTGGCCACTGCCACTCCCTTTAGGCGACTGTGGTTGATGCAAAAGGACAACATTGCCTTGGGAGCACGCCTCGCGAGGTTGCCCACACCGGGCGTCCTCACGAGGCCCGTCGCGCCCATCATCCCCATGGGGTTACCCGCGCTCATCCTGGTTCTGCGAGCCCTTGCTCCGGCCGCAACCGAGGCCAGCACCAGGTCCGTTGCGACTCGGACGCCGGCCGGCACGCTCTCCACGAGGGGGCTCGAGAGCCCGACAGTCCTCGGTGTTGTGGGTGCACGTTGTGCAAGGCGCAGAACAGGCGGATGGCCTCCTCAGGCACACCACGGTCGGGGCCAAGTCCCGGCTCAAGCTCCACCACAAGGACCTGGAGGAGGAGGAGGACGCGGGACTGGTCGCGCGGGGGCGCGTCGTGCCGAGGCTCAACTGGGTTGCCGCATGGTGGTGGGGGCGCTTCATGCGCCGCGCTGCCAATGCGAGGCGACGGGGGTTGAAGCGGGCGGTAGGGTGCCTGGGCTCTCCTGGCGACGGTAACGAGCTCGATGAGGTGGCCCACCCAGGCGTCGTGGCCACCATCCGTCGGGCGGTGGCGAAGTAGTTCGCCCTCCATGAGCAGCGCGTCCTGCGCGTTCAGATTCCAAGAGTGGGCGATGGGGAAAGGAACCACGGCGGCGCGGGCACCTCACCGCATGGGAGGGAGCAAGGAGTTCTACTGCTCGCGTGCAGCCGGGTCGACGACGGCTGCAGCCGCGGTGCCGGCGGGGCGACGATGGTCGCCCGCCGCGCAGCGCTCGACGAGCATCAGCCATCGTGTTGGCAAGGACGGAGCCGAAGCAGAGCGGGAGAACTGCGGCGCACCCCTACCTGGCGTGCCAAATGTCGGAATCGAGGCTCCGTGACCCGAAGAGGTTCGAACTCTGAGGTGCACCGGCTCTCAAACCCTGGTCTCTCTTGCTAACCTACGGCGATGCTCCAGCGTGCTTGAGCTTGGGGAAGGATGAAGAACGCGGTGGTTTACCCAGGTTCGGGCAACCTCGCAGTGTAAAACCCTACTCCTGCTTGTCTGGATTTCTTTGGGGCGAGAGTGAATACAGAGAAGGTTGGTCCCTTCTGCCGTCGCTGCCCCTCTCTTCTTATACTAGCTTTGGTCCTCTTCCCCCGAAAATATCAGGAGGGAAGGGTTTCCACAAGTGCCAGTTTGAAGGGGGACAAGACTACAGCTTATCCTGACAAAAGTAGTCTTTGCCTGCAAAAGCCTCTCTTTGTGACGCGCTGGCGGGCTCGCTGACGACCTCCGTCCTGGCGAGCCCCCAGCCTTGGCCTTCTTACATCAAATGGGAAACCTTTGGGGGTCGCTTTGGGAACCGACATGCTGGCCCAACTCTTTTAGCACCAAAGGGGAAAGTCTTCTCGGCGAAGCCTCCTGCGATGGCTCCCGACGGCGCTTGGCAGGGCGCGCGCTACCCTCAGAACGGGGTGGGCCTCGCGGCCCCGTTGAACCGCCTTCAACCTACGCGCCCCATGAGGCCCCCGGGTGCAACCCCATGAGGCGACCTCGCGAGGGCGTCCTCATGAGGCCGGTTGGGGCACCTTTGACCAAAAGCCTCACGAGGCGGGGGCCCTCGTGAGGGCTTCGTTCGAGAAGCCTATGGTGGGCCATATTGGGCCTATGACACTCGTCGCGTCTTGGGCCTCAAGCAGACGAGCCTGGGTACCCCCAGTCCCAGGAGCCTTACAACAACGTGGGATCGAAACCAACCCCGCCGAGATTGAGGCAATCGAGCAGTTGGAGGCACCACAGCGCGTCAAAGACGTACGCCGCTTGGCGGGCTGCATCGCCACCCTCACCAGGTTCATTTCCAAGTCTGCAGAGCACGCCCTGCCGTTTTTCAAAATCCTAAAGAAGGCAGGCCCAATAACATGGACTCCAGAAGAGGAAGCAGCGCTGCAGGATTTGAAGAAGTACATGTCCTCAATGCCAATCCTAGTCGCACCTAGACCACAAGAGCCGTTGCTGCTGTACTTGGCGGCAACAAACCAGGTGGTTAGTGCTGCACTGGTGGCGGAGAGGGAGGCTGAGGAGGATGAGGCAGCAAACCCCGAGCTGGTAACTAGTGGGCCGGATTCAGACCCGGCAACGCAAGGAGCTAACAACACAAGCATGGCGCAAGAGGTAGAGCAGCAGACAGCGCAGAAGAAGAAGATGGTGCACCGACCATTTTACTTTGTCAGCTCTCTCCTACAAGGGGCTAGGTCAAGGTACTCTGGGGCTGCAGAAACTGCTTTTCTGCCTTCTCATGGCTTCCCGGAAGCCATGCCACTACTTGCAAGCGCATCATATCACTGTCGTCACTCGCTTTACATTGCAATGCATCCTGAGGAATCCAGAGGAAACTGGTAGGATTGTCGAATGGGCGTTGGAGTTGGCGAGCTTTGAAAGCATGGCAACAATACAGAGCAGAGCCCTGGCGGAGTTCATCGCGAAATGGACGCCAACACAAGAAGAAGAAAACAGGGTCAAGACTCCAATGATAAGGGGCTTACCCACGGGATCCCGTTGAGGAGGCACATCGCCCCCTCCGACGACATCCGTTGCCCTCACCTGGCTACCGGCGGCTTCGCCCGCCGGCTCATCATCCGCGTGGGTCGGCTCATCAGTGGAAGCCCACCCTAGGGAGCTCCCCTCCAGGGTTGAGCATCAGTGAGCCGTCTCCGGGCGCTTCATCCCCACGAGCAGGGGAATGGAGGTAGTGGAACTGGCGTCCGTGCCCAGGCTCGCCATTGGATACAGAGGCGGTGCCTCTTGCCGGGGGATGGTTGAAGGACTAATATCAACTACTTCCCGCCTCGGCGAAGCACTCCGCTCCGGTGGGGCGCTTGCCTTGCCCTCCATAGCAGGTGTGGAATCCGCCCTCCTGGCCGTCCGCTGTGCCAGGGTCTCCTCGTCCCTGCAAGACCAGCAACGACAATAAGGTTCAGCGAGATCAAGACAACAATTGAAGCAAGATACAAAAAAATCAGAACTTACTCATCTTCTTCCTCTGACGAGCTGAAGATGGACAAGTTCCACATTCCCCCCTCGCGAGCGACAGGAACGCGGGGAGGAGTGGACGTCCTGGGGCATGCCTAGGGCACGGTGGAGCTGGTAGGTCTTAACGCCCACGCGGAAGCACTCACCGAGTGTTTTGCGGTGGTCCAACTCGCCCGCCGCGGACGGCTAACGTTGGCGATAGGGTCTTCCTCGTCTTCCTCCTCGGCCTCCGGTGGCGGGGAATATCGAACCGGCTCCCCGGTGGTGTCTTTGTGAAGCACACGAGACGGCTTCTTGGGGATGGCTTGGACCTAGAACTCCTCGAGTTCCTGCTCCGCGGCAACTTCAGATCCCTCGACCCCGGCAGCCTCAGGTCCCTCAACACCGACGGGCACCTCTGGCAGGTCGAGTGCCAGAATATCTTTGGTGCCTTCCTCCTCACCGGCGATCCCCTCCTCCTCGTCATCATCACGCGTAGCAGCAGCAAAGATGCTGCCGTCCACATCGACTCCGCCCTCCGTCACCCTCCGGTCGATCCACTCGATTTCCTCCTCGGTGGTGTCGCAGATGAGCAAGCGTTCATCCCTAATGCGCACCTCCTTCAGGTCGTCGAACCACGTCCGCACCAGCTCTTGTGCCGATGGCCCCCATGTGGGATTGACCCCGTGGGCATTGCATGCCGGCATCATCGCCAAGGTTGAATTCCTGGCGGAGTTGTTGCAGAGCGGAATGATGCCCGCCGGGAGCTTGAACTTCCCATCAATGTGGAAGGGCTGATGCCTCAAGGAGGAAAGCTGCAGCGATGTCATGTTGCCGTCAAGCCCCGGGCGTAGCCGCATAATATCGGCAGGGCTGCCGTACTCCCAGGCAAAGCGTCCCCGCTCCTGGAGGGGTGCGATGTGCCTGACAAAGAAATCCTCGCCCACGATCTCTATGTTGAGCCCGACAGTGTTGGAAATATGCCCTAGAGGCAATCTTGTGATGATTTCATTTCCTATGTATTTATGAGTATTTTGTTTTGTCCTTGAATATCATCGGTCATATGTATCAATAAGTATGTGACTTATTTATGAGACTATATATTGTACGATTATTGTTCTAATAGTCCCTAGTTGTTAAGGTTATGCGGACACATATCCTTTACTAGTATACGATTCAGTTGATGACTATGTTTCACAAGTCATGTGCATAGAGATGCTAAATTTATAGTATGGACTCAGGGATTGAGCTCACCGACTCGGACATACCCACTTTGAGACACAGCGGGATATTTTCATCTATTAGTCTGAAGTACAATGTATATGCCATGTCCTAGACCTAAGGTCCTCGCATGTTCTCGGGATGAGGATCGACTTACTTAGGGTCTATCAAACGCTACTCCATAATTGGGTAGTTATAAAGGTAACTTTCGGGTGAGTCGTGAGACATGCCACGAGACATGGCTGTCCAATATGGGATTTGCCCCTCCATAAGGACAGATATTCTCTGGGCCCTCTCGAGTGATCAGATTCAGAAAGCATGGCCATGCGACATAGGTGAAGTGTTAACCCGGTCTGAGAATCTGCATCACGGTTTTTGAGAAGAGATGTCAAGCTACAACAAGGGTGACAAGTACTCGCCTTGAGCTCCACAACATATATCATGAGGCAAAAGGAATGTTGTATATGACAGATTGTCAAGGTTCTTCTCACGACTTTGCACACACATGGGAGTTGGCACGTCTTGCTAGGAGCCGCTACCGCCTATCGACTCGGGTCGTGTCCATGTGTACGTGAACCTATAGGGTCGCGCACTTAAGGGATTGCAGCCCATTCGGATTGGATCTGAATGTAAAATGTGACTAGACTCGTCGTGGGCCTCAAGTGGTGAGCCCACCCCGGAGGTCTATATAAAGGGGAGTGGGCACACCTTTCAGGGTTGATCCTTTTTCTCCCCTCGACAACCACCGCCACTCCCCACGCCACCATGCCATGTGATCGGACCTAGCAGTCCGCCACCCAATGCTGCCCCCGTACGTGTGGATACCTTGGAGGCATCGCTTCTGCGGTGCTTGGACGAACCATTCGAGGGATCCACGAGGAGCCATTCGTGGGAGATCACTGCTTGTGGGAGATTGGCTACAAGAGGAGGAGACGAATCAGCTGATCGACTACACGTATCACCAACTCTACTTCCGCTGCGGTGACTGCGCGTCCAGTGGTAAACCCGATCCCATGATCTATTTCCAGTAGCATGTTCTTGGCTGCGCGGTACAATTTTTTATTTGGCGCTAGCATAGTGTACCGCATGTTCCAACATGCATCCCTCAGCCGGACCATGCGCATGATGGGGATCTCCAACTTCTTGTCATCCGGGATAAATGCACTCCAATTCTCGTGCGAACCTGGGTAGCTCGCGCGTCCCTATCGTGTTCGGCGAGCAGCAGCGAGCTCGTCGTCGATCCTCTCACGTACGTTGTCAAGTCGTAGGTTGCTAGGCCACGCCCCCCGGTGTTCGAATCTTACTCACGAAGAAGTTCTTGGACACAGATCCCATACTCCGAAATTTGGCATGCCAGGTAGGGGGGCTTGCCGTCTTCATGCCTTCGACCTCGACGCTTACCTCGACATGGTCTAACATGTCGCTGCCGCAAACGCGCTGCATGCCAAGCTGCCACCAGGGTCCCCGTGGCGCCTCGAGGCGGCGCCTCGCGTTGCCACCGAGCCAGTGGGAGAGCGTGTTGCATCCTCCGCCCACCCGTCGATGAACGAGCAGGCGCACGGACACTCTGTCGCCACCTCTTCGCTCGCGCGCCGCGACGACCCGCACCGAACGCCGCTCTGCTCATGGCACAGGAGCTTCTGCGCTACCGCCCCTTCCGAGGACACCTACGAAGCCTAGCTCAGGCGCATCACCGAGCTCGTTGACGCCGCGCATGACAGCCTGGCACCCTCTCTGTGCCTGCCCGCTATGCCGTTGCATGCTAGCCGTGCGAAGCACGACGCTCCTCCTGCTCCACCGCCAGCTCGCCGTGCAGCCGAGAAGCACCCTCAGGCGCAGGTCCCAGCTCCGTCCCACGAGTCATCTGCGCCGATCGACAACGATGACATCTGCGATCATATGCCACGCGCCCCCAGACGCCCGCGCGGTCCTCAAGATGGCTCCCAATCACCAGGACGTTGCTGCGGTAGGGTGCCAGGTCCGCGCATCCCCTGGAGGCGGTGCCGCCGCCACCGAGGGCTACCTGGCTCTCACGCCCGAGCTGTGCCGTGTGGTGTGGCCCGACAAGTTGAAGCCGGAGCTCCCGCCCAGCTACGATTGCAGCACCAACCCCATGGAGTTCCTCCTGCTTTACACCCCCAACGTCTAGGTCGTCAGGGGAGATGAGCCGGTCATGGCGAACTGGTTCCCCATGGCCATCAAGGACACCCGCGCTCGTGGCTCGTGAACCTCCCCGAGGCGTCCATCTCCTCGTGAGACGACCTGCGCAAGCAGCTGATCGCCAACTTTGCAGGGACAAGAGACCCACCCCTCATGATCAATGACCTACGGGCCATGCACCAGCGCCCAGGCAGGCCCCTTCGTAAGTTCGTCCAACATTTCAGCCAGGTGCACAACAGGATCCCGAAGGCCTCGGACGGCGCCATCGTTTCCGTCTTCACCAACGGCATCACAGACGTGAAGATGTGCAAGAAGCTCTCCGTCAGGGATGAGCTCGACTCCGCGGCAGAGTTGTTTCTCCTCTCCAACCACTGCGCCAAGGCTGAGGAAGGGCGCCTCTCCCTACAGGGCGACCCAGACGCAGAGCCAGGCGTCGTCAAGTCCAAGGGCAAGGACGTCAAGCGTAAGGGCCCCACCATGCTTGCGGCAGAGCCCAACGACAAGCGCGGTAGCGATGGTGTGGATGCCAAGAAGGATGGTCGCCCTTCTTACGCCTACCACAACACGAACACGCACAATACGGAGGACTGCTACGAGCTCAAGCTCCTTTGTGAGGATAGCGTCAGGAGCCACGAGAGCTGCAAGGAGCACTTTGGGGGCCACGGGGGAGGCAGCGGTGGCCACTGGGGAGACAACCACAACAATGGAGCCGGTGGTAGTAGTCGTCAGGGCTAGCAGGGCCAGCCGCGGCAGGCGGACCTCCCGTCCCTCACTACCCCGCCGCACGCCAGCGACCCCCCTCCTGCCAAGGGTGACGGGGGCTACGAGGAGCCCCTTAGGGTGGCCTGCATCCTAGGGGGTGCCTAGGCCCCTCCGTCCAACCACCACTTCAAGTAGTTCTCTCACGAGGTTAACGCGGACCACCCGGCGCCTGAGTCCGCCAGCCGCCTCAAGTGGTCGGAGTTCCCCATCGCCTTTGACGCCAACGACCACCCCAAGTCCACCAGGGCCGTGGGTCTTGTTACCCTATTGTGCACACCCACCATCAGCAAAGTGGTTGTCATGAAGACTCTCATCAACGGCGGGGCGGGCCTCAACGTGCTCTCCATAGAGACCTTCGAGACACTTCAAGTGCCCTACGAGCGTCTAATGCCCACCAGGCCCTTCTCGCGTGTCACCGACGGCTCCATCCTCCCCATCGGTCAGGTGCGCCTCCTCGTCAACTTCGGCACACACAATAACTACCGCACGGAGTTCATCGTCTTCGATGTGGCTCACATCGGCCTGCCCTACAATGCCATCCTGGGCTACCCCACGCTTGCCAAGTTCATGGCGGTGACCCACCACGCCTATGAACTCGTTAAGATGCCCGGTTGCAGCGCAACCCTCACCATCCCCTGCGATGACAAGGACACTCTCCACACCCTCGAGTGTAACAGCCCGATGCCGACGCTCCAAATGCCTTCATGTTTTCTTGATAGCCGTGTTGTTATTGGTTTTTTGCATCACATCATTTCATCATGTCATCATGCCATTAAATTTTACCAACCCAAATGTTTCTCAAATAAATAAATTGCATAGGTCTCTTGATCTATTTAAATTGAGGGATTCACATGATGATTTCTCTTTATAACATATCCTCCCAATATTTTAGGGAGCTACTATAAGGTATTCCATTAATTTTGGAACCACCCTCTAACACACTTGCAATTTAAAACCCTCTTGCTCCTATAAAATATTTAATTCCTCGCTCTATTGTCTTTCGACTCCTTTCAACTTGTGGCACTTTGAAAATTATGTTAGAGTAGCTACAATCGAGATTTTGACTCCACTTGTATTTATTTGGTCTTCCAAATGAATATTCTTGCCTCTCTTCTTTTTCTGTAATAGAAAAAGGAATGTATTTGTTTTTTTTAACCAGGAGTAACAGTAACCAGGCCGGCCCAACCTTCCCTAAAGCCCACCTAAACCACTCCTAACCCTAGCCCACTCCCGATCCCCACTAACTCCCTCGGTTGCCTCTCGTTGCTCCCGACCGTGCCGCCACCTGCCCGAATCCCCACGCTGGCTATCTCCCTCTCCTATTGATCTCTTCCTTCTCTCCTGCGCGCAAACACACACATCGCCATAGCCATAGAGCCAGGAGAAGCCTGCCCGATCCCATGCACACCCGCACTTCCCGATCCGACGACCTCCTTCGGTAGGTGCCGGCGAGGACCACCTCTTGCTGCCCTCCTTCCCGTCCATCGCAGCTTACCCGTGCCTCCTCTCCCTGCTTTCGTTGGAGCTCACCCGAGGAGAGGTGTGTCACTGTCAAAACCGGTGGATCTCGGGTAGGGGGTCCCGAGCTGTGAGACTAGGATCGATGGTAACAAAGGGACGAAGGAGATGATGTTTACCCAGGTTTGGGCCCTCCTATGGAGGTAAAACCCTACGTCCTGCTTGATTATATTGATGATATGAAGGTTACAGAGTTGATCTACCTCGAGATCGACTAGCTAAAACCCTAGATGAGTTTCTCTATCCTATGATCTAAAACCCTCCTGGTTTATATAGACACCGGGGGGTACTAGGGTTTACACATGGTGGGCCTCCTGCCGAGGATGGAGATGGCGATTTCCTCCCCTTGACTTGGAGTGCACGACGCGCCTTCGGGGCTTCCTTCTAGAACGTGGAGTCTTGGTGTGTCCGGCCCTTCTTCAGAGAATGGCCCACCAAGCCGGCCTGTGAGAGATGAGCCGGCAGCCCGAGGACCCCTTAGTCCGGGACTCCCTCATTAGCCCCCGAACTAGCCCCCAACACCAAGGGTCTCAGCTCCAGCTGCTTCGTATGATCAGAGTCTTTGGCTTGTGGGGTGAGTTCTTCTTCCCTTTCCATGATCGGCTGAGACTAGTTTGGTTTCCGATGACACGTATTTCTTCCGATCATATGATTGACCGAACACCATGAATTGCTTAGCCCCGAAGGCCAATCGCCAAAATGTAAACAGTGTTTTCTGACACCCCCCTCTGACGAAGGGTCGTGGCCTACCATGACAACTGAACCAGTTACGAAAACTTGATTCGCGGCTCGGGGCCGTTTTTACAGCGACACGACTTATCAATGCGCAAATCGTGCTCCGTTTCACACGGGATATGATTAATCTCCACACGCGCATAACGGCACGCATGTCTTGGGAGCGGAGGGATTTGTGCCGCGGTAAGCGAGGCTAATCGGCGACACGTCCCATAAAAAGGAAAAAAAACCAAGGCCTATTCACGCTTCCCATTCGCATCCTCCGCTTCCTCAATCTCTCCAAGCTCCGAGAGCCCAGATCCAGTTCCTCCTCACCCTTTCCTCCGAGCTTAGCCATGGCGGGTTCGGGCTCTAATGGCAAGTGGGAGGCCTCCACGGTCACCGACCAGGATATCCGGGACCTAAAGCAGGCCGGCTACCTCCCCGCCAACGTCTTCCACCACGCCCCAGAGAAGAACCAGGTGGTTCCCACCCCCAAAGCAGGCGAGAGGGTGGTGTTCGTCCCCCACTTTATCCGGCGATTGAGCTTTCCGCTCCACCCCTTTGTCAGGGGTCTCATGTTTTTCTACGGGCTGGACTTCCACGACCTTCCGCCGAACTCCTTCATGCACATATCGGCATTCATCATCATCTACGAAGCCTTTCTGCGGGTCGAACCGCACTTCGGCTTGTGGCTCAAGGTCTTAAACGTCAAGCCGAAGACTATGGCTAGTGAGCACGCAGACTGCGTAGGGGCGGTCATCAGCAAGGTACCCCGCGTCGAGTGGCCTACCGGCACCTTCATCGACACAATCAAGATCTGGCAAAAGGAGTGGTTTTACATCACCGATCCAAGGGATGAGGGCTGGTCGGCGCCCGCCGAATTCAGATCCGGACCCCCAACGAGATTGACCTCGTGGCTCAGGAAGGGCCTTGACTGGGGGTCAGATACCAAGGTGAAGCTACTACAGAAGCGCATTACTTCGGTGATCGAGGCCAAGGTGGAGCTGGTCAACGTGGTCCAGGTCATGCTCCACCGCCATATCCTTCCCTGCCAGCGCCGGGCTTCCCCAATGTGGGATTATCGGATTAACGATGAGCCTACCATGCGCCAACTTTTCCGTACTACTCCTGAGAAGTTGTGGAAGGCATTATTCAAGCCTCGGAAAAGTTGGCCGGCCAAGGAAGAGGATACGGGCCTAAGCGCCGACAACCCCCCGACAAAGGTATGGTATCATTTCAATTCATTGATTCTATTTCTTCGGCAAAAAGGTCCGAACACCTTCTTCCCTACTTTTGCTGAAGTGGCTGAGCAAAGCCGTGAAGGTTAACTGCCCGGCTCCACTACCCGAAGACCCCAGGTCAGAGCTGTTGGCGGCGATGCTTGTTGTGGCGCCATATTCGGCGCCCGAGAAGAAGGAGAAGAAGAAGAAGGCCAGAGAGGGCCTCCGCATCAAGGACCAGCCGGATGCCGCGTCCAAGGAAACCCACGCCTCCTCCAGTCACGAGGAGGAGCAGGAAGACGGGGGGGGGAGGGCGTTTCTCCCCTCGCAAGGAAGAGGGCGGCGTCGCAGGACGCTGCGGAGGATGTTCCTCCTCCCGACCCGAAGAGGGCGCGTTGGCCGAGGTTGATCCTGGCCGACGACAGCTCGGACTCTGATGCAGAGTCCGAGGACTTTGAGAGGGTCCCCCGAAGGACCCTAAGAGTCAATCCCCCAGCTCAAAGGTATGAATCCGAAGAATTCCTGGGTCATTTGTACGAAGTTTTTCTCGATGTTTAAATGCAAGCTCATCTTTCAATCCGCAGCCCACCACGCATTCTCCCCACCGTCCAAATATCGGACGGGGAGTCACCACCCGCTGAGCTAGCGAAAAGTGGGACTGCGTCGCACCCCACACCTCCAGGGGCCGCGAAGGATGCCACGGAGGTGTCATCCAGCCAGGCTGCGATGGAGCCGAACACGGGCGGAGGGCGTGACAATGTCGTGGCCGAGGCTGATGCCACAGCCACCGAAGGCCAGGGAGAGGAAACTCCCCGGGCCGTCGAGGACCAGGGGGAGAACATTCCCCTGGTTGCCGAAGAGGAAGGCAGAGAAATGCCAAGCCCCCTCCGAGGACGTCTCCGGAGCACCCTGTGTCTCCGGAGTTACCGGCTCAGTCCCCGAACAGAGATCGGACTGCCCGGTCACCACCGATGCCACCAACTGCTGGGTGGCCGGTCATGGAGGAGGCGCTAGCTAGCACCCCCATCTCCGAGGATCACCGCACTCTTATGAGTGCACCGCAAGGAATTCAGTCCGTCGATAGCGGACTGAAGGAGGCCTTCAACGGTCTCTTGACGGGCTTCAAGGTGAGTCATGTAATACTTTTTCCCGAACAACTTTTAATTTTAAGTTTGTGCTATCTTTATATACGCAGTAGCCCCCGAGCCCCGGGTGGGTTTGGAAAAACACATCTGGGGGTCAAATAATAGGGAATGAATAATGATGCACAAGGCGCCATTTAGTCCTGCAATGTTCTAAAGGCCCTTAAGAGGACCGAACATAGGGCCACATCCTTGACAGTTCGGGGGTTGGGGTGCACATAAATGAATGTATACTTTTTTTTGTAGGCCTCGTCATCGGCGGCGGCTGGTAATGCCGCTGAGCTGACCGAGCTGAATCGGAAGCTCAAAATCTCCGAAGAGGAGCTTGATAGCCTGAACAAGAGGTTCGACGAGGCAAAAGGTAAGCCGAATTCTAATATCCGAGCTGTATACTGATAATGATCCGTACTGGTGACCCAGTGTGATTTGCTTATTATTGCTTCCACAGCGTCAGCTGAGGAGGTTGAAAGACTCAAGGCCGAGCTCCAGAAAGTGAAGCAAGAGGCCGAGGAGAAGAAGACGGCCGCGGAAGAAGCAGCAACCGCGCTTTCCAGTTTGAAGGCTGCAAGCACCAAGCATGAGGCCCGGGTGGAGGAGGTGCAGCAGGAGCTCAAGGATGCCAGCACGAAGTGCGAGGCCCTTGAGCAGAAAAGCAAAGAACAAGCCGACGATCTAGCAGCACTGAAATCCGAGCTCCAGAAGGAGCGGGTGGACAGGCGGTCCTTCGAAGAGGAGGCTCGCCAAGTCAAGGCTGTCATCGATGGTAAGCCATATTCGCTGCGATGCACCTTCGGTGGTAGCAAATTTGCTTTGCTTACCCAGGTGTGGCGTTCCTTAGGCGTTCGTGCGGATCTCCAAAAGAGTGCGGCGGATGCGAACAAGCTTTATGCTTCGCGGGCGGAGGATGATGAGGCCCGGCTATTCTGGGCGCAGTTTGAGTCCCCCGAGCGCTCTCCTCTCCTCATTGATCACATGAAGCAACTGATGGAGATGCACAGAATGGCGGAGCCGGCCATGAAGGACCTCTGCATCCATCTGTGGCCCGATGAGCCGTTGCCGAGCAGCTATTTCGGCCTGGTGCAAAAGCTACGTGATGCGGCGCCTCGGGTTGAAGTGCTGAAGCGCTCTACATGCATCGAGGGTGCACGGATGGCCTTTGCGAGGACCATGGTGCACTGGCCGAAGCTCTAGCCAACCAAGATGGCCACCGCACCTCCGCCTCCTGACAAGAGTCATAGGTGCCCCGAGCTGTACTTCCCCCATGTAATGGAAGGTGCTCGGGCCATAGAGGCCCAGTGCTCCAAGGATGTTTTGTATGAATGAGCGCGATGTAATGTGTCCGAAGACTTTGACGCTTTATAATTAATGTTGCATGGTTTATCATGTCTTATAAGTAGTTTATGTTTGTTTATACTCCTATGTGGTCGGTTTATCTGAAAGCAGCGAGTCGTCGGCTTCAGCCCCCACGTAGATGCTACGCAGGGTGTCCATGTATCCGCACTTCTATCCTTAGCCGAAGTATCGGCACCCGATGGCGGTAGTGCGAGCGGGACAAGGCAATCGGACTATGGTGCTCTATCGCTTTCACTTAGCCGTGGGAGTGTAGAAAAATGCGGGGGCTGATAACTAGCCCCCGGTGTGATGTTCGGGGCCGAGGCTAGCATCACCTGGTTTGTACAAGAACGAAACCCATCGTGTAACACGGAATAACCGCTATCGGTTTTTTAGTATAACACTTATGCTTGGATTCGTAGACCGGTTCTCGCTTACTATGACGGTCAGTTTTCGGCTTTCTCCCCTGAGGTGCTTGATCAGACGAGCTGGAAGCACAATCGCAGGGGTTCTCCCTTTGCCCTTTTAGCCGAACGAGCGGAACGTAAGAGGGCAAGCACTGGAGCCAGGCAACCCAACTATTGACCCAAGACATAGTTCGGATCCGATGCATATAAAGCAAAACCCAAGACGCCGAACACATAACCAGTTGTGAAGTTCAAGGCGATTTGAAATTCGAGCCCCCGATCTATTAGCAGGTTGCATCATAGTGTATACCGAACAGTTTTCGCAAGAAGCGTTACCAAGAGAAGAACAGAGGATGTATAAAAGACAACGAAGTGACCATATATAATGGTTTTGTACTTGCTCAATAATTCTTATAACTTGGATTGCTGAAGCAACTGTTTACAGGTATGTGAAATATAAAATTTACAGAGGGGAGGTTGTACCAGGAGTCTTCAATTGATGACATGACGTCTTCGATGTGCCTTGTCGCTTGTCCGTTCATATTCGTCTGGGGGGTTGCATTCCTTTAAGAGTGATGCCGTCGCCGAGCGGACCTTGGGAAGAAGGTCTTGATAAGTCGCCGAAGTGTAGATGAGCTTTACGCCTTTAGCAGGTCCTCGATGGTACCTGTGTTTTGTCCAAGGACGTTTATTGGTATTGGTCGGTCCAGCCGAACACTTACCATTTGATGGTTGTTCCCCATTGCTACCCATGGAATCTTGAGCGCGAAGTTGTGCCTTCTTGGCACGTGTTTGGCTTTCGTTAGGGCTGTGCAATGGGGGGCATATCCCTATTTCTGGGGAGCAGAAGGGTCTGGGAGTTCGGATTGAAACCGAACTCGTTTGTCGACCTTACGGGCCTTTATGGCCGATTCGGGTGTTTGCCGACCGTCCTCATAATGGAATTCGGCCGCAAGGGCCAACGTGTGTTCCTCAGTTCAGAGGGAACACTCTGTGTTGCCGTTGACGGTGATGACCCCCTTGGGCCCCGGCATCTTGAGCTTGAGGTATGCGTAGTGTGGGACGGCGTTAAAGCGAGAGAACGCTGTACGGCCCAGCAGGGCGTGGTAACCGCTGCGGAAAGGTACGATGTCGAAGATCAAGTTCTCGCTGCCGAAGTTATCGGGCGAGCCGAACACTACTTCCAGGCTAACAGAGCCTGTGCACCGGGCTTCGACTCATGGGATCACTCCTTTAAAGGTAGTGTTGCTAGGCTTTGTCCTTGACGGATCTATGCCCATCTTTTTCACCGTATCTGAGTATATCAGATTGAGGCTACTTCCTCCGTCCATTAGGACTTTAGTGAGGTGATACCCATCGATAATGGGGTCTAGGACGAGGGCCGCCGAACCTCCGTGACGGATACTGGTCGGGTGATTTCGTCGATCAAAAGTGATCGGGTAGGCCGACCATGGGTTAAACTTTGGGGCTACAGGCTCTACGGCGTAGACCTCTCGAAGGGCACACTTCCTCTCCTTTTTAGGTATATGAGTGGCATATATCATGTTCACAGTTTTTACTTCAGGAGAGAATTGCTTCTGACCTCCATTGTTCGGACCGCGGGGCTCCTCGTCGTCCTCGCTGCGTGGGCCTTTGCTCTGCTCCTCGGCTGCGAGTTTGCCGGCCTGTTTGAACACCCAACAGTTATGGTTGGTGTGATTGGCGGGCTTTTCATGAGTGCCATGGATCTGGCAAGGCCTCTCCATGATCTTGTCCAGTGGGGTGGGCCCGTCGCGGTTGCCTTTAGGAGGCTTCTTCCTTTGCCCTGATCGAGGGTTGCGGAAGCCGGCGTTAACGACCGTGTCGTCGGCGTCGCTAGTGCTGTGCTGGCGTTTGTTTTTGTTGCGTCGTGGTTTCCCGTTTCCATCCCGGACTTCGGAAGTACCGGGGTCTTCGGGGTTGTGGCTTCGCCTTGCTAGCCAGTTATCCTCGCCCGCGCAAAAGCGGGTCATGAGTGATGTGAGGGCGGACATGGTCCTGGGTTTATCCTGACCGAGCTGGCGAGCCAGCCACTCGTCCCGAATATTGTGCCTGAAAGAGGCTATAGCTTCGGCATCTGGGCAATCGACGATCTGCTTTTTCTTGGTCAAGAACCTGTTCCAGAATTGTCGAGCGGACTCTCATGCCTTTTGCACAACATTGCTTAGATCGGAGGAGTCCGGGGGCCGTACATAGGTGGCCTGGAAGTTAGATCGGAATGCATCCTCGAGGTCCTCCCAGCTCCCAATAGAGTTTTCGGGGAGGCTGTTTAACCAGTGCCGAGCTGGCCCCTTAAGCTTAAGGGGTAGGTACTTGATGGCGTGGAGGTCATCTCCTCGTGCCATGTGAATGTGGAGGAGGAAATCCTCAATCCACACTGCGGGGTCAGTTGTTCCATCGTACTGCTCGATGTTCACGGGTTTAAACCCTTCAGGGAACTGATGCTGCATCACCTCGTCAGTGACGCAGAGCGGGTGGGCAGCGCCTCTGACCAGGGCTATATCACGCCGGTAGTCGGCGTCTATTCTGCCCCGGTTTTGGTCCCAAACTCTATTGGTTCGGTCGAGCCAGGGCCGGTACTCGTCCCTTCTGCCAGGGGAGTACCCTCTGGATCCATAGATGGATCTCGTGCGGCCTATTCTCTCATCCAGGTCACGTCGTAGGTCATTCCTGTCGTCAGGCTGCATTGGCTCTTTTCCTCATCTGCGGGGTACCGGCGGCCTATGACCGGCCTCGTCAGCCATCCTATCTCGTCCTCGGGGAGGGCGGTCTGGCTGGTCGTATGGAGTGTGCTTGGGAGACGGCGTGTTGGGGAGCTCGTCGACGAATTGTGGCAGCAACCGCCGGCGGGGGTAGCTCTTGGGTTGATCCCATAGACCAGCGTCGTGTTCTTCCTCGGCTGATAGAACCCTTGTCCATCTATCGTTGAGGGTATCTTGTTCGGCTTGAGTTACCGGGCTTTTGCTTTCAGGCTTCGGGCAGCCGCTAAAAGCTGTTGCCTGAACCGTTCATGATCCTCAATGGTTTCGGGGACGATGAGGTCCTCGTCGTCCGGGCTATCCTCCTCCTCTACATGGGGCAGGTAGTTGTCATTCTCGGAGTCGTTCGGATCTTCGGGGTCGCGCTGGCCCTCCGGCCTTTCCTGGTCCTCTAGCGGGTATTCGGGTATATCGGGATCGCCAAGGTCTTCCGGGGTGTCGTTTTCCCTGGTGCCAGCAATAGCTTCCCTCCCCTTTTTTGTCTTTGACCGCTTACGCGGTTTCCGGCGCCTTGACGGCGCCTCACCTGAGTCATCGCCATTGTTAGCTGGTGTGCGCTCGCTGTCACAGGATGGCGTATCCACCATGTAGACGTCGTAGGTGGAGGTGGCGGTCCATCGCCCGGTGTTAACGGGGGTGGGAGCGCGATCCTCTTCTTCCATGTGTTCTGCCTCCTCGGAGGCGTAGTCCAACATATCGGTTAAGTCCTCGATAGTGGCTACTAAATGGGTGGTGGGTGGGACAAAAAATTCCTCTTGACCCGCCTCAAGACCGATCTGAGTGTGGATCCGGATTGGGTCATCAGTAGTTTTCGTCAAGGAGATCCGATCTAGAGCCTCGCAGAGCGTCGAGAGCTCGATCGGGTCAATCTGTCCGGCGTGTCTGGAGTTAACCTATGACGCGTCCGTACGAGAAGCGTATTCGGCAGGGGTTGATGCCCGGCCGTCTGGCATTATAGCCGGATCCGGATTGAAGTCCAGATCATCATCGGGATTGGCCCCGTAAGCGGGGTTGGAAACGACATCCAAGGTTAAGGCCTCGGAGTCCTCGGGCGCGTCAGATGAGACCGCGAGCCCGGTGAGCAAGAGATCGCCCCGAAGGTCGACGGAGAACTCTAAGTTCCCAAATCTGACTTCTTGATCAGGGGCGAAGCTCCCGACCCGGCCAAGGCGGCCGGTTGGGTCAGCGTGCAGCACGATGCTGCCGAAAGCGAAGATCTGTCAAGGGACAAAGGAGTCCATGCTGCGGACCTCTTTGTTGATGAAGACGCGAGCCATCGATTCCTTGGGCGGTCACAGCGGAACTCTCAATGAAAGCACCAATGTCGGTGTCAAAACCGGCGGATCTCGGGTAAGGGGTCCCGAGCTCTGAGACTAGGATCGATGGTAACAAAGGGACGAAGGAGACGATGTTTACCCAGGTTCGGGCCCTCCTATGGAGGTAAAACCCTACGTCCTGCTTGATTATATTGATGATATGAAGGTTACAGAGTTGATCTACCTCGAGATCGACTAGCTAAAACCCTAGATGAGTTTCTCTGTCCTATGATCTAAAACCCTCCTGGTTTATATAGACACCGGGGGGTACTAGGGTTTACACATGGTGGGCCTCCTACCGAGGATGGAGATGGCGATTTCCTCCCCTTGAGTTGGAGTGCACGACGCGCCTTCGGGGCTTCCTTCTGGAACGTCGAGTCTTGGTGTGTCCGGCCCTTCTTCAGAGAATGGCCCACCAAGCCGGCCTATGAGAGATGAGCCGGCAGCCCGAGGACCCCTTAGTCTGGGAGTCCCTCTAGGAGCTTCTCGTGCACCTCCATGCTCCGGCCGCCGGCTTCCTCCTGACTTGCGCTCCACCTTCATCCCTCCAGTCTCCTCACCTTAGCGGCGTCCGCAGCCGCGCCAGCCACCAGGAGCTCGTGCATGAGCCCTTCTCCTCACATCCATGGTGCCTTTACCTAGCTGTTGTCGTCCTACCGCTCTACTCCACTCGTTGCGGGCACCTCCTGTAGCCCTTCTTCGGCTTCCCAGGGTCGCAGCTACTGGGCCTCATCCCACCGGTTGCTTGTGCCCACTCGTTTTCGAGTTCTCCATGCCTTCTCGCTTGCAAGACGAGGGCCTGCTCCTCATCAGCCCCGCTGTCCCTGCCATCTTGCGCAAGGTCTTCTTCCCGAGTCACCTTCAGCAACCTCGTCGAGGCCCCTTCATCATCCTCTGTGACCCCTGTCCGATGCCAGGGTCGAGCTACTTGCCTTGGTTGCCGCTTCGACTCTTTGCCCGGGCTCCGTCTTTGTCATGAGCATGGGCTATCAGCTGCACCTCGCCATGACCCTATCCAGCGCTGAAGTTCACCGCCACCTCGTGTTGCACCGCATCGGAGACCTCCCTTGCTTGTTGACATTCGTTGCCCGCAAGGATGACGTGAAGACCACCATGTATTGTTGGATGCAAACACCGCCAAGACCGACTCCCGAAGACCCCGGATTCTTCAAGTTCCTCTCCAACTCGTGTATGACTACGTCGCCATGGATACGACAAGGCCCGTGTACGACTACCGTCGCCGAAGACCTGTGTGCCACTACTTCCACTACGTCCGCGACGACCCGTGAACATCTACACCGCATCGAACCCTTCCGCCTCGCCCGCACGCTTAAAAGGTATAATCGTCGAGTCGACCGCCCGTGGACGAATGCGTGTGTTGTATGCCTATGCTTACTCCGTGTATGTATTGTTACTTGCACATTTCGTGTTTGCCACGCCCTCGACACTTGGGAACCCAGTAACCGGGATCACCCCATCATCTTTGCATGGCATGCACACGACCACACTTGTTCTTTTGCACCGTCATCTCAATGAGTTGCCAGAACCGAAAACGTTGTCGGGACACCATTTTCGTCTTCGTCGCTGTGGCACCCAATTCTTTCTGTCATGGCGACAGATGGCCATATCATGTTATATGTTCTCGATTTCTTAATATTGCATTGGTTTGTTCATGTCATCCTCATGCATGTTAAAAACATTTAAAATATTGTCTGCACTAAAATTGCCTAATGCCATGCTAAAACGGTTTGTCATATAACTAAATAACCATAGCTCTGTTCAGAATGTTCCACATATGTAAATCAAATGAATTTGATTCTAGCTTAGTTCTCAAGACTCATCCATTGTTTTGTTGGAGTACGGTAGTTCGAGTTGCTTCGATGTCAAGTGGTGATTTCATATCTTTCCTATGTAGTGTTCTCATATTTATATGGGAGTGCCAATCCTTTTGCTCAATCAAATTGTCATGTCAAATCTTATTCCTAACCGGAGTGCTTCTCTTCAAGGTGATTCAATCTTCTCCAATATTTGCAAGATCTATCCTCATTTTTTTTCTCTTTTCCAGAGTTCATTTCATCCGTCCCAAGTTGTCTTTGTTTTCCCCGCCCTCTCACCCTTTTGTTCAATGTTCAAATTATCGTCCAAGTGACTTTCTTTGCATCTGTGCTTCTGCTTTATTTTCTTCCATGTTGTATCCGATGATTCATTGTGAAGATGCTCAAGTCCTAAGTTAATCATTCTTAATTCTTGATTTCTTCTCCGGTGAATTCAATGCAAGTTTTCGGTGTCATCATATCCTTTTCATTTGTTAAATCCTTTTCATGTCAGAAGTTCTTAGCCAAGCCCCTCTTGTTTATTCATCCCTCTCTATTCTATCCGGAGAGCAGAAGATATCTCAGAAGATTAGTGTTTTCCGTTCAAAATCCTTTCAAATTATTTTGAGGTTCTCACCTCATCAATTTTCTAATTTCTACCCGTGCAATCTCTCTTTCTAAGCAACTGTTGTAACAGTGTTCTCTCTGAGTGGGCCCATAACCCACAAGTTTTCCCAGGATCTTATCTGGCTCTTCTATCTTTTTCGGAGATGTCCTCAAGTTCTTGTCAAGATGACGTAAGAATGAATTTCTTGAGTCATATCCCTTCTCGAAGATTGCTTTAAATCATTTTCATCGTTGGCCCAACCTTTTCCGTATTCATTGTTCTGGAGTGTCTCAGTAATTCATGGTGGTGTTTCTCACCATCATTCTCTGCGTTGAGGACCGAAGGAGAGTTTCTCTTAAATCTTATCCGTTCTATCGGAGATTCATGGTTTTAGCTTCGTGCTATCCTCTCAAATTCTTTTTGATCATGAGAAATTCCATCCATATCTATCCAGAGCATTTGAGAGTTGATTTCATTTCTCGATCCTCCGAAGGCCATCATTTCAGAAGATTTCTACGTTCTCAGCTTTCAGCTTTCGTTCTCAAATTCTTCTCAATGGTTGTCTCTTCGTTCGTCTCTCAATCGTTCCGGTGCTTCTTGCTAGTTCTGCAAGACGGATCAAGATCTCTTTGTTCTCATCTATTTTTTTAATTCATTCATAGTATCGTCATTCATTTTAAATTCTTACCGTGTTTGCTTCAAGACGTCTTCAAGTTTATGCTCTCTCTCTCTCTCTTCAATATTTTTCAAGAAGAATAAGTGGTATGCCAAATCCGTTGATTGTCATCAATTAAACTTGATGAAGGATAAGCATAACATAATTCTTATTCTTGTTTCATTAAGGTGATTTCAATTCTTCTTCCGGAGGTTGTTCATGATATCAAATTCTCGAGCCTAAGTTGCTATCTTTTCTTTCTAGAGTCTCAAGTGTTCTCAGTATCTCTTCGCGAAGCTTCATCTAAATCTTGAAAGGTAGTAATCTTATTCTTTCCAGCCTTCATTTCTTTTGATCATTCTTTTGCATACGGAGGTTCTTCATGATGGTTCAGCAAAGATTTCTTTCATTCTCAAAGTGTTCTTAAATATTCTTGTGGTAGTTGCTCAAAGATTCTTTGTCTTGCATTCCAAAGTGCAATTCATTCTCCCTTATATTTTGAGGTGGTGTTATAGCATTCTTGATTCATGAGGAGTCTTGCAGAGAAGTTATCAGGAATGAGATATTTAAAACCATCATGTCTTCCTCGGATCATCTTGGATTGGATTTCACCTAAAGAATTTCCTAAGGATTGTTGCTATCATGGTGTTTACCATGATCCAACTTCTCAATGTATCCTCTTCGTGAAAGAAGTTTGCATCTCTTGTTGCTCCCAAGCAATCTTTGTTCCATTGTGGTCGGTTGTCACCTCAAAATTTGAGATGTTTTCCGTAAGCCCACAACAAGATTTTCTTTTCGTTGTTGATGATCCAACAACTCCGTTCATTCTCTTCTTGTAAAGATGCTTTTCAAAGTCAATTGTGGTAGAAGTTGTCAATTTCTTCTAGGTTCTTTTCCTTCCATTGATCTAGCTTCTATTCTTTTGTTCCGGAGGCATTGTGATGTTGCTCTCTTCGAACCATCATCTTGTTTTGTCAAGATCATGTTCCTTCTTTGCTTATTCATTTAACCGGAGTGTTGTGACCCTATTCAAGTTCTTTCCGTCATATCAAGTTCCGCGTCTCTTTTCTACCGAAGTGCTACCCAATTTCTTTTGGAATTCTTGTTGTTCCTCGTGCCATTCTTCACCCCTTTTCAACCTCAAAGTTTTGTTGGTTTCATTCGTTTGTCAAAGAATCAACTAAGTTTTACCTCTTCCTTTCCTCTTCCTCTTCCCCTTCTCATTCTAAGATCTTGGGGCGAGATCTCTTGTTAGTGGAGGAGAGTTGAAACAGCCCGAGACCGATGCTCCAAATGCCTTTCATGTTTTCGTGATAGCCGTGTTGTTATCTGTCTTTGCATTGCATCATTTCATCATATCATCATACCATTAAATTTTACCAACCCAAATGTTTCTCAAATAAATAAATTGCATAGGTCTCTTGATCTATTTAAATTGAGGGATTCACATGATGATTTCTCTTTATAATATATCCTCCCAGTATTTTAGGGAGCTACTATAAGGTATTCCATTAATTTTGGAACCACCCTCTAACACACTTGCAATTTAAAACCCTCTTGCTCCTATAAAATATTTAATTCCTCGCTCTATTATCTTTTGACTCCTTTCAACTTGTGGCACTTTGAAAATTATGTTAGAGTAGCCACAATCGAGATTTCGACTCCACTTGTATTTATTTGGCCTTCCAAATGAATATTCTTGCCTCTCTTCTTTTTCTGTAATAGAAAAAGGAATGCATTTGTTTTTTTGTTAACCAGTAGCAACAGTAACCAGGCCGGCCCATCCTTCCCTAAAGCCCACCTAAATCATTCCTAACCCTAGCCCACTCTCGATCCCCACTAACTCCCTCGTTTGCCTCTCGTCGCTCCCGACCGCGCCCCCACCTGCCCGAATCCCCATGCTGGCTATCTCCCTCTCCTATCGATCTCTTCCCCCCCTCCTGCGCGTCGCACACACACATCGCCATAGCCACAGCGCCAGGAGAAGCCTGCCCGATCCCACGCGTGCCCGCACCTCCCTGTCCGATGACCTCCTTAGGTAGGTGCCGGCGAGGACCACCTCTTGCTCTTCGCCTTCCCGTCCGTCGCAGCTTCCCCGTGCCTCCTCTCCCTGCTTTTGTTGGAGCTCGCCCGAGGAGAGGAGCTCCTCGTGCGCCTCCATGCTACGGCCGCCGGCTTCCTCCCGACTTGCGCTGCACCTTCATCCCTCCAGGATCCTCACCGTAGCGCTGCCCGCAGCTGCGCCAGCCACCGGGAGCTCGCGCACGAGCCATGCTCCTCACGTCCAAGGCGCCTTCGCCTTGCTGCTGTCGTCCTACCGCTCGCCTCCGCTTGTGGCAGGCACCTCCTATAGTCTCGCTCGCAAGACGAGGGCCTGCTCCTCATCAGCCCCGCTGTCCCTGCCATCTTTCGCAAGGTCTTCTGCCCGAGTCACCTTCAGCGACCTCGTCGAGGCCCCTTCATCCTCTGTGACCCCTGTCCGATGCCAGGGTCGAGCTACTTGCCTTGCTTGCCGCTTCGACTCTTTGCCCGGGCTCCGACTTTGTATGGGCATGGGCAATCAGCTGCACCTCGCCATGACCCTGTCCAGCGCTGAAGTTCACCGCCACCTCGTGTTGCACCGCATCGGAGACCTCCGTTTGCTTGTTGACCTTCGTTGCCTGCAAGGCCGACGTGAGGACCACCATGTATTGTGTTGGAAATATACCCTAGAGGCAATAATAATTTACTTATTATCATATTTACTTGTTCATGACAATCATTTATTATCCATGCTATAATTGTATTGATTGGAAACTTAAATACATGTGTGGGTACATAGACAACACTGTGTCCCTAGTATGCCTCTAGTTAACAAGTTCGTTGATCAAAGATGGTCAAGGTTTCCTGGCCATAGACATGAGATGTCATTTGATAACGGGATCACATCATTAGGAGAATGATGTGATGGACAAGACCCAAACTATAAACATAGCATATGATCGTGTCAGTTTATTGCTATAGTTTTCTGCATGTCAAGTATCTGTTTCTATGACCATGAGATCATGCAACTCACTGACACCAGAGGAATACCATGTGTGTATCAAACGTCACAACGTAACTGGGTGACTATAAAGATGCTCTACAGGTATCTCCGAGGGTGTCTGTTGAGTGGGCATGGATCAAGACTGGGATTTGTTACTCCGTGTGACGGAGAGGTATCTCAGGGCCCACTCGATAATACAACATAACAATAAGCCTTGCAAGCAATGTGACTAAGTGTTAGCCACGGGATCTTGTATTATAGAACGAGTAAAGAGACTTGCCGGTAACGAGATTGAACTAGGTATAGAGATACCGACGATCGAATCTCGGGCAAGTAACATACCGAAGAACAAAGGGAACAACATACGGGATTAACTGAATCCTTGACATAGAGGTTCAACGGATAAAGATCTTCGTAGAATATGTAGGAACCAATATGGGCATCCAGGTCCCGCTATTGGTTATTGACCGTAGAGGTGTCTCGGTCATGTCTACATAGTTCTCGAACCCGCAGGGTCTGCACACTTAAGGTTCGGTGACGTTTCGGTATAGTAGAGTTAAGTATGGTGGTGACCGAAGGTTGTTCGGAGTCCCGGATGAGATCCTGGACGTCATGAGGAGCTCCGGAATGGTTCGGAGGTAAAGATTGATATATAGGAAGTCCTGTTTTGGTCACCGGAAAAGTTTCGGGTATTTCGGTAGTGTACCGGGAGTGCCGGGAGGGGTACCGGCGACCATCGGGAGGGGTGTCTCGACCCAAAGGACCTCATCGGCTGTGGGAGGAGTCAAACCAGCCCCTAGTGGGCTGGCCTAACCCTTCCACTAAGGACCATGTGGCTTTGGGTGGAAAAAATCCAAAGGAGGAAAGGTGGAAAGGTTTTCCAAGTGGAGAGGAGGAATCCTACTCCTAATAGGATTGGAGTAGGACTCCTCCACCTCCAATTTCGGCCAAACCTTGAGGGTTTGAGGCTGCCTCCTCCCCTCCCTCCCTCCTATATATACTAGAGGATTTAAAGGGAAGAGCTAACCCTAATTGCCACGTGCTCCCTCTACTTCATCTAGATCGATTTCTCCTCTAGTCTAGTTTCAGCGGTGCTTAGGCGAAGCCCTGCCGGAATTGTTCCACCACCATCGCCGCCGCGCCGTCGCGCCGCCGGAGAACTCTTGTACCTCTCTGCTCCCTCTTGCTGGATCAAGAAGGCGGAGATCGTCATCGAGCTGTACGTGTGCTGAACGCGGAGGTGCCGTCCGTTCGGCGCTAGATCGGAAGGACCGTGATCAGGATCGCGGGACGGATCGAGATTGGATCGCGAGACGGATCGTGATAAGATCACGGGACGGATCGAGATTGGATCGCGAGTTGGATCGTGATGGGATCGCGGGACGCTCGGCAATTTGGATCGCGAAGACGTTCGACTACATCAACCGCGTTTCTTAACGCTTCCCGCTTAGCGATCTACAAGGGTATGTAGATCCACTCTCCCTCTCGTAGATGCTCATCACCATGGATAGATCTTGCGTGTGCGTAGGAAATTTTTTTGTTTCCCATGCAACGTTCCCCAACATATTTTTGGATGCAAAGACCGCCAAGACCGACCCTCGAAGACCGCGGATTCTTCAAGTTCCTCTCCAACTCGTGTACGACTACGTCGCCATGGATACGACAAGGCCCGTGTATGTCTACCGTCGCCGAAGACCCGTGTACCACTACTTCCACTACGTCCGTGACGACCCGTGAACATCTACACCACATTGAACCCTTCCGCCTCGCCCGCACGCTTCAAAGGTATAATCATCAAGTCGACCGCAAGTAGACGAATGCGTGTGTTGTATGCCTATGCTTACTCCGTGTATGTATTGTTACCTGCACATTTCGTGTTTGCCACGCCCTCGACACTCGGGAACCCAGTAACCGGGATCACCCCATCATCTTTGCATGGCATGCACACGACCACACTTGTTCTTTTGCACCGTCATCTCAATGAGTTGCCAGAACCGAAAACGTTGTCGTGACACCATTTTCGTCTTCGTCGCCGTGGCACTCAATTCTTTCTATCATGGCGATAGATGGCCATATCATGTTATATGTTCTCGATTTCTTAAAATTGCATTGGTTTGATCATGTCATCCTCATGCATGTTAAAAAAATTTAAAATATTGTTTGCATTAAAATTGCCTAATGCCATGCTAAAACGGTTTGTCTTATAACTAAATAACTGTAGCTCCGTTCAGAATGTTCCACATATGTAAATCAAATAGAATGACAAGTAGAATCGCAGTGTGCATTTTATTTCCCTGTTTAATAAATAGAAAGCATGCTTAGTTCAGATCTGGACGAAATTCATAATTTGCACATGAGGTTGTTTCGGAAGTGCTATATGTTGCTCCCGGCCTCATTCATAATGCCTAGATGATGTAGTTGTGTATGCTTCACCTCTTGCCATGATGAACAACATTTAAAATGGTTGTTTAGTTAAACAACATTAACCGCATTCCTCTTAATATGGAGAGTTCTTATTTTGTTGTATGCTTGTTCTCCTTCTCCATTTAAAACTGCTTTAATTCCATCATCACCGTATGCCATGACCACCCATGTTAAACAGCTTTAATATTGACGAGTACCTAAATGAGAGTGAATTAAATAATTCAAATGTGGAGTTTAGTCAGCATGCAACTCGTTGCATATTGAACTTCACTTAATGTGTAGTAGTTGATTGTTGTGCTTGCCATGCCTTGCATATTTAAATTTGACATGCATCATCTGTGTTTCTGCATGATGAATATGTTGTGGTGTTTATCGTGTGTTGATTGTTTGTTTCCGGATTGCTTCTTCTTGATAGAGTTCCGAAACAGTTCGGAGTGTGAGGATTTGTTCAACTACGTTGGTTCGTCTTCTTCATGGACTCGATCTTCTTCCAAGCGGGATCTCAGGCAAAATGAAGATTTCCCTGGATACCACTACTATCATTGCCATGCTAGTTGTCTCGTTTCTATCGCTATGTCTCGCTACCTACCAGTTGTTTGTCAAGCCTCCCAAAATGCCATGAAAAGCCTCTAACCCCTACACATCCCATCAAACCATTGTTTGGCCATGTTACCGCTTGCTCAGCCCTTCTTATAGCATTGATAGTTGCAGGTGCAAGATGTTTCCATGTGCCAACATGGATATTCCTTGAGCTATCAGAATATTATTGCTATTTAATTCAATGCACATATATACTTGGTAAAAGGTGGAAGGCATGGCCTTTTGCTCGGTGTTTTGTTCCATTTTTGCCGCCCTAGTTACTTGTGTACCGGTGTTATGTTCCATATTGAGCGCTCCTAACATGCTTGGGGTTGTTATGGGGACCCCCTTGACTTTTGTTTTGGGATAAAACTCTTCTGGCAAGGCCCAACATTGGTACTACATTTGCCTAATAACTAATAAAATTGCATACGAACTTTTCGGACCCCGTGGATAATTAATCAACCCCCGGGCCAGTGCTCCTCATGAGTGTTGGTCCAACCCAGAGCAGCTTATTAACGCCGTCGGGGTCAACTCGGTGATTGGCGTGGTAACCATCGCTCATCCGTCGTGTCCTAAGAACGAGATACGTGGCTCCTATCGGTTTCGTCGACACATCGGGCGGTCTTGCTGGATTTGTTTTACCTTTCTCGAACGTCTTGTGCATAGGATTCCGAGGATACTTTGGGTGATCTCGAGGTTGTGGTTTTCCACGGAATTCTGAGGATACTGCGGGCTATCCCGTGGTTGAGGTTTTCTGACGCAGCTTGTGGCTAGTTTGTGATGGATGAGTTGGAGCACCACTGCAGGGTTAAATATTTTCGAGAAGCCGTGCCCGCGGTTCTATGGCAACTTGGAAATTTGTTTAACATCTGGTCATAGAAAACTTAAAGTAAACTGAAATAAAATACACCAACCGTGTGCGTAACTGTGACCGTCTCTTCTCGTGAGGCCTGCTCCGATAGAGAACACGGTGGGGTTATGTTTGACTCGCAGGTAGGTGTTCAGGATCACTTAGTCATCATTACTAGTTCACGTCTGTTTATGCGACGATCACCCCCCTTATTCTTGTACTAGTAAGTTAGCCACTCAAATAAATGCTTAGTGCTTGCTGCAGCCTCACCACTTACCCATATCTCACCCATTAAGCTTTGCTAGTCTTGACACCCTTGGAAATGAGATTGCTGAGTCCCTGTGGCTCACAGATTACTACAACAAGAGTTGCAGGTACAGGCAATGCGATGCTTTGACGTGAGAGCTATGCTTGATTGATTTGGAGTTCTTCTTCTTCATCGATCATAGGATGGGTTCCAGGCCGGCAGCCTGGGATAGCAAGGATGGATGTCATTTTATCGTTTGATTTCGTCCGTAGTCGGACCCTGCTCTTATGTATGAGGTTTGAATATGTTGTTGTATTGATGTGACCTTGATTTAGCTTGTGGCAAGTGTAAGCCAATTCCATATACACATCTCTTCTTTACATGTACTTGTAATGATATCCATTCTTGCGAAACGACGAGATGCGCTTCTATCCCTGTCAAGGCCCTCGAGCCAAAATAAGGATAGGATCGCATCTTGGGCGTTACATCGAGCACGCCTACAAGGTCGCCTCTGCCGAGCACCCTGCTGACGTGGAGATCTTCAGGCTTGCCAAGGAGTCGCCCGCGAGGATGAAGCCCCTGTCTCCCTAGGGGCAGGCCATGTCCAAGAGGGCCTTGCCGGACCTGGTGCAGAGCTAGCACCTCCCTCGCCGCCAGTGATGCCCCCTCTCCGAAATAGGGAGGCACGCTCAGCGTCTCCATCCGGGCCAGCTCTGGTGCATCGGCACGGACGACATCAAGTGGGTCCTACCTGTAGAGGGAGGCGATCGAGCATTATTCGACCGCTCGCCGGCGCGCCCGATTCGTGAAGTGCCAGGAAGGGCCTCAACCGCCTTGGGTGCAGAAGGACAGCAAGCTCCAGGATGAGGCAGGCGCCCGCAAAGCCCACAGCTTCAAGCTGACCGTCAACCCCACCCACGTCTCCAAGTGGCGCATGTGTGTAAACTACATCTCCATCTAGCAGGCTCGCCTCGTGATGCCTTTCTCTCCACCTCTGCTCGTGTGCATGCCTTTCGGCTTGAGGAGGGTTGCAGCCACCTTCGAGAGGCTAATGCGCATGACTCTAGAGTCCCGCACTGCAAGGCATGCGGAAGTGGTCCTCGACCAATCTCCAGCCCCGTGCGGCACCGCAAATGACGGTGTTGGGTGTTCCGGTGCCAAACACATGGAGCGCCCACCATCACCGTAAGTTTTTTCCGTTTTCACAGATACGAGCGAGACGGAGCTGTACATGCTTCGGGGCTCTCTCTTCCCATGCCGCCCCCAGTACGTGAGAGTCCCTTCCCACTCTCGTGGAAGCCCCATGCTCCATGCTAGTGGATTTTTTACAATGAGGGTGCTTTTCAGCTGCATAAACCTCAGGCTGTCTCGTGTCCGTCACAACATCGTTTTTGTCACACAATGAGGTCGCTTTTCAGCTGCATTAACCTCAGGCTGTCCCGTGTCCGTCACGACAGCATCTCCAAATGTAATGAGGGTACTTTCCAGCTGCATTAACCTCAGGCTGTCTTGTGTCTGTCACGGTAGCATCTCCGTCACCTCATGAGGGTGCTTTTCAACTGCATTAACCTCAGGTTGTCTCGTGTCCGTCACGGCAGCATCTCCAAACGTAACGAGGGCGCTTTTCAGCTGCCTTAACCTCGGGCGGACCCGTGTCCAGCACGGCAAGATGTACCTTTCTTTTATGTAATGAACCCGTTTCATGCATCAGTAAATCTCATTTCCTCCAAAAAGTTGTATTCATCCGCGGGCGGCAGAGCATGCCTCAAGGGGCGCACGCTTGAGATCTCCCGCGTGTCTGTCATGCGAGCGGGGGCTGGGCATGGTGCCTGTGCTCGGGTCAGTCCTAGCAGCGCTGCAAAACCCAAGTGACCAAGATCTGGCTCGCCGACCTGCTCCCGTGTACGTCACCTCACTAGGTCCTTGGAGCTCTAGTCTCCTCGCATAACACCCACATGCGACCCAGCAAGCGTGCCCCGTTGTGTACTATGCAGAAGCTTGGGAACATCTTTGATGCCGGATACGAAAAGCCTCTGGGCCTACGCTTGGGACGCTTCACGAGCGCCATGTCGTGAGGGGCAGGGAGCCTCATGAGGACCCATGCTTCGCGAGCCATTCCCTGCGGAGGATCCTCCCCAAGCCACGCACCCTGAAGGAGCTAAGTTCAAACACCCCTCAGGGACCCCCTCCCTCTCGTTCCCTTCTCAAAAAGGTCTGATTCCCTCGGCATGAGCCGGCTACGCGTCAAGGAGGGACCCTGAGCATCGCGCCACACGGACTCCTACCAGCCCTAAGAGCCCTACACCATCTGGCCTTGCCGAGCACACGCTCTTGGCATACCAGCGATGGTGTAGCCTTCCTCGGGGGCTGGGTCCCAGTGACACAGGGCACTAAGGCAACGTAAAAGGGGTAGAAGGGCCTCGGGAGAAGAGCGAGAATGTTAAAACATTGAGTATTTATACAAAAGTACCAGGCAAGTGTTTCGCGCCCCGTGGGGCCGCATCTAGTCTATTACAATAATAGGCCAAGGGGAGCCTAAGTGCGAGGAGCGCCCCCAGCGTCGCCCTCACCATCATTGCAAGGGGGCTCATCACGGCCCTGGCCGCCGTCGAGCCCGAAGGCATATAGCTGAACAAAGCTGTCTACCTGCTCCTTCGCGACCGCTTCAAGGCTTCCGCGGAGTACCCTCGGGATCGGGGCCACAATCTGGCCAAGGTCGAAGCGGCGGTCGAGGTGGAGGAGGTTGCGGAAGAGCCGCATCGTCGCCTGGGTCAGCAGGTCGCGGCTCGCCTCCTTGGTGGTAGCGTCCGCCTTGCGCAGCTGCTCCCTAAGGTCGTTAACCTCGGCCTGAAGCTCAACCTGACGAGCCACGAGGTCCCCCTGCTTGGCAAGGGAGGCCTAGGACGTCGCCAGATGCTTCTTCTCCGCCTCATGCGAAGACGCAGTGGCCGCAAGCGGGCACTCCATGGCATCGTCGCTCTTCTCGCGGGCAGCGAGCTGCTTCTCGCGGGCCTCGGCGGCTTCCTCCCGCACATCGAGGGGGTCTCGCTCGAGGCGGCCTGCTCCCAGAGCACCTTGTCGTGGCGTCGACTTCCTCTTGCTACCATTGGGACGCCTGGGTGTCTTCCCGAGCCTTCGTGAGGGCCACATGGGTGTCTTTAGCGAGCCGCTCGTGCTGCGCCTGGGCCTCCTCGCTGTTCAGGCAATCCCGCCCGGCCGCCTCCCGAAGCCGCCTCCACTCCCTCACAAGGCGTCGGCTTTCCCCTGCACAGAGCTCCGCCTCCTTCCTAATTTCCCCCTCGAGGGTGCAGAGTGCGGCTGTGAAGCCACGACAGGCCCCATCCCAAAGGGCAATGTCGCTCCCCTCCAATGTCAGGGCGAAGCTCGCCAGAGCCCCATCGCTCCCCGCCAGCGCTGTAGCATGAGGGGGCGCGCCCTTGGGAGTCTCCGGTGACTTCGCATGACCCCCTCCAATAGGGAGCGCCCTCGCCGACAGGTGCAGGGGGCTCGGGACGGCCACCTCTGCAGCCAGCTGCATCGTCCCGCATGCGCTAGCCGCCCGGGGAGCGCCCGGAGCAGGGAGCGTGAGTCCGAAGGCAGACCCCACCTGGGTCGCAGTGGGCTTGATACGTCTCCAACGTATCTATTTTTCCAAACACTTTTGCTCTGGTTTTGACCTCTAATTTGCATGGTTTGAATGAAAGTAACCCGGACTGACGTTGTTTTCAGCAGAACTACCTTGGTGTTATTTTTGTGCAGAAATAAAAGTTCTCGCATTTGGACAAAAGGTTTTGTGAATTATGTTTGAGAATTATAATGAATTATTGAGCGAAGACCTGCCGGAGGGGGTGTGCCAGGGGGCCACCACGCATTAGGGCGCGCCCCCCTAGGCCGCACCCCGATGGCTTGTGGGGCCCTCGTGGCCACTCCGACCCTAATTCCAGTCCTATAAAATCACATCTGCAGAGAAAAAAACCAGAGATAAGTTTTCATCGCGTTTCACGAGATGGAGCCACCGCCACCTCCTGTTCTTCCTCGGGAGGGCTGATTTGGAGTCCGTTTGGGGCTCCGGAGAGGGAAAATCGTCGTCGTCGTCATCACCAACCCTTCTCCATCAACACCACCATGATGCTCAGCATCGGGAGTGAGTAATTCCTTTGTAGGCTTGTTGGACGGTGGTGGGATTGGATGAGATTGATCATGTAATCGAGTTAAGTTTGATAGGGCTTGATCCCTAGTATCCACTATGTTCTGAGATTGATGTTGCTATGACTTTGCTATGCTTAATGCTTGTCACTAGGGCCCGAGTGCCATGATTTCAGATCTGGACATATTATGTTTTCATTAGTACAAGATTGATTTGGATCCTATCTTGCAAGTTGTATGCACCTATTACGTGTCTTGATCCGCATACCCCAAGGTGACAATAATTGGGATTCTTTCCGGTGATTGCCGTAGTTTGAGGACTTCATGTATTCACCATGTGTTAATGCTTTGTTCCAGTTCTCTATTAAAAGGAGGCCTTAATATCCTTTAGTTTCCAATAGGACCCCGCTGCAACGGGAGGGTAGGATAAAAGATGTCATGCAAGTTCTTATCGCAAGCATGTATGACTATATACGGAATACATGCCTACATTACATTGATAAATTGGAGCTAGTTCTGTGTCGCCCTAGTGTGTAACTGTTATATGATCAATGTCATCTAAATCATTATCCATCACCGATCCACGTGCCTATGCTTTACATATACTAAATCTTGCTAAGTTACTATTGTTACTGCTACTGTCACAACTGCTACAAAATTGCTGCTGTCACTACTACTGTTACCTTGATAGTACTATTTGCCATGGTACTAAACCTTTGTTGCAGAGAGATATCCCAGGTGCGGTTGAATTGACAACTCAACTGTCAAGGCCAATAAATATTCTTTGTCTCCCCTTGTGTCGAATCAATATATTAGGGTGAAATACTACCCGTGAAGACTGTCGTGATCCCCTGTACTTGTGGGTTATCAGGACCTTTTTTCGGCGCCGTTGCGGGGAGCATAGCTCTATTCATTGTGTTAACTAGAGGATATCCAATGGCCACTATGAAGAATCTGAAAGATACTCGGACTAAGATCGTCCCCTCTCGCACGAGAGGAGGTAAGGAACTACCACCTATTGATCGTCCCCTCTAGCTCTGCTTTTGATTCACCTACGGTTTTGAATCAGCCTGTTACACCACCACCTGTTGATCGTCCTGATATGTCACATGAACTTCATGATGATACCTCTGAAATTAATGATGATACTATTACTACACATGTTGAAACTCAAAATGTGCCATTGAATGAATTACTTGATGCTCATATCGCTAAAGCTAGAGAACTTGAAAATGTTGAAACTGATGAGGACTTTGAATCACCTGTTACACCTCGCTCTCCCAACAGATATGAATTGCCTCATGTACCTGAAGGTTATGTTATGGATGAGGAAACAACTAGTGATTTCTTTGCTTGTGAAAATAGAGATGACTTGAAAAAACTGCTATGCAAACTGAAAGAAAAATCTATGATGGAGAAAATGAAATATGATCCCAAATTTGCTACTTCTCCTATATTTGTTACTGATAAGGATTATGAATTCTTTGTTGACCCTGAGTTAATTCCTATAGTAGAATCTGATCCTTTCCATGGTTATGAAAATTAAAATGTTGTCGAACACCTGATGAAACTGAATGATATTGCTGCTCTATTTACCAATGATGAAAAGATACTCTACTATTACATCCTTAAGCTTTTTCCTTTCTCGCTAAAAGGCGAGGCTAAGGAAATGTTTCTTTCTCTTGCTCCTGGTTGTATGCGTAGTCCCAAGGATATGTTCCTTTATTTTTCTACAAAATATTTTCCTGCTCATAAGAAAGAAGCTACCTTACAGGAAATATTTAAAATTTTGCAAATTGAAGAAGAGAATCTCCCTCAAGCTTGGGGGAGGCTTCTCCGGTTACTTAGAGCTTTGCATGATTTTCCTCTTCAGAAAAACTAAATTCTCGATATCTTTTATAATGAACTAACTGATGCTTCTAGGGACTTCCTAGATAGTTGTGCTGGTTGTGTTTTCAGGGAAAGAACTATCGGTCAAGCTGAATAATTATTGAATAACATATTGCAAAATGCCGATGATTGGACACTTCCTGAACCACCTCCGGAACCTATTCAAAAGAAGAGAGGTATTCTATTCCTCAACCCTGAAGATATGCAAGAAGCAAAAAAGATCTATGAAGGAGAAAGGTATTAAAATTGAGGATATCAAGAAATTACCACCTATTGAAAAAATACATGGACTTGATAACCCGACACAGGTAGTAGAGGTAAACTCTCTCCGATCCTTTAGTAAAAATGATATACCTTACAATAAGACTGCTGAACAATGCATGGATGAATATGATAATTACATTGTTAAGCAAAACACTTCAACAACTATGTTCAAGATCAATTGAGACGTAATGCCATGATGATAGACCGCTTAAGTGACTTGATGTTTAGAATTGCTATAATAATAATTTGCTTGCTGAAATAAATAATAATACAAATGATCACGCTGTTAGAGTAATGACTAGGGGAGGTCATATGACCCAGGAACCTCTCTACCCAGAGGGTCATCCTAAAAGAATAGAACAAGATTCTCAAAGAAATAATGAACATGCACCTAGTTCCTATAATAAGAAAAAGAAGAAGAAAACTGATAGGAACTTGCATGCTTCTAGTGAACCTGTTATAGAAACACCTACTGAGAAACATAATGATGTTTCTATTTATGATGCTGAGACACAATCTGGTAGTGAACATGCACCTAGTGATAATGAAAATGAAGACGAAAGTAATACTGTGCATGTAGATGCTCAACAAGATAGTAATAAAGAACATGATAATGATGTAGAGGTAGAACCTGTGAAGGATCCTGATAACCCACCTCCTAAAAATAAACGCTGTGATAAGAGAGACTTTGTTGCTAGGAAACATGGAAGGGAAAGAGAGCCATGGGTTCAAAAACCCATCCCATTCCCTCGTAAGCCTTCTAAGAATAAGGATGATGAAGATTTTGAACGCTTTGCTGAAATGATTAGACCCGTGTTTTTGCGTACTTGTTTGACCGATATATTGAAAATGCCTGTGTATGCAAAGTATATGAAGGATATTATTACCAACAAAAGAAAGATACCCGAAATTGAAATTGCTACTATGCTTGCTAATTATTCTTTTGATGGAGGAATACCTAAGAAGCTAGGAGATCTTGACATACCGACAATACCTTTAAAAGAAATTATGTTAAAACTGTTTTATGCCTTTCTCCCTTTATAAAAGACTTGATTTGAGTAAGCTTACACCTACTGAGATATCTTTGCAAATGGCTGATAAATCCACTGCTTTACCTATTGGAATTTGTGAGGACGTTCCCGCTGTGGTTGCAAATGTTAGTATCTTGATAGACTTTGTTATTCTTGATATGCCTAAGGATGACAATATGTCAATCATCCTTGGTAGACCATTCTTAAACACTGAAGGGGGTGTTATGGATTGCAATAAAAGCACGGTTACCTTTCACGTCAATGGCAAGCAACACCGTGAATTTTCCGAAGAAGCAAACATTGGTTAATAATATTAATGTCATTGAGCCTACTCCCACGGTTATCATTGGAAGTTTTGCAATTCATCTACCTACTGTCAAGAAGAAATATTATAATCTTATTGTTGTGGAGATGCAAATCCCCATTGAGGTAACCTAGTGATATACGAAAATTCTTCGGTGGCATGTTAATTGGAAACGGTTGTTAATAAGACTTGATCAACCTTATTAATGAATCCTCTTCGGAAGGCATGTGATTGATGAATTTAGTATTCACAACTCTCTGTATCAAAAGTTTACCCTTTGTTATTTGTAGTTTATATAAAATAAATTAGCATGGTTTTCCGTTTTTCTATTTTTCCCGTCCATAGAAAAATGCCCAAAAATAAAAAGTCTCAGATTGCCACAAAATTTTAACATGAATTTTCCTAGAATAAATAAAAAAAATTGGCATAAAAATAACAGCAGTGGACTGCACTTGTGTGGCACCACACATCAGGGCGCGCCCCCCTAGGCCGCGCCCTGATGGCTTGTTGGTCCCACAGAGGCCCCTTACCTTATCCCTTCGTCCCACACTCTCTCCTACCTTCAGCAAAAACTTTCTAGCCATCTCTCTCCCGTGTTCTTCACCCAGAAAGTGAAATTTTTGATCTCTTTGCTCGGAACTCCGTTTCCGAAACTGTTTTGAGGAATTGTTCCTTGGTATGTGACTCCTCCATTCCTCCAGTTAGTTTTTTAGTGGTTTATATTTAGCATAATGTGTTGCAATTGGTGCTACAGAATATGAGCTTGCATGTTGAATTCTTTGAGTAACAAGTAGTATGAATGCTTGATATGTCCTCTAGGCAGTCATATGAGTAGTTTCCATCAATCTTGCAAAGTTTTATTGACATAAATTTGTGACTCAAAAATTTCAAAAATTTGTGGTTAGGAATATGTGTTTCTTTAGGAGGAGATCTTCAAGAAGACTCACCTCGGGTGAGTCATCTAGTGGGAACTCAGTTCGGCAAGCTTACATCGAGCCTCGAGATAACTAGATAGTCATGGCTGACGCAAAATCATGTCGATGGCCAAGTGAAGATTTCATGATAGGTGAAGGCATTAAGGATGAACTTGACCAATCCATTTATAATACCGGCCTCAGCGATTTCCTCGCAGATAAGTGTGTCCAACACTTTGACCTTACCCGTACATTTACGCAAGGATTTCGTTATAAATCGCATGCTTCTAGAGTGTTATTTAAACTTTATGATAAATCATTTAGCATGACTCTAGAAGACTTCTGTATTGCTTGCAAACTTCCACTTTGGGGCTCAACCGAGAAACCTTCAAAAACTGATTATGATATGTTTCTCGAGAGTCTATGCATTGGAGAAGATAGGGGGTAACACATGCAAGAATTAAAAGCATACATTTTCCCTCTATTCGTTACTTTGCACTTTTTAATGGGAAATGCGTAGTTGGGAAACAAGATTGTAGTGCTTTATGTGCCCCTGATTTAAGCCTTATTCACACTGCTGTAACTGGTGATCAACACTATAACCTTGGTGCAATTGTTCCCCGAAGGCTGAACTCTATCTCTAGCAACGGTGATTTGTATGGAGGGATTTATGCCTCCCGCATAGCTGCAAAGCTGGGAGTGTCGCCTCAACCTACTGATCCTATCCTGCCTGAAAGATATTTAGATTTTGACGCGATGCGTTATCATTAGTTTATTGTAAACCGCACTAGGGGTTATGAATATAATTTAATATTTGGGAAATATACGCCTGTGTCTATCACTTTGCCCGCACCTGCCCTCTTTGATTTTTAGGATCGACAGCGTTATTATGTTCTTCACGAGGAGGCACGGGAATACAAAGCTGCAGTGGAGGCTACTCGTTTAGCAGAGGAGGCGGCCAGGAATGCCTCCACAAGTTATCATTTTAACCATTTTCCACATTACCAGTGGTTATCACCAAGTTAGGGAAATGCCTAAGCTTGGGGGAGTACGTATTTCTCAATGACATTACATTCATGTTCACACACTTCATATAAATTGTCGGTATTCATCCTCTTTCATTGTATATCCATATTAGTTTTATTTTTCCGCTTTCTTCTTGTGTGTTTGAAAAACTTTGGGAAAACCAAAAAAAATTCTCGCTTCTTTTTAGTTTTCTTTTCCCGCTTCAATTATCTTAGTACTAAAAAGAAAACCGAAAAAGATTTCCTTTGCATGTTGGGAGCTTTCCCATGTAAATAATTTTTCTCTTTCTTGTTTCCCCTTAGTTTATTCGTTTGCTTGAGAAAAACAAAAACTCCAAAAATATTTCAGTGTGTTTCTCTGAATGTCTTTTCTTTTTATTGAACCTTTGAAAGGAGAAGACCACGATGAAAATGTTGAGTGGCTCTTATACACTTTATTGTCGATCTAACAGAGAGCCAATATTACCTTGTCATCTCCTTTGTCCAAAACAGCCCTGCAGACTCTATCTTAGTCCACGGTATTCTTGCACTATTATTATTATCACATCATTCGGTCATGCAAGTGAAAGGCAATAAGGACGATATTTGATGAAGTGATCGTGGCAAGGGAAGCTGATATGAACTCTTCTTGTTTTCCGTTTTTGTAAATATGTTTAGCTCGTTCGATCTCGATTCAGTATATTATGAGTGAACATGTTTTTAATGACAATTAGAGATTATAGCTTTTCATGCCATGCTTAAACAACTAGTAGTGAATAATGATTTATCTTATAGATCAACATGCATTAAAATGGTTATGATGTGGTATGGTAGTATGGTATTTCCCGCTGAGAAATTCAAGCGGCTTGACTTGGCCCATGTGCAAACATGTAGTTGATTCAAAACCAATGCAACCTTCATGATGTTTAAATTCAGAATGTTCATATCCTACTCATGCTATGTCCAATGTTAATTACTCGTAATGCATGCCTATGACCATTTTTGCTCTCTAGCTGGTCGCTTCCCAACCTATTGTTAGGCTTCACCTGTACTAAGCAGGATTGCTGCTTGTGCATCTAAAACTTTTAAACCAAGTTATTCCATATGAGTCCACCATACCTACCTATATGCGGTCTTACCCTGCCGTTCCAAGTAAATTTGCATGTGCCACCTCTAAACATTCAAATAAACATCTATTTTGTGCACGCTTCTCGCTCATGGAGCGACGAGGCGGTCAATATTTTCCATGCTAAACGAGTTATTCTCAAGACTGTCGTTTATTTGCCGTCATTGCACGAGAGAGGCTGGTAGAAAGGATGCCCAATCATATATATTCAAAAACTAATTAAACAAAACTCCTTGGGATGGTTGATATGTTGGCAGGCATCCGTGGATTCGGTCAGCCATGGTTTGTGTATGTATGGAAGATAGGAGTAACCTTTACTATTCTGTTTGGGAACCGCCAATAATGAGTTTAGCATGGAAGATATTGAAAACCTTTGTCATAATGTTGACAGGAAAAGTGCACCACTCAAAACCATATTCCGATTATGTTTTAAAACTTGAGCTCTGGCACCTCTGCAAATCAATGCTTCCCTCTGTGAAGGGCCTATCAATTTATTTTTGTGTTGAGTTATCATCCTCTTACTAAAAGCACCAGACCGGAGAGCGCTACTGTCATTTTTATGCATTGAGTCTAGTTAATGTTGGATACGAGCTTGACTGGATCTTTTCTATTCTGAATTATAATGTTTAGTCGCTGCTTGAACCTCAGAGGTGCTCTGCATTCATGTTTTGCGGTCTCAGAAAGGGCTAGCGAAATACCATGTCACCATATTATATCATGATTTTTTTGATAAATTGTTGGCGTGTGAGATATCTTATTATTTGCTTCCTAGTTGGTTATGTATTACCATGAGTTGATATCAGGTTTAAATGTTATCATGGGCATGGTTATTTATGATTTATGCTGAAATCTTGAACACTAGCTAAGCATGTGTATAACAATGAGAACAAAAGAGTTTGTAAAAGTTTTCTTTATCACTTTCAGATTGTCTACTGAATTTCTTGAGGACAAGCAATGAGTTAAGCTTGGGGGAGTTGATACGTCTCCAACGTATCTACTTTTCCAAACACTTTTGCTCTGGGTTTGACCTCTAATTTGCATGATTTGAATGAAACTAACCCGGACCGACGCTGTTTTCACCAGAACTACCTTGGTGTTATTTTTTTGCAGAAATAAAAGTTCTCAGAATTGGACGAAACTTTTTGTGAATTATTTTTGAGAATTATAATGAAGTATGGAGCGAAGACCTGCCTGGGGGGGTGTGCCAGGGGGCCACCGCACATCAGGGTGCGGCCTCCCCTAGTTCGCACCCTGATGGCTTGTGGGGCCCTCGTGGCCCCTCCGGCCCTAATTCCAGTCCTATAAAATTGCATCTTCGGAGAAAAAAATCAGAGAGAAGTTTTCATCACATTTCATGAGACGGAGCCGCAGCCACCTCCTGTTCTTCCTTGGGAGGGCAGATCTGGAGTCCGTTTGGAGCTCCGGAGAGGGGAGATCGTCACCGTCGTCATCACCAACCCTTCTCCATCAACACTACCATGATGCTCACCACCGGGAGTGAGTAATTCCTTTGTAGGCTTGCTGTACGGTGGTGGGATTGGATGAGACTGATCATGTAATCGAGTTAAGTTTGATAGGGCTTGATCCCTAGTATCCACTATGTTCTGAGATTGATGTTGCTATGACTTTGCTATGCTTAATGCTTGTCACTAGGGCCCGAGTGCCATGATTTCAGATCTGAACATATTATGTTTTCACGAGTATAAGATTGATTTGGATCCTATCTTGCAAGTTGTATGCACCTATTACGTGTCTTGATCCGCATACCCCAAGGTGACAATAATTGGGATTCTTTCCGGTGATTGTCGTAGTTGGAGGAGTTCATGTATTCACCATGTGTTAATGCTTTGTTCTGGTTCTGTATTTAAAGGAGGCCTTAATATCCCTTAGTTTCCAATAGGACCCAGCTGCAACAGGAGGGTAGGACAAAAGATGTCATGCAAGTTCTTAGCGCAAGCACGTATGACTATTTACGGAATACATGCCTACATTACATTGATGAATTGGAGCTAGTTCTGTGTCGCCCTATTGTGACTGTTATATGATCAATGTCATCTAAATCATTATCCATCACCGATTCACGTGCCTACGCTTTTCATATACTGAATCTTCCTAAGTTACTATTGTTACTGCTACTGTCACAACTGCTGCAAAATTGCTGCTGTCACTATACATTGCTACTACTATTTGCAGTGCTACTAAACCTTTGCTGCAGAGAGATATCCTAGGTGCGGTTGAATTGACAACTCAACTGTCAAGGCCAATAAATATTCTTTGGCTCCCCTTGTGTCGAATCAATAAATTACGGTGAGATACTACCCGTGAAGACTTTCGCGATCCCTTGTAATTGTGGGTTATCAGGGCTCCTCCGCAGCGGGCGCGGCCTGTGGAGCCGGGGCCAGCATCGCGCCTCCCTCCACTCCCGCCTCGGCCATCGCTAAGGGGGCCACTCCAGAGGTCGCCCCCTCGACGGGACCGAGAGGCGCCGCCTCGCCCCGCACGCCCGTCCCGCCTCCTTCCTCCGGCGCCGCCATCAGACACGACTCCATGGCAGACGCGGCGAACTTCGGGAAGGCGGGCCTCTTTGTTGCGAGCGTCCTCCACCTCTTAGTCCTCTTCCCCTTCTCCTACTCAGCGACTGGCCCGGGGTTCCTATGAGAGCGGGAGCTCATCAAAACTACGGAAGCCAGGAGGTAAACGTTTAGGAGGGGAAAAAGGAGGAGAACTTACTCATCCCTGGGGCCCCAGCGTGTCCGCTTCCGCGTCCTCCCGGTGCTACATCTCCCACTCCTTTCTTCTGGAGGTGCATCTAGGCAACCATGTGCGGGAGCGCCGGAGGGGTCGACGTCAGAAGGCACAACGATCTCCTCGCCCTGCTACTCTAGGGACTCGTCAGTCCCTGCGTCTTCTCCTCCTCCCTCTCCGACCCGGAGGGGCACGACAGGGGCGACGTGGAACCCGCTGGTGTCCTCATCGCGTCGTCGTCGTCCAGCCGGAGCAAGCGGCGCGTCGGTGGAATCATCAAAGGCGGCGGCGACGAGTCCCTGCTACTCTCCCCACCGGAGTTGGAGGCACCACCCTCTCCCGAGGTGGATCCCGTCGCCAAGGGATCCTCGCGCATCTTCGAGTCCGCCTGGATCGGCCCCTAGCTGTCGAACTGGGGCATCGCCGCGACAAGGTCTTCATGGTTGGTCTGGCTGTACAAGGAACACGCAGCTCTGGGCATCGCCGCCATGGACCCAGGAAAGAGGGCTCCCCGGATTGAGGTCGCCACTCCGTCAGGAAGGTCCTCCCGCGCCAGCTGGATACGGTCCTTGACCCCGGCAATCTCCCACACAAGGCGCGAGCGCTTTTGTAGGGGAGCAATGCGACCGAGGAGGAACTCCTTGGCAATCACGCCGGCCATGAGCCCGGCTGCACGTAGCTCCGGCAACCTTGCCAAGGCCGGCTCCAGGGCCCGGTGGTTGAGCTTCTTTTGCTTCCAGCTCCCAGTCTTCACGGCTGGCTCGGTTGGAACCTCCAGGAGGGAGCTGGTCTGCTGGGTCTCAACATAGAGCCACCACGACCTGAAGTTTTCCACCTTCTTAAGGATACTCTCAAGTATAGGGGATCGCAACTGTTTTCGAGGGTAGAGTATTCAACCCAAATTTATAGAATCGACACAAGGGGAGCCAAAGAATACTTGAGAGTATTAGCACTTGAGTTGTCAATTCAACCACACCTGGAGATTAAATATCTGTAGCAAAGTGATCAGTAGCACGGTAATATGATAGTTTGGATAGCAGTAGCAACAGTAACAGTAGCGGTAACAGTAGTAGCAATAGTTTTATAGGAGTTGGAACAGTAGCAGCAGCAATAGTAACTTAGCAAGAACAATAAGTGGAAAGCTCGTAGGCACTGGATCGGTGAACTCGTTGGATGATATTCATCATATAACAGTCATAACCTAGGGCGACACAGAACTAGCTCCAGTTCATCAATATAATGTAGGCATGTATTCCGTAAATAGTCATACGTGCTTATGGAAAAGAACATGCATGACATCTTTTGTCCTACCCTCCCATGGTAGCGGCGTCCATAAGGAAACTAAGGGATATTAAGGCCTCCTTTTAATAGAGAACCGGAACAAAGCATTAACACATGGTGAATACATGTACTCCTCAAACTACGGTCATCACCGTGAAGTATCCCAAATATTGTCACTATGGGGTTGACGGATCATAACACGTAATAGGTGCATATGACTAGGCAAGATCGGATCAAGAACATATATATAGAGATGATAACATAAATGGTTCAGATCTGAAATCATGGCAATCGGGCCCTAGTGACAAGCATTAGGCATAGCAAAGTCATAGCAACATCAATCTTAGAACATAGTGGATACTAGGAATCAAGCATTAACAAAACTAACTCGATTACAGTATGAATCTCATCCAACTCCTCACCGACAAGCAAGCCTACGAAGGAATTACTCACTCCTGGTGGGGAGCATCATGGAATTGGTGATGAAGAAGGGTTGGTGATGACGAAGACCGAAGATTCCCTTCTCCGGAGACCCAAACGGGCTCCAGATCTGTCCTCCCGATGAAGAACAGGAGGTGGCGGCGGCTGCGTATCGTAAAACGAGATGAAACTTTCTCTCTGATTTTTTTTCTCCGAAAATAAGAATTTATAGTGGCAGAATAAGGGTCAGTGGGGCCACAAGGTGGGCACAACCCACCAAGGCATGCAAAAGGGGCTTGGCGCGCCCTGGTGGGTGCTGCTCACCCTGGCCCCCCACTTCGGTAGATTTTGTCTCCAATAATTCTTATATATTCTGAAATAATTCTCCAAAAAGTTTCGTTCCATTCCAAGAACTTTTATTTCTGCACAAAAGCAATACCATGGTAGTTCTGCTGAAAACAGCGTTAGTCCGGGTTAGTTTCATTCAAATCATGCAAATTTGAGTCCAAAACAAGGGCAAAAGAGTGAGGAAAAGTAGATACGTTGGAGACGTATCAACTCCCCCAAGCTTAAACCTTTGCTTGTCCTCAAGCAATTCAGTTGACAAACTGAAAGTGATAAATAAAAAAAATTATGAACTCTTTTGTTCTTGTTTACATATATATTCTTAAGTAGCACCCAGGTTTTCAGCAAAGATTATGACTAACCATGCCAGCAATAACTCTTAGAAATTATATTAACCCATAACAATAATATAAGCAACTAACGAGCAATAATAAGATATCTCAAGCGCTAACACTTTGTCAAAACAATCATGATACAATATTACAATAGTGGTATCACGCTAGCCCTTTCCGAGACCGCAAAACATAAATGCAGAGCACCTCCAAAGTTCAAGCAGCGACTAAACATTGTAATTCATGGTAGAAAAGATCCAGTCATGCTGCACCCAACATCAACTATACACAATGCATGAGGATGACAATAGTGCTCTCAGGTCTGGTGCTTATCTGAGAAGGTGATGACTCAACATAAAAGTAAATAGATAGTCCCTTTGCAGAGGGAAGCATGGATTTGCAGCGGTGCCAGAGCTCAAAGTTTAAAAGAGAGATAGATATAATTTTGGGAGGTACACCCTTCCTGTCAACGTCACGACCAAGAGTTATCAATATCTTCCATGCTAAACAAATTAGCAACGGTTCCCAAGCGGTAAAAGTAAAGGTTTACTCCCCCTCCACCAACAATCACACTCCACGGCTAGCCGCATCCACGGGTACCGTCCAAACCAACAACATCCCTGGGGGAGTTTTGTTTAATTATTTTTAATTTTTGATTTCGGGATTGGGAATCCCTATTACCGCCCCTCTCGTGTAAGGACGAGTGAATAAACACTCATCATGAGAATAACCCGCTTAGCATGGAAGATATTGACCGCCCCCTGTCGCTCCATGAGCGGTCCAGGCACACAAAATAGATGTTCATTTGAATTTTTAGAGATGGCACATGAAAATTTACTTTGGAACGGCAGGATAATACTGCATATAGGTAGATATAGTGGACTCATCTGGCACAACTTGGTTTAAGTGTTTTGATGCACAAGCAATATTCCCGCTTAGTACAGGAGAAGGCTAGCAAATAGATTGAAAAGCGGCCAGCTAGAGAGCAAAAACGGTCATGAACATACATTACATATAGTGAACATTGAATACTAGCATGAGTAGGATATGGACACCATGAACATGAATATCATGAAGGCTTTGTTGGTTTTGATTCAACTACATGCGTGAACATGTGCCAAGTCAAGCCACTCGAAACATTTAGAGGAGGATACCATATCATCATACCGCATCACAACCATTTTAATGCATGTTGACACCCAAGATAAATCATTATCCATTCCTAGCTACTTAAGCATGGCATGAACAACTATAATCTCTAATGGTCATTGCAAACATGTTTGATCATAATATGCTGAATCAAGGATACTAGGTTAAACATATTTACAAAAAACAAAAACAAGTTGAGTTCATACCCGCTTTTCTCTGCCACAGTCAATTCATCAAATATCGTCATCATTGCCTTTCACTTGCACGACCGAATGATAAGAAAATAATAATAGTGCAAGAGTGTCGTGGACTAAGCTGGAATCTGCAACATTTTATTCAAGAGGAGAAGACAAAGTAATATGGGCTCTTTGTTAGATAAACAATAATGCATATGAGAGCCACTGAACATTTTCATTGTGGTCTTCTCCTTGGTACGACACGAATAAAGGGAAAATAATTTCAGAGAAACACACTGAAATATTTTTGGAGTTTTTGGTTTTTCTTGAAGGAAGCAAATTAAAGAGGAAAAACAAAAACGAGAAAAACTATTTACACGGGAAAGCTCCCAACAAGTAAAAGAAGAAGCGAGAAATCTTTTTGGGTTTTCTTTTGATTCTACAATTTAAATTAAGCTACAAAGAAAAGCTGAAAAGAAGTAGGAAATATTTTTGGGTTTTCTCAAAGTTTTCAAACACACAAGAAGAAAGCGAGAAAACAAATCTAGCATGGATATTTCAATGAAAAAGTGTGAATACCGACAACTGGAATGAAATGTGTGAACATGAATGTAAAGTCGGTGGAAATACGTACTCCCCCAAGCTTAGGCTTTTGGCCTAGCTTGGTAATCACCATCCGTAGTAGCCGTCCGGTCCCAAGTTGTAGTGAGGTCGAGGCGGCACCTGAGCATCCCACCCCTGGGCTCTTCCTCACCAGTTGCTAGGTTGTTCCGTTAGGCTGTAATGTCATCTGGCATGATCCTGTATCCGTTCCTGGCAATAGAATCAAACAAAGCAGGTGCAGGCAACGGAATAACATCACGGGTTTCTTTGCTCAATATTAGGTTGTAATGAATATCACGGGGAGAATCAGTTACATCGAGGAATTGGTGATCTTGCAGTGACTTGTGATCAAGGTAAACTCGAGACAAGAGATAATCATGTGGGCGAAATTGAACATTAAAGTGTCTCGCTAAGCGAGTTGCATAAATACCACCATGCATCTTTCCCTTTGTTTTGTTAAGGTGTAAACGATGAGCAATAATAGCCCCCATACTAAAGGTGTGATCATCATAAAGTGCACGACGTAAAATAGCAAGGTCAGGGGCACTGAGTGCACCGACCTTCTACCTAGCGGTTAAACACTTCGCGATGACCAAAGCGAAGTAATGCGCTGAGGGAAGCTGCAAGCTGGTAGTAGTAGCGTTTGAAACGCCTCTATCCTCACCCACTGTTAAAGTGAGAAGAAAATCCTCAAGCTCAGATGGCCTAGGTTCTCTCAATTCCCCATCAGAAGGGATCAAGCATATGTTGCAGAAGTCAGTTAGCGGCATTTTGTAAGTTTCAGCATAAAGATTAAATTGCACTTCAGGAGGATTGTTTCTCCCTAGATAATAAAATCCTTCCACAAAGGAATTTGTAAGGATATGATGTTGGTCACACTTAGCTGCGAGGAACTCGGTCAACCCAGCGTTTGCAACAAACTGAGCGAACTCTTGATGGAATCCGGCCTCCTCCATGAAGGCATCATGCGGCCACTCGCACGGCCGCACCTCCTCCCTTCTTGGGGTGTGAAGTCATTGTCCGATGATTCCCCAATGACTCCTTTGGCATTTTTCTTGGAGGAGAACTTCCTAAAGATTTGCATTTTATTCCAAGTAGCAATTCCTCCAAACAGTTTCAGAAACGGAGCTTCGAGCTAAGAGATCGAAATCCGCGGGTTTGAGAGCAAGAACACGGGAATGGTGGCTGTGGTAATTTTTTCTGGAGGTAGGGGATGATGTGGGCTAAAGAGATAAGTGAGGGGGGCCACGTGGGGGCTTGTAATAGCCCGAGACCGACGCTCTAGAAGATTCCCCTTTTATTCCGTTGTCATCGTGTGATTCGTTTGATTGTCGTATTCATCATCGCATCATTCGCATCATCCGCATTGCATCGGCACTCCGTTGTCGTCATTTTTTCAAAACTTGCATCCATTCCTAGTTGCCGGTTCTCCCCGTTCTTGTCGTTGACCATCTTGAGACCAACCACACACGCACGCGCCCGCGACACCGATAAAATATTGTTTTCAAAAGTGCTTATAAAATATTCTCAGATTGGGTCGAAAGTTGGCGTGCGGTCTTAATATAGCGTAGCTAGACCGCCTGTCAAATTTCGTCGCAATCAGAGACCGTTTGATACCCCAACGGACAACCGTAGCAACGCCGTCATCGGTTAAATATCACGCGTTTTCGGTATTTCAAAATGCGGTGCCGGGCCACAACTTCCCTCTCATCTTGGCCCAACCCCCTCTACACAACCCACTATCCCACCTAGCCACCCCTCCGCTTTCGGACCGTCTGTTCGTGATCCAACGGTCCGAAAGCGGTGCAAAACTGCTAACCCTACCCCTATTTGCTATAAAAGAAAGCCTCCCCATCCATTTTTGGCCTTCCCCTAGTCTCCACCTACCTCCAGCCTCAGAATCCGTGCCAGCCAAGTCCACCGCCGCCACTTGGCGCTCAGCTAGTGGCTGAGCAGCCACCTACGCTGCCGCAAGCAGCCAACCCGTTGCCGCCACGTCACCGCCGCCGCCTACCAGCCTCCCTCCACAGCCTAGTTCCCGCCAGACCCAGATCCGGCCCGCCCCGGGCCCGATCTGGGCCGAGCCACCGCTGCCCGCAAACCCTAGCACCCGGCTCCTTGCCTCGCCACCCGGAGCTCCCGATCTCCCCGCGCCTCCTCGCCGTGGACGCTGCTGCCGCTCGAACCCCACCTCTCCGGCTCCCCACCGTCGGACGTGGCCACTGGCAGGACCAACCGAAGCGCCTTCGCGGCCCTGTCGCCCGCCGGACCCCGTCGTCCCTGTGCCATGCTTCCCCTGCATCCCGCTGCCTCCCCGAGCTGCCGTCTCATCGTCTGCGCTGCCCGGCCGCTGCCGCTCCCGGATCCGGCCCGGAATCGCCGCCCCAACCTCCTCCGCGCAGGATCCGCCCTTCTCCGCGCTCGCGTGCGCCGACCGCTGCCGAGCTCCGACGGCCGCCCCAGCCTTGCTCGGGGTCGAGCAGAGGAGCCACTCGACCCGGCTGCCGCTCGTGCGCTCGTTCGTGTGCCACATCGCCCGCATGGGCTGACGCCTCCCCAAGCCCACTCAACCGGCCCACGGGCCCAATGTGAGCTTCGCCTGCCTATCTGTCGCCCTTAAGCACCTTATAATATGTTGTGCTCGATCTGTTGCTTAGCCCATTAGACAGATTTGGCCCAATTCGTTTTTTCCCGTCTACGATTTTCTATTTAACCAGTGCATTTAGGAATTTCAGAAAAATGCCCCATTTTAAAACGTTAATAATTTATTAACCGTGCATCATATCTAAATACTTTATATATGTAAAACGTGTAGAATTTCATGTAGATTCGCAATATCCTGATTTCACAAATGATAAAAATGTTTAACATGCTCTTTTCTTTATTTTGCTTAAATTTCATGATTTTGTATTGCGCATCATTATTTAACCGTGCATCGTAATTAATCAAACAATATATGTAAAATATTTGGATTAATTATATCGCATTTTCATGCATGATAAAAATGTTTGATGTGATGTTTGCATTTAATTTGCATAAATGACTTGCTAAACGGTTTATGTCCTAATCTCGCATAAATGTTGTGTCATTTGTTTTATAGTAAAAACCCACATATTATATATGATTTTGGGGTAGAAAAATCCATAGAATTTATTTGTGCAATTAGTTTTGTCATTTGAGCAATTTTTGTGCATGTCATTTTTGCTATGATGCCCTTTTGTTTATTTCGTGTGAATTAATCCATGCATATTTTGGAATAGTTGCAAACATGAGATATGCCCTTGGACATGTGTGCTAGGCCCTGGTATTTTTGGTTGCTATAGAAATGCATGTTTAGGTGTTATTTTCTTGTTGCCAACATGCTATAAAATACTGCTGTTTTGAGGGTCCAAAATATTTCTAAGTCTGAACACTATTATTTTGTTGCCATGTTGTTATGTGATTTGCTATTCATCTAGGAGTCTTTTGTGGTTGCTCCCAGGGAGTCTTTTGTTAATCATGTTGTTGTCTACCAGGTTGTGTCTTTTGATGCCATATATAGGATTTGCATCATACTTATATTCATTGTCCAACATGTCAATCTGTTAAAACTGCTGCACATGTCTAGTCTAATTTTCACCAAGTCTGAGAATCTATTTTCTTCATAATGCCATATTGTGTTGATGCTAGCCATGATTCTATGCATAATTAGACCTTGTCACCATGGTATGAATTGTAGTGCATCATGTCCTCTACCATGCTGTAGATTTTCATGCCATAATGTGCCCTGTAGCATATAGTTTTATTGCTGCCAATATGCAAGTCTGAGAATCTATTTTCTTCATAATGCCATATTGTGTTGAAGCTAGCCATGATTCTATGCATAATTAGACCTTGTCACCATGGTATGAATTGTAGTGCATCATGTCCTCTACCATGCTGTAGATTTTCATGCCATAATGTGCCCTGTAGCATATAGTTTTATTGCTGCCAATATGCCTTCGTGAAAATCTGCTATGCTAAAACCTGTTATTTTGACTAAGTCCTAATCTGCTATATTTTGTTGCCATGTTGTGAGCTTCCTACCATGTGATCCATGACTCTTTTGAGTATGATATGTGAAGATGAAATGAAGTGTGTGTTATATGATACTGCCCCATGCTTAGTTTGTGCATTTTAGAGTCCTGTAGCTTGTTGTTTTCATGTGAGCAATGTGCTATGTTGATGTTTTGGGCAGATTTCAAATAGAACTTGTGTTGGTTGTTGTGGTTGAACCGTAGCTCCGTTTTGAACATGTTGCACATGAATCTTTCCTAGAATTGCATGTAGTATCATATTATCATGTGGCATACATGTTTTGAAGTGCTTGTGGTTGTCATTTTCATGCATTTTGCATTCATGACATGTTCATCTTGTGTGTGTCGTAACTTCTAGACCGTAGCTCCGTTTCGTATGTTCAATATATGTAAATCGACTAGAATGATGTGTAGAATCACATGGTGGCATTTATTTTTTTGTTTAATAAATATAAAACATGATTAGTTCAGATCTGGACCAAATTCATAATTTGCATATGAGGTCACTTCGCAAATACTATAAGTTGTTTCCGACCTCATTAAGATGCCTAGATAGTGTAGTTTCATTATGATTAACCTCTTGCCATGTTAACAACATTTAAACGTGCCATGTAAATAAACGAGAGTGAACTAAATGTTTCGAACGTGGAGTTTCGTCAATATGCAATCCGTTGCATATTGAACTTCACTTAATGTGTAGTAATCGATTGTTGTGATTTGCCATGCCTTGCATATTTAAACTTGACATGCATCATATTTGTCTGTGCATCATGTCATGTATATGTTGTGGTGTTTATCGTGTGTTGATTGTTGTTTCCGATTTGCTTCTTCTCGATAGATTTCTGAAAGCGTTCGGATTGTGAGGATTCGTTCGACTACCTTGGTTCGTCTTCTTCATGGACTCGATCTTCTTCCGAGCGGGATCTCAGGCAAAATGATCATTTCCCTGGATAGCATTACTATCATTGCCATGCTAGATGTCTCGTTTCTAGCGCTGTCTTGCTACCTACCACTGTTGTCTAGCCTCCCACATTGCCATGAAAAGCCTCTAACCCCTCCACATCCTAGCAAACATTGTTTGGCTATGATACCGCTTGCTCAACCCTTCCTATAACGTTGCTAGTTGCAGGTGCAAGTTCTTCCATGTGCAACATGGATATCCTTTTTGACATATCACAATAATACTGCTATTTAATTGAATGCACATATATACTTGGTAAAAGGTGGAAAGCTTGCCCTTTTGCTAGGTGTTTTGTTCCACCTTTGCCGCCATAGTTACTTGTGTACCGGTGTTATGTTCCATATTGAGCGCTCCTAGCATGCTCGGGGTTGTTATGAGGACCCCCTTGATTTTTGTTTTAGGATAAAACTTGTCTGGCAAGGCCCAACATTGGTACTACATTTGCCTAATAAAAACTAAAATTGCATAGGGACCCGCCGGCACCCGCGGATAATTAATCAACCCCCGGGCCAGTGCTCCTCATGAGTGTTGGTCCAAACTAGAGTCGTGTGTGGGGCCAACCCGGGGCAACTCGGGAGATGTCTATCAGGCTACCGTACGCTGCGCTCATCTGGTCGTGTCCTGAGAACGAGATACGCGGCTCCTATCGGGTTCGTCCACACGCCGGGCGGCCTTGCTAGATTTGCTTTACCTTTCTCGAACGTCTTGTGTGAGGAATTCTGAGAATACTTCGGGCTATCTCGAGGTTGAGGTTTTCCAATGGAATTGCCTAGGAAATCATGGGATTCGTGGTCGAGGTTATTCCCGCGGCGCGTGGTTAGTTTGTGATGGATGAGTTGGAGCACCCCTGCAGGGTTAAATCTTTCGGAAAGCCATGCCCGCGGTTATGTGGCAACTTGGAAACTTTGTTTAACACCCGGTAATAGCAAACTTGAAGTAAAATCAAATAAAATACACCAACCATGTGCGTAACCGTGACTGTCTCTTCTCGTGATTTCTGAACCGAGAGAGAACACGGTGGGGTTATGTTTGTTCGTAAGTAGGTGTTCAGTATCTCTTAGAGATCATTACTAGTTCCCGTCCATTTATGCGACGATCATCACCCTTTATTCTTGTACTCGTAAGTTAGCCACTCAAATAAATGCTTAGTGCTTGCTGCAGCCTCACCACTTAACCATACCTGACCCATTAAGCTTTAATAGTCTTGTTACCCTTGGAAATGAGATTGCTGAGTCCCCGTGGCTCACAGATTACTACAACAACAATTGCAGGTACAGGTAATGCGATGATTTGACGTGAGCGCGATGCTTGTTTCTTTTGGAGTTTTTCTTCTTCGATCTAGGATGGGTTCCAGGACGGCAGCCTGGGATAGCAAGGATGGATGTCATTTTTATCGTTTGAGTTTGTTCGTAGTCAGACCCTGCTCTTATGTATGATGTTTGAATATGTTGTTGTATTGTTGTGACCTTGATGTAGCTTGGGGCGAGTGTAAGCCAATTCCATATACTCATCTCTTCTGTACATGTACTTGTAATGATATCCATTCTTGCAAAACAACGAGATGCGCTTCTATCCCTGTCGAGGCCCTCGAGCCAAAATAAGGATATGATCGCATCTTGGGCATTACAAGTTGGTATCAGAGCCTGTACCGACCTAGGAGCCCCCTTGATTGATCGAACTTGGCCGAGTTGAGTCTAGAAAGAAAAACTATTTTGAGTCTTGTTATATCGGAGAGTAGGATTCTTTTTACTCCTCTTCTATGCTCTGGTGAGGAATTACGACTTAGGAATTTTAACTCTTGCCCTCTTCTCACTCAAAAAAAATTTTAGGATCACGCGGGTATTTTGGAACCTCTATGATGTTGATGTGACTGGAATTCTGTTCTTGGTGCCTCCCGTACGTATGGATTGGACCCGGGGAGTTGAGCTCCAGGGGATTCTTGACACATCGCTATCTTTCAGTTTCCTTAGTACCTCAGGAAGCTAATGTTCGAAATTGCTTCAATACTATTCATGGTGCGAAGAGTGTGGCGACACCCAGTACTGGGGAGCGGGATCACATGTACTGCCATGCTTAGTATCGTTGTGATTACGAGGGTTTGAGGTAGATGAGTTTCCGAGGTTTCTCTGGTTGTGTGTTGACGGATGTGATACACGGTGGGTAGTATTATTGCTAGGATTTGAGTGTTTTATTCAGTAATTTATCCGTGTATCCGTTGGATCAGATTGCATAACTAGAAAGATTTCGGAAGTTCTTAGGTGGGAATTCAAGTAGTTACCTAGGATTATCCTTCCAACAAATGCAAATGGGGGTATGTATTTGTTTCCGGTGTTATTTGCAAGCCTCATCCTTTGTTTTGTTTGAGTTTGGTAATTCGAGTTGCTTCAATGTCAAGTGGTGATTTCATATCATTCCTAACCGGTGTGTTTCTCATCAGGATAATTCATTCCTCCCCAATATTTGCAAGATCTATCCTCATCTTTCCTTTTCCTGGAGTTCGTTTCATCCGTTCCAAGTTGTCTTCGTTTTCCCCACCCTCCCGCCCTTTTTCTTCAACGAGTAAATTATCATCGAAGTGCCTTTCTTTTCATTGATGCTTCCGGTATATGTTCTTCCATTTTATATCTGGTGATTCATTGTGAAGATGCTCAAGTGCTAAGTTCGTCGTCTTCATTCTCGTTTTCTTTCCAAGTGGATTCAATTCAAGCTTTCGGTGTTCATCATATCTTTCATTCGTTAAATGTTTTTCATATGGGAATTCTTAGCCAAGCCTCTTCCTATTCTATCCGGAGTGTTGAAGATATCTCGGAAAATTCGTGTTATCGTTCAAATCCTTTAAAGTTAGTTCGAGGTTCTCACCTCGTCAGGTTCTTAATTTGTACCGGCGCAATCCTTCTTCCTAAGCAATTGCTTCAACGGTGATCTCTTTGAGTAGGCTCATAACCCACAGGTGTTCCCCAGGATCTTACCTGGCTCTTCTTATCTTTTCCGGAGATGCCCGTAAATTCTTTTCAATATGACGTAAGAATGAATTTCATCAGTCATATTCCTTCCTGGATATCTTTTCAAAATCATTTTCATCGCTTCCTAAACCTTTCAGTATTCATTATTCCGGAGTGTCTCGGAAATTCTGGTCGTGTTCCGTATCATCATTTTCAGTTTGGAAGACCGCATGAGTGTTTCTCTTAAATCTTGTTCAGTTCTCGGAGATTCATGATTTAAGCTTGTTGCTATCCTATCTAATTGTTTTCGATCATGAGTAATTCTTTCCATATCTATCCGGAGCATTTCTGAGTTGTTCCATTTCTCGATCCTCCGAAGGCCATCATTTCAGAAGATTTCTTTGTTCTCAGCTTTCAGCTTTCATTTTCTAATTCTTCTCAATTGTTGTCCCTTTGCTCGTATCTCAATTATTTCGGTGCTTCGCTCAAGAGTTCTCTAGGCGGGTGGTGACCTCTTCGTTCTCATGCATCTCCATTCGTTTGAAGTATTCTCATTCATTTCAAATCCTTACCTGTGTTTCACTGAAGACTTCTTAAAGTTTGTGCTCTATCTCTCTCTTCAATCTTTTTCAAGAAGGATAAGTAGTATGCCAAATCCATTGCATGTCATCAATTTAACTTGATGAAGGATAAGCATAACATAATTCTTATTCTTGTTTCATCAAAGTGATTTCAATCCTTCTTCCGGAGTTGTTCATGATATCGAATTCTTGATCCTAAGTTCACCATCTTTTCTTTTCCGGAGTTCCAAGTTCTTCTCAAGTATCTCGTCGTCGAGCTTCATCTTAATCTTTGCAAGGCTTCAACTCTTGTTCTTTTCAACCTTCATTTGTTTTCTATTATCATTTTCCGTCCGGAGTTATTCATGGAGGCTCTACATGGTGGTTCATCAAAGATTTCTTTCATTCTCAAAGTGTTCTTCAAGGTTCTTGTTGGAGGAGCTCAAGTATTCTTTATCTTGAATTTCAAAGTGCATTCTTTCTCCTTGTCCATTGAGATGGTGTTATAGCATTCTTGATTCAAGAGGAGTCTGCAAGATAATTTATCAAGAGTGACATAATTAAACCCATCATTCTCTTCCTTGAAATTATCTTGGATTAGATTTCACCTAAAGCATTTCCTAAGCATTGTTGCTATCATGGTGCTTATCAATGATCCAAGTTCTCAAGAAATGCTCTCGATGAAAGGATTTTGCATCTTTGTTGATCTCAATCAATCAATTGTTTTCCATTTGTGGCCGGTTGTCACCTCTTTATGTTGGGATGTTTTCCTTAAGCCCACAATAAGTTTATACTTTTCGTTGTCGATTTTTCAACAACTCTGTTCAATCTCTTCTTGTAAAGATGCTTCTCAAATTCAATTGTGGTGGAAGTATCATTTTCTTCTCCGTTCTTTTCCTTCCTTCGATCTAGCTTTTATTCTTTTATTCCGAAGGCATTGTGATATTGCTCTATTCATCCCATCATCTCGGTTTGTCAAGATCATGTTCTTTTCCTTGCGTATCCTTTTAACCGGAGTGTTGTGCCCTCTTTTCAGGTTCTTTCTATTATCAAATTTGGCCCCTCTATCCTACCGAAGTGCTGCCAAAATTTCTTTTGAATTCTTGTTGTTTCTCATGTCATTCTTCATATCTTTGTAACCTTCAAGATTCTTTGTTTTCACTCGTTTGTCAAAGAAGCAACAAAGTTTTACCTCTTCTCTTTATCTTCCCCTTCTCATTCTAAGATCTCGGGGTGAGATCCCTTGTAAGTGGAGGAGAGTTGTAACAGCCCGAGACCGACGCTCTAGAAGATTCCCCTTTTATTCCGTTGTCATCGTGTGATTCGTTTGATTGTCGCATTCATCATCGCATCATTCACATCATCCGCATTGCATCGGCACTCCGTTGTCGTCATTTTTTCAAAACTTGCATCCGTTCGTAGTTGCCGGTTCTCCCCATTCTTGTCCTTGGCCGTTTTGAGACCAACCACACACGCACGCGCCCGCGGCACCGATAAAATATTGTTTTCAAAAGTGCTTATAAAATATTCTCGGATTGGGTCGAAAGTTGGCGTGCGGTCTTAATATAGCGTAGCAAGACCGTCTGTCAAATTTCGACGCAATCAGAGATCGTTTGATACCCCAACGGACGACCATAGCAGCGCCATCATCGGTTAAATATCACGCGTTTTCGGTATTTCAAAACGCGGTGCCAGGCCACAAATTCCCTCTCATCTTTGCCCAACCCCCTCTACACAGCCCACTATCCCACCTAGCCACCCCCTACGCTTCCGGACCGTCCGTTCGTGATCCAACGGTCCGAAAGCGGTGCAAAACTGCTAACCCTAGCCCCATTTGCTATAAAAGAAAGCCTCCCTGTCCATTTTTGGCCTTCCCCTAGTCTCCACCTACCTCCAGCCTCAGAATCCGTGCCAGCCAAGTCCACCGCCGCCACTTGGCGCTCAGCTAGCGGCTGAGCAGCCACCTGCGCCGCCGCAAGCAGCCAACCCGTTGCCGCCACATCACCGCCGCCGCCTACCAGCCTCCCTCCACCGCCTAGTTCCCGCCAGACACAGATCCGGCCCGCCCCGGGCCCGATCTGGGCCGAGCCGCCGCTGCTCGCAAACGCTAGCGCCCGCCCGGCTCCTTGCCTCGCCACCCGGAGCTCCCGATCTCCCCGCGCCTCCTCGCCGTGGACGCTGCCGCCGCCCGAACCCCACCTCTCCGGCTCCCCACCGCCGGACGTGGCCACTGGCAGGACCAACTGAAGCCGCGGCCCTGCCGCCTCCCAGACCCTGTCGTCACCGTGCCGCGCTTCCCCTGCATCCCGCTGCCTCCCCGAGCTGCCGTCCCATCGTCTGCGCCGCCCGGCCGCCGCCGCTCCCGGATCCGGCCCGGAATCGCCGCCCCAACCTCCACCGCGCGGGATCCGCCCGTATCCGCGCTCGCCTGCGCCTGCTGCCGTAGCCTTGCTCAGGGTCGAGTAGAGGAGCCGCTCGACCCGGCTGCTGCTCGTGCGCTCGTGCGTGGGCCACATCGCCCGCATGGGCTGACGCCTCGCCAAGCCCACTCGACCAGCCCACGGGCCCAATGTGAGATCCGCCTGCCTATCTGTCGGCCTTGAGCACCTTATAATATGTTGCGCTCGATCTGTTGCTTAGCCCATTAAACAGATTTGGCCCAATTCGTTTTTTCCCGTCTACGATTTTCTATTTAACCAGTGCATTTAGGAATTTCAGAAAAATGCCCTATTTCAAAATGTTATTAATTAATTAACCGTGCATCATATCTAAATACTTTATATATGTAAAACGTGTAGAATTTCGTGTAGATTCGCAATATCCTTCTTTCACAAATGATAAAAATGTTTAACATGTTGTTTTCTTTATTTTGCTTAAATGTCATGATTTTGTATTGCGCATAATTATTTAACCGTGCATCGTAATTAATCAAACAATATATGTAAAATGTGTAGATTAATTATATCGCATTTTCATGCATGATACAAATGTTTGATGTGATGTTTGCATTTAATTTGCATAAATGACTTGCTAAACGGTTTATGTCCTAATCTCGCATAAATGTTGTGTCATTTATTTTATAGTAAAAACCCAGATATTATATATGATTTTGGGGTAAAAAAATCCATAGAATTTATCTGTGCAATTAGTTTTGTCATTTGAGCAATTTCTGTGCATGTTATTTTTGCTATGATGTCCTTTTGTTTATTTCGTGTGAATTAATCCATGCATATTTTGGAATAGTTGCGAACATGTGATATGCCCTTGGACATGTGTGCTAAGCCCTGGTACTTTTGGTTGCTATAGAAACACATGTTTAGGTGTTATTTTTTTGTTGCCAACATGCTATAAAATACTGCTGTTTTGAGGGTTCAAAATATTTCTAAGTCTGAACACTGTTATTTTGTTGCCATGTTGTCATGTGATTTGCTATTGATCTAGGAGTCTTTTGTGGTTGCTCCCAGGGAGTCTTTTGTTAATCATGTTGTTGTCTACCAGGTTGTGTCTTTTGATGCCATGTATAGGATTTGCATCATAGTTATATTCATTCTCCAACATGTCAATCTGTTAAAACTGCTGCACATGTCTAGTCTAATTTTCACTAAGTCTGAGAATCTGTTTTCTTCATAATGCCATATTGTGTTGACGCTAGCCATGATTCTATGCATAATTAGACCTTGCCACCATGGTATGAATTGTAGTGCATCATGTCTCTACCATGCTGTAGATTTTCATGCCATAATGTGCCCTGTAGCATATAGTTTTATTGCTGCCACTATGCCTTCATGAAAATCTGCTATGCTAAAACCTGTTATTTTAACCAAGTCCTAATCTTCTATATTTTGTTGCCATGTTATGAGCTTCCTACCATGTGATCCATGACTCTTTTGAGTATGATATGTGAAGATGAAATGAAGTGTGTGTTATATGCTACTGCCCAATGCTTAGTTTGTGCATTTTAGAATCTTGTAGCTTGTTGTTTTCATGTGTGCAAGATGCTATGTTGCTGTTTTGGACAGATTTCAAATAGAACTTGTGTTGGTTGTTGTGGTTGAACCGTAGCTCCGTTTTAAACATGTTGCACATCAATCTTTCCTAGAATTGAATGTAGTATCATATTATCCTGTTGCATCCATGTTTTGAAGTGCTTGTGGTTGTCATTTTAATGCATTTTGCATTCATGACATGTTCATCTTGTGTGTGTCGTAACTTCTAGACCGTAGCTGCATTTCGTATGATCAATCTTGTGTGTAGAATCACATGGTGGCATTTATTTTGCTGTTTAATAAATATAAAACATGATTAATTCACATCTGGACCAAATTCATAATTTGCATATGAGGTCGCTTCGGAAATACTATAAGTTGTTTCCGACCTCATTAAGATGCCTAGATAGTGTAGTTTCATTATGCTTCACCTCTTGCCATGTTAACAACATTTAAAAGTGCCGTGTAAATAAACGAGAGTGAACTAAATGTTTCGAACGTGGAGTTTCATCAATATGCAACCCGTTTCATATTGAACTTCACTTAATGTGTAGTAATCGATTGTTGTGATTTGCCATGCCTTGCATATTTAAACTTGAAATGCATCATATTTGTTTGTGCATCAGGTCATGCATATGTTGTGGTGTTTATCGTGTGTTGATTGTCGTTTCCGGTTTGCTTCTTCTCGATAGAGTTCTGAAAGCGTTCGGAGAGTGAGGATTCGTTCGACTACGTTGGTTCGTCTTCTTCATGGACTCGATCTTCTTCCGAGCGGGATCTCAGGAAAAATGATCCTTTCGCTGGATACCATTACTATCATTGCCATGCTAGATGTCTCGTTTCTAGCGCTGTCTTGCTAACTACCACTGTTGTCTAGCCTCCCACATTGCCATGAAAAGCCTCTAACCCCTCCACATCCCAACAAACATTGTTTGGCTATGATACCGCTTGCTCAGCCCTTCTTATAACGTTGCTAGTTGCAGGTGCAAGTTCTTCCATGTGCAACATGGATATCCTTTTTGACATATCACAATAATACTGCTATTTAATTTAATGCACATATATACTTGGTAAAAGGTGGAAGGCTTGGCCTTTTGCTCGGTGTTTTGTTCCACCTTTGCCGCCATAGTTACTTGTGTACCGGTGTTATGTTCCATATTGAGCGCTCCTAACATGCTCGGGGTTGTTATGAGGACCCCCTTGATTTTCGTTTTAGGATAAAACTTGTCTAGCAAGGCCCAACATTGGTACTACATTTCCCTAATAAAAACTAAAATTGCATAGGGACGCGCCGGCAACCGCGGATAATTAATCAACCCCTGCGCCAGTGCTCCTCATGAGTGTTTGTCCAAACTTGAGTCGTGTGCGGGGCCAACCCGGGGCAAGTCGGGAGATGTCTATCAGGCCACCGTACGCTGCGCTCATCTGGTTGTGTCCTGAGAACGAGATACGCGGCTCCTATCGGGTTCATCGACACGCCGGGCGGCCTTGCTAGATTTGTTTTACCTTTCTCGAACGTCTCGTGCAAGGAATTCTGAGAATACTTTGGGCTATCTCGAGGTTGAGGTTTTCCAATGGAATTGCCTAGGAAATCACGGGATTTGTGGTCGAGGTTATTCCCGCGGTGTGTGGTTAGTTTGTGATGGATGAGTTGGAGCACCCCTGCAGGGTTAAATCTTTCGGAAAGCCGTGCCCGCAGTTATGTGGCAACTTGGAAACTTTGTTTAACACTCGGTCATACCAAACTTGAAGTAAACTCAAATAAAATACACCAACGGTGTGCGTAACCGTGACTGTATCTTGTCGTGATTTATGAACCGAGAGAGAACACGGTGGGCTTATGTTTGTTCGTAAGTAGGTATTCAGGATCTCTTAGAGATCATTACTAGTTCCCGTCCGTTTATGCAACGATCATCCCCCTTTATTCTTTTACTCGTAAGTTAGCCACTCAAATAAATGCTTAGTACTTGTTGCAGCCTCACCACTTAACCATACCTCACCCATTAAGCTTTAATAGTCTTGTTACCTTTGGAAATAAGATTGCTGAGTCCCCATGGCTCACAGATTACTACAACAATAGTTGCTTGTACATATAATGCGATGATATGACGTGAGCGCTGTCGGATTTCGGTCTCCGCAAAACCCGAAGAGGTTCGAACACAGGGGCGTGTGCGAAGATCCCCAACAGCTTCACCCTCTAGCTCTCAGCTCGACGGCCTAGCCAAACAAGCTTGCACACTCTCAGGAAGAAGATTAGCACATAAGGATTTACCCAGGTTCGGGCCGCTGCGAAGCGTAAAACCCTACTCCTGCCTTTTGGTGGATTGCCTCACGAGGAGGTTGGAGGATGAACTAGTACAGTGGCCAGTCGCCTTGCGAGGATGCTCGGGCGGTGTTTTTCGTCTCTCCCTCTACAGAGCAGCCTGGCCTCTATTTATAGTGGCCTGGGTCCTCTTCCCTTATCGCAATGGTGGGAAGGGATCCCACAACGGCCAAATTCGAAAGGGGACAGGAGGTACATCTTATCCTGACGAAAGGTGGTCTTCGCCTGCAAAGTAGATGGTGGTGACGCGGTGGTGGGGTCACTGGTGAGACCCATCCTGCCGCGCCCGCTGGCCTGGTCTCGTTGCATCAGAATGGAAACCTTTGGCGGGACGCCTTGGGAAGCTGCGCTCGCCCCTGCCTCCTTTGCACCAAAGAGGAAACCGTCTCCTCTGGCGCGCTGGTGCCCGCCTGGCCCGTCTACGTCATCCTTGACCTCCTGAGGCCGAGCATTGCATAGAGATCTCCGCCGCTCAGGAGGGGGCCTGGGGAGGTATCTCCCCTCCGAGGGCCTTGGTGCCATCTCCCTCGCGAGCGGGGGGCTCTCACGAGGGCCTTGTCTTGAGTCAGGCCGCGCCGGGCCGTACGGATCGTCGAAGCGTGCCACGCCCTGGGCCGCGGGCAGACAAGTCTGGGTACCCCCGTTCCCAGGACGCAGACAGTAGCCCCCGGGCGTGAGGCACGCTCGAATTGGCTTCGGGGCGAAGCTGAAGAAGATGGCCCGAAGTGTCACGGGCCCTCATTGCCAGCGGGCCAGACCTGGCACGCGGTGCGCGATTGGATGCGGGCGTCCCCGCTCCTGTGTCTCCTCGGCAACTGCCCGAACCGACAAAAGCCTAACGTCCTGTGTCAAGCAATTATTGCTTTCGTCCTCTGCGCTCCTGCTCCTTCTCCCAGATCCCCATCCTTTGCGTGAGCCTCTCCAGATCTCAGCGCCGCACCGTCTTCCGTCTTGCTTCCTTGGCCTCAAGGACGCCTCGATGGCTCCCGCCGGTAAGTCGAAAGCCGAGGCTCTGAGCTCGGCCTTCGCTTCCATCTGGAGCCCCAAACGGGCTCCAGATCTGGCCTCCCGATGAAGAACAAGAGGTGGCGGTGGCTCCGTATCGTCAAACGCGATGAAACTTTATCTCTGATTTTTTTCTCCGAAAATAGGAATTTATAGTGGCGGAATTAGGGTCAGTGGGGCCACGAGGTGGGCACAACCCACCAGGGCACGCCCAGGTCGCCTGGCGCGCCCTGGTGGGTGCTACTCACCCTAGCCCCCCTCTTCGGTAGATTTTGGCTCCAATAATTCTTATATATTTGGAAATAATTATCCAAAAAGTTTCGTTCCATTCCGAGAACTTTTATTTCTACACAAAAACAACACCATGGTAGTTCTGCTGAAAACATCGTTAGTCCGGGTTAGTTTCATTCAAATCATGCAAATTAGAGCCCAAAACAAGGGCAAAAGAGTGAGGAAAAGTAGATACGTTGGAGACGTATCATAGGCGCGCCCGAAGTGCTGGTCCCCGGCAGAGATCCATAGACTGTAGAAAGTTGGTAAGAGTGCTACGGAAGGCACCACTCCCAGGAAGTCTTCGCAGAGGTTCGCGAAGAGGGAGAGGATGAGTATGGAATTGGGATGGAGTTGGAGCAAGCGGATGTCGTAATGCTCCAGAAAGACAAGGAGGAAGTCCGAGAAGGGCGGCGCCAGGCCGGTGAGGAGGGAGTGGAGGAATACAGGAGTCGCCGCGGCCTTGAGGTCGCTATGCGCACGCGGGCCCGGCCAGATCTCGGTGCGGCCCCCCACGTTGTGCTCTGTGGCCACCAGGAGGCAAGACTTCGCTAGCCCCTTCTCGCTGGTGATACCGGATGGCGTCAGCGCCAGACCAAGCTCTTCCCATGGGACCTCCTTACCGGAGGAAGGCCCGACCTTCGTGGTTTTCTTGCCAGGGGGCATGGCGGAAGGTGAGATGGGGAGCCTAAGCGAACAAGTTGTGGAGCCGCTCTCGCGCGAGTGGAAGGCGAGATGGGGATGAAGGAGCAATGATGTGGCTGCGTCCCGCGAGGGACATGCTTTGTCGTCAGAGCGATGGTCTCGAGGCATCACGAGGTAGCAGGCGTTCACGCCACGGGTCCGGGGGCTACTGTCGGCCCAATGGGACCAGGGGTACCATGGACCGTCTGCCGGCCGAGTCGGGAGGCGAAGTTGGGCCGGCCCAAGAAGGTTGTACCCCCTCTTTCCTCTCCCAAGATATTTGCCTCGCGAGGGGAAAGGCCCCTTGCGCGAGTCAAATACCTGCCGAGGCAATGATAACCCACAAGTGTAGGGGATCGTTTGTAGCCTTTTTCGATAAGTAATAGTGTTGAACCCAACGAGGAGCTAAAGGTAGAACAAATATTCCCTCAAGTTCTATCGACCACCGATACAACTCTACGCACGCTAATGCTTGCTTTACCTAGAACAAGTATGAAACTACTTTCTAGGTGATAGGATAGTTTGCACGAATAAAACTAGAAGTACTTAGCGGGAATAAAACTACGAGTAAAAAGAAAGATAATGAAAGTTAGTTGTTTAGTAGAGAGCTTTTGTCAAACAATAAGGTTATTTGTCCCTAGGCAATTGATAACTAGACCGGTAATCATTCTTGCAATTTTACATGAGGGAGAGGCATGTGCTAACATAGTTTCTCTACTTGGATCATATGCACTTATGATTGGAACTCTAGCAAGCATCCGCAACTACTAAAGATCATTAACGTAAAACCCAACCATTGCATTAAGTATCAAGTCCTCTTTACTCCCATATGCAACAACCCACCTACTCGGGTCTGTGTATTCTGTCACTCACGCCACCCACCGTAGGCAAATCATGAACACATTGCAACACCCTACAGCAAGGATCCCTCACGTTGCGCGAGACGGAGGGCACCGTAGGACAGCACCATAATAAAATATACAATCATACCAACCACGATCATCAATTAGCCCATAGGACAAAGCGGATCTACTCAAACATCGTAGGATAGCCATATATCAATGGCAAATAGTATATGGATTTGAGCACCATGTTTAAGTAGAGATTACAACGGGGAGAAGTGGAGTTACACCGCTGCATAGAGGGGGAGAGAGTTGGTGTTGACGGCGGCGAAGTTGTTGGTGTAGATCGAAGTCGCGATCCTTGCCCCCGCGGCGTTCCGACGCCACCGGGAGTGAGGGGGAGAGAGCCCCCCTCCTTCTTCTTCTTCTTCTTCTTCCTTGGACTCCCCCCTATATGGGAGGAGATTTCCCCCTCTGGTCCATGGCCACCATGGTGGCGGAGGGGCAGGAGCCCCTCCTAGATTGGATCTCCCTCTCAGTTCTCTTCTGTTTCACGTTCCTGTTTTCTGTCCAAAAACCGTTTCTTACATTCCCGGAGATCCGTAACTCCGATCGGGCCGAAATTTTGAGGGGATTTTTATCCAAAAATTAGCTTCCTTGCGGGAAAAGGAGAGCTCCAACCGACATACGAGGTGAGGACAACCCACCAGGGCACGCTTGGGCCCCCTGGTCGTGCCCTAGTGTCTCGTGGGGGCTGTGAGCCTCCGGTTGCGTTGATTCCACTTCTCACAATTCACAAATATTCCAAAAAAAATCTATGTAATTTTTTATCGCGTTTGGACTTTGTTTGTTATGGATATTCTACGAAACAAAAAACATGCAACAAACAGGAACTGGCACTGGGCACTTGATCAATAGGTTAGTCCATTAAATCATATAAATTGTTGCCAAAAGTATGTGAGAGTTGTATAATATTGGCATGAAACAATCAAAAATTATAGATGCGATGGAGACGTATCAGCATCCCCAAGCTTAATTCCTACTCGTCCTCGAGTAGGTAAATGATAAAAAAGATAATTTTTGATGTGGAATGCTTCCTAGCATAATCTTGATCATATATCTAATCATGGAATGAGTATTAAGACACAAGTCATTCAAAGCAATAGTCTAGTTTTGACATAAAGACATTAATACTCAGGCATCCCAACAAACAATCATGTCTTTCAAAATATCAAGGCTAAAGAACGCTATCCCTACAAAATCATATAGCCTTGTCATGCACTGTCTTCTTAACACAAATTATAAATCATGTACTACCCCGGTGTTAGCCAAGCAAGTGGTTCATACTTTTTAATGTGCTTCAACATTTTGAACTCTCACGCGATACATGAGCGCAAGCCATGGATATAGCACTATGGGTGGAATAGAATATGGTGGTAGGTTTCACAGGGGTAAAAGTAGAGAAGAAAGTCTCGCATCAACTCAGCGTATCAACAGGCTATGGAGATGCCCATCAATAGATATCAATGCGAGGAGTGGAGATTGCCATGCAACGGATGCACTAAGAGCTATAAGTGTATGAAAGCTCAATATGAAAACTAAGTGGGTGTGCATCTAACTCTATAATGAAAAATTCCCACTAGTATATGAAAGTGACAACACAAGAAACTCTCTATATGAAAAACATGGTGCTACTTTGAAGCACAAGTGTGGAATTAGCATGCCCCTATTCCTTCTTCTTTCATTTTTTTTCTTTCTTGTCTTTTTTTCCTTTTTTTTGTTTTTTATTTTTTTCTATATTTTTTTCTTTTTCTTTTTTTCTTTCTTTGTCCGGAGCCTCATCCCGACTTGTGGGGGAATCATAGTTTCCATCATCCTTTCATCACTGGGGCTTGCTCTAATAATGAATAATGATGATCATCACACTTCTATTTACTTACAACTCAATACTACAATGATAGTAGAACAAAGTATGACCCTATATGAATGCAACGATCTAGCGTAGCAAAGATATCAAAAAACGTACAAGCCATGAAAACATCATGCTAGCTACCTTATGATCATGTAATGCAATATGACAATGAATGCTCAAGTCATCAAAACGGAGGCGGTGGAAGTTGCATGGCAATATATCTCGGAATGGCTATGGAAATGCCATAATAGGTAGGTATGGTGGCTGTTTTGAGGAAGATATAATAAGGCTTATGTGTGATAGAGCGTATCATATCACGGGGTTTGGATGCACCGGCGAAGTTTGCACCGACTCTCGAGGTGAGAAAGGGCTATGCACGGTACCGTGGAGGCTAGCAAATTGCGGAAAGGTAAGAGTGCGTATAATCGACGGACTCACATTAGTCATAAAGAACTCACATACTTATTGCAAAAGTTTTATTAGCTCTCTCAAAGCATAGTATTACTACGCATGCTCCTAGGGGGGAGGTTGGTAGGAGTTAACCATCGCGCGCCCACGACCTTCACACAAAGAGAGACAATCAAGGATAAATTGTGCTCCAACTTCCTAGCATAACGGGAGACTATACATGCATGCTTCAGGAATCACAAACCTTAACACCAATATCTTACTAAACACGATCATCCACTAGTACCTCCCACATATTATTATCTCTATATCGCAAAACTATTGCAAGGAATCAAACATGTAATATTCTGTGATCCCTAAGTTTTATGTAGGATTTTATGACTAACCATGCAAATGACCAATTCCCGTTGACTCTCTAAATAGATATAAGTGAAGCAAGAGAGTTTAATTCTTTCTACAAAATACCACTCTCTAATAAATATAAGTGAAGCAAAAGAGCATTCTACGAATAACGGTTTTCTATGTGAAGAGAAACAGTCAATCCAAACTTCAAATGATATAAGTGAAGCACATGAAGCATTCTATAAAGCCATACTCAAAAGATATAAGTGAAGTGCAATGAGCATTCTATAAATCTACCATGGACTATCTCATACCAGCATGGTGCATAAAAGAAAAGTGAAAACTAAACGCAAAAGACGCTCCAAGATTTGCTCATATCACATGAATGAAACGAATCCGAAAACATACCGATACTTGTTGAAGAAAGATGGGATGCCTTCCGGGGCATCCCCAAGCTTAGATGCTTGAGTCTCCTTGGCTATTTACTTGGGGTGCCTTGGTCATCCCCAAGCTTGAACTCTTGCCTATCCTTCTTCTCCTCATATCGAGACCTCCTCGATCTTCGAACACTTCATCCACACAAAACTTAACAGAAGACTGGTACGATCCGTTAGTATAATAAAGCAAAATGCTACTCTAAGTACTTTTGCAAACCAATCCATATTTTATATTTGCATTATACCTGCTGTATTATAAATTTTCTATGGCTTACACCACCGATAAAATTGATAGTTTCATCAAAACAAGCAAAACAATGCATCAAAAACAGAATCTGTCTTAAACAGGTTAGTCTGTAGTAATCTGAACTTTTACCATACATGTGTAACTCCAAAAATTCTGAAATATTAGGACAAATAAATTTTTTGTATCGCAATACTGTGTAAAAAATTCAGAAACTTTTGATGATCCAGTAAAAAATGAAAATTCACGCACTACAGCCAAAGTTTCTGTTTTTACACCGCACATATCAACAAGGAATCTAATCATCCCAAAGGCAAATCTAGGCACATTATATTTATAATACAATGGATTTGTACAAGGGGATAATTAGTTTTGTTGGAAAAGTTTTCGTGATTCAAGATTCACAAAGTTTCCATGGGCATGAACAAAAGTTCAAGGACGTCCCCCACTTCAACGATTCTCATCATCTCTCTCACTTTCACCTTTCCTTTTGTGAAGTTTTAGGTTCCCTTCTATATTTTTTTGTTTTTAAACTTTATAAAAGCACACAACAGAATAAAATGACTCTCTAAAACTTCCGGGTTGTCTCCCTGGCAGCGCATTCTTTAAAGCCATTAAGCTAGGCATATAGTGCTCAAGTAATGGATCCACCCGGATCCCAAGGTATATCAAAGCCAATTTTAATTAGCAATGATTTGTAATTTAGTAGTGAGCACGAAGTGATATGTATCATGTGACAACGAAGTCTAACTCTCTTCCTATGCATCGGCATGTCATACAAGAACAATTCATGCACATTAAGTAAAGCCCAATGCATAGTATAAACGGTTTCTTGCAATTTTATAGTATTGGAAACATGGAGAGGTGGAGATGTGGTTCCTCTCGCATAATAATTGCTAGTAGGAGCAGCAAGCACAACATATTATATTCATCAAAATCATCATGTGTAGTAGCTAAACGCAACCCATCTATATAATCCTTAATAAGAGCAAACTTCTCCGATATAGTGTAGTTGGGAGATTTCAAAAAGATAATAGGACTATCATGTGTGGGTGCAATAGCAACAATTTCATGCTTAACATAAGGAACTATAGCCAGTTCATCTTCACAAGCATAATTTATATTGGCATCATGGCCACAAGCATAGCAAGCATCAAGTTCATCAAAAAGGGATATTTCAAATGAATCCAAGGGATCATAGCAATCATCATAGCATTCATCATGGCATTCATCCTTCGGTATGTGCGAGGGAAATTAAAAAATGTATGAGTTGAAGAGTTACTCTCATTAGAAGGTGGGCACGGGTAGCTAATCCGCTCTTCCTCCGTTTGTTCTTCGCTCTCCTCCTCATCTTTTTCATCTAATGAGCTCACAGTTTCAGCAATTTCTTCTTCCATAGATTCCTGCAAAATATTAGTCTCTTCCAAGGCAGCGGTCATTCTTTCAATAAATTCAATAATATCAGCATTGCAATCATAATTCTCATAGCAATATTTAAGTATGGATAAAATTTCAGATTCGTAAGGAACATCATCATCATACTTTTCAAGCAAAGAAGCAATTTCATAAGCACCTTTATAAACAACAAATTCTTCTATTCGTTCCACATCATAGTAATCATAAATACCTTTAGCATAAGAAGCTAAGGTTTCATTATCATTAAATTTGCATTGAAAGGGAAGGTGTCAAGCTTCTATATTAGAGCAACAAGTAAAGTCACATCTCGAGCATGCATCCCAAGCAAACCATTCCAGTATTCTATTTTGATCCCACAAGTGTTTCCCTTTTTGAGATAAGCGATAATCCCTAAAGTACTCACGTTGATACAATGTGTATCCCATTATAAAGTTCCTTGAGGATTTCTCGGGATTATCGAAGGAGTAATTAACGTGTTTCACATAACTAGCATTGAGGGTTTTAGGAGGTTCCCCATCTCCATGAGTAGCAAGTACCACTAATTTTTTTGGTGTTTTGTGTTCCATATCCATAACTAAAGATATAAAACAACTAATAACAGAAAATAAAAATTACTTAGTGATAAAGCAACCAAGCACACACGAGATTATTCACCCCACGCTATTGCTCCCCGGCAGCGGCGCCAGAAAATGATCTTGATAACCCACAAGTGTAGGGGATCATTTGTAGCCTTTTTTGATAAGTTAGAGTGTCAAACCCAACGTGGAGCTAAAGGTAGAAAAACTATTCCCTCAAGTTCTATCGACCACCGATACAACTCTACGCAAGCTAATGCTTGCTTTCCTAGAACAAGTTTGAAACTACTTTGTAGGTGATAGGATAGTTTGCACGAATAAAACTAAAGGTACTTAGCGGGAATAAAACTACGAGTAAAAAGCAAGATAATGAAAGTTAGTTGTTTAGTAGAGAGCTTTTGTCAAACAAGAAGGTTATTTGTCCCTAGGCAATTGATAACTAGACCGGTAATCATTCTTGCAATTTTACATGAGGGAGAGGCATGAGCTAACATACTTTCTCTACTTGGATCATATGCACTTATGATTGGAACTCTAGCAAGCATCCGCAACTACTAAAGATCATTAAGGTAAAACCCAACCATAGCATTAAGTATCAAGTCCTCTTTACTCCCATATGCAACAAACCACCTACTCGGGTCTACGTATTCTATCACTCACGCCACCCACCATAAGAAAATCATGAACACATTGCAACACCCAACAGCGAGGATTCCTCACGTTTGCACGAGACGGAGGGCACCGTAGGATAGCACCATAATAAAATATACAATCATACCAACCACGATGATCAATTAGCCCATAGGACAAAGCGGATCTACTCAAACATCATAGGATAGCCATATATCATTGGGAAATAGTATATGGAGTTGAGCACCATGTTTAAGTAGAGATTACAGCGGGGAGAAGGGGAGTTACCCCGCTGAATAGAGGAGGAGAGAGTTGGTGTTGACGGCGGCAAAGTTGTTGGTGTAGATCGCCGTCACGATCCTTGCCCCGGCGGCGTTCCGACGTCACCGGGAGAGAGGGGGAGAGAGCCCCTCTCCTTCTTCTTCTTCGATGGCCTCCCCCCTAGATGGGAGGAGAGTTCACCCTCTTGTCCATGGCCGCCATGGCGGCGGAGGGGCAGGAGCCCCTCCTAGATTGGATCTCCCTCTCTGTTCTCTTCTGTTTCACGTTCCTGTTTTCTGGCCGAAAACCGTTTCTTATATTCCTGGAGATCCATAACTCCGATCGGGCTGAAATTTTGAGGGGATTTTTATCCAAAAATTATCTTCCTTGCGGCCAAAGGAGAGCTCCAACCGACATACGAGGTGACCACAACCCACCAGGGAGCGCCTGGGCCCCCTTGCCGCGCCCTGGTTTCTTGTGGGGGTTGTGGGCCTCCGGTTGCGTTGATTCCACTTCTCAAAATTCACAAATATTCCAAAAAAAATCTCCGTAATTTTTTATCGCGTTTGGACTTTGTTTGATATGGATATTCTGCGAAACAAAAAACATGCAACAAACAGGAACTGGCACTGGGCACTGGATCAATAGGTTAGTCCAATAAATCATACAAATTGTTGCCAAAAGTATGTGAAAGTTGTACAATATTGGCATGGAACAATCAAAAATTATAGATACGACGGAGACGTATCAGCATCCCCAAGCTTAATTCCTGCTCGTCCTCGAGTAGGTAAATGATAAAAAAGATAATTTTTGATGTGGAATGCTACCTAGCATAATCTTGATCATATATATAACCATGGCATGAATATTAAGACACAAGTGATTCAAAGTAATAGTCTAGTTTTGACATAAGGACATTAATACTCAGGCATAACAACAAACAATCATGTCTTTCAAAATATCAAGGCTAAAGAACGCTATCCCTACAAAATCATATAGCCTTGTCATGCACTGTCTTCTTAACACGAAGTATAAATCATGTACTACCCCGGTGTCAGCCAAGCAATTGGTTCATACTTTTTAACACCCTTCAGCATTTTCTACTCTCACGCAATACATGAGCGCAAGCCATGGATGTAGCACTATGGGTGGAATAGAATATGGTGGTAGGTTTCAAAGGGGCAAAAGTAGAGAAGAAAGTCTCGCATCAACTCAGCGTATCAACGGGCTAGGGAGATGCCCATCAATAGATATCAATGCGAGGAGTAGGGATTGCCATGCAACAGATGCACTAAGAGCTATAAGTGTATGAAAGCTCAATATGAAAACTAAGTGGGCGTGCATCTAACTCTATAATGAAAAATTCCAACTAGTATATGAAAGTGACAACACAGGAGACTCTCTATATGAAAAACATGGTGCTACTTTGAAGCACAAGTGTGGAATTAGCATGCCCCTATTCCTTCTTCTTTCATTTTTTTCTTTTTTTTCTTTTTTTCTTTTTTTGTATATTTTTTTCTTTTTCTTTTTTTTCTTTCTTTGTGCGGAGCCTCATCCCGACTTCTGGGGGAATCATAGTTTCCATCATCCTTTCATCACTGGGGCATGCTCTAATAATGAATAATGATGATCATCACACTTCTATTTACTTACAACTCAAGAATACAACGATAGTAGAACAAAGTATGACCCTATATGAATGAAATGATCTAGCGTAGCAAAGATATGAAAAAACGGACAAGCCATGAAAACATCATGCTAGCTATCTTACGATCATGTAATGCAATATGACAATGAATGCTCAAGTCATCAAAACGGAGGCGGTGGAAGTTGCATGGCAATATATCTCGGAATGGCTATGGAAATGCCATAATAGGTAGGTATGGTGGCTGTTTTGAGGAAGATATAATAAGGCTTATGTGTGATAGAGCATATCATATCACGGGGTTTGGATGCACCAGCAAAGTTTGCACCGACTCTCGAGGTGAGAAAGGGCAATGCACGGTACCGTAGAGGCTAGCAAATTGCGGAAAGGTAAGAGTGCGTATAATCCATGGACTCGCATTAGTCATAAAGAACTAACATATTTATTGCAAAAGTTTTATTAGCTCTCTTGAAGCAAAGTATTACTACGCATGCTCCTAGGGGGGAGGTTGGTAGGAGTTAACCATCGCGCGCCCCCGACCTTCACACAAAGATAGACAATCAAGGATAAATTGTGCTCCAACTTCCTAGCATAACGGGAGACTATACGTGCATGCTTCGGGAATCACAAACCTTAACACCAATATGGTACTAAACATGATCATCCACTAGTACCTCCCACATATTATTATCTCTATATCGCAAAACTATTGCATGGAATCAAACATGTCATATTCAGTGATCCCTAAGTTTTATGTAGGATTTTATGACTAACCATGCAAATGACCAATTCCTGTTGACTCTATAAATAGATATAAGTGAAGGAAGAGAGTTTAATTCTTTCTATAGAATACCACACTCTAATAAATATAAGTGAAGCAAAAGAGCATTCTACGAATAACGGTTTTCTATGTGAAGAGAAACAGGCAATCCAAACTTCAAATGATATAAGTGAAGCACATGAAGCATTCTATAAAGCCATACTCGAAAGATATAAGTGAAGTGCAATGAGCATTCTATAAATCAACCATGGACTATCTCATACCAGCATGGTGCATAAAAGAAAAGTGAAAACTAAACGCAAAAGATGCTCCAAGATTTGAACATATCACATGAATGAAGCGAATCCGAAAACATACTGATACTTGTTGAAGAAAGATGGGATGCCTTCCGGGGCATCCCCAAGCTTAGATGCTTGAGTCTCCTTGGATATTTACTTGGGGTGCCTTGGGCATCCTCAAGCTTGAACTCTTGCCTATCCTTCTTCTCTTCATATCGAGACCTCCTCGATATTCGAACACTTCATCCACACAAAACTTGACAGAAGACTGGTAAGATCCGTTAGTGTAATAAAGCAAAATACTACTCTAAGTACTGTTGGAAACCAATTAATATTTTATATTTTCATTATGCCTGGTGTATTATAACTTTTCTATGGCTTACACCACTGATAAAATCGATAGTTTCATCAAAACAAGCAAAACAATGCATCAAAAACAGAATCTGTCTTAAATAGGACAGTCTGTAGTAATCTGAACTTTGACCATACTTCTGTAACTCCCAAAATTCTTAAACATTAGGACAAATTAAAAAATTTGTATAGAAATACTGTGTAAAAAATTCAGAAACTTTTGACGTTCCAGTAAAAAACGAAAATTCATGCACTACAGCCAAAGTTTCTGTTTCTACACCGCACATACCAACAAGCAATCTAATCATCCCAAAGGAAAATCTTGGCACAATATTTTTAAAATACAATGGATTTGAACAACTGGATAATTATTTTTTTTGGAAAAGTTTCCGTGATTCAAGATTCACAAAGTTTCCATGGGCATGAACAAAAGTTCAAGGACGTCCCCCACTTCAACGATGCTCATCATCTCTCTCACTTTCATCTTTCCTTTTGTGAAGTTTTAGGTTCCCCTCTATATTTTTTGTTTTTAAACTTTATAAAATCACACAACCGAATAAAATGACTCTCTAAAACTTCTGGGTTGTCTCCCTGGCAGTGCTTTCTTTAAAGCCATTAAGCTAGGCATAAAGTGCTCAAGTAATGGATCCACCCGGATCCCAAGGTATATCAAAGCCAATTTTAATTAGCAATGATTTGTAATTTAGTAGTGAGCACAAAGTGATATGTATCATGTGACAACGACGTCTAACTCTCTTCCTATGCATCGGCATGTCATACAAGAACAATTCATGCACATTAAGTAAAGCCCAATGCATAGTATAAACGGTTTCTTGCTATTTTATAGTATTGGAAACATGGAGAGGTGGAGATGTGGTTCCTCTCGCATAATAATTGCTAGTAGGAGCAGCAAGCACAACATATTATATTCATCAAAATCATCATGTGTAGTAGCTAAACGCAACCCATCTATATAATCCTTAATAAGAGCAAACTTCTCCGATATAGTGTAGTTGGGAGAATTCAAAAAGATAATAGGACTATCATGTGTGGGTGCAATAGCAACAATTTCATGCTTAACATAAGGAACTATTGCAACTTCATCTTCACAAACATAATTTATATTGGCATCATGGCCACAAGCATAGCAAGCATCAAGTTCATCAAAAAGGGATATTTCAAATGAATCCAAGCGATCATAGCAATCATCATAGCATTCATCATGGCATTCATCCTTCGGTATGTGCGAAGGGAAATGAAACAATGTATGAGTTGAAGAGTTACTTTCATTAGAAGGTGGGCACGGGTAGCTAATCCGCTCTTCCTCCGTTTGTTCTTCGCTCTCCTCCTCATCTTTTTCATCTAATGAGCTCATAGTTTCAGCAATTTCTTCTTCCATAGATTGCTGCAAAATATTAGTGTCTTCCAAGGAAGCGGTCATTCTTTCAATAAATTCAATAATATCAGCATTGCAATCATAATTCTCATAGCAATATTTAAGTATGGATAAAATTTCAGATTCGTAAGGAACATCATCATCATACTTTTCAAGCAAAGAAGCAATTTCATAAGCACCTTTAAAAACTACAAATTCTTCTATTCGTTCCACATCATGGTAATCATAAATACCTTTAGAATAAGAAGCTAAGGTTTCATTATCATTAAATTTGCATTGAAAGGGAAGGTGTCGAGCGTCAATATTAGAGTAACAAGTAAAGTCACATCTCGAGCATGCATCCCAAGCAAACCATTCTAGTATTCTAATTTCATCCCATATGTGTGTCCCTTTTTGAGATAAGTGATAATCCCTAAAGTACTCACGTTGAACCAATGTGTATCCCATTATAAAGTTCCTAGAGGATTTCTTGGGATTATCGAAGGAGTAATTAACGTGTTTCACATAACTAGCATTGAGGGTTTTAGGAGGTTCCCCATCTCCATGAGTAGCAAGTACCACTAATTTTTTTGGTGTTTGGTGTTCCATATCCATAACTAAAGATATAAAACAACTAATAACAGAAAATAAAAATTACTTAGTGATAAAGCAAACGAGCACACACGAGAATATTCACCCCAGGCTATTGCTCCCGGGCAACGGCGCCAGAAAAAGTTCTTGATAACCCACAAGTGTAGGGGATCGTTTGTAGCCTTTTTCGATAAGTAAGAGTGTCGAACCCAATGAGGAGCTAAAGGTAGAACAAATATTCCCTCAAGTTCTATCGACCACCGATACAACTCTACGCACGCTAATGCTTGCTTTACCTAGAACAAGTATGAAACTACTTTGTAGGTGATAGGATAGTTTGCACGAATAAAACTAGAAGTACTTAGCGGGAATAAAACTACAAGTAAAAAGCAAGATAATGAAAGTTAGTTGTTTAGTAGAGAGCTTTTGTCAAACAAGAAGGTTATTTCTCCCTAGACAATTGATAACTAGACCGGTAATCATTCTTGCAATTTTACATGAGGGAGAGGCATGAGCTAACATACTTTCTCTACTTGGATCATATGCACTTATGATTGGAACTCTAGCAAGCATCCTTAACTCCTAAAGATCATTAAGGTAAAACCCAACCATAGCATTAAGTATCAAGTCCTCTTTACTCCCATATGCAACAACCCACCTACTCGGGTCTGTGTATTCTGTCACTCACGCCACCCACCATAGGCAAATCATTAACACATTGCATTACCCTACAACGAGGATCCCTCACGTTTGCATGAGATGGAGGGCACCGTAGGACAGTACCATAATAAAATATACAATCATACCAACCACGATCATCAATTAGCCCATAGGACAAAGCGGATCTACTCAAACATCATAGGATAGCCATATATCATTGGGAAATAGTATATGGAGTTGAGCACCATGTTTAAGTAGAGATTACAGCGGGGAGAAGGGGAGTTACACCGCTGCATAGAGGGGGAGAGAGTTGGTGTTGACGGCGGCAAAGTTGTTGGTGTAGATCGCCGTCACGATCCTTGCCCCGGCGGCGTTCCGATGCCACCGGGAGAGAGGGGGAGAGAGCCCCCATCCTTCTTATTCTTCCTTGGCCTCCCCCTTAGATGGGAGGAGACTTCCCCCTCTGGTCCATGGCCGCCATGGCGGCGGAGGGGCAGGAGCCCCTCCTAGATTGTATCTCCCTCTCTGTTCTCTTCTGTTTCACGTTCCTGTTTTCTGGCCAAAAACCATTTCTTATATTCCCGGAGATCTGTAACTCCGATCGGGCTGAAATTTTGAGGGGATTTTTATCCAAAAATTAGCTTCCTTGCGACCAAAGGAGACCTCCAACCGCCATACGAGGTGAGCACAACCCACCAGGGCAAGCCTGGGCCCCCTGGCCGCGCCCTGGTGTCTTCTGGGGGCTGTGGGCCTCCGGTTGCGTTGATTCTACTTATCAAAATTCACAAATATTCCAAAAAAAATCTCCATAATTTTTTATCGCGTTTGGACTTCGTTTGATATGGATATTCTGCGAAACAAAAAACATGCAACAAACAGGAACTGGCACTGGGCACTGGATCAATAGGTTAGTCCAATAAATCATATAAATTGTTGCCAAAAGTATGTGAAAGTTGTATAATATTGGCATGAAACAGTCAAAAATTATAGATACGATGGAGACGTATTAGGCAACTTGGCGGGCGCAAGTGCCATGTGAGGCCTCCCTCACGGGGTAGAATCGTGAGGCAGTTCGTACGGGGCCAGCCACAGGGCGTGGCCCACTCCCCAAATGAGATTCCCTTGATGTCATGGCAAGAACAGAGCGGGAAGGCAGGAGAGTTTCTACTCTGGTGATAAGGGAGGCAGTGGGGCCCGTCTCCCCCAAAGCAAGTCCCAAAGTGTTTCCCCTTTGGTGCAAGAAGATCATAACGGATCGACGCTGCAGGACGGAGGTCATCACCGAGCCTACCATAGCGTCATGACGACTACTTTAGCTGGCGGAGACCGCTTTTTGTCTGGATATGACTGGGTTCCTGTGCCCCTATGAATTGCTGCCCTGTCGCTTGTTGGAGATATGCCCTAGAGGCAATCATGTATGATGATATTTCCTATGTGTTTATGAATAAAGATAGTCCTTGGACATTATCAATGATGTTTATTAACAGGTACGTGACTTGTTTGTAAGACTATGCATTGTATGATAACTGTCCTAAATGGTCCCTATTCGAAAGGGCTGTGTGGACGCTCAACCAGTTAGACTAGCATATGCCACGGTGGATGGTCCGGTCTCACTTACCATGTAGCATTGGATGCTAGCCGGATAATATGGACTCAGAAAGATCTGGTCAGATTCGATGTAGTCGGATCCGAGTTGAGATGAGGTCTGAGTTGGACAGACCCAACTATCAGACGCAGCAATATGTCATCTATGAGTCTCTAGTACAACATAAGTTCTATGTCTTAAGACCTGAGCTGGCACATGTACTCGGGATGGTGATAGACCTGCTTTGGGCTGACCAAATGCTACTCCGTAACTAGCTAGTTATAAAGGTAGGTTTCAGGCTTGTCCAGACCCATGCTGCGAAACATGGTCGAGCAAGATGGGATTTGCCCCTCCGATCAGGAGAGATATACTCTGGCCCCTCGTGTGATCCGACCAAGATAAGCATGGCCATGCGACAAGAATTATGAGATAATCTGATTTGTGGTCGGCATCACTAGAACGAGAAAGAGGTCGGGCTAACATAAGGATGACAGACTCGCCTTGAGCCCGACAACATATATCGTGTGGCAAAGGGAACAGAAGTATGAAGTACAAGTTCGCCTAACCAGCTTCATCGGACACTTGGAGTCGGCACGCTTTGCTAGAGGCCGCTACCGACTAGTCGAGCCGGATGTGATCTGACTCGCGACCAAGTGAACGAGAACCTAAGGGGTCGCGCGCTTAAGGGAAGGAACACGTGGGCTTTAGGATCCATGCGAGGCCCAAAAGTTGAGCCCGCGACGGATGCCTATATATAGTGGAGGTGCGGTACACCCATCTGGTTGATCGCTTTGGCGCCGTTATTAGGGCTTTGCATGTGTTGCAACTAGCCGCCTCCACTCACCGCCGAACTATGTTATCGGACCTAGCAGTCCACCGCACGGTGTTCCTCCTGCATGCGTGGATAACATTAGAGGCGGTGCACTTGCGCCGCTCCAGCAAACCTGTACGTGGGATCCGGCGACCGGCAGTTCGAGGAAGATCAGACCGTCTGTTCGAGGGAGGTCGGACGAGGAGGAGACGAACCTCGCGGACGCGCTGCCCCAACTCAACTTCCGCTGCACGGCACTGTGCGTCTAGTGGTAACAATCTGTGATCCATCTCCGTAGCATGTTCTTGGTTGTTCTGCGCGTAGGAAAATTTTAATTTGCATGCGATGCACCTACGGTAGAACCCAATAGTGGTATCAAAGCCTCTGTTATAGGATTTGAATTCAGATCGGATGCATATATGATATAGTCGGCAGATGAGATTTGTCGTCGTTTATGAGATAGGCTATGTGCACGGTTGATGAGATTAACTGCACATGGGGATCGATATGGCAATGTTTTCTATCAATCGGAATTGATGAGGTCGTGACAACAACCTACCCCTACTGGTCGGGACCGCCGTGTGCGTAGCGCCTTGTATTTCGTACACGGTCACACAAACCGGTAGAATACGATTCTAGGCATAACTTTGTTTTGTAGATTTGATGTGAATAGTATGGCTCATATGCATGTGATGCATGTGTGTAATTTAACATGACCTGCGTGTCATGATTGTTAGCCAGCAGGAGCCAAAGTGTTGTCATTATATTGTATAATGACCTGCGTGTCCACTTGTGATTCTCTGTAAATTCATTACTAGTTGTAGTAGTTGGAGAACATAGATCAAGTTCGAGGCTTTGCCATCCCGGTGTGACGAACAAGATGGAGTTCTGCCTTGGTCATCGGAGTTGGAGCCGGCCTAGAAGGATGTCCAGGAAGGAGCCATACTATTTCACATATTTATATTTATATGTGATTGATATTGCTTCATGTTTCTATGCATGTTCAAATGGTAGAAAGATCCCTCGTTAATATCAAGCACATTGCCATTCCGGATGTTGCACCTTCCCACGTCAAGTACGTCTTGTGGTGGGCTCATAAAATTGAAGTGCCACTAGGTGTCCTTGAATTGGAGGGTTCGTGTCGGACACGGACATGCACTGCATCAGGTTAACTTGACAAGGCTATCAAAACGGTTTTGTGCCTTGTGGCAAAGAAGGTCGGGAGCCGGGGTATGAGATACCTACCCAACCGACATGAGTCGTATAGAGATACGATTAGCAAGGAATTCCTTACTGAATAGGCAAGTTGGCTAGCAGTGATGCTAAAGCTCACTAGTCGCTCGCGCTAGACGGGTCCTGAATCACTCAGAGTTTGCGAAGGGATGCTGACTTCAGTGGGAGTAGTTCTGTTTAAGGCTTGAATTACTCTACATAAACACATTGCTTAGTGATTGCATATTTTATGTTGTAGATCAATGGCACCACCTGCTCAACCCAACTTTGCATTGAAATCAATTCTGGAAAAGAATAAACTGAATGGAACAAACTTTACCACTTGGTATAGAAATTTGAGAATTGTTCTCAAGCACGATAAAAAGGAACATGTTCTAGAGGATCCACTTCAAGAGGTACCTACCGAGAATGCTAATGCCACAACCAAAAATGCCCACCAGAAACTCGTTGATGAATCAAACGAGATCAGCTGCCTCATGCTGGCTTGTATGGAGCCCGATTTGCAATAGCAGTTTGAAAACGTTGAGCCTTTCGATATGATCGACAGTCTCAAGAGCATGTTTGAGGGGCAGGCTAGGACCGAAAGGTTCAACGTCTGGCTATCCTTGACGGATTGTAAGCTGAAAGATGGTGATCCACTGAGCCCGCATGTGATCCAGATGATCGGGTACGTGCAAGCTTTGGATCGGTTAGGCTTCCCACTTGGGGACGAGCTATGCACGAATGCAATTTTGGGTTCTCTTCCATCTAGCTATGGGACGTTCGTCTCGAACTATCATATGCACGGCATGGATAAGAAGCTCACTGAATTGCATGGGATGCTCAAGGTGGCAGAGCAAGATATTAAGAAAGGCACGCATCAAGCGTTGATGGTGCAGAACTTGGCTAAGTTCAAGAAGAGTTGGTCCAAGAAAAAGGGTAAGGCAACGGGCACGGAGAAGGTTGTCTCCGCCGCTGCGGCGAAGCCTAGACCAGACTCAAAGACCATTTCCTTTCATTGCAAGGAAACTAGTCACTAGAAGAGGAACTATAGCAAGTGGCTTGCTGAGTGGATAGGTTGCCTACCATGGGTAGGGTCACAGGACTGACATCTAAGGCTCACCTATGGTCCTTCATTATCATTAAAGCCTCTGGGCCAAGGATGCATTTGGATGCATATGGAGATCCACTCGGACGCATCAAGTCACTCGGACGTCCCCGGTCATTCGGTCAGATGGGAGCTCAGGCGACTCAGGAGACGCAGTGCCCATGGGACTTGAAGAGACGCTCATTGCGTCATTGATTCTGCGTTACCAGTAACGCATCACTTAATCAGCCGTTCTTGTAACGTTACATTGATTAGCATTTATAGACCTAATGATGGCCCTCGGCCGGTGATGGTGCACTCTATATAAGCCACCCCCGGACGCCAGAGCAAGGGTTCCGATCTCTTGTAATCCATACTGCCCATAAGCAAACGCAAGGCCTCCGGGCTCGAGACGTAGGGCTCTTACCACTTCCGAGTGGGGCCTGAACTCGTACACATCCGAGTGAAACATCCGTGCCATAGCTAGGCTTCGCCCCTCCGTTCGTACCCCTTGTACTATTGTCAGGCTAATTCCCTCGACAGTTGGCACCCACCGTGGGGCCGTGCGTCTAGAGAATTTCGGCGCAGGTGGAATTTCCATTCTCTCGATCATCATGATGATACTCGGCGGCAAGATCCTCTTTGGTTCCCTCAGCTTCATCGCCGACGATTCGGCGTGGCTGCAGGAAGCGCCGCTGGATAACGATGCATTGCCCGCCCGAGGGGCAACACACTTCAGAATGACGAAGTTTGGAGTTCTTCTCTGATAGCTGTCTACACCGTACCAATCGGCATCGCCATCCCCCACGGCGGCTCGATGCAAACGCTCCGGGCGCTCGCGGCTGCAGCGTTGGATCAAGCACGCCGCGGCACTCCAGGCCGTGGTTGGGCAAGTGCCCGTGCTCAACGCCGATGAGTCCGTCCACAGCCTTTTCCCTCCCTCGGATGACGAATCATCTGATGCATCCGAGTGCGAGAGCATCGGGGATGCTGCGGAGGTCCTGATGGCCGGTCCGGCTCGGGGTGCCCCTCCACCCGGGTATTCCGCAGGTGAGGCTCGCGATCGGGATGGTGACCGCAACAACACTGGCTCCGACGGCTACGTTCCCCGACCCCTCACTCGGGAGCAGCGGGAGGAAATCAGGCGCAGGAACGATCAGGTTCTTCTCACTCCCACCGCGGGAACTACCCCGGACGAGTTGGCCCTGGAGGCTGCGCGCCAGGCCACCCTAGCCAAACGCGAGCGGCTCGAGCGACTCCAACATTCACTCGACGAGCACGCGCCAAGGGAACGACCCAGTTCCAGCCACAGTCGCCATCAACTCTTTCAAGAAGATTGACCATATACCATCCCAGTGATGCGTACGCCGCTGCTGAACATAGCAGCAGCCACTCGGATCGCCGACTCAATCCAGCCGTCTGACTCAGTGGCCGGCGAGGGCATTCGGCAGATCCAGGCCCTGCTGAAAACCGCTCTTCAGCAAAACTCTGAGGTATCACAGTCGCACCAACGAATTCATAGCAAGTCCATTTGCGCAGACACGGTCCAGTCTGCTCACAGTCCTCTCACGCTAAGGAAAGACCGGCAGACTCCTCCCCTTCCGAGAGGTCCGCATGGAGGACGCTGGCGCGACGACCGCAACGTTAGTCGGACGCACCCTCCGAGGGGCGGTTCATATAGCCAACGTCCATACGACGGCGGCCGACCTATCATAAGGGATCGTGAGCGAAGCCCTGTCCGGCATAGAGGTTACAGGGACAATGACCAGAGACCACTGCATTTCAACGCCAGGTCCATCATAACTCAGCAAGTGGTTGATCGGAACAGAGACAACAGAGACCGAGTGAGTGGTTGGGGTATTTCCGGTCTCTAATGCTTTAGCAGATACATCTGGGAGGCTGAGATACCACCAAATTACCGGTTAGCGACTGGAATCGGCAAGTTCAACGGTGAATCCAAACCGGAGACTTGGCTCGAGGATTATCGAGTGGCCGTCCAGATTGGCGGCGGCAACGATTTCATTGCGATGAAGCACCTTCCGCTCATGTTGGAAGGATCTGCGGGAGCGTGGCTGAATCAATTGCCCACCAATTGCATTTACTGTTGGGAAGATTTGGCCCGAGTGTTTGTCAAGACATTCGAAGGCACGTATAAGCGCCCGGGCGGATTGACAGAACTACAACATTGCGTCCAGAAGAGCAACGAGACTCTACGTGAGTACATCCAGCGCTGGACCACAATGCACAACACCGTGGAAAATGTGACCGAGCATCAGGCCGTGTGCGCCTTTAAGGCAGGCACTCGATATCGGGAACTGATCTTGAAATTCAGCCGAGCTGGAGATATGTCCCTTAGTCAGGCCATGGAGATCGCGAATAAGTACGCCTATGGCGAGGAAGAAGACCACCTCCATAGCGGCAAAGGATGAGCTGGCAACGCCCCTCAATCGGGGGGCAATGCTGGGAAAAATCAGAAGCGAAAGGCTGATGCCTCCGGCAAAGCAGAGGTGGCAGCCGTTCAAGGGTAAGGCCAAGGCAAGCCGAAGCCAAAGAAAAAGAAGAAAGAGTGGACTCCCAAGAAGAAGTCTGACTCCAAATCCGACATTCTTGATCAACCGTGCCAGATTCATACCAAGACGGATGAAGAAGGCAACGTTGTGCTCCCGAAGCACACCACTCGGGAATGTCACCTACTCAAGCAGGAGACGGGCACGGAGCCCTCGAGTGAGAAAGTTGATGTTGACGATGATGAAGGTACTTCCGAGTACCCACAAGTTGATAAGGTCCTCATGATCTTCGCATATGTCGAAAGCAAGAGGCAGTTGAAGGCCATCAATCGGGAAGTTAACATGGCAGTTCCGACTACCACCAAATACCTCAACTGGACGAAGACACCTGTTACTTTCGACTAGTCTGACCATCCACCTCACATAGCCACCCCTGAGAGGCAGGCGCTGGTTGTTGACCCGGCCGTGGGCGGTGTCCGACTGCGTAAGGTCCTAATGGATGGAGGCAGCGGACTCAATATAATTTACGCCGACACACTCAAGGCGATGGGCATCCCGATGTCTCAATTGAGCAAGAGCAACATGCACTTCCACGGGATTTTCCCTGGGAAGAAGGCAGAGTCACTCGGCCAGATCGCTCTAGACGTCGTGTTTGGAAGCGAGAAGAATTTCCGGAAGGAACGGTTAACCTTCGAGGTGGTGGACTTCCTCAGCGCTTACCACACCATCCTGGGTAGGCCCGCCTACGCACGTTTCATGGCCAGACCATGTTACGTGTATCTCAAACTCAAGATGTCAGGTCCTAAAGGCGTGATCACTATGACTGGCAACCGGAAGATTGCCGAGGAGTGCCTCCAGCAGGGCTCCAAGATCGCCAACGAACAGGTGCTCGCAGTCGAGCTCGAAGGATACAAGAAAGAGGTGGACACGGCCGATTTGCTCAGGTCAAAACGGCCAGATTCGGAATCGGCTTTTCATTCGGCCAGCGAGACCAAGCATGTCCATGTTCACCCGAGTGGCCCAAGTGCTGCTCCGATAAACATCTCAACGTCACTCAGAGAGAAATAGGAAGCCGAGCTCATCCAGTTCCTCCGTGAGAACTGGGACATCTTTGCATGGAAGCCGTCTGACATGCCCGGTGTTCCCAGGGGACTGGTTGAGCACCGACTCTGAACCGATCCCAAGGCCAAGCCAGTCAAAGAGTACTTGCGTCAATCTTCCGTCGAGAAGCGCAAGGCGATTGGTGAAGAAATAGCTCGACTCCTTGCTGCCGAGTTCATTCGCGAGGTTTACCACTCCGAGTGGCTCGCGAATGTCGTCCTGGTGCCGAAGAAGGACAAATCACTCCGCATGTGTATTGACTTCAAACACCTCAATCGGGCCTGCCCAAAATATCATTTTCCTTTACCTCGCATAGATCAAATAGTGGACTCTACTACCGGATGCGAACGCCTGTCGTTCCTGGATGCATACTCCGCGTACCATCAGATCCAAATGTACGGGCCTGATGAAATAAAGACGGCCTTCATCACCCCATTCAGGTGTTTTTGCTATGTCACTATGCCGTTCGGCCTGAAGAATGCTAGGGCTACTTTCCAGCGTATGATCCAGAAATGCTTGCAAAAGTAGATCAGTCAGAACGTGGAGGCTTATATGGACGATATCGTGGTCAAGTCTAGGAAAGGTTCCGACCTCCTGACCGACCTCGCTGAAACCTTCATGAAGCTACGGCGCTTCGGAATAAAGTTGAATCCAGCGAAGTGCACATTCGAGTGCCTGCCGGAAAGTTACTCAGTTTCCTCGTTTCCGAACGAGGGATCGATGCCAATATACATAAAATCGGCGCTATAGTCCGAATGAAGCAACCAGAGCGCCTGCATGACGTACAAAGGCTCACAGGCTGCCTCGCGGCCCTGAGTCGATTCATCTCAAGACTCGGTGAGAAGGCACTCCTCTTTACCGACTGATGAAAAAGTCTGACAAGTTCGAGTGGACTCCTGAATCACAAGCCGCGTTCGACGAACTCAAGGCATTGCTTTCCACCCAGCCGGTGTTAGCTGCCGCGGGCAGCCAGGAACCTTTACTCCTGTACATTGCGGCTACCAGCCAAGTGGTGAGCACCGTCCTTGCCGTAGAGTGCGAGGATCCGGGAAAAACATTCAAGGTTCAAAGACCCATATATTACATCTCAGAAGTGTTGACCCCTTCCAAGCAAAGGTGCCCGCACTATCAAAAGCTGGTCTATGGTATTTACCTGACCGCAAAAAAGGTGGTCCACTACTTCCAAGATCACTCAGTCACGGTCGTTAGCAACGCTCCCCTGTCGGAAATCTTGCATAACAGAGACGCTGCAGGTCGACTGGCAAAATGGGCAAATGAGCTCCTTCCGTTCGAGATGAAGTTTGACGCCAAGAAAACAATCAAGCCCCAGGCATTGGTTGATTTTATGGCCGATTGGATTGAGCAAGAGCAGCCAACCCCAAGCGTCCCCGAGCACTGCACTATGTTCTTTGACGGATCCAAGATGCTCAATGGCTCGGGGGCTGGTGTGGTTCTCGTTTCACCCAAAGGAGACCGGTTGAACTATGTCCTCCAAATCCATTTCGATTCATCAAACAGTGAGGCCGAGTACGAAGCCCTCCTTTATGGGGTCTGTATGGCCATCTCACTAGGCATTCATCGTTTGATGGTCTACGGTGATTCACACCTTGTTGTCAACCAAGTGATGAAAGAGTGGGACATTCGGAGCCCAACTATGACCAGTTATTGCAACGCAGTCAGGAAGCTGGAGAAGAATTTTGAAGGTTTGGAGCAGCATCACATTCCTCGCGCAAAGAATCAGGCCGCAGACGACCTGGCAAAGATCGGGTCCACTCGGCGAGCAGTTCCTAAGGACATATTCCTTGAACATCTGCGCGCCCCAACAATTGCAGAAGATCCTTTCACAGAGGAGCCCCCACAAGCAGTTGGTCCATCAAATCCAACTGAGGTTGACGTCCCGGCCATGGTCGATCTAGTCCACGAGATGCTGGTAATCACTCCCGAGTGGACTCAACCTTATATAGCGTACTTGCTCTGGCAACAACTTCCCGAGGACGAAGAAGAAGCTTGCCGAATTGTCCGACGATCCAAGGCTTTCGAAGTTTTAGGGGATCAGTTATACAAGAAAAGCACTACAGGAGTCGTTCAGAAATGCATCTCCCCGGAGGAAGGATTGCAGATCTTACACGAGATTCACTCGGGAACTTGCGGCCATCACGCGTCCTCTCGGACATTGGTCGCTAAGGCTTTCCGAGTGGGTTTTTATTGGCCCCGAGCCAATGAAGCAGCAAGAGATTTGGTCGACCTGTGCATCGGGTGTCAATTCTATAAGAACAAAGCCCACAAGCCTGCATCTGCGCTAAAGACGATCCCTCTCACTTGGCTGTTCGCCGTGTGGGGTCTCGATATGGTCGGACTTCTGCGGACCGGAATGAGTGGATTTACCCACCTGCTTGTGGCAGTTGACAAGTTCAGCAAGTGGGTTGAAGCGAAGCCCATCAAAAGCATGGATTCAGTTACTGCCGTCAGTTTCATTCGGCAGATCATCTTCAGATTCGGCGTGCCGCATGACATCATCATAGATAATGGGAAGAACTTTGACTCAGACGAGTTCCGTGAGTTTTGTTTCCCTCAAGGCACTCGGGTTAACTATGCCTCAGTGGTTCACCCGCAGTCGAATGGACAGGCAGAACGAGCAAACGGAATGATCCTCCAAGGTTTGAAACCTCGATTGATGAGGTACCTGAAGTACGCTGCGGGGGCCTGGGTAGAAGAGCTGTCACCCGTCTTATGGAGCATATGAACAACCCCGAACCGCTCTACAAAGCGCACTCCTTTCTTCATGGTGTACGGATCAGAAGCCGTGCTGCCGAGTGATCTTCAACACAATTCCCCCCGAGTGGAACAATATGATGAAGCCGAAGCTGAAGCAGCACGTCAAGATGGTCTTGACCTCTTGGACGAAGAGAGAGAGCTGGCCCTCATTAGATCGACGCTCTATCAGCAGGATCTGAGGCGTTACCACGACAGACAGGTCAAAGGCTGAGCTTTTCAGGAAGGAGATCTTGTTCTCCGATTGGACCAACAAAAACCCCATATGCTGGCGCCTCCGTGGAAGGGGTCGTATGCGATCTCCAAAGTCCTGCACAATGGAGCCTACTGGCTCTATAGTATCGAAGATGGCGTAGAAGAGCCTCGAACTTGGAACGCGGACCTACTTCACAAGTTCTACATGTAGAACGCGACGACTTTAGTTTGTCATTCCAATAATGAATCCGAGTGATCTCGATGAATAAAGTTTCGTTCCTTTATGTTTTGTCGAAATTTAACTCTTTTCACTCTCGTGAATCAATCTCCCTTATCACCTGCAGTGGGTGTAAAACACTTTCTTAGCTGCGACCCCGCGTCGCCTAAGTTAAAAACCGTTTCGAGTGGGACATCCACCACACTCGGACACTAAGATGGACAGGACCATCATTACTAAGATGGACAGGACCATCATTACTAAGATGGACAGGACCATCATTGTTCTCACGAACAACTCCGAGTGCAGGCCTCGCCTACACTCGGGGGCTTAGCTGCGACCCCACATCGCCTAAGTTAAAAATCGTTTCGAGTGGAACATCTACCACACTTGGACACTAAGATGGACAGGACCATCATCGTTAAGGATGACAGGACCATCATTGTTCTCACGAACAAATCCGAGTGCGGGCCTCGCCTACACTCGGGGGCTTAGCTGCGACCCCGCATCGCCTAAGTTAAAAATCGTTTCGAGTGGGACATCTTCCACACTCGGACACTAAGATGGACAGGACCATCATCATTAAGATGGATAGGACCATCATTGTTCTCATGAACAACTCCGAGTGTAGGCCACGCCTACATTCAGGGGCTTAGCTGTGACCCCGCATCGCCTATCTTAAAAATCATCTCAAGTGGGACATCCTCCACACTCGGACAGTGAGATGGACAGGACCATCATCGTTAAGATGGACAGGACCATCATTGTTCTCACGAACAACTCCGAGTGCGGGCCTCGCCTACACTCGGGGGCTTAGCTTCGACCCCGCATCGCCTAAGTTACAAACGGTCTCGAGTGGGACATCCTCCACACTCGGACACTGAGATGGACAGGACCATCATCATTAAGATGGACAGGACCATCATTGTTCTCACGAACAACTCCGAGTGCGGGCCTCGCCTACACTCGGGGGCTTAGCTGCGACCCCGCATCACCTAAGTTAAAAATCATTTCGAGTGGGACATCCTCCACACTCGGACACTAAGATGTACAGGACCATCATCATTAAGACGGACAGGACCATCATTGTTCTCACGAACAACTCCGAGTGCGGGCCTCACCTAGACTCGTGGGCTTAGCTGCGAACCCGCATCACCTAAGTTAAAAACCGTTTCGAGTAAGACAACCACCACACTCGGACACTAAGATGGACATGACCATCATCGTTCAGATGGACAGGACCATCATTGTTCGCACGAACAACTCCGAGTGCAGGCCTCGCCTACACTCCGGGGCTTAGCTGCGACCCCGCATCGCCTAAGTTAAAATCGTTTCGAGTGGGACATCCTCCACACTCGGACACTATGATGGACAAGACCATCATCGTTAAGATGGACAGGACCATCATTGTTCTCACGAACAACTCCGAGTGCGGGCCTCGCCTACACTCGGGGGCTTATCTGCGACCCCGCATCGCCTAAGTTAAAAATCGTTTCGAGTGGGACATCCTCCACACTCGGACACTAAGATGGACCGGACCATCATCGTTGAGATGGACAGGACCATCATTGTTCTCACGAACAAATCCGAGTGCGGGCTCGCCCACACTCGGGGGCTTAGCTGTGACCCCGCATCGCCTAAGTTAAAAACCGTTTCGAGTGGGACATCCTCCACACTTGGACACTAAGATGGACAGGACCATCATTGTTAAGATGGACAGGACCATCATTGTTCTCACGAACAATTCCGAGTGCGGATCTCGCCCACACCCGGGGACTTAGTTGCGGCCCCGCATCGCTTAAGTATAAACATTCAGAAATCAAAGATCGAATGAAGTCAAGGCAAATAGAAACTACGTCACTTGAAACGAAAGTACTGATAAAGGTTCTGACGACAGGAGCCTCAAGCTCATCCAAAGTCTTATGGTTACAACTACCACTTGACATTCCGAGGCAAAAGCTTAAAGCGTTTTTAACCCGACGATCACTCGGGGCAAGGCGGAACCACCGCTTCAACAAAGGTGTCCAGGTCGATGCTGTCTGTGATCCGATTGGCAGCTTCCATAAACATCTCCTTGAAGTCTTCAACCTTGGCATGCTTCCTGTTAGCGACCTCCAGGGACTTCAGCTTCTTTTCGTCCACTCCCTTGAAGTGGACACAGACGAGTGAGAGGGCGATGTCAGCTCCAGCTCGATCCACAGATTTTTTCCAAGCTTTCTCTTGGCTCGGTACATCCCTCACTCGGGTGAGAGCGGATTCCAGATCCTTTGAAGGCTCCTCATCAGGAAAGACATCCCGATCAATGAACGAGATGGCAGTGCTGATCCTCTTCATGTACGAAGTCACTTGATCGACGCCTTCTTCCAAACGGAGAATGGCCATAGCAGGGCTATCCTTGAGCAACTCCCGGGACGGGTCCAGCTCCTTCTCTATCTTATGAGTCTCCTCAGCAACATCATCGCAGAAATCTGGATTTTGTTGAAATTCATTCAGCCAGACAAGGTTGCACAAGAATCATTCGGGAATGCTTACCTTTGAGCTTTTCGCTCACAGAGTCACCGTATTCTTCAACAAACTGCTCCAACTCAGTTTTCTTCGCAGTGATGTGCTTGAGCTTGGTCTCCCACTCGGCATATGACTTCTTCAACTCAGCGAGCTCCTCCCTGGACTTCTTCGTAGCAACCTCCGGAGTTTTCTTCTCTTCTACCAGCTTCCCGGCTGCCTTCAGCTTCTCCTCGGCCTCCTTGGTCTTTCGGCTAGTGTAATGCCCAAGATGTGATCCTATCCTTATTTTGGCACGAGGGCCTCAACAGGGATAGAAGCGCATCTCATCGTTTCGCAAGAATGGATATCATTACAAGTACATGTAAAGAAGAGATGAGTATATGGAATTGGCTTACACTCGCCACAAGCTACATCAATACAACAACGTAACAATCAACAAACAGAACAGCAGGGTCCGACTACGGACGAAATCAAACGATAAAATGACATCCATCCTTGCTATCCCAGGCTGCCGGCCTCGAGCCCATCCTAGATCGAAGAAGAAGAAGAACTCCAAAAGAAACAAGCATCGCGCTCACGTCAAATCATCGCGTTACCTGTACCTGCAACTGTTGTTGTAGTAATCTGTGAGCCACGGGGACTCAGCAATCTCATTCCCAAGGGTATCAAGACTATTAAAGCTTGATGGGTAAGGTATGGTTAAGTGGTGAGGCTGCATCAAGTGCTAAGCATTTATTTGAGTGGCTAACTTACGAGTACAAGAATAAAGGGGGATGATCGTTGCATAAACGGACGTGAACTAGTAATGATCTCTAAGAGATCCTGAACACCTACTTACAAAAAAACATAACCCCACCGTGTTCTCTCTCGGTTCAGAAATCACGAGAAGAGATAGTCACGGTTATGCACACGGTTTGTGTATTTTATTTGAGTTTACTTCAAGTTTGCTATGACCGGGTGTTAAACAAAGTTTCCAAGTTGCCACGTGACCGCGGGCACGGCTTTACGAAAGATTTAACCCTGCAAGGGTGCTCCTACTCATCCATCACAAACTAACCACACGCCGCGGGAATAACCTCGACCACGAATCCCGTGATTTCCTAGGCAATTCTGTTATAAAACCGCAACCTCGAGATAGCCCGAAATATTCTCGGAATTCCGCACACAAGACGTTTGAGAAAGGTAAACCAAATCCAGCAAGGCCGCCCGACGTGCCGACAATCCCGATAGGAGCTGCGTATCTCGTTCTCAGGGCAAATCGGATGGGTCACACTACGAGTCAAACCAAACCTCGAGTTTCCCCGCAGTGGCCCCGTAGTCTGCTCGTTGTGGACCAACACTCATGAGGAACACTGGCCCGTGCTGTTGATTAATTATCCACGGGGTCCGGAAAGTCCCTATGCAATTTTATTAGTTATTAGGCAAATGTAGTACCAATGTTGGGCCTTGCCAGACAAGCTTTATCCTAAAACGAAAGTCAAGGGGGTCCCCATAACAACCCCGATCATGTTAGGAGCGCTCAATATGGAATAGAACACCGGTACACAAGTAACTAGGGCGGCAAAAGTGGAACAAAACACCGAGCATAAGGCCAAGCCTTCCACCTTTTACCAAGTATATATGTGCATTAAATTAAATAGAAATAATATTGTGATATAACAAAAAAGGATATTAATGTTTTCACATGGAAACATTGCACCTGCAACTAGCAATGCTATAAGAAGGGTTGAGCAAGCAGTAACACAGCCAAACAATGGTTTGCTGGGATGTGGAGGGGTTAGAGGCTTTTCATGGCAATTTGGGAGGCTTGACAAACATGTGGTAGGTAGTGAGACATTGCGATAGAAACGAGACAACTAGCATGGCAATGATAGTAATGGTATCCAGGGAAATGGTCATCTTGCCTGAGATCCCGCTTGGAAGAAGAACGAATCCATGAAGAAGACGAGCCAACGTAGTCGAACGAATCCTCACACTGCGAACGCTTTCGGAACTCTATCGAGAAGAAGCAATCCGGAAACAACAATCAACACACGATAAACACCACAACATATTCATGACATGATGCACAATAAATGATGATGCATGTCAAGTTTAAATATGCAAGGCATGGCATGGCAAGATGCAACAGTCAAACACTACACATTAAGTGAAGCTCAATATGCAACGAGTTGCATATTGATGAAACTCCACGTTCGAATCATTTAGTTCACTCTCGTTTAGGTACTCATCAATATTAAATGTTGTTTAACATGGGAGGAGGTGAGCATACATAACTACATCATCTAGGCATTTCAAATGAGGCTAGAAACAACATATAGCATTTCCGAAATGACCCCATATGCAAATATGAATTTGTTCCAGATCCGTCCTAAGCATATTTTATATTCGTTAAACATAAAAATAAAGTGTGTCATGATATTCTACACATTTTTCTAGTCAAGTTACATATGTGGAACATTTTTATCGGAGCTACGGTTATTTAGTTATGAAATAAATCATTTTAGCATGGCAATTATGCAAATTTAGTCAATCAGCAAGTTTAAGCATTTTTATCATGGTTGAAAGTTGCAAATTGTGAATCTACACGAAATTCTAAGCAATTTACATATATAAAGTATTTTCATCCGATGCATGGTTCTCAAGTTATTAAATGCATGAACGCGAGGGGTTTTTCTGAAAAACAGTATTTCACAGGTTAATTGACAAAATCGCAGCGCTAGGAAAAAAAATACATGCGCCGAATCTCCTAGGCGCCTGATACTACATGTTGCACAGAGCGCATGATAGTAGTAACGAGGAAGGGGAGTGGGCTGGCTCACCATGGGCTTCAAGACCCAACTCGGTGGAGCAGATCTAGGTTGGGCCTTGGCGACAGGAGACCAGCCCACGAAGGTGTCGCGCCCACGCATGCATGCTATGAGCGGGCACCTCGCTCCCGAGTGGAAGCAGGCAGCGGGCAGTGGCAGTGGGACTCGACCAGGCTCCAGCGGTCCCTGGGGGCTCCGGCGAGGGGGCTTGGGCGACGGAACGGCGGATTCGCGGTGGGGCGGCCCAGATCCGTCCATTTCTTGCAGCTGCGGGGCATGAGGCAACGACGATGGCGAGCTCCGGACCTAGCATCCATGGCATGCAGGGGAGAGAGATGAGGGTTAGGGAAGAGAGGAGAGGAGCTCGGGGAGAAGAAGGGCACGGCGGGGCTGGCCTGGATCGGCTCCTGGCGGCGCGGGGTCGCCGGCTGCCCGCGGCGGCTCGCCGGCGTGGGCAGCTAGGCGGCGCAGCTTTGATCGGGAGCTCCTCTCCTGATCCAGAGCGCTCGGGTGCAGCGGCAGCGAATCGGGCCCGGGGCGGGCCGGGAACTGGCTTCGCAGGCCTACGACGGTTGGGAGGCGGACGGGGCGACGTGGCAGCCCCTGACTGGCTGCAAGCGGCAGCGCAGTGGGATCTGGCGGTGCGAGGCGGTGGCTGTGGGCTAGCCAGGTGCTGAAAACAAGGAGGGGGTGGCAGCGCTGCCCATGATTGGCGGTGGATGGTCTACCTAGGTCTTGGGTTTGCCCATTTTTGGAAGGACGGGTTTGCTTAAATAGGAGGGGTAGGTCTAGGAGGGGGTTTTGCACCGTTTTCGGACCGTTTGACTCGATCGGATGGTCCGGAAGTGAAGGGGGGGTTAGGTGGACTAGGTGGGCTGGTTGGACTGTGAAGAGGGGGTGTGGGCTGAGATGAGAGGGAGTTTGTGGCCCGTGACATGCGTTTTCAAAACACCGAAACGTCCGATCATTTAACCGATGACGGTGACGTAACAGTTGAACGTTGGGGTATCAAATGGACTCTGATTGCGACGAAATTTGGCAGGCGGTCTACCTACAACAAAACAAGACCGCACACCAAGTTTCGTCCCAATCTAAGAATATTTTATATCCACTTTTGAAAACAATATTTGCAATGCCGCGGGCGCGTGCGTGTGTGGTTGGTCACGAAACGGTCAGCGACGAGAATGGGAAGAACTGGCAGCTACAAATGGATGGAAGCTTTCGAAAACGGCGGCAGCGGAGTACCGATGCAATGCGGATGATGCGAATGATGCGATGATGAATGCGACAGCCAAATGACTCACACGACGACAATGAAATAAAAGGGGAATCTTCTGGAGCGTCGGTCTCGGGCTATTACAGCTAGCCTCCTTCTGGGCAGCTGCCAGATCTTAGTCTTTCTTCTTGAGGGACGTCTTCACGGTTTCTAAAGAAATAGAATTCTTCAGCCTCTCAACAAGTTTACGATTTTCGCCACGAAGATCTAATGAAGTAGACTCAGTCGGACAGGGAGGGAGGGCAGTTATTGCAGCAGTCGGACAAGATGAATATACCTTCGATGGCCTTTTTCTCCTGCTCCAATCGGGCGTTCTTGGTTTTATCAGCTTCAAGGTTGATGCACAGGTCCTGCACCTCCTTCTCCAAAGCTTTGTAGTGGCTCCCGAGCTCACAAACAGCCTACAAACAGGAAACAAAGGAAAAATGTTTGTCAAAATTTCGACTCGGACTCTAAGACTCCCGCCGACTGCTTCAGTCGACGGCAGTCTCGGGGACTACACCCAGTGGCTGCGCTCAGCGCGCCCCCACTAGAAAATCAAATACAAGGCTTTTCTTTAAGTTAAACAAGGGATCATACACCAAATTCATTTGGACTCTTAGACTCCCGCCGACTGCTTAAGTCGACGACAGTCTCGGGGACTACACCCAGTGGGTGCGCTCAGTGCGCCCCCAATGGAACCCAAAAAACACCCAGCAGGTGTGCTCGCTCAGATGCAAATCTACTCGGGACTAAAGCAAAAATAAAAAGACACATGGGCCAAAATTTCTGACTGAGGAAGGTACTTACGAGAGTACTTACTCAGACATTCTTGTGCAACGCCTCACTCGCATCGTACGCCGTCTTCACTCGTTCTTTGCTCGCTCCTACCTGATCCTCCGGGACGTGGTGTAGCGCGAACATGTTGGTCACGGGAGGAGTTGGTAATGGGGTGGACGTATCAGTTCGGAGTGCAGCTCCGGCTCCGCTGGCCCCTCATGCTAACACCAAGGCATCGACAGGCGATGATTCCCGCATCACAACGTCCGCGTTGACAGAAGGGTCTGGCAGTTTAACCTTGTCGTCCGCATTGATATCGATCACTTCACGCGGGGCTGCAAGTGTTTAAAGGCACTCGGAAATGAGCAGGAAGTAAACCACGACACGCGCCCGAGTGAATCCGAAACATACCTTTTGAAAACGCAACATCAACGTCGGCCCGCTGCTTCTCCAGAGTGTTGGGGTCAGGCGAATCAGTTGAAGTGTCAGCACTGCAAAGGAAACACTCAGATTATTACATCACTCGGTTGAATTTAGACAACAATTGCCGAAGTAGAGATACTTACGCTAAGGCCACGGGTATGGTCATCTTAATCTTCGGGACAGGGACTGCCTTCCGAAGCTTGGCCATGGTTACTTTGGCCTGTTTCGCCACCTTCTCGGGCGATAAGAGAAGTTCTCCACACCCACGCTTCGAGTTGCGAGTCGGAAGGACATACCCAGTCGGCTTGGCGGCTTTTGACCCCTTGGGACCGCCACCACGGACTCCTGAGTCCGGACGCGCCTTGGAACGGACTTCAGGGACCCGTCATCCGAGCGCGACGACTCCACCTCATCGCTGCCTTCCGAGCCTTCTTCTTCCTTTTCATCATCATCATCGTAGTCTTCTTCGTATTCCCCTGCCTCTGCCGAGTGCTCTGGATGATCGGTATCGCTTGCTACATCAACTGGGCCTCTGTCCACAATTGGCACTTGGTTGTTCATCTACGTGAAAGCCTGTCGAATGAAGAACAAATCAGTCGGGTCGATTGCAGTAAGTACATAAATATCACTCGGACAATGGACCTTCGAAGATTACCTCATTCGGCGGATTCTCTGATGAGAGTGGAGCCACCAGGCTGCTCCCTCTGGGGTTGTCACGCGCTGGGGTGATTGCCTTGATCTTGGCCTCCACCATGTCTGCCTTGAGCTCCTCCGGGTGTGTTCGAGTGATGTCACTCGGCCCAGTATACTCCCACATGGGATGGACCCTGGCCTGTAGCGGTTGAATCCTCCTCTTGAGAAAAACCTCCAGTAAGTCGAGGCCGTTGATGCCCTTCTGCACCAAAGCTACCAGGGCTATCACCAGGATGTCCACTTCTGTCTTCTCATCCTTGGTCACAATCAACCTGGGGACTGGCCGAATGCGTTCAGACGTATACGGCGGAAGTCCCGACTGGCCTTCACCGACTGGAACATCCTGGCAATAAAACCAGTTTTCCTGCCAGCCCATCACCGAATCTGGAAACGTCATCCGTGGGAAGCAAACTTTGCCCCGTAGCAGGATTCCCAGACCTCGACACAGCTGGGCCACATTTGTTTTATCCTTTGACCGAGTGGGATTCTTTACGGTCATCACTTGGCAGGTGAAAAGATGTTTGAACAAACTCCAATGGGGATGACATCCCAAGAAATTTTCACAAAGAGAAATGAATGCGGCCAAGTAAACTACAACATTGGGGGAATGTAATGGAGCTGAGCGCCGAAGAAATCCAAGAATCTACGGAAGAATGGGTGAGGCGGAAGGGAGAAACCTCGCTCGAGGTGAGTCACCAGCAGCACGTGCTCGTCCCCCTTCGGTGAAGGCTTGTCCTTGCCCGCCCCCGGCAGCCGCCAACTCCCCTCGGACAGGAGTCCTTGGCTCTCCAGCTCGAGCAGCCAGGCCTTGGTGACCCGCAACGGCAGCCATTCGCCTTGGGTCCATCCTGCCGGCGCCCCAACGCTTGGGGAGGAGCCGCGCGAGCTCTTCATCGCCCGCTCAGCCTTCAGAGTCGTCGCGCGCATCCTCTCCGGCGAGCTCGGAACTGGACAACGACAAGAACACGGTGGGGGAGTCGCGTACGGGAGACGGAGAAGACGAAGGAGGAGGAAGAAAGTGAGATATGTTTCACCCCCAATAGTGCCCTCGCCTTTTATACCGAAAATCGGGCGAAATCTCTGGCCGTCAATCTGCAAATGGAGTGAGATCCGCGGATCCACTTTTCAGAGCCTCGAAGAAGGTGGCGAAAATTTCGGCACGGATATCCAGGCGTCGTGCCCACTACCCCCAATTTCCGTGACGTGACCATTCTATCGCGCGCTCGCGCGCATCCTTCGCGATTTCGAACGCGTAAAGTTTTCTTCATGCCTTAAATGGGATGAGCTCCACACTCTAAAGAGTCCGTCGGTTCACTCTTACAAACTGAATGGCCGACACATTTTCAGCTAAACACTCGGATGAAATAACTAGACATTCGGATCGTTTCTTCCGGGAAACAATTCGACTTCATATGACAGTACTGCACCATCAAGCTAGGCAGTTTGGTCAGAAAAGGTTAATCCTGAATCCATCATGGTTTGAAGCCGAGTGAGAAACGGCAAGACCGTTTCTTGGACACCTCTGAGGCGCCGTCAATGCTTCCGAGTGTCGATCACTCGACCACTAAAACCTCACGGATTCGGGGGCTACTGATGAGGTTTCCTACCATGGGTAGGGTCACAGGACTGACATCTAAGGCTCACATGTGGTCCTTCATTATCATTAAAGCCTCTGGGCCAAGGATGCATTCGGATGCATATGGAGATCCACTCGGACGCATCAAGTCACTCGGACATCCACGGTCATTCGGTCACATGGGAGCTCAGGCGACTGAAGAGACGCAGCGCCCGTGGGACTTGAAGAGACGCTCATTGCTTCAATGATTCTGCGTTACCAGTAACGCAACACTTAATCAGCCGTTCTTGTAACGTTACATTGATTAGCATTTATAGCCCTAATGATGGCACTCGGCCGGTGATAGCTCACTCTTTATAAGCCACCCCCGGGCACCAGATCAAGGGTTCTGACCTCTTGTAATCCATACTCCCCATAAGCAAACGCAAGGCCTCCGGGCTCGAGACGTAGGGTTCTTACCACTTCCGAGTGGGGCCTGAACTCATACACATCCAAGTGAAACATCCGCGCCGTAGCTAGGCTTCGCCCCTCCGTTCGTACCCCTGGTACTATTGTCAGGCTAATTCCCTCGACACTGAGCATGGCAAGAAGGCTGGAAATGCTTCTTCACGCAAAGGTACACTTGTTACATGTGTTATAGACATTTACATTCCTGACATACCTAGTAGCTCTTGGGTATTTGATACCGGATCGATTGTTCATATTTGCAACTCGATGAAGGGGCTGATAAAAACTAGGCGTGTGGCACAAGGGGAGATTGCCATCAGGGCCGGCAACAGAGCAAGAGTTGCTGCGTTGGAGGTCGGCACGATGCATCTCAAGCTTCCTTCTGGATTTATTTTTGAATTGAATAATTGTTATTACATTCCTGCACTTAGTCGGAACATTATTTCTGCCTCATGCTTGATGAGTCAGGGTTATGAATTCAATTTAAAGGACAATGGTTGTTCATTTTATTTGAATGGAATGTTCCACGGCTATGCACCCATTGTAGATGGGCTATTTATTTTGAATTTGGAAATGGAACCAGTCTATAACATGGATGTCAAGAGGCATAATCCTAATGAGATAAATCCGACATACTTCTGGCTCTGCCGGCTTGGACACATTAGTCTGAAACGCATGAAGAAGCTCCATGATGATGGAATCCTAACTTCGTCCGACTTTGGTCGTTCGAGACATGTGAATCATGCTTACTAGGCAAGATAACTAAGTCTCCTTTTGCAAAGAGTTGCGAAAGGGCGTCCGAGCTGTTGGAGCTTATACACAGTGATGTGTGTGGTCCAATGAGCACAATGGCCAGAGGTGGCTATCAGTACTTCATGACTTTTACCGATGACTTGAGTATATATGGATATATATATTTGATGAGGCACAAGTCGGAAACTTTTGAAAAGTTCAAAGAGTTTCAAAACGAGGTTGAAAATTACCTCGGCAAGATGATAAAGCTTCTGCGATCAGATCGTGGAGGTGAGTACATGAGCCAGGAGTTTGATGATCATCTAAAAAGCCAAGGTATAGTACCTCATCTCACACCTCCGGGTACGCCGCAGAGAAACGGTGTGTCAGAACGGAGAAATTGAACCTTGTTGGACATGGTCTGATCGATGATGAGCAAATCGGATTTACCCTTGTCATTCTGGGGATACGCTCTAGAAACTGTAGCTTTCACACTTAACAGGGCACCATAAAAATCCGTAGACAAGACACCAGATGAGATGTTAACTGGGAAGAGTCCTAGTTTGTCTTTTCTAAAGATTTGGGGTTGTGAAGCATTTGTCAAGCGACTCATGTCGGACAAGCTTACACCCAAATCGGATACATGCATATTCGTGGGATATCCAAGGGAAACATTAGGATACAACTTCTATAGCCGGGAAGAGAACAAAGTGTTTGTTGCTCGAAACGGGGTTTTCCTAGAGAAAGAGTTTCTTAGTCGGGAAGCCAGTGGGAGAGCGGTGCGACTCGAACAAATTCGAGACCCACTCAGGTACGACTCGGCTGGTGATGAGATCATACCGGAGTTGGTCAGGAAACCCGTAGTCGAATCGGCACCGAAGCCACGAAGGTCTGAAAGATTGCGTAGAGTGAGCGATGTGTTATTGCTAGAAAGCGTGAGCCGGCCACATATGCAGAAGCGATGGTGAGCCTAGATTCCGAGGCATGGATGGAGGCCATGATATCTGAGTTAAAATCCATGGATGATAATCAAGTCTGGGACTAGGTTGATCCGCCACCTGGCGTAGTTGCCATTGGTTGCAAATGGGTCTTTAAGAGGAAAACCGATGTGGATGGAAATGTTCAGATCCACAAAGCTCGGCTTGTCGCTAAAGGTTATGGACAAGTTCAAGGAATTGACTACGACGAGACCTACTCGCCGGTAGCGATGCTAAAGTCGGTGAGGATCATACTAGCTATAGCTGCATATTTCGATTATGAGATATGGCCGATGGATGTCAAAACGGCTTTCCTTCATGGAAATTTAAAGGAGGATGTATACATGATACAGCCTGAAGGTTTTGTCGATCCAAATAATGCTAGTAAAATATGCAAGCACAAGAGATCCATTTATGGATTGAAGCAAGCAGCTCAGAGTTGGAACATTCATTTTGATGAAGTCATTGTTGACCTTGGTTTCATCAAGAACGAAGAGGACTATTGTTTATACAAGAAGTCTAGTGGGAGCTTAGTAGTATTTTTGATCCTGTATGTGGATAACATACTGCTAATCAGAAATGATGTTTCGATGCTGAACTCAGTCAAGGAATCATTGAATGGCCTATGATATAAGCTTAACAAGCAGATACCAGGCTGACCCAGGTGAGAGTCACTGGGCAGCTGTGAAAACTATCTTGAAGTACCTGAAAAGGACTAAAGAGATGTTCCTACTTTATGGAGGTGAGGAGGAGCTATGCGTAAAGGGTTACGCTGATGCTAGTTTCCTAACCGACAGGGATGATTGTCAATCACAAACTAGATTCGTGTATGTCATGAATGGAGGAGCAGTGATCTGAACGAGTTCCAAGCAAGATACAGTGGCCGACTCCACAACAGAGGCCGAATACATTGCGGCTTGTGAAGCCGCAAAGGAAGGTGTTTGGATTCGGAAGTTCTTGGAGGATCTTGGTGTGTTCCGGGGCTAGGAAAAACCGTTGGACCTGATTTGCGACAATTCAGGTGCCATCGCATAGGCCAAGGAGTCGAGACAACGCCACAAGACCAGGCACATAGACCGAAAGTATCACCTGATACGAAAGCTCGTAAAGAATGGTGATACTAATTTATGCAAGATTCGTACGGATGAAAATGTTGTAGATCTGTTGACTAAGCTGCTTCCACAACCCAAGCATGAGGGCCACGATAGAGCTATGTGCATTTGATGTCTATTTGATTGACTCTAGTGCAAGTGGGAGACTGTTGGAGATATGCCCTAGAGGCAATCATGTATGATGATATTTCCTATGTGTTTATGAAAAAGATAGTACTTGGACATTATAAATGATGTGTATTAACAAGTACGTGACTTGTTTGTGAGACTATGCATTGTATGATAACTGTCCTAAATGGTCCCTAGTTGAAAGGGCTGTGTGGACGCACACCCAGTTAGACTAGCATATGACACGGTGGATGGTCCGGTCTCACTGACCATGTAGCATTGGATGCTAGCCGGATAATATGGACTAGAAAGATCAGGTCGGATTTGACGTAGTCGGGTCTGAGTTGAGATAAGGTCTAAGTTGGACAAATCCAACTATGAGATGCAGCGATATGTCATCTGTGAGTCTCTAGTACAACATACATTCTATGTCCAAAGACCTGAGCTGCACATGTAATCGGGATGGTGATAGACCTGCTTTGGGATGAACAAATGCTACTCTGTAACTGGGTAGTTATAAAGGTAGGTTTCGGGCTTGTCCAGACCCATGTTGTGAGACATGGTCGAGCAAGATGGGATTTGCCCCTCCGATCAGGAGAGATATACTCTGGGCCCCTCATGTGATCCGACCAAGATAAGCATGGCCATGCGACAAGGATTATGAGATAATATGATTTGTGCTCGGCATCACTGGAATGAGAAAGAGATCGGGCTAACACAAGGATGACAGACTCGCCTTGAGCCCGACAACATATATAGTGTGGCAAAACGAACAGAAGTATGAAGTACAGGTTCGGCTAACTAGCTTCATCAGACACTTGGAGTCGGCACGGTTTGCTAGAGGCCTGTAACAGCCCGAGACCGACGCTCGAGATGCCTTCCAAGTTATTTCGAGTTTCATCGTGTGTTCCATGTGGTTGTCGCATTCATCATCGCATCATTCACATCATCTGCATAGCATCGGCACTCCAGTGTCGTCATTTTTTTTAAATCTTGCATCCGTCCGTAGTTGCCGATTCTCTCCATTCTCGTCGTTGACCGTTTCGAGACCAACCACACACGCACGCGCCCGCGGCATCATCAAAATATCGTTTTAAAAGTGCATATGAAACATACTTGGAATGGGTCGAAACTTGGCGAGCGGTCTTATTATATTGTAGGTAGACCACCTAACGAATTTCGTCACATTCGGAGATTGTTTGATACCCCAACGGTCAACGGTAGCAATATAGTCATGAGTTAAATTGTCAGACGTTTTTGCGTTTTAAAATCATGCCACGGCCCACAAAATTCCCTCTCATCTCAGCCCAACCACCTCTCCACAGCCCACCACAACCCACCTAGCCTATCCACCCCGATCCGGCCGGCCGATGGCAATCGCATGGTCGTAAAACGCCCTGAAAACCCCCCTAACCCTAACCCCTGCTATAAATAGCACCCCTACCCTGCCTAAAATGGAACCCTAGCCCTAGCCCTCCTCAGAATCCGTGCCAGCCGCCACCTGGTCACCTCCCACCTCGCTCCTCAGCCGCCGGCCCGCCCAGGCCCGTGCGGGGCCCGCGAAGCCCGAACCGCCGCCCCCAAGCGTCCAGATCGGGAGCAGCCCCGATCCAGAGCGCCGCCTCCACCACCCGTTGGCCCCTCGCCAGAGCCACCGGAGCACCGCCGCCTGAGGCAAGGGCCTAGCCCCGACCTCCACCTCCCACAGCTCTCTCTCCCCGTCTAAGCTCTCTCTCACTGTCTCTCTTTCTTGATTGAGGAAAACAAGGATACCCCCATGGAGGATGCCCTCGACCTCCAGCGCCTCCAATCTAGAGCTTTGACCATCGTCCGCCGTCATTCTTCGCCGGATCTGGACCCTGGCGTCATCCCCGCCCCGTTCCCCGCTTCTCCACGGCGCTCCCTGTCCAGCCGACCCTGGCTGAAAGCCGCGTCGCCGCGCTCTGCTTCCTATCGAGGACGAGGACAAGTGCCTCGACCCTCCCTGCCCCGCTTGCGTGGGCCACCTCGCGCCCATGGCCCAGCCGCGTGAGGCACCCCATCGCTAGCCTCGGCAAGCCGTGTTCCCGCGTCGCCACAGCCAACATCGCCGTGGCCGCCGGCGCCCTTGTTTCCCCGCTGTGAGCATTTTTCCCCATATCTGAACCTTCATGCTTTTCTCAGCTCTCGTTTTTGCATATAGAGGTTATTTAGTGTTGGCATGATTTTTATACATGAGCACAACGCTTGCTGAGTTGTCTTGTGTAGGCTATCCTTCAAGTTGTAGGTCGTGAGCTCGAGTCCCAGCCGCCACTAATTTTGCCATCTTTTTTTTTGTATTTTGCACACACACGCACACATGGGCTTGATGTAGTCCTTGGTTGCTGCAGATTGGGCCCGTATAAGGTTATTTTTTTGTTCTGCGAATTTGTAAATAATCAAACATGCATTTTTTTCGAGCTTATGCCCTTGTGTTAGTATGATAATCACTCACAAACCATTCATCGGATTGAACTAATTAAAATATATAAAATGTTCAGAATTTTGTGTAGATTAATAATATGCCACTTTCATCCATGTTAAAAACATTTAAATTATTGTTTGCATTAAAATTTGCCTAATGCCATGGTAAACGGTTTGTTGCATAACTAATTAAACGTAGCTCCGTTTAGAATGATCCACATATGTAACTTGACTAGAAAAATGTGTAGAATCACATGGTCCACTTTATTTTCATGTTTAATAAATATAAAATTGTGTTAGGACAGATCTGTACCAAATTCATAATTTTCATATGAGGTCATTTTGGGAGTGCTATATGTTGCTTTCGGCCTCATTTAAAATGCCTAGATGATGTACTTGTGTATGCTTCACCTCTTGCCATGATGAACAACATTTAAAATGATTGTTTAGTGAAACAACATTAACCACATTTCTCATAATATGGAGAGTTATTATTTTGTTATATGTATGTTCGCCTTCTCCATTTAAAATTGCTTAATTCCTTCTTCACCGTATGCCATGACCATCCATGTTAAACAACATTTAATATTGATGAGTACCTAAACGACAGTGAACTAAATGATTCTAACGTAGAGTTTTGTCAATATGCAACTCGTTGCATATTGAGCTTCACTTAATGTGTAGTATTTGACTGTTGTGCTTTTCCATGCCTTGCATATTTAAACCGGACATACATCATATTTGTTTGCGCATCATGTCATGCATATGTTGTGGTGTTTATCATGTGTTGATTGTTGTTTTCGGATTGCTTCTTCTCGATAGAGTTCCGAAAGCGTTCGGAGTGTGAGGATTTGTTCGACTACGTTGGATCGTCTTCTTCACGGATTCAGTCTTCTTCCAAGCGGGATCTCGGGCAAGATGAACATTTCCCTGAATACCACTACTATCATTGCCATGCTAGTTGTCTCGTTTTCTATCGCTATGTCTCGCTACCTACCACTTGTTTGTCAAGCCTCCCAAAATGCCGTGATAAGCCTCTAACCCTCCACATCCTATCAAACCATTGTTTGGCTATGTTACCGCTTGCTCAGCCCTTCTTATAGCGTTGCTAGTTGCAGGTGCAAGTTGTTTCCACGTGCCAACATGGATATTCCTTGAGCTATCACAATATTATTCCTATTTAATTTAATGCACATATATACTTGGTAAAAGGTGGAAGGCTTGGCTCTTTGCTCGGTGTTTTGATCCACTTTTGCCGCCCTAGTTACTTGTGTACCGGTGTTATGTTCCATATTGAGCGCTCCTAACATGCTTGGGGTTGTGATGGGGACCCTCTTGATTTTCGTTTTGGGATAAAACTCTTCTGGCAGGGCCCAACATTGGTACTCCATTTGCCTAATTACAAATAAAATTGCATAGGGACCCGCCGGCACCCACGGATAATTAATTAACAACCCGGGCCAGTGCTCCTCGTGAGTGTTGGTCCAAAACAGAGCACTGTGCGGGGCCACCCCAGGGAAACTCGGGTGATTTCTATCAGGCCATTGTACACTAGCTCATCTGGTCGTGTCCTGAGAACGAGATACGCGGATCCTATTGAGTTTGTCGACATGCTGGGCGGCCTTGCTAGATTTGTTTTACCTTTCTTGAACATCTTGTGCACGGGATTCTAAGGATACATTGGGCGATCTCGCGGTTGATGTTTTCCACGGAATTTGGAGGATACTGCGGGCTATCCTTTGGTTGAGGTTTTCCACGCAGCGTGTGGTTAGTTTGTGACGGATGAGTTGGAGCACCCCTACAGGGTTAAATCTTTTTGAGAATCTGTGCCCGCAGTTATGTGGCAACTTGGAAATTTGTTTAACATCCGGTCGTACAAAACATAAAGTAAACTCAAATAAGATACACCAACCGTGTGCGTAACCGTTACTGTTTCTACTCGTGAGTTCTGATCCGATAGAGAACACGGTGGGGTTATGTTTGACCGTAAGTAGGTGTTCAGGATCACTTAGGGATCATTACTAGTTCACGACCGTTTATCTGTAGATCACCCCCTCTTATTCTTGTACTCGTAAGTTAGCCACTCAAATAAGATGCTTAGTGCTTGCTGCAGCCTCACCACTTAACCATATCTCATCCATTAAGCTTTGCTAGTCTTGATACCCTTGGAAATGAGATTTCTGAGTCCCTGTGGCTCATAGATTACTACAACAACAGTTGCAGGTATAGGTAATGCGATGCTTTGACGTGAGCGCGATGCTTGTTTGATTTGGAGTTCTTCTTCTTCATCGATCTAGGATGGGTTCTGGGCCGACAGGCTGGGATTAGCAAGGATGGATGTCACTTTTATCATTTGATTTCATCCGTAGTCGAACCTTGCTCTTCTATATGGTGATTGAATGTATTTTTGTATTTGAGATGATCATGATTTAGCTTGTGGCGAGTGTAAGCCAATTCCATATACTCATCTCCTCTTTACATGTACTTGTAACGATATCCATTCTTGCAAAACGACGAGATGCGCTTCTATCCCTGTCGAGGCCCTCGAGGCAAAATAAGGATAGGACCGCATCTTGGGCGTTACAAGTTGGTATTAGAGAGAGACCGACCTAGGATCCCCCTTGATTGATCGAACTTGGCCGAGTCGAGTCTAGAAAAATATTTTTTTGAGTCTAGTTATATATTGGAGAGTAGGATTCTTTTTACTCCTCTTCTATGCTCTGGTGAGGAATTCTAACATAGGAATTTTAATTCTACCCCTCTTCTCGCTCAACTTTTTTAGGATCACGCGGGTATTTTGGAACCTCAATGATGCCGATGTGACGGAATTCTGTACTTGGTGCCTCCTGTTTCCGAGGAGTAGAGCTCCAGGGGATTCATGACACATTGTTATCGTTTAATTTCCTTAGTATCTCAGGACGCGGATGTTCGAAATTGCTTTAATACCCGATTGCATAACCAAAGATTTCGGAAGTTCTTCGGTGGGAATTCAAGTAGTTACCTAGGATTATCCTTCCAACAGATGCATAATGGGTTATGTATTTGTTTCGGCTTAATTTGCTAGCCTCATCCTTTGTTTTGTTGGAGTATGGTAATTCGAGCTGCTTCGATATCAAGTGGTGATTTCTTATCTTTTCTAAGAAGTGTTCTCATATTTTTATGGGAGTGCTAATTCATTTGCTGAATCAAATTGTCATGTCGATTCTTTCCATCCGGTGTGCCTCTCTTCAAGATAATTCAACCCTCTCTATTTTTTGCAAGATCAGTCCTCATGTTTCTTTCGGAGTTCTTTTCATCTATCTAAGTTGTCTTTGTTTTTTTCCCGCCCTCCCGCCCTTTTCTTCAATGGTTAAATTATCATCCAAGTGCCTTTTCTATTCATTTGATTCTTCCGCTATCTTTTCTTTCGTTTTGTATCCGGTGATTCATTGTGAAGATGCTCAGGAGCTTCAAGTTCATCATTCTTCGTTCTTGTTTCCTTCTACAGTAGATTCGATTCAACCTCTCGGTGTTCATCATATCCTTTTTCATTCGTTAAATGTTTTCCCATGTTGGAAATTCTTATCCTAGCCTCTCTTGTTTATTCATCTCTCTATTCTATCCGGAGTGCTGAAGATATCTCAGAACATTCATGTTTCCATTCAAATCCTTTCAATTATTTCGAGGTTCTCACCTCATCAAGTTCTAATTTCTACCGGTGCAATCCCTCCTCTAAGCAATCATTTCAATGGTGTTTCTTTTCAGTGGGCCCATAACCCACAGGTTTTCGCAGGATCTTACCTGGCTCTTCTAATCGTTTCCGAAGATCTCAAGTTCTTTTGAAATATGACGTAAGAATGATTTTCATCAGTCATATTCCTTCTAGAAGATTGGTTCGAATTATTTTTCATAATTTCCTAAACCTTCTACTTTATTCTTGTTTCGGAGTGTCTCAGTAATTCATGGTGTTGTTTCTCATCATCATTCTCAGCACTGAAAACCGAGGGAGAGTTTCTCTTAAATCTTTATCCGTTCTTTCGAAGATTCGTGGTTCAAGGTTGATGCTATCATCTTGAATTGTTCTAGTTCATGAAAATTCCACCCCTATCTATCCGAAGCATTTTAATGTTGTGTTCTTTTCTCGATCATCCGAAGGCCCTTATTTCAGAAGATTTCTTTGTTCTCACCTTTCAGCTTTCATTCTGAAATTCTTCTCACTTGATGTCTCTTCGTTCGTATCTCATTTCTTACCGGTTGCACATTCTAGTGTTCTTTTGTCTGATCATGATCTCTTTGTTCTCGTGTATCTCCATTCATTCGTAGTATCCTCATCTATTCTTATCAGTGTTTCGTTCAAGACTTCTTCAAGTTTGTGAATCTCTCTTCAATATTTTCAAGAAGAATATGTGGTATGCCAAATCCATTGCTTGTCATCAATTTAACTTGATGAAGGACAAGCATAACATAATTCGCATTCTTGTTTCATCAGTGATTCCAACCCATGTTCCGAAGGTTGTTCATGATGTCAATTCTCAATTCTAAGTCGTTCATCTTTTCTGTTCCAGAGTTCCAAGTTTTCTCAAGTATCTCTTCGCAAAGTTCCATCTAAATATTTGCAAGGTTATATTCTTATTCTTTCAACCTTCATTTCTTTCGGTCATTCTTTTGTATATCGTGGTTCTTCATGGTGGTTCATCAAGGATTTTCTTCTTTCTCAAAGTATTATTCAAGATTCTTGTTGGACGAGCTCAAGTATTCTTTATCTTGCATTTCAAGTACAATTCATTCTCCCTCATCTTTTGAGATGGTATTATTGCATTCTTGATTCATGAGGAGTCTCGAAGATAATTTATCAAGAATGTGATATTTAGACCCATCATTTCTTTCTAGGAGTTATCTTGGATTGGATTTCACCAAAAACATTTCCTAAGGATTGTTGCTATCTTGGTGCTTATCAATGATCCAAGTGTTCTTGTATCTTCTTGGTGTAAGAAGTTTGCATGTCTTGTTTCTCCCAGCCAACCAATTGTTCTCCATTTGTGACCGGTTGTCACCTCATAATTTCGAGTTGTTTTCCATAAGCCCACAACAAGCTTATTCATTTCATTGTTGATTTTCCAACTACTTCATTCAATCCTTCTTTGTAAAGGATGCTTTCAAATTCAAGTGTGGTAGGAATTGTCAATTTCTTCTCCTTTCTTTTCCTTTCCAACGATCTGGCTTCTATTCTGGTTCCAGAGGCATTGTGGTATTTCTCTGTTCAAGACATCATCTCGTTTTATCAACATCATGTTCTTTCCTTGCTTATTCATTTAACCGGAGTGTTGTGTCCTCTTTTCAATTTCTTTCCATATTAGCAAGTTTGGGCCTCACCTTTCAAATGGAGTGCTACCCAAATTCGTTCTTTCTCATCCCTTGCCCATCTAGTATCATCCGGAGTGGTTTCAAGTCCTTGCTTGTTCTTCGTACCATTCTTCACCTCTTGCATCCAAGTTTTGTTGGTTTCATTCGTTTGTCAAAGAAGCAACTAAGTTTAACCTTTTACTCTCCCCGTCCTCTTCGCCTTCTCATTCTAAGATCTCGGGTCGAGATATCTTGTTAGTGGAGGAGAGTTGTAACAGCCCGAGACCGACGCTCTAGATGCCTTCCAAGTTATTTTGAGTTTCGTCGTGTGTTCCATGTGGTTGTCGCATTCATCATCGCATCATTCACATCATCTACATAGCATCGGCACTCCAGTGTCGTCATTTAAAAAAAAAACTTGCATCCGTCTGTAGTGGCCGATTCTCTCCGTTCTCGTTGTTGACCGTATCGAGACCAACCACACATGCACGCGCCCGCGGCATCGTCAAAATATCATTTGAAAAATGCGTATGAAACATACTTGGAATGGGTCGAAACTTGGCGAGCGGTCTTATTATATTGTAGGTAGACCGCCTGCCAAATTTTGTCGCATTCGGAGGTCGTTTGATACCCCAACGGTCAACTGTAGCGATATAGTCATCGGTTAAATTGTCAGACGTTTTTGCACTTTAAAATCATGACACGGGCCACAAATTCCCTCTCATCTCAGCCGAACCACCTCTCCACAGCCCACCACAACCCACCTAGCCAATCCACCCCGATCCAGCCGGCCGATGGCAATCGCATGGTCGAAAAACACCCTGAAAACCCCCCTAACCCTAACCCCTGCTATAAATAGCACCCCGACCCTACCTAAAATGGAACCCTAGCCCTAGCCCTCCTCAGAATCCGTGCTAGCTACCACCTAGTCGCCTCCCAGCTCGCTCCTCAGCCGCCGGCCCGCCCAGGCCCGCACGGGGCCTGCGAAGCCCAAACAGCCGCCCCCGACCGTCCAGATCGGGAGGAGCCCCGATCCAGAGCGCCGCCTCCACCGCCCGTTGGCCCCTCGCCGGAGCCACCGGAGCACCGCCGCAGCAGGCAAGGATCTAGCCCCGACCTCCTCCTACCGCAGATCTCTCTCTCCCCGTCTAAGCTCTCTCTCTCTCTCTCTCTCTTTCTTGAATGAGGCGAATAGGGAACCCGCCTTGGAGGACGCCCTGGACCTCCAGCGCCTCCGATCTGGAGCTCCGACCATCGCCCACCGTCGTTCTTCGCCGGATATGGACCCTGGCGTCGTCCCCGCTCCGTTCCCCGCTTCTCCACGGTGCTCCCTGTCCAGCCGGCCCTTGCTGAAAACCGCGCCGCCGTGCTCTGCTTCCTGACGTGGACGAGGATGAGCGCCTCGACCCTCCCTGCCCCGCAGCGCTAGCCTCGGCGAGCCATGTTCCCGCGTCGCCACAGCCAGCATCGCCGTGGCCGCTGGCGCCCTTGTTTCCCCGCTGTGAGCATTTTCCCCCATATCTGAACCTTCGTGCTTTTCTCAGCTCTCGTTTTGGCATATAGAGGTTATTTAGTGTTGGCACGATTTTTATACATGAGCACAACGCTTGCTGAGTTGGCTTGTGTAGGCTATCCTACAAGTTCTAGGTCGCGAGCTCGAGTCCCAGCCGCCACTAATTTTTCCATGTTTTTTTTGTTTTTTGCACACACGCACACATGGGCTTGATGTAGTCCTAGGTTGCTGCAGATTCGGCCTGTATAAAGTTTTTTTTGTTGTTCTGTGAATTTGTAAATAACCAAAACATGTTTTCCACCTTATGCCCTTGTGTTAGTATGATAATCACTCACAAACCGTTCATCGGATTGAAATAATTTAAATATGTAAAATGTTCAGAATTTTGTGTAGATTAATAATATGCAACTTTCATGCATGTTAGAAACATTTAAAATATTGTTTGCATTAAAATTTGCCTAATGCCATGGTAAACGGTTTGTTGCATAACTAATTAACCGTAGCTCCGTTTAAAATGATCCACATATGTAACTGATAACCCACAAGTGTAGGGGATCGTTTGTAGCCTTTTTCGATAAGTAGAACAAATATTCCCTCAAGTTCTATCAACCACCGACACAACTCTATGCACGCTAATGCTTGCTTTACCTAGAACAAGTATGAAACTACTTTGCAGGAATAAAACTAGAAGTACTTTGCAAGAAAATAAAGAACGTGGAAATAAAAGTTAGATGTTGTTTTAATAAAATAACAATAAAAGTAAATAAATTAGTAGAAATATATTTGTGTAACGCAAGAGAAAGATTGTCCCTAGGCAATTGAATATAATATGATAGAACTTGTCATATGCAATGAGGGAGAGGCATAAGCTAACACACTTTCCGTACTTGGATCATATGCACTTATGATTGGAACTTTAGAAAGCATCCACAACTACCAAATTTCATTAAGGTAAAACCCAACCATAGCATTAAATATCAAGTCCCCTTTACTCCCATACGCAACAACCCACCTACTCGGGTTTATGCTTCTGTCACTCAAGCAACCCACCATAGGCAAATCATGAACTTATTGCAACACCCTACAGTGGGAATCCCTCACGTTTGTGCGACACGAAGGGCACCATACGACAGCACCATATCAACATACAACTCACATCCATAACATCATACCACAATTAACCCATAGGACAAAAGAGATCTACTCAAACATCATAGGATAGCCAAATATCATTGGGAAATAATATATGGAGTTGAGCACCATGTTTAAGTAGAGATTACAGCAGGGAAGAGAGGTGTTACACCGCTGCATAGAGGGGCGAAAGTTGGTGTTGACGGCGGCGAAGTTGTTGGTGTAGATCGCCATCACGATTATTGCCCCGGTGGCGTTCCGGCGCCACCGGGAGAGAGGGGGAGAGAGCCCCCTCCTTCTTCTTCTTCCTTGGCCTCCCCTAGATGGGAGGAGAGTTCCCCCTCTGGTCCATGGCCTCCATGGCGGCGGAGGGGCAGGAGCCCCTCCTAGATTAGATCTCTGTCGGGGCACGGATGCTCATGATCACCTATGGGACCAGCGGTCCCTTGTGGTTCGGCAAGGGAGGTCACGTTGCATGAAGAGCAAAGAGCATGAGACGACGCAACGATGAAGACACAGGCATTTTACCCAGGTTTGGGCCGCTGCTAAGCGTAAAACCCTACTCCTGCTTTTTGGTGGATTGATTGGAGGTACACGAAGAACGCAGAGCGCCTAACCCCGGCAGGGGCTGTTGTCGGGGAAAGAGCGGCTATGCGAGTACAAGTGTTCGGGGCTTCGAATTGCCAACCTTGAGCTAGGTTGCCTTGGGCCTCCTTTTATAGTGCAAGGGGTTACCACAATGGCAAAACAGACATTATCTATCGATTAGATAGCTAAGAAGAGCTATCATACCTAACTCTGGCATTTAGGACAAAATACCATGATTACCTGCCTAGGTGGCGCTTGGGGGTGCATCCTCGGCAAGCTCTTGCCACCGCTTGGCCGGTCGTTGCTTAAGATCTTGACACGCTGTAGGGCGGGTGTCAACCGAGCATAACTTGCCTTCCAATGTGTCACCACGTGTTGAGCGAGAGCTGATTAACCGCCTGAGGGCTCGACACCGTATCGATAAGTGACAGGCGTAGCGATGCGGTGGAGCGGCGGCTGGATGGCTCATGCCTGCCGGGGAGTGGCTTGCTGGGTCTTCTGGGAGGTGTGCACGTCTTGGTCCCCGGCAAGCGTCGGGGACGTGCTTGGCACGTCGCAGTCTAGGCTTGGGCTGCCGCGTTGAGCTTGCTGGAGTCTTGTCTTGATTGTTGCCGGGTTGGTTTGCCCTTCTGCAGGTTGTAGCTACCGGATGCCGGTGGCCGTCTGTCCGTGCACAAGTCAGGAGAAATGAACACCCCTGTTTGTTTACTCCGACAGAAGCCCCCGGGCCTGAGCCATACGTGTCGCTTGGCACATTGGGTTAGGTCCCAAACAGTGCACGAACACGCGGCGGAGGGGTTCTGCCCTTCCATCCACGTCCACTCCCCGTAATTATCGCGGGTCGTGGGGTCATGGACGGGAGCCGTTGGAGAATAAAAGGAACTGCAAGTAATAAAACGACAGTTTTCCGAAAAGATAGCGAAGAGCCAGCCCCCGCGTGAGTCCCCTAACAAAAGGACAACGCGCAGGAGCGCTGCTCATTCTCATCCTTTTCTCCGCCCTTCATCTTCCTCCTCAAGCCAAGAAACTACCTCCACCACCACTCCTGTTCCACCGAGCGCCGCCAGACCACCCGCCGCCCTTGAAGGCTTCAAGGATGGGGCAGAAAAAGGCTGGCAACAAAGGGAAGCAGGCGGCCACATCCACGGACCTGGCGGCTGAGTAGCGGAGGAGGAAAGCGGAAGAGCTCGAGAGGCGGCGACAGGTTGACGTGGTTATCTCTCCGTCGAGCCTGGATGGCAACACTCTGATCGAGAGGTACGCCTATATGTGGGGGCAGACGATAAAGGGGCACGGAGCGCCTCAAGTTTAGCCGGACATTCCCAAGGAGAAGAAGCCCTAAGATTCGTACCACTTCTTTTGCGCATACTTTTACTACGGCCTTGCCCCTCCCTTTTCTGATTTCTTCTGCGCAATGATGGCAACATCTGGATTCCACCTTTTGGATTTCACACCCAATGCGATGTCTTGCATGGCGATATTTGCCTATCTGTGCGAGAACTTTGTTGGAGTTGCCCCCAATGTGGACTTGTTCAAGCACACAGTTTCTGGTTTGGGTCCAGCCTTGGGTTTCTTCACGGGAGGAGCAACTGCTTTGCCACTCTTCTTGGAGTTACCCTTCTTACCCTTGCCATTCTTCTTGAAACTAGTGGTTTTATTGACCATCAACACTTGATGCTCGTTCCGAATCTCAGACTCAGCGACTTTCAGCATCGCAAACAGCTCGGCGACTGACTTGTTCATCCCGTGCATGTTATAGTTCAACACGAAGCTCTTGTAGCTAGGTGGCAATGATTGAAGAACTCTGTCAGTGATAGCCTCTGGCGGAAGGGGCATCCCCAATTCAGCTAGATGGGTGGAGTACCCAGACATTCTGAGTATGTGATCACTAACAGACCCGTTCTCCTCCATCTTGCAAGTATAGAACTTATCGGAGGTCTCATACCTCTCGATCCGGGAATTCTTCTGAAAGATAAACCTCAACTCCTGGAACATCTCATATGCTCCATGACGTTCAAAACGTCTTTGAAGTCCCGGTTCTAAGCCATACAAAATTGCACATTGAACTATTGAGTAATCATCAGAGCGAGCCTGCCAGCCGTTCACAACGTCTAGAGACTCAACTGGAGCGGGTGGATCACCAAGCGGTGCATCAAGGACATAAGCCTTCTGGGAAGCCGTAAGGATAATCCTTAGATTACGGGCCCAGTCCACAAAGTTACTTCCATCATCTTTCAACTTAGCTTTCTCTAGGAACGCATTAAAATTCAGGGGTGCTACTGCGCGAGCCATGAACTACAACATAAATATAGCAAAGACAACTTAGACTATTGTTCAAGATAATGAGTTTAGTTAATCATATTACTTAAAAAACTCCCACTCAAATTGACATCCCTCCGGTCATTCGAGTGTCACATGATCCAAATCCACCAACTCAAGTCCGATCATCACGTGAGTTGAGGTGGTTTCAATGGTGAACATCTTCATGTTGATCATATCTACTATATGACTCATGTTCGACCTTTCGGTCTCTTGTGTTCCGAGGCCATGTCTGTACATGCTAGGCTCGTCAAGTTTAACCCGAGTGTTCCGCACGTGCAACACTGGCTTGCACCCGTTGTATGCGAACGTAGAGTCCATCACACACGATCATCACGTGGTGTCTCGAAACGACGAACTTTCGCAACGGTGCACACTCGGGGAGAACACAATTTTATCTTGAAATTTAAGTGAGGGATCACCTTATAATGCTACCGTCGTCCTAAGCAAAATAAGATGCATAAAAGGATTAACATCACATGCAAATCATAAGTGACATGATATGGCCATGAACTTGTGCTTTTGATCTCCATCTCCAAAGCACCGGCATGATCTCCATCGTCACCTGCATGACACCATGATCTCCATCATCTTGATCTCCATCAACGTGTCCCCATGAGGTTGTCGCGCCGACTGTTGCTTCCACGACCATTGCTAACTCATAGCGATAAAGTAAAGCAAAAAGGCGAAAATAATTAAAGACAACTCTATGGCTCCTGCCAGTTGCTGTACTCATCGACATGCAAGTCGTGATATTCTATACAACACATGATCATCTCATACATCACATATATCTCATCATGTAATTGGCCATATCACATCACAACATTCCCTGCAAAAACAAGTTAGGCGTCCTCTAATTGTTGTTGCAAGTTTTACGTCGCTGCTACGGGTATCTAGCAAGAACGATTCTTACCTACGCAAAAACCACAACGGTGATATAAAAATTGCTTTTCAACCTTCTCAAGGACCGCCTTTGTCAAATCCAATCCGCCTAAAGTGGGAGAAACAGACACCCGCTAGCCATCTTTATGCAGCAAAGTTACATGTCAGTTGAAGGAACCGGTCTCTCGTAAGCGTACGAGTAATGTTGGTCCGAGCCGCTTCATCCCACAATACCGCCGAAACAAGAAATGACCAAGGGAGGAAGCAATCTGAATATCAACGTCCAGAAAACCCTTTTGTGTTCTACTCGAGATCCCATCTACGCATAGACCTAGCTCTGATACCACTGTTGGGAAACGTCGCATGGGAAACCAAAAATTTCCTACGCACACGCAAGATCTATCCATGGTGATGAGCATCTACGAGAGGGAGAGTGAATCTACATACCCTTGTAGATCGCTAAGCGGAAGCGTTAAGAAATGCGGTTGATGTAGTCGAACGTCTTCGCGATCCAAATCGCAAGTCGTCCCTCGATCCAAACACGATCTAGCGCCGAACGGACGGCACCTCCGCGTTCAACACACGTACGGCTTGATGATGCCTTCACCTCCTCGATCCAGCGAGCGATGGTGAAATAGTGGATGAGTTCCGGCAGCACGATGGCGTGGTGATGGTGGTGAGGAACAATCTCTGCAGGGCTTCGCCAAGCACTACGGAGATTATGACGGGAGGAACTAGAGGGTTAGGGTTGCCGGCACACGGCTTGGGAAATCTCTATGTATCCCGTGTGCTAGCCCTGCCCCTCTATTTATATGTTGAGTCCTAGGGTCTAAACTTGGAGAGAAAGCCTCCACAAGGTCGGTTTGGCCCGCACGGAAAGAGTCCCACTCGGATTCCAGCAGTACCGCGTACAAGCGGTAGTACCGCTCACGAGCGGTAGTACCGCTTCACACAAGCGGTAGTACCGCTTACGCGGTAGTACTGCCTTACCAGCGGTAGTACCGCTTAAGGCAGCAGCAAAACTTCCTTTTGCACTTTCCAATACCTCGTGGGTTTTACCCCTTTGGCCCATATAAAGTGTTGCTGCACCCGAACACTTCGGTAAACATCCGGAACCCCTTCCGGTGAATTCCAGATCCCTTCCGGAGATCAAAACACTATTATCACATATATCAATCTTTACCTCCGGACTCTTCTGGAGATCCTCGTCATGTCCGGGATCTTATCTGGGACTCCGAACAACCTTCGGTCACCAACACAATAACTCAACTATACTAATCGTCACCAAACGTTAAGTGTGTAGACCCTGCGGGTTCGAGAACTATGTAGACATGACCGAGACACCTCTACGGTCAATAACCAATAGCGGGACCTGGATGCCCATATTGGTTCCTACATATTCTACGAAGATCTATATCGGTCGAACCTCTATGTCAAGGATTCAGTTAATCCCGTATGCTGTTCCCTTTGTTCTTCGGTATGTTACTTGCCCGAGATTCGATCGTCGGTATCTCTATACCTAGTTCAATCTCGTTATCGGCAAGTCTCTTTACTCGTTCCGTAATACAAGATCTCGTGGCTAACACTTTAGTCACATTGCTTACAAGGCTCATTGTGATGTTGTATTACCGAGTGGGCCCTGAGATACCTCTCCATCATACGGAGTAACAAATCCCAGTCTTGATCCATGCCAACCCAACAGACACCCTCGGAGATACCTGTAGAGCATCTTTATAGTCACCCAGTTACGTTGCGACGTTTGATACACACAAGGTATTCCTCTGGTGTCAGTGAGTTGCATGATCTCATGGTCATAGGAAAAGATACTTGACATGCAGAAAACAATGGCAATAAACTGACACGATCATATGCTACGTTTATAGTTTGGGTCTTGTCCATCACATCATTCTCCTAATGATGTGATCCCATTATCAAATGACATCTCATGTCCATGGCTAGGAAACCTTCACCATCTTTTGATCAACGAGCTAGTTAACTAGAGGCTTACTAGGGACACAGTGTTGTCTATGTACCCACACATGTATTTGAGTTTCCAATTAATACAATTATAGCATGGATAATAAACGATTATCATGAACAAGGAAATATAATAATAACTAATTTATTATTGCCTCTAGGGCATATTTCCAACAGATATGGCCAGGTACCTCCTTCTCCCCTTGGCCTGCTGGATTACGCCATATCTCCCTGGGGTCGAGCGGACCCATTTCTTTCCGGCGTTCTTCGCTCCGGTCTCGGCCACGGAGAACACGACGGCAGCGCCGGCTGCACCGGCTATGTTGCTCATGGCGCCTTCCCCACTTGCGGCCGCCGCGACGCCCGCCGCGCTCGCGGCTGCACGCGAGGGAGTCCTTGAAGTGGAAAGATGCGCGGCCGTGCTGGATTTCTTCTTCGGAGCCATTGTTGAAGAAGATGATGATGAAGATCGATTCACCGTTCACGAACTCGGGTTCACGCAAATGATACACGCCCCCTACCTGGCGCGCCAAAGATGTCGGGGCACGGATGCTCATGATCACCTATCGAACCAGCGGTCCCTTGTGGTTCAGCAAGGGGGGTCACGTTGCACGAAGAGCGGAGAGCATGAGACGACGCAACGATCAAGACACAGGCATTTAACCCAGGTTCGGGCCGTTGCTAAGCGTAAAACCCTACTCCTGCTTTTTGGTGGATTGATTGGAAGAACACGAAGACTACAGAGCGCCTAACCCCGGCAGGGGCTGCTGTCGGGGAAAGGGCGGCTATGCGAGTACAAGTGTTCAGGGGTTCGAATTGCCAACCTTGAGCTAGGTTGCCTTGGGCCTCCTTTTATAGTGCAAGGGGTTACCACAATGGCAAACAGACATTATCTATCGATTACATAGCTAAGCAGAGCTATCATACCTAACTCTGGCATTTAGGATAAATGCCATGATTACCTGCCTAGGTGGCGCTTGGGGGTGCATCCCCGGCAAGCTCTTGCCACCGCTTGGCCAGGCGTTGCTTAAGATCTTGACACACTGCAGGGCGGGTGTCAACCGAGCGTAACCTGCCTTCCAACGTTTCGCCACATGCTTAGCGAGAGCTGATTAGCCGCAAGAGGGCTCGACACCGCATCGATAAGTGACAGGCGTAGCGATGCGGTAGAGCGGTGGCTGGATGGCTCACGCCTGCCGAGGAGTGGCTTGCCGGGTCTTCTGGGAGGTGTGCACGTCTTGGTCCCCGGCAAGGGTCGGGGACGTGCTTGGCGCGTCACAGTCCAGGCTTGGGCTGCCGCGTTGAGCTTGCTGGAGTCTTGTCTTGATTGTTGCCGGGTTGGTTTGCCCTTCTGCATGTTGTAGCTGCCGGACGCCGGTGGCCGTCCGTCTGTGCACAAGTCAGGGGAAATGAACACACCTGTTTGTTTATTCCGACAATCTCCCTCTCTGTTCTCTTCTGTTTCGCGTTCCTGTTTTCTGGCCGAAAACCGTTTCTTATATTCCCGGAGATCCGTAACTCCGATCGGGCTGAAATTTTGAGGGGATTTTTATCCAAAAATTAGCTTCCTTGCGCCCGAAGGAGAGCTCCAACCGACTTACGAGGTGGGAACAACCCACCAGAGCGCGCCTGGGCCCCCTGGCCGTGCCCTGGTGTCTTGTGGGGCATGTGGGCCTCCGTTTGTGTTGATTCCACTTCTCAAAATTCAAAGATGTTCAAAAAAAAATCTCCGTCTATTTTTATCGCGTTTGGACTTCGTTTGATATGGATATTCTGCGAAACAAAAAACATGCAACAAACAGGAACTGGCACTGGGCACTGGATCAATTGGTTAGTCCAATAAATCATATAAAATGTTGCCAAAAATATGTGAAAGTTGTATAATATTGGCTTGGAACAATAAAAAATTATAGATACGATGGAGACGTATCAGCATCCCCAAGCTTAATTCCTGCTCGTCCTCGAGCAGGTTAATGATAAGAAAGCTAATTTTTGATGTGGAATGCTACCTAGCATAATCTTGATCATATATCTAATCATGGCATGAATATTAAGACACAAGTGATTCAAAGCAATAGTCTAGTTTTGACATAAAGACATTAATACTTAGGCATCCCAACAAACAATCATGTGTTTCAAAATATCATGGCTAAAGAATGCTATCCCTACAAAATCATATAGCCTTGTCATGCTCTGTCTTCTTAACACAAAGTATAAATCATGTACTACCCCGGTCTCAGCCAAGCAATTGGTTCATAATTTTTAACGCGCTTCAGCATTTTCAACTCTCATGCAATACATGAGCGTAAGACATGGATATAGCACTATGGGTGGAATAGAATATGGTGGTAGGTTCCAAAGGGGTAAAAGTGCAGAAGAAAGTCTCGCATCAACTCAGCGTATCAACGGGCTATGGAGATTCCCATCAATAGATATCAATGAGAGGAGTATGGATTGCCATGCAACGGATGCACTAAGAGCTATAAGTGTATGAAAGCTCAATATGAAAACTAAGTGGGTGTGCATCTAACTCTATAATGAAAAATTCCCACTAGTATATGAAAGTGACAACATAGGAGACTCTCTATATGAAAAACATGGTACTACTTTGAAGCACAAGTGTGGAATTAGCATGCCCCTTTTTCTTTTTCTTTTTTCTTTTTCCTTTTTTTTCTTTTTTTTTCTTTGTCCGGAGCCTCATCCCGACTTGTGGGGGAATCATAGTTTCCATCATCCTTTCATCACTGGGGCATGCTCTAATAATGAATAATGATGATCATCATACTTCTATTTACATACAACTCAATATTACAATGATAGTAGAACAAAGTATGACTCTATATGAATGCAATGATCTAGCGTAGCAATGATATCATAAAACGTACAAGCCATGGAAACGTACGATCATGTAATGCAATATGACAATGAATGCTCAAGTCATCAAAACGGAAGCGGTGGAAGTTGCATGGCAATATATCTCGGAATGGCTATGGAAATGCCATAATAGGTAGGTATGGTGGCTGTTTTGAGGAAGATATAATAAGGCTTATGTGTGATAGTGCGTATCATATCACGGGGTTTGGATGCACCGGCGAAGTTTGCACCGACTCTCGAGGTGAGAAAGGGCAATGCACGGTACCATAGAGGCTAGCAAATTGGGGAAAGGTAAGAGTGAGTATAATCCATGGACTCACATTAGTCATAAAGAACTCACATACTTATTGCAAAAGATTATTAGCCCTCAAAGCAAAGTATTACTATGCATGCTCCTAGGGGGGAGGTTGGTAGGAGTGAACCATCGCGCGCCCCTGACCTTCACACAAAGATAGACAATCAAGGATAAATTGTGCTCCAGCTTCCTAGCATAACGGGAGACTATACGTGCATGCTTCGGGAATCACAAACCTTAACACCAATATCTTACTAAACACGATCATCCACTAGTACCTCCCACATATTATCACCTCTATATCACAAAACTATTGCAAGGAATCAAACGTATCATATTCAGTGATCCCTAAGTTTTATGTAGGATTTTATGACTAACCATGTGAATGACCAATTCCTGTTGACTCTCTAAATAGATATAAGTGAAGCAAGAGAGTTTAATTCTTTCTAAAAAATACCATTCTCAAATAAATATAAGTGATGCAAAATAGCATTCTACGAATAACGGTTTTCTATGTGAAGAGAAACAGGCAATCCAAACGTTAGATGATATAAGTGAAGCACATGAAGCATTATGTAAAGCCATACTCAAAAGATATAAGTGAAGTGCACTGAGCATTCTATAAATCGACCATGGACAATCTCATACCAGCATGGTGCATAAAATAAAAGTGAAAACTAAACACAAAAGACGCTCCAAGATCTACACATATCAAATGAACGAAACGAAAATGAAAACATACCGATACTTGTTGAAGAAAGATGGGATGCCTTCCGGGGCATCCCCAAGCTTAGACGCTTGAGTGTCCTTGGATATTTAATTGGGGTGCCTTGGTAATCCCCAAGATTGAACTCTTGCCTCTCCTCCTTCTCCTCATATCGAGACCTCCTCGATGTTCGAACACTTCATCCACACAAAACTTAACAGAAGACTGGTGAGATCCGTTAGAATAATAAAGCAAATTTCTACTTTAAGTACTGTTGAAAACCCATTCATATTTTATATTTGCATTATACCTGCTGTATTATAACTTTTCCATGGCTTATACCACCGATAAAATCGATAGTTTCATCAAAACAAGCAAAAAAATGCATCAAAAACAGAATCTGTCTTAAATAGGACAGTCCGTAGTAATCTGAACTTTGACCATACTTCTCTAACTCCAACAATTCTTAAAAATTAATAAGTAATAAAATTTTTGTATATCAATGCTGTGTAAAAATTTCAGAAACTTTTGACGTTCCAGTAAAAAATGAAAATTCACGCACTACAGCCAAAGTTTCTGTTTTTACACTGCACGTACCAACAAGCAATCTAATCATCCTAAAGGCAAATCTTGGCACATTATTTTTATAATACAATGGATTTGTACAAGGGGATAATTATTTTTGTTGGAAAATTTTCCGTGATTCAAGACTCACAAGGTTTTCATGGGCATGAACAAAGTTCAAGGATATCCCCCACTTCAACGATGCTTATCATCTCTCTCACTTTCACCTTTCCTTTTGTGAAGTTTTAGGTTCCCCTCTATTTTTTTGTTTTTAAACTTTATAAAAGCACACAATAGAAATAAACAACTCTCTAAAACTTCCGGGTTGTCTCCCTGGCAGCGCTTTCTTTAAAGCCATTGAGCTAGGCATAAAGTGCGCAAGTAATGGATCCAACCAGATCCCAAGGTATATCAAAGCCAATTTTAATTAACAATGATTTGTAATTTAATAGTGAGCATAAAGTGATATATATCATGTGACAACAAAGTATAACTCTCTTCCTATGCATCGGCATGTCATACAAGAACAATTCATGCACATCAAGTAAAGGCCAATGCATAGTATAAACAGTTTCAAGTATTGGAAACATAAAGAGGTGGAGATGTAGTTCCTCTCTCATAATAATTGCAAGTAGGAGCAGCAAGCACATGCATATTATATTCATCAAAATCATCATGTGTAGTAGCAAAACGCAACCCATCAATATAATCCTTAATAAGTGCAAACTTCTCCGATATAGTGTAGTTGGGAGAATTCAAAAAGATAATAGGACTTTCATGTGTGGGTGCAATAGCAACAATTTCATGCTTAACATAAGTGTTAGGGCATATTTATACCCTAATGGTTTTGGTGATTGACGACAATACATTTGCGGATTAATCGTGTCCATTAAGCTTTCAGAGAATATCAGGTGGCACGAGACGATTATCTTACCCCTCAGGAAGCTAAAAAGAAGACGGTGTCTTTTCGACAATTTATTGTCGGTGGACTTAAGTCGTAGGAAAATCCGTACTAGCAAGAGGGGGTCCGTAGTGGGAAATGTTGGGAGGAATCATCACGTACACACTTGCACCCCCATTCGTTTCCCGGCAACATGGAGTATCTGTCCTTGCCCTACTCTCTCTTTCTTTCTCTCAGCGGTAGTACCGCTTTGGGAAGCGGTAGTACCGCGCGCAGCCGGTATTTTCGCCCCAGCCGGCGGTAGTACCGCTGGGGGAAAGAGGGGAGGGCTGGGCACCTCACGTGAGGCATCAGACATGTTTCTGGGAGTGTCTGGTGCCCCACGCCAGCAGCCAGCCGCAGCGGTAGTAGGGGCGGTAGTACCAAGCAGTACTACCGCCGTCCCTTGTTCACAGATCGGCAGTAGTACCGCCCCTACCAGCGGTAATACCGCTTGCCCGTGGCTGGTACAGAGGTAACGGGCAGATTCCCCCACCCACTATATAAGGGGTCTTCTTCCCCAAGAAGCCTCACCTCTTATCCTACCCAAACCTCCATTGTTGCCCAAAGCTTATTTTAGCCCGATCTCTCTCCCTAGCCAACAAAACTTGTTGATACTCTAGGGTTTGGTTGAGAGGGCCCCGATCTACACTTCCACCAAGAGAAATTTGATTCCCCCCTTTAATCCCTTGCGGATCTTGTTACTCTTGGGTGTTGGAGCACCCAAGACGGAAGAGGTCACCTCGAAGCCATAGTCCATTGTGGAGAAGCTTCGTGGTGTCGTTGGGAGCCTCCAATTCAGTTGTGGAGATTGCCCCAACCTTGTTTGTAAAGGTCCGGCTGCCGCCTTCAAGTGCATCACTAGTGGAATCACGGCACCTCGCATTGTGTGAGGGCATGAGGAGAATACGGTGGCCCTAGTGGCTTCTTGGGGAGCATTGTGCCTCCACACCGCTCCAACAGAGATGTAGTTCCCTTTACCGGGAAGGAACTTCGGTAACACATCCTCGTCTCCATCGGTTCCTCTTGTGGTTACTTCTTACCTTTACTTTGTGCAAGCTACGCATATTGTATATCTTGCTTGCTTGTGTTGTTGTTGTGTTTAGCATCATATAGGTTGCTCACCTAGTTGCATATCTAACCAACCTATTTGTTGCTAAGCCTAAATTGTTAAAGAGAAGTTAAAAACTGGCAGTTGCCTATTCACCCCCCCTCTAGTCAACCATATCGATCCTTTCAATTGGTATCAGAGCCTCGTCTCTTTATTAAGGGTTTCACCACTCGAAGAATATGGCTGACGATTAGGTGCGGTCAGTTGAACTCCCCGAGGCCGTGGGTGTGAACATGGTGTCACGTGAGGATTTGAATGAGGCCATGTCCTCACTCAAATCCTCCATGACCACCGAGGTCAAATCCATGTTTAAAGAATTTCTTGAGGGTCTCAGACTTTATACCGATCCATTGTTAGTGGTCAATCCCACTAACTCTTCATCGGATGTCCACTCCGGAAAGGAGGGGGCTAGCACTGAGATGAACAAGCTACCTCAAGGAACTAGTGGATTGGGTACCTTTGCCTCGGTACCCCCTCCCGTGGTATATGGAGGACCGGTGCACCCACCACATATAGTTAATCTCAGTCCTCCTCCTAAGCTTGTGAAGAATGACTTTGCTAATTGGGTTTTCCGTATCAAGTCTCATTTGAATCATAGCTCAACACAACTTTGGAGAATCATTGAGCAAGGGTACTACCCTCATGATGCAAACAACCTCACTCCAAGGGAAGAGGCCGACAATCAACTCAATCACTCCGCCTTATTCATCCTTCAAGCAGCTATTCTCGTTGAATATCCAGCTCACTTGCGGCCTTTCACTCATGCTAAGGATTGTTGGGAACATATTGTCTCCATTTACAAGGGTAGCTCGAGCATTCAACGATCCAACTTTGAAGTGGTTCTAGATGAGTGCGATGAATTTGTGATGCTCGAAGATGAAGAACCTCGTGAGCTCTATCGGAGAGTGATAACTCTTGTCGTTGCTCTTATAGATCATGGAAGCAAAGATGTGGATGACAATTGGATCAAGCGGAAGTTCCTCAAGGCCATCATGCCATTCAACAAATCCATGTCCTCGGTCATCCGTCAAAGGCCGGATTTTCACTCCTTGTCCTCAGGTGATGTGTTGGATGAATTCATTGCTGTGAACATCTTGAACAAGAGTGCCGACAACGCTCTGTAGCGTCCCGACTGAAAACGAGTCAAGCTTCTGTGTGACCGTGCCATCCCTGGATCAGTATGCTGGCACACACAGTACATCAATGTATATATCAAACTGCAATCACATGTAATTAATGTAAACTGATATATACCTTAAAATCTCAACGGAAACAGTCAACGGGAGTGGAGTCCCAATAAACACCAACGGCAGGTTGAGTGTAGACCGTAACCCTGAATCGTACTCGTACTCGTCGTAGAAACTTATCTGCAACATAAGACATTGCAGCCGTGTAGGTCAGTACATTGAATGTACCGGCAAGATCACAATAAGAGAAAACAGATGATAAGACTATTCTATATGCAATAAAGCTTTGTGGCTCTGTGTCTGAGTTTTTGCACAAAAGCTGATTGTATTTCCTTTTCCTACAGCAAAGGAGTATCAGGAGTTTTCACTATGGAAATATCTATTATGACATGGTTCCGCCAAACGATGTCTCAATGCCCACGATTATCAAAAGTTGCCCACAATTAGTTATCAGTCTGGTGTTGAGAGTTCAGAGATAGATCCAAGTCCAGAGGCTCAAATTATCCGTAACCGGGACACGGCTAATCGATTAGGTTTAACTCTGCAGAGTGTTGTGTACTTTACCCACAAGATTCATTCCCTCCTTGTAAGTCCTCGCACTGCCGAGTGTTTGAGAAAAGGACGAACGAAACATGGTCTTTCAGAGTGTTTCCCTGACTACTGTTAGTGCCCATCCAATCCTAACATCGACTACATCTCGTAGCACTGCCCAGCCAGAGTCACAACAAAGATCAACCAAGCCAGAGCCCATAATGACTTGTGGCTACACAGGTAAGCTTCCGGGCATGAAGTATTCATCCGTCTCTTTGGGTCTGGGTGAAGCTTTCCGCAAGATGTCATGGCGCTTCTCCATGCATCCTGGCCATCCACTGGTTACTCCAGGGTGCCCATCAAATCCATCCTTCACCCAGTAGTGTGTATTGAAAACTTGTTTCTCGAGTCTCGAAGTCTTGAGGTCTTGAAGATGCAGGACTTGAAGATGCCTTCATGAAGTTGTCGTGTTGACGTGGAGTCCTCCTTCTCACACCACTCACGAACACTCATACCAGACCCCGTCAACTTCAGCATAGCATTAAAATAACTAGCGTTCCCGGGGCTTTAGTAACAAGTGGTGGGTTCCTACCTCATGCATTCTACTCAACTACAAGGATTTCAATAACACTACTGGAGGGATTTGTTGAATGATGTCACTACATGCAATAAAACATAGGTATGAAATAGATGGTCAAAGTGAACTAGCCTGGTAGGGTTGATGAAGATAAATATCGCTCTCAGAAATAACTTGATAGAACTATTCGTCACACTCCGATGAAATCTATATAATCAAACATTACACTCTTATAAGCAAACACTTCTAGGAATCAATACTATCACACCAATAGCAACACAAAGCACAAAACTAATCACAAAAGAGTGTGATGAAGGAAATACTTAAGACAAAAGTTAAAATCAACAATTCTTCATCAAGGAACTAAGAAAAGGTTTTCCTACAATTAACCTATTATCAACAGCAACAAAACAACAACAAAGTAAAATCTAGCAAAGGCATTTAGCAAATATTTTTACTAGCAAAAGGAATTACTTTTGAAGAACAACTAGGAACTAATAAAGACAACACACTAAACAACATAAGTTTTTTTGTCTAATAAACTTAACAACAAGAAAAGCAATAACACACTAAAATAAGAGAAAACAAAATATAAAACAACTAAGTTAACATAAAGTAGAACTTATAAAACAATTTATAAAAATATTTTCAAATAGGAAACCAAACTAGCAATGAAATCAATTTGCAAGTTATTATGAAACTAGAATTGATTTCATGCTATAAGAATAATAAAAGATATAAAAATAAATTGGTTGAAATACTACTGCTAACTAACAGAAAACAAAGTAAAACTTGTCAACATATATAAAAGAAAAAAATAAATTAAAAACTATTAAAACAAAAGAAATTGAAATAAACCTAAAAAGAACTAAAACAGAATCTGTTTTGCTTGAAAACCTATTTTAAAATTCTCTAAAAATTCTCAAATTAGACAGGGTGATAAAAATAACTAATACAAACAAGTAGCAAAAAGAATCACTCAAAAATATGTTTTTAAACTCAAGTTATAAGCAAAACAAATTTGAATTCCAATCTGTTTGAATCTGAATTTAAACTATTCAAATAAGGTCAAACTTTATATCTAAAGAAACTAGAATAAATTTGTGACACAATGCAAAAAGAATTAATGAAAAACAATTAAAAACATAAAAGATATGGCTATTTTAAAAACAGAAACAATTCTATTGACTAAAACAAAACAGAAAAAGGAAAAACTAAACTAACGAACAGGGGCTACGTGGCGCTCTTTGATTGGCTGAGGGGTGTGCGTTGCGGGGCTAGTGAGCGAACGTTCACTAAATACAAGATAATGGTTCGGTCTAATTTAAACAGAGAAAAACCGGGCGGTTTACTAAAACTAAACCGAGTCAAACGAACCGATACGCAGGCATCTAATCCTAGCCGTTCTGCTAAGATCTGATAGAGGAGGATCCTTACCGAGGTGGAGGTCAACTCCGGCGATGGCGACGGCGAGGCAGAGGTGACGGGGCGACGCGGGACGGCGCTTTGGTGGGTCTCCGGCGATGGTGGAGATGACCAGGCGATGCAGACGAGCTCGGCTACGACGATGGTGGTCTTGGCGAAGCTTCGGGGCTGACGGAGATGACGACGGTGAGCTCGGGGAGGAGGTGGTCTCGGGTGGTCGTTGACGGCGGCGTTCTGGTGGGCGTGGTGCTCGGGCTGCTAGACGGCGAGATGCGGACGAGGCATACAGAGCTACTGGTGGGCTTAGCCGGCATTGGGGGGGTCTAGGTGGAGCGGGGCGAGGTAATGGCGATGGTGGCGGCGCTCGGGCTCCGGCGAGCAATCGCGGCGAGAGGAGAGGGTCGGGCGCGGGGGACTCGGGCGGAACGGCGTGAGGGGCGCTCGGGCTTTATAGCCATGGGGTCAGGGGCGAGGGGAAGGAAGGGAATCGGCTCGGATCCGATTTGCTCCGGCGAGGTGTCGTCGGGAAGAAAGGAAGACGAGGGAAGGAAGGAGAAGGGCGCTCGGGCGATTCGGGTGGCCAGGTGGGTCCCAATGTCAGCGACAGAGGAAAACGGGAAAGGGATCGGCTGGCCGATCTGGTCTCGATTCGGTGCCGCGCGAGGAAAAAGGTGGGCCGGATTCGCAATGGGCCGCGCCAAAGTTTCCTAACAAAAGGAAATTCCTTTCCTTTTTTTATTAAAACAGAAAAACAAAACTGGATTTAGAAAATCAAATATAATCTAAATATAGACTTTTTATATACCAAAATGATCAGAAAAATAAATACAATAAGATGAACATTTTTCCACGGCCAAAATAAATACTTTTAAAAAATATTTTTCAGAAAATACCTAAATTGGTTTTATTTCTTTTTGCAAATAATTGTCAAATAACCCCCTGGGTTTTAGGGTTCAAATATTTTACAAAAATACCCCTCGTATGGAGGGTCATGTTCCTCCTCTCAAATTTAAAATTTGGGGCAAGGAACTTTGAATTCTTTCAAACTTTAAAATAGTATCAAATATGGAATAGATTCCAAATATAATATTTCAGAAACTTTCAAATCCACATTTCAAATCCTTTATTTTGAAGAAGTCATGTCATCTTCTCTCTCTGATTTGAATTGGTTGAATTTGAATTCAAAAGCAAAGGGGAAAGTCATTTTATTCCCTCTCATTCAAAAGTTTCAACTTTCACTCAATTTCAATCACTCAATCAAACAATCATTCATTCAAATTATTAATATAACATTCCAATATTTGGGATGTTACAAACCTACCACACTTAAAATGAATCTCGTCCTCGAGATTCGAAGGGGCTAGAAAGAAAAGGTTAGGGTTTGGGGTCTTCTAGGAAATCCATTGACCATGAAAGTGTGGGGTCTACCACACTTAAAATCATAGTTACTGGTCCCTCAAAGTCATGACAATCCTCTAGGGTCATTGGCAGTATGTGCCTCTTCACATTCTCCACAGTAACTCCTTTGTTGATGTGCTTCCTTTTCAATCAAAATCTTCTGTTCTCATATCAAAGTGTATTTCCTCCGATACTGGGTCTTCTTAACTGACAAGTCTCGTGATTATTCTAAATAACTTATCGATGATCTCATGGTGGTCTACCATTAGTGGTTATTCTGCCGTGGAATGGGTCTTGGTTTCATCCTCACCGTAAAATTCCTACGTTTGGCAGCAACTGCCAAGTACAAAGGGGTCTACATCATACCATTCTAAGGCTTAAACAAAAGCTTCAAAGATCGTCGTCTCTTTACTATGTGTAAGTCACTCAGATTTACCATTCCGAATAGCAAGAGAATGATAAGAGTAAGTCGTCATGGTGGCCAAGCCATGTCGCACTGAAATCATTACCTTGTATAAGGTTTAGTGAATCTCGTAGTCTAACACTTGGGCTTTCTCACAAGCGTTGCAGAATTTCTCTTGTCCACGAACGAAGTTTGGACATATCCATTGGTTCTGCAAGTTGAACAAAAGTTCTATCGTTTCTTCACAACACTCAGGTTTACGTAGGCTCCTAAGAAAAACGTCTGCTGACCAGTCATAGCTTATTCCAAGTACCTTCCTTCATAAAGGTAGGGCTTGATCCTTATCAATCCTGAGGTCTAGGGGGTTGTGGGTTCACTTCAATACTTGTACGTCTTTAACTCATCCTTGGGGTTACTAGTGTTTCACATTCCAGCATTACTTCAATTCATTCCATCATACCCTTGGGTAATCACTGACTTATTATTGTCCAGACTCCACTCTGTGGAATTTATTTTCCTTTCCATTGGTCTGTTTACCATTAAGGTATTGTTTCATCATAATCATTCCTTTATTTCATCCTTATTCCATTCTCAAAATTCCAACCTCAAAAGTACTTTATTACAAATGTTGTCATCCACATAGTTTGATATGGTCCAGCATTTCCTTCTCCTTTATTCATTTATCCAAACTCCTTGGCATGAAGTATACATTCTTTTTCCTTGGTTCTTGTGGTTTTACTGGTTACTACCACACTAAAATTGAAATGTGCACATGCTTGCATTGACCATATTTTCTCATATCCTCGAAAATGGTCAGAGGTCCTTGTTTATAGAGTAACGACTCATACAATTCTACATAGGAAATCATGACACAATAAATTCTATTGATTCATGAAGTTATTACAATCTCTGAGACTTCCGTTACATAGTTCAACTCCATAGCCTCAAGTAAAGTAAGAGTGCTTCCTATTACATTTATTACTTCCAAAAAATCCACAACTCAACTACTCATATTTAGTCTTCTTCCCCGGACAGGTATAGGAGTAGTGTCCTGTCTTGTTGCATCGGTGACAAGTGATGTGACTCAGATCCTTCTGTGTAGAAAGCCACAGAGTCTTCCTCTTCTTCTTGGGTTGGGCTCCTTGCTTGATGATTGGCTCATACTTCTTTTAATAACAATGAGGTCTCTCCAAGCTGCAATGCAAACATGTGATGCCTCCACTTGCTTGGCCTTTCTTCTTGATCATTCCTTCTATCTCCTGAGGATCATATTGCACTTCTGCTGTCGGGAAATCTCCCAGATACTCGTTCGGACAATTCTAGGAAATATGTCCTTCTTCTCCACATGAATAACATGACTTGGTATCTACGATTGGGTCTGGTATATCTCCCATCTTCATGTGTTCTTCTAACTTTTTCCCGAGGACTTCTTTCATTGCTTCCTTCTGCTACTTCATGACTTCTTGTACCTTGGGGTATATTTGACATTGTGTCGGAAAATGAGTGGTTCCTTCACACAAGAAACATGTCACCTGCCCAGTTGGGCATTCCTCAGCTGGGTGATCTTCTTCACAATGGGGGCATCCATCCTTGTGTTCTTCCTGAGTGTGTCCTATCTCTCCACATATTTTGCATGCACAAATCCCCTTTACACCATTGCAACGGGGTTTCTGGGTGTTGGTGACAGCATGAGATTTTCGTAGAGTCACCCTGAATTCTTCCCAGGTGATTGTTTCTTGCCTTCCATGGATAGCTTCATGCATCTTCCACCAAGATGCAGGACCTTCAGCAAAGTACCGAAGAGCATAGTGGACCATCTCGTTCCTTGCATCATGGTTACTCCTAAGGTGATCCTCCATGTTCTGAATCCATTCTTCCGTCTCCAACCGAGTCATCGATCCAGAATACACAAGTCCAGCTTCATTCATCATCTATTGGGTTCAAGGTTTTGGGGATGAGATGGGTAAGAGAGAGAGAGGGAAAGGCTACAAACAACTCAAAGACACAAAACATCAAAACTCAAGTCCACACATTCATAAAGTTCAATCAAACTATAGTATCGCCACCCATATAAGGTTGGTATGGTTGATCACTCAAATCGCAAAGACGTTCATCTTTATTTCTCTCATGGTGGGGCTACTATTAAGCTAGTCTATATCATGTCTTCGTCTTCAGTGGGCTTCTTCTGGTCATGCTTTATCTTCTCAAGTTCTTCGGCCAGATTATCCCTGTTGATGCGGAGTTTCCTGTGTCGTCCCTGTAGTTCCAGGAGTTGGTTCTTGAGCTTTTGGATTTCAACATCACCAGCATGTGCCATGGCCTGACTATTCTTCAAGTCTTGACGAAGCTTCTGAATCTCAGGATCATGCTTCTTCAGATTGGCTACCTTCAACTTCTCGGCCTTGAGGTTCTCACGAAGTGCTTCGTTCTCAAATAACTCTGAGAGAAGGTCCATTTGAAGGTTCTTGATATAATGCTCCAGGTCTTGATTATACGCTAGTACTGGTGAACACTTCCTCTTCTGTTCGTTTGTCAGGATGATGTATGCTCCATCAGGCTTCTGCCATCCGAGCCTTCCAAAATAGTGGGTGCCTAACTCAGCACGATGACGATAGCTCAAGCATGCGATAGCATCATGGACAGCAGTGTTCATGCCCATGTCACAGTCATGGCTCAATGTGCCATAGTTAATGTCTTCAGTCTTGGGGTCTTCTTTACGTCCAAAAACTTTAGTTCTGATGCCCCAGAATCCAGACTTCCTCTTAGTCACCTTAATCTCAGGTATTGGTAGCTTCATCATCTGGACCAGCTCCATGAGGAATGGACCTCCAAGAACATCCTCGTAGTGCTCTCTTTCGTTCAGAATGTAGCTCTCCATCTATAGTTTGAAATAAGGAGGGTTCAGTAGAAGAAAAATCAAGAGGATACAGGAGCAGTGAAAACAATAGTTGTTCCTATCAAGGTCTTCCTATTTCTAAGCCATTTCCTAGGGTCACGTCCTATAGTCAACATGTGCTCTGATACCATTTCTGTAGCATCCCGACTCAAAACGAGTCAAGCCTCTGTGTGACCGTGCCATCCCTGGATCAGTATGCTGGCACACATAATACATCAATGTATATATCAAAGTGCAATCACATGTAATTAACGTAAACTGATATATACCTTAAAATCTCAGCGGAAACAGTCAACGGGACTGGCGTCCCAATAAACACCAACGGCAGGTTGAGTGTAGACCGTAACCCTGAATCGTACTCTTACTCGTCGTAGAAACATATCTGCAACATAAAACGTTGCAGCCGTGTAGGTCAGTACATTGAATGTACCGGCAAGATCACAATAAGAGAAAACAGATGATAAGACTATTCTATATGCAATAAAGCTTTGTGGCTCTGTGTCTGAGTTTTTGCACAAAAGCTGATTTTATTTTCTTTTCCTACAACAAAGGAGTATCAGGAGTTTTCACTATGGAAATATCTATTATGACATGGTTCCGCCAACCGATGTCTCAATGCCCACGACTATCAAAAGTTGCCCACAATTAGTTATCAGTCTGGTGTTGAGAGTTCAGAGATGGATCCAAGTCCAGAGGCTCAAATAGTCCGTAACCGGGGACACGGCTAATCGATTAGGTTTAACTCTGCAGAGTGTTGTGTACTTTACCCACAAGATTCATTCCCTCCTTGTAAGTCCTCTCACTGCCGGGTGTTTGAGAACAGGACGAACGAAACATGGTCTTTCAGAGTGTTTCCCTGACTATTGTCAGTGCCCATCCAATCCTAACGTTGACTACATCTCGTAGCACTGCCCAGCCAGAGTCACAACAAAGATCAACCAAGCCAGAGCCCATAATGACTTGTGGTTACACAGGTAAGCTTCCGGGCATGAAGTATTCATCCGTCTCTTTGGGTCTGGGTGAAGCTTTCCGCAAGATGTCATGGCGCTTCTCCATGCATCCCGTCCATCCACTGGTTACTCCAGGGTGCCCATCAAAACCATCCTTCACCCAGTAGTGTGTATTGAAAACTTGTTTCTCGAGTCTCGAAGTCTTGAGGTCTTGAAGATGCAGGACTTGAAGATGCCTTCATGAAGTTGTCGTGTTGACGTGGAGTCCTCCTTCTGACACCACTCATGAACACTCATATTAGAACCCGTTTACTTTAGCATAGCATTAAAATAACTAGCGTTCCCAGGGCTTTAGTAACAAGTGGTGGGTTCCTACCTCATGCATTCTACTCAACTACAAGGATTTCAATAACACTACTGGAGGGATTTGTTGACTGATGTCACTACATGCAATAAAACATAGGTATGAAATAGATGGTCAAAGTGAACTTGCCTGGTAGGGTTGATGAAGATAAATATCGCTCTCAGAAATAACTTGATAGAACTATTTGACACTCTCCGATGAAATCTATATAATCAAACATTACACTCTTATAAGCAAACACTTCTAGCAATCAATACTATCACACCAATAGCAACACAAAGCACAAAACTAATCACAAAAGAGTGTGATGAAGGAAATACTTAAGACAAAAGTTAAAATCAACAATTCTTCATCAAGCAACTAAGAAAAGGTTTTCCTATAATTAACCTATTATCAACAGCAACAAAACAACAACAAAGTAAAATCTAGCAAAGGCATTTAGCAATTATTTTTACTAGCAAAAGGAATTACTTTTGAAGAACAACTAAGAACTAATAAAGACAACACACTAAACAACATAAGTTTTTTTGTCTAATAAACTTAACAACAAGAAAAGAAATAAAACACTAAAATAAGAGAAAACAAAATATAAAACAACTAAGTTAACATAAAGTAGAACGTATAAAACAATTTATAAAAATATTTTCAAATAGGAAACCAAACTAGCAATCAAATCAATTTGCAAGTTATTATGAAACTAGAATTGATTTCATGGTATAAAAATAATAAAAGACATAAAAATAAATTGGTTGAAATACTACTGCTAACTAACAGAAAACAAAGTAAATCTTGTCAACATATATAAAAGAAAAAATAAATTAAAAACAATTAAAACAAAAGAAATTGAAATAAACCTAAAAAGAACTAAAACAGAATCTGTTTTTCTTGAAACCCTATATTAAAATTCTCTAAAAATTCTCAAATTGGACAGGGTGATAAAAATAACTAATACAAACAAGTAGCAAAAAGAATCACTCAAAAATATGTTTTTAAACTCAAGTTATAAGCAAAACAAGTTTGAATTCAAATCTGTTTGAATCCGAATTTAAAGTATTCAAATAAGGTCAAACTTTATATCTACAGAAACTAGTATAAATTTGTGACACAATGCAAAATGAATCAATGAAAAACAATTACAAACATAAAAGATATGGCTATTTTAAAAACAGAAACAGTTATGTTGACTAAAACAAAAACAGAAAAAGGAAAAACTAAACTAACGAACAGGGGCTACGTGGCGCTCTCTGATTGGCTGAGGGGTGTGCGTTGCGGGGCTAGCGAGCGAACGTTCACTAAATAGAAGATAACGGTTCGGCTAATTCAAACAGAGAAAAACCGGGCGGTTTACTAAAACTAAACCGAATCAAACGAACCGATATGCAGGGATCTAATCCTAGCCGTTCTGCTAAGATCTGACGGAGGACGATGCTTACCGAGGTGGAGGTCAACTCCGGCGATGGCGACGGCGAGGCAGAGGCGACAGGGCGACGCGGGACGGTGCTCCGGTGGGTCTCCGGCGATGGTGGATATGACCAGGCGATGCAGACGAGCACGGCTACGACGATGGTGGTCTTGGCGAAGCTTTGGGGCTGACGGAGACGACGACGGTGAGCTTGGGGCGGAGGTGGTCTCGGGTGGTCTTCGACGGCGGCGTTCTATAGGGCGTGGGGCTCGGGCGGCTAGATGGCGATATGCGGACGAGGCATACGGAGCTACTGGTGGGCTTAGCCGGCGTTGGGGGGGGGGTATAGGTGGAGCGGGGTGAGGTAATGGAGATGGTGGCGGCGCTCGGGCTCCGGCGAGCAATCGTGGCGTGAGGAAAGGGTCGGGCGAGGGGGACTCGGGCGGAACGGGGTGAGGGGCGCTCGGGCTTTATAGCCACGGGGTCAGGGGCGAGGGGAAGGAAGGGAATCGGCTCGGATCTGATTTGCTCCGGCGAGGTGTCATCGGGAAGGAAGGAATACGAGGGAAGGAAGGAGAAGGGCGCTCGGCCAATTCGGGCGGCCAGGTGGGTCCCAATGTCAGCGACAGAGGAAAACGAGAAAGGGATCGGCTGGCCGATCCGGTCTCGATTCGGTGCCGCACGAGGAAAAAGGTGGGCCGGATTCGCAATGGGCCGCGCCAAAGTTTCCTAACAAAAGGAAATTCCTTTCCTTTTTTATTAAAACAGAAAAACAAAACTTGATTTGGAAAATCAAATATAATCTAAATATAGACTTTTTATATACCAAGATGATCATAAAAATAAATGCAATAAGATGAACATTTTTCCACGGCCAAAATAAATACTTTTAAAATATTTTTTTCAGAAAATACCTAAATTGGTTTTATTTCTTTTTGCAAATAATTTTCAAATAACCCCTGGGTTTTATGGTTCAACTATTTTACAAAAATACCCCTCGTATGGAGGGTCATGTTCCTCCTCTCAAATTTGAAATTTGGGGCAAGGAACTTTGAATTCTTTCAAACTTTAAAATAGAACCAAATATGGAATAGATTCCAAATATAATATTTCAGAAACTTTCAAATCCACATTTCAAATCCTTTATTTTGAAGAAGTCATGTCATCTTCTCTCTCTGATTTGAATTGGTTGAATTTGAATTCAAAAGCAAAGGGGAAAGTCATTTTATTCCCTCTCATTCAAAAGTTTCAAATTTCACTCAATTTCAATCACTCAATCAAACAATCATTCATTCAAATTATTAATATAACATTCCAAAATTTGGGATGTTACATGCTCTAGCTCACGTTCAACGATCAAAGAAGGCTACACCCAACCTTGCCTTGTAGGCCAAGGTCATGCAATAAGAAGAAGAAGAGGAAAAAGAATAGAGTTGCCCCGAAGATACCAAATATGCTTACCACGAGCACATGGATCTTGCATGAAGGCAATTTTGGGGCAACAAGAGGAACTCGAAGCCCAACTACTCCAAGAACAACTCAAGTGGATCAAAAGGCAAGCAACGTGTGAGGACGTGCTACAATTGTGGTAATGTGAGTCACTTCGTGGTGGATTGCCCTTATGAGAAGAGGGAAGACAATGGTGGCAAACTCATTCATAAAGATAAGGCCAAGTCCACGCCCAAAAAGAACAATTTCACCAAGAGCTGCCTCACAAGGTGTTGGTGGTGCAAGAAGAGTACGCATCTGATGATGATGTTGATGATGAAGAAACTAGTGGCGAAGGATTGGTTATGGCTTCGGTGGCTATTGCTTCTTCTACCCCAATCAAGACATCTCTCTTCGATGCCCCCAACGACAACCACATTTCTAGGTGCCTCATGGCCAAAGGTACCACCAAGGTAACCTCCAACATCAAGACCTCTAACATTAAAACTTCTATTTCTACCACTCCTTCTTTGTTGGATTGTGTGGATGAACATGAGGTGGCTAAGGAGGATGATAATGAGTTTGACAAATTCTTGTGTAAACTCAAAGGTGAACCCAAGAAGCACTTTGTTGCTCTCTTGGAACAACTTGGTGAGGCCAATGACATCATTCAGTCTCAAGAGGAATCTCTAGAGGAGTTGAGAGGGCATAGCCGTGACTGTGCCGATGAAATAGCGGATATTTCCATTGCCCTTGAAGAAGAGCGGAGTCTTCGTTTGACTCTTGAGGAGTCACAAAATGTTGACCTAGCTAAATTACATAAAGATCATGATCATGCTTTTGTTCTTAATTGTGTGCTTAAATCTGAGAAGGATGTGCTTGGGGTTGATCACGGTAGACTCAAGGAGGAGTCTAACACTCTAGACAATGCTCACAAGGCATTGAAGAGTGCTCTTGCCTCTCTCAAAGAGTCTCATGATCAACTCCAAGTTAAACTTACTAAGGAAATAGCTACATGTCCTCCTTTTCTGTTAATTGATAGTGCCAATGCTACTAACTCTTGTTGTGAGCATGCACATCGTGTGGAGGAGAATGCTAAGTTTAAAGAACAACTTGAGAAAGGGCTTGTGACATGTATCCAAGGTGAGAAGAACCTCAATGACCTTTTGAGCAATCAAAAGGAAGTTGTTGCCAAGGAAGGTGTTGGGTTTGCTCCCAAAAACAACAACAAGAAGAAGAAAATGAAGACCAAGCCGGAACCTTTGTCAAAGAAGGGGATGGTCCTTATGAGAAGAAGAAAGACAAGGTTGTGGTTGGTAATGCCAAGAAGGGCAAGACCACCCACTCCAACAAAGCCGGCGACTTTAACCCCTCTTATGTTTTATGCCGTGCTAGTGATGGGCATGTTTATGCCAAATATGTTGGTTCTTCTTATGAGTACATTGAATGGTCTATTTGGGTTCCTAAGATACTTGTCACTAACATGAAAGGACCCATTAACGAATGGGTACCTAAATCCAAGCATTGATCTATTGTAGCAGTTTGCTTCCGGAGGAGTGTCATGGTTGCTTGATAGCGGAGCAACAAATCATATGACCGGAAGCAAGGACTTGGTGGTGGACGTTCATCCTGATCCATTTGTGGCCACTCAAGTTTCATTTGGTGATGATGCTATTTCAAAGGTATTGGGTCTCGACAAGGTGATAATCTCTCCGGATCTCTCCATAGAGAACGTCATGCTTGTTGAGACCCTTGCATACAATTTACTTTCTGTTCATCAACTTGCACTCATGGGTTTTTGTACCTTCTTTGGTGTTGACACCGTGGCCCTTTTGTGGAGCAAGACTCTTAAAGTAGCTTTTGTTGGGCATGTCGAGAACGGTCTCTATGTGGTTAACTTCTCGAAGAGACCCACTAAGACCGCGACTTGTCTAAGGGCTAAAGTTGACATGGGATGGTCGTGGCATCGCAGGCTAGCCCATGTCAATATGAGATCTTTGCAAAGTCTTCTCAAAGGGGATCACGTTCTTGGACTAACAAATGTAAGTTTTGCCAAAGATCGTGCTTGCAGTGCGTGTATTGAAGGAAAGCTACATGAGACGGCTCACCGTCCCATGACTACCATCTATTCGAAGAGGCCCTTGGAGCTCCTTCACATGGATCTCTTTGGTCCTCCATCTTTTGATAGTCTTGGGGGAAGAAAATATTGCTTGGTGATCATGGATGACTACTCAAGATACACTTGGGTATACTTCTTCAAGAGGAAGAGTGAGACTCAGCAAACCGTCATCGATTTTGCCAATGAAGCTCAATGTCAACATGAGGCAATGATTCTGATGATAAGAAGTGACAACAGCACCGAGTTCAAGAACTACACCTTGAATGAGTTTCTTAGTGATGAGAGGATTAAGCACCAATACTCCGCACCTTATACCCCTCAACAGAATGGTGTTGCTGAAAGAAAGAACCGGACATTGATGGATGCAGCAAGAACCATGATGGTGGAATTTAAATCTCCTTACAACTTCTGGGCCGAAGCCATCAACACAGCATGTCATGCATCTAATCGGCTCTATCTCCGCAAAGGCTTGAACAAGACCCCGTATGAAATTCTTACCGGTAACAAGCCCAACCTCAAGTACTTCAGGGTGTTCGGGTGTAAGTGTTTCATTCTCAAGAAAGGTGTTCGTTTGTCTAAATTTGAATCTAGAGCTCAAGAGGGCATATTTGTTGGTTATGCTACAAACTCTCATGCTTACCGTGTCCTCAATAAGTCCACTAGGCTCATTGAGGAGACGTGTAACGTGGAGTTTGATGAAAATAATGGCTCCCATGTGGAGCAAAGTGGTCTTTGTGATGTAGGTGATGAAACTCCTCCGCAAGCCATAAGAAGAATGGGTGTCGGACACTTCCTACCCGTTGAGGAACCCCTTGTGGCCGAAGCTGAAGGACAATGTTCCACTCAAGTGGAACCATCACCGGCATAAGACCCACACGCTTCCAAAGAACAAGATGAAGGCCCTCAACCCCGTGAACAAGATCAAGGGCAAGATCAACCTCATGATGATGATGTCTCACCTAGTGATGCTCAAGATCAAGTTCACATCCCCAAGCAAACTCAAGATCAAGACCTTCTTCAAGATCAAGACCAAGCTCATGAAGGCGCTCAAGATCATCAAGAAGATGCTCCTCAGGTTGTTGTCCCTCAACTTTCCATGGAGGAGATCTTAGAGAGACGAGCTGCTAAGAAAGCTGCCAAGCTTGAACATCAACAACATTTGTTGGAAAACATCTACGGCAGCTTGAAGAGAGGGGTAACTACTCGTCATCAATTAACAAACTTTAGTGCGCATCATGTGTTTGTTTCTTGTTTTGAACCCCTCAAGGTACAAGATGTGCTCGAGGACACGGAATGGCTTGAAGCCATGCATGATGAACTCAACAACTTTGAGCGCAACAAAGTATGGCAATTGGTGCTAAGACCAAAGGAAAAGCACAATGGCATAGGAACCAAATGGATATTTAAGAACAAGCAAGATGCAAACGGTATAGTTATTCGCAACAAGGCAAGACTGGTGGCTCAAGACTACTCCCAAGTCGAGGGTATTGACTACGGTGAAACTTTTGCTCCTGTTGCTCACCTTGAATTTATTCGCATGTTGCTTGCTTATGCCTCTCATCATGATTTCAAGTTATATCAAATGGATGTGAAGAGTGCTTTTCTTAATGGTCCACTTAAGGAGTTGGTATATGTCAAGCAACCCCCGGGGTTTGAGGATCTCAAGTTCCCCAATCATGTATACGCTCTCAATAAGGCACTCTATGGACTTAAACAAGCCCCACGTGCGTGGTATGAGCACCTTACCGAGATGTTGCAAGATCGTGGGTTTGAAATTGGTAAAATCGATCCCACTCTTTTCACTAAGAGGGTTAACGGGAACTTGTTCGTATGCCAACTATATGTAGATGATATTATCTTTGGTTCATCTAACAAAGCTTTTAAGGATGAGTTCGCCGCACTAATGACCAAAGAGTTTGAGATGTCCATGATGGGAGAGTTGAAGTTCTTCCTTGGATTCGAAGTCAAGCAACAAAGCCAAGGAACCTTCATCAACCAAGCTAAATACACTCAAGACATGCTCAAGAGGTTCAAGTTGGATGATCTCAATCCTCCCAAGGCCAACACTCCTATGCAACTCAAATGCCAACTTGACAGTGATCCCAATGGTAAAGTTGTGGATCAAAAGGTATATCGCTCCATGATTGGATCCCTGCTTTACCTTTGTGCATCTAGGCCAGATATCATGTTGAGTGTGGGAATTTGTGCACGATTTCAATCCGCACCTAAGGAGAGTCACTATGTGACTGTCAAGTGAATCTTTCGATATTTGGCTCATACCCCAAACTTTGGCTTATGGTACCCCAAAGCTGCTTCATTTGATCTCATTTGATATACTGACTCAGATTGGGCGGGAGACCGTGTGGAAAGGAAGTCCACTTCCGGAGGCTGCCAATTTCTTTGTCGCTCTTTGGTCAGTTGGTCTTCAAAGAAACAGAACTGTGTTTCTCTCTCGTCCACCGAGGCCGAGTATGTAGCCGCCGCAAGCTGCTGTGCTTAGATTCTTTGGATGAGGCAAACCATAAAGGATTATGGTGTCAACTGTGACAAAGTGCCTATTTACTGGGACAATGAAAGCACGATCAAGATCTCCAACATCACTTCATCCGAGATCACATCAAGCGTGGAGAAATTGATCTTATTCATCTTTATACCAAGGAACAGCTTGTAGCTATATTCACGAAGCCACTGGATGAAGCAAGATTTCGCGAGTTAAGGCATGAGCTAAATATCATTGATTCGAGCAATGTGGCTTGACTTAGTGCACACCCAACCACACTCATCATTATGTCTTGTTTAGATGTAGGCATGGACTTAGGGGGAGTCTAGTTCTCTCAATGAACTATCTCTCCTCCTATTATGCATAAAACTAATCAAAGTCTTTCACATCCGCCATTTTTGATGGTTATTGTGCTTCAAAGACGAGTTTTGGTCATGGGCCCAAGGTTCTAATCTTCGTGGTGCCATACCAATTGACTCAAACATAGGTGGCCTCGGCCACCGCCCCTCCTAGCAAGGCATTTGCTTTTGAGAAGCACGTTTTTGTGTTTCCAGGGTCACTCCAACCTTTTGATTTGTTTTTTTTATTGGCGTCATCGGAGTGTTTCCTGATTTCTGGATGGATTTGTTGTCTCCAACCTTTTAACCGAACTCAATATTGCATAAGCCACACTCTTGGTGTTTATTTCCTGTCTTGGAGTTGCCCATCACAGTTCTACCGTTGTCTTTGGCGGTAGTACTAAGCGGTACTACCGCGTGGGACCACGGTACTACCGCTAGAGAGGTTCTACCCGGCCTCCTGCCACGGGGTAGAACAGGAGCGGTACTACCGCCCGTAGGGCGGTACTACCGCTTGTGAGTTTCCACGAAGGGATATGGGGTGGGGCAGGGGCAGTTTTCACTTGCCCGTACCCATTCAACCCCTCTCTCTCGTGGCTCTCTCTCTCCAGGCACCTCCACAGCCGCGGAGGCCGCCGCCGGACCTCCGTTTCCGGCCATTCTTTCACAAATCCAACCGGTGGAGTCGATCCCCACCCTCTCCTCTTGCCATGGACGCCGGTATTGTCCCGTTTTTCTCTCCCTAGGTTCTCCTCTTTTGAATCTAGGTCTTGGACAATGCGTGTTGATTCCATCGATTTTTTTGTCAAATCGCGGCATGAGTTCGTTGTGAAAGATGGCTAGGAAGTTATTCTCAAGTTTTAGCGGACAAATACGTGCATTTGACATCACCAGTAGTACCGGATCTCACCGGCGGCTATAGGTTCCCTTCAGTTTTAGACCGGCACGGTACTACCGCTCCTTGGGCGGTAGTACTAAGCGGCAGTACCAAGCGGTACTACCGCTCCGGCCGGCGGTACTACCGCTGTGCTGCCAATTGCACCTGTTTTCCCCTATTTCTTCAGAATCTCTTTGCTCTTTTTTTTTTGGCTTATGCAATTGTTTTACATTGTTTTCTCTCGTTTGGTGTGTTTGGATTCTAGGTGGTAGTAGGAGGAACCCTAGCCGTGATGGTGGTTCCAAGCGCCCGCGCACCTCAAAGGAGGACAGTTCTGTCAATCCCCCACGTGCTCCTATCAAGCAGCAGCAAAGAAGGCCGCCTCCAAATGGACATCATTGGATAAGATACCTGCTAAGGATTTCCAGGAACTTCGTCGCCAAGATCCTTATGTCAACCCTCAAGAATCTACTGTTCGCAACCGTCCCTTCTGGACCAAGTGTCAATTATCCATCTACAATGAGGTTCTTCTAAATAAGGAAAATTTGTTCGTGCCCAATGTCAAGTCTATTGATATGGAGTTCCTTGAAAAGAATGCCCAATACTTTGGAGAGGCTCTTGAGCTCTGTCAAAAGCTTGGAATTACCCATCTTATGGAGTTCAACATGGAATTTGATGCTGAGATGGTGGCTGTGTTTTTGGCTACCATTCACCTTGGTACTGATGATGCCCGTACTATGACATGGATGACGAATGGGAGGAAGTTGACAGCCTCATGGAAGGAGTTCATGGACTTGCTCCACATTGAGGATAAGGGGCTCCATGACCCAGTCGGATTTGGCCCTCACAAGGAATCTCAGGCCACTCACAAGCGCAATCTCTCGCCCTATTCCACTAAGAAGGTATCCTCCACCACTAGCAAACATTCTTATGTGCTGCTGCCATTCCTTAATATTATGCACCGCATCTTCTGGAACACTCTCTTCCCTTGTGTTGGGAACTTGGACATGGTGCACTCCTACTTGGTGGATTTGTTGCTCTTTTGTCAGCATGTGAAGGGTGCTACTGAAGTACCTGCTCTGGATGTTTCTCACATCATTTGGTCTTAACTTCACTCTGTTATCTTTGACCTCAAGGTTCCTATTTATGGACCATACCTGATGCTTCTTCTTGAGAGCACTTGGGCTAAGACCTATCCCGGCATCAACTTTGTGCACAATGAGGTGGTCTCTCATAAGGTTGTGCAACTCCGACAGAAGAACAAGTGGGCAAACTATGTTGCCCCCGAGGCTGACTTGGCTGATGATGATGATGAGGATGAGGATGATGAGGATGATGAGGACTTCGTGGTTCAGGGTGGTGCTGCTCCTTGTTCTGCACCTTCTTTGGCTGAACCATCTTGGGCTAAGAAGCTCAAGGAGAAGATGAAGAAGTTGTTATGTTTACAGGCTAAGGGTCAGTACAGGGCTCATGTTGCTGAGAAGGAAGCTAGACGGCGTCACAAGGCTCTTGGCAGACACGTTGGGTTGGAGGTTCACAGTGGTTCTGAGGAGTCTATTCCTGATGAGGAGGTCTGGATCTCACGGCACTGCAAGTGGGGCTCTGAGGATGATCTGCCTGGCTCTTCTGCTCCATCTCCGCCCGGCACCGTTTCCCACACTCGAGAGTCTGGAGAGTACTGATGATGTGTCCTTATGTTCTGCCACCTATGTGTCTTAGTCCTACCTGCCCTTTTGGTGTCTCGCTGACAAAGAGGGAGAGAGTGTAGGGATTTGCCGAGTCACGAGCATGCGTCTGCTTTCTGAGTTGCCTTCTTTTATATCATTGCTTGTGAACTCTTTCTAGTTGCCTTGCTCTGCATTGCTTATGGTTGTGAGACTTCAGTCACTACGTCGTATGGTGTAAGACATATGCTACGCTTAATTATCCTTATGTGTCTCGTTTTGTGAGTTAGTTTTATCATACCATCTGTGTTATACTCTCACATAGTGCTCCTTGCTTAGTTATCACTGTCATATTATATATTGTTGCAAGGAGTATTCGTCCCTAAAATATAGGGGGAGTGTTGATCCTAGCATATGTGTTTTGCATTCCAAAAGCATATCAAATATAGCACACATCTAGGGGGAGCCCGTCGATATTTTTTTAGATTCTTGGGTTTGCTTTCTTTCTCTTATTTATTATCTATGCAAATCGAGTGTTGTCATCAATCCACCAAAAAGGGGGAGGTTGTAAGGGCATATTTATACCCTAATGGTTTTGGTGATTGATGACAATACATTTGCGGACTAATCGTGTGCATTAAGCTTTCAGAGAATATCAGGTGGCACGAGGCGATTATCATACCCCTCAGGAAGCTAAAAATAAGACGGTGTCTTTTCGACGATTTAGTGTCGGTGGACTTAAGTCGTAGGAAAATCCGTACTATCAAGAGGGGGTCCGCAGTGGGAAAGTTGGGAGGAATCATCACGTACACACTCGCACCCCCATTCATTTCCCGGCAAAATGGAGTCTCTGTCCTTGCCCTGCTCTCTCTTTCTTTCTCTCAGCGGTAGTACTGCTCTGGGAAGCGGTAGTACCGCGCGCAGCCGGTATTTTTGCCCCAGCCGGCGGTAATACCGTTGAGGGAAAGAGGTTAGGGCTGGGCACCTCACGCGAGGCATCAGACATGTTTCTGGAAGGGTCTGGTGCCCCACGCCAGCACCCAGCCATAGCGGTACTAGGGGCGGTAGTACCAAGTGGTAATACAGCCGCCCCTTCTACTGGTGCTCTTGTTCACAGATGGGCAGTAGTACCGCCCCTACCAGCGGTACTACCGCTTGCCCGTGGCTAGTATAGAGGTAACGGGCAGATTCCCCCACCCACTATATAAGGGGTCTTCTTCCCCAAGAAGCCTCACCTCTTATCCTTCCCAAACCTCCATTGTTGCCCAAAGCTTATTTTAGCCCGATCTCTCTCCCTAGCCAACAAAACTTGTTGATACTCGAGGGTATGGTTGAGAGGGCCCCGATCTACACTTCCACCAAGAGAAATTTGATTCCCCCCTTTAATCCCTTGCGGATCTTGTTACTCTTGGGTGTTTGAGCACCCTAGACGGAAGAGGTCACCTCGAAGCTATAGTCCATTGTGGTGAAGCTTCGTGGTGTCATTGGGAGCCTCCAATTCAGTTGTGGAGATTTCCTCAACCTTGTTTGTAAAGATTCGGCTGCTGCCTTCAAGTGCACCACTAGTGGAATCACGGCACCTCGCATTGTGTGAGGACGTGAGGAGAATACGGTGGCCCTAGTGGCTTCTTGGAGAGCATTGTGCCTCCACACCTCTCCAATGGAGACCTACTTCCCTTTACCAGGAAGGAACTTCGGTAACACATCCTCATCTCCATCGGTTCCTCTTGTGGTTACTTTTTACCTTTACTTTGTGCAAGCTATGCATATTATTTATCTTGCTTGCTTGTGTTGTTGTTGTGTTTAGCATCATATAGGTCGCTCACCTAGTTGCATATCTAACCAACCTATTTGTTGCTAATCCTAAATTGTTAAAGAAGAGTTAAAAACTGGTAGTTGCATATTCATCCCCCCCCCTCTAGTCAACCATACCGATCCTTTCAATAAGGAACTATCAAGTTCATCTTTATAAGCATAATTCATATTGGCATCATGGCCACAAGCATAGCAAGCATCAAGTTCATCAAAAAGGGATATTTCAAATGAATCCACGGGATCATAGCAATCATCATAGCATTTATCATGGCATTCATCCTTCGGTAAGCACGAAGGGAAATTAAACAATGTATGAGTTGAAGAGTTACTCTCATTAGAAGGTGGGCACGGGTGATCAATCCGCTCTTCCTCCTTTTATTCTTCGCTCTCCTCCTCATCTTTTTCATCTAATGAACTCACAGTTTCAGCAATTTGTTCTTCCATAGATTCCTGCAAAATATTAGTCTCTTCCAAGGCAGCGGTCATTCCTTCAATAAATTCTTTAACATAAGCATTAGAAGCATAGTTTTCATAGCAATATTTAAGCATGGCAAAAATTTTAGATTCGTAAAGAGTAGCATCATACTTTTCAATCAAAGAAGCAATTTCATATGTACCCTTAAAAGCAACAAATTCTTCAATTTGTTCAACATCAAAATAACAATAGGCTTCCTTGGCATAAGAAGATAGTATTTCATTATCATTAAACACACATTGGTAGGGATGGTGTTTTTTAGTTTCTTCAGAACAACAAGTAAAATCATGTATTTCGCATAAATTTCAAGCTTAGCAACACAAAGTATTAATTTGATGCCACAAGAGTTTCCCTTTTTGAGATATGCGGTGTCGCACATAATAAGCATGCTCATTTAATGATTTTCCCTCAACTAAGCTAGTTGGGTTTTCAGCACGAGCACAAATGGATCGAAGATGATCCAAGTAATATTCTTCGGTAGTACGGAACACTAGTGGTTCCTCAACTTTTGGAGCAGCAAGTACATCTATTTTTTTGGTATTTTGCATTTCCTACCCATATCTAAAGTGAGGAAACAAGAGCACAAAATAAAAACTACTTAGTGATAAAGCAAACAAGCACACACGAGAATATTGCTCCCCAGCAACGGCGCCAGAAAAAGGTCTTGATAACCCACAAGTGTAGGGGATCGTTTGTAGCCTTTTTCGATAAGTAAGAGTGTCGAACCCAACGAGGAGCTAAAGGTAGAACAAATATTCCCTCAAGTTCTATCAACCACCGATACAACTCTACGCACGCTAATGCTTGCTTTACCTAGAACAAGTATGAAACTACTTTGCGGGAATAAAACTAGAAGTACTTTGCAAGAAAATAAAGAACGTGGAAATACAAGTTAGGTGCTGTTTTAATAAAAGAACAGTAAAAGTAAATAACTTAGTAGAAAGCTTTTTGTGTAATGCAAGAGAAAGATTGTCCCTAGGCAATTGAATATAATATGATAGATACTTGTCATATGCAATGAGGGAGAGGCATACGCTAACACACTTTCCGTTCTTGGATCATATGCACTTATGATTGGAACTCTAGCAAGCATCCACAACTACCAAAGTTCATTAAGGTAAAACCCAACCATAGCATTAAGTATCAAGTCCCCTTTACTCCCATACGCAAAAACCCACCAACTCGGGTTTATGCTTATGTCACTCAAGCAACCCACCATAGGCAAATCATGAACATATTGCAACACCCTACAGCGGGAATCCCTCACATTTTCGCGACACGGAGGGTACCATAGGACAGCACCATATCAACATACAACACACATCCATAACATCATACCACAATTAACCCATAGGACAAAAGAGATCTACTCAAACATCATAGGATAGCCAAATATCACTGGGAAATAATATATGGAGTTGAGCACCATGTTTAAATAGAGATTATAGGAGGGAAGATAGGTGTTACACCGCTGCATAGAGGGGGCGAGATTTGGTGTTGACGACGGCGAAGTTGTTGGTGTAGATCGCCGTCACGATGAATGCCCCGGCGGCGTTCTGGCGCCACCGGGAGAGAGGGGGAGAGAGCCCCCCTCCTTATTCTTCTTCCTTGGCCTCCCCCTAGATGGGAGGAGAGTTCCCCCTCTGTTCCATGGCCTCCATGGGGGCGGGGGGGGGGGGGGGGGGGGGGCAGGAGCCCCTCCTAGATTGGATCTCCCTCTCTGTTCTCTTCTATTTCGCGTTCCTGTTTTCTGGCCGAAAACCGTTTCTTATATTCCGGGAGATCTGTAACTCCGATCGGGCTGAAATTTTGACGGGATTTTTATCCAAAAATTAGCTTCCGTGCACCCGAAGGAGAGCTCCAACTGACTTACGAGGTGGGCACAACCCACCAGGGCGCGCCTGGCCCCCCTGGCCGTGCCCTGGTGTCTTGTGGGGGCTATGGGCCTCCGTTTGCGTTGATTCCAGTTCTCAAAATTCACAAATATTCCAAAACAAATCTCTGTACATTTTTATCGCGTTTGGACTTCGTTTAATATGGATATTCTACGAAACAAAAAACATGCAACAAACAGGAACTGGCACTGGGCACTGGATCAATACGTTAGTCCAATAAATCATATAAAATGTTGCCAAAAATATGTGAAAGTTGTATAATATTGGCATCAAACAATCAAAAATTATAGATACGACGGAGACGTGTCAGTACCTTGCGGTCAAACAATCAAAAAAATTCATATGAGGTCGTTTAGGAAGTGCTACGTGTTGCTTTCGGCCTCATTTAAAATCCCTAGATGGTGTAGTTGTGTATGCTTCACCTCTTGCCATGATGTACAACATTTAAAATGATTGTTTAGTTAAACAATATTAACCACATTTCTCATAATATGGAGAGTTATTATTTTGTTATATGTATGTTCTCCTTCTCCATTTAAAATTGCTTAATTCCTTCTTCACCGTATGCCATGACCATCCTTGTTAAACAAAATTTAATATTGATGAGTACCTAAACGAGAGTGAACTAAATGATTTTAACATGAAGTTTCGTCAATATGCAACTTGTTGCATATTGAGCTTCACATAATGTGTAGTATTTGATTGTTGTGCTTTTCCATGCCTTGCATATTTAAACCGGACATACATCATATTTGTTTGCGCATCATGTCATGCATATGTTGTGGTGTTTATCATGTGTTGATTGTTGTTTTCGGATTGCTTCTTCTCGATAGAGTTCCGAAAGCGTTCGGAGTGTGAGCATTCGTTCGACTACGTTGGATCGTCTCCTTCACGGATTCGTTTTTCTTCCAAGCGGGATCTCAGGCAAGATTAACATTTCCCTGGATACCACTACTATCATTGCCATGCTAGTTGTCTCATTTTCTATCGCTATGTCTCGCTACCTACCACTTGTTTGTCAAGCCTCCCAAAATGCCATGATAAGCCTCAAACCCTCCACATCCTAGCAAACCATTGTTTGGCTATGTTACCGCTTGCTCAAGCCTTCTTATAGCATTGCTAGTTGCAGGTGCAAGTTGTTTCCATGTGCCAACATGGATATTCCTTGAGCTATCACAATATTATTGCTATTTAATTTAATGCACATATATACTTGGTAAAAGGTGGAATGCTTGGCCTTTTGCTCGGTGTTTTGTTCCACTTTTGCCGCCCCAGTTACTTGTGTACCGGTGTTATGTTCCATATTGAGCGCTCCTAACATCCTTGGGGTTGTTATGGGGACCCCCTTGATTTTCGTTTTGGGATAAAACTCTTCTGGCAAGGCCCAACATTGGTACTCCATTTGCCTAATAAATCATAAAATTGCATAGGGACACGCCGGCACCCGTGGATAATTAATTAACAACCCAGGCCAGTGCTCCTCATGAGTGTTGGTCCAAAACAGAGCACTATGCGGCCGGGGCAACTCGGGTGATTTCTATCAGGCCACTGTACACTAGCTCATCTGGTCATGTCCTGAGAACAAGATATGCGGCTCCTATCGGGTTCGTCGACACGCCGGGCGGCCTTGCTGGATTTGTTTTACCTTTCTCGAATGTCTTGTGCACGGGATTTCGAGGATACTTTGGGCGATCTCAAGGTTGAGGTTTTCCACGAAATTCTGAGGATACTGTGGGCTATCCCGTGGTTGAGGTTTTCCACGCAGCGTGTGGTTAGTTTGTGATGGATGAGTTGGAGCACCCCTGCAGGGTTAAATCTTTTCAAGAAGCCGTGCCCGCGGTTATGTGGCAATTTGGTAATTTGTTTAACATCCGGTCATAGAAAACTTAAAGTAAACTCAAATAAGATACACCAACCGTGTGCGTAACCGTGACTGTCTCTGCTCGTGAGTCCTGATCCAAGAGAGAACATGGTGGGGTTATGTTTGACCGTAAGTAGGTGTTCAGGATCACTTAGTGATCATTACTAGTTCACGACCGTTTATGCATAGATCACCCCCTCTTATTCTTGTACTCATAAGTTAGCCACTCAAATAAGATGCTTAGTGCTTGCTGCAGCCTCACCACTTAACCATATCTCATCCATTAAGCTTTGCTAGTCTTGATATCCTTGGAAATGAGATTGCTGAGTCCTTGTGGCTCACACATTACTACAACAACAGTTGTAGGTACAGGTAATGCGATGCTTTGATGTGAGAGCGATGCTTGTTTGATTTGGAGTTCTTCTTCTTCATCGATCTAGGATGGGTTCCAGACCAGCAGCTTGGGATTAGAAATGATGGATGTCGCTTTTATCGTTTGATTTCATCCATAGTCGGACCTTGCTCTTCTGTATGGTGATTGAATGTATTGTTGTATTTGAGATTATCAGGATTTAGCTTGTAGCGAGTGTAAGCCAATTCCATATACTCATCTCCTCTTTACATGTACTTGTAACGATATCCATTCTTGCAAAATGACGAGACGCGCTTCTATCCCCGTCGAGGCCCTCGAGCCAAAATAAGGATAGGACCGTATCTTGGGCGTTACAAGGCCGTTATCGACTAGTCGAGCCAGATGTGATCTGACTCGCGACCAAGTGAACGAGAACCTAAGGGGTCACGCGCTTAAGGGAAGGAAGACGTGGGATTTAGGATCCGTGCGAGGCCCAAGAGTTGAGCTCGCGACGGATGCCTATATATAGTGGAGGTGCGGCACACTCATCTGGTTGATCGCTTCAGCGCCGTCATTAGGGCTTTGCACGTGTTGCAACTTGCCACCTCCACTTGCCACCGAACTGTGTGATGGACCTAGCAGTCCGATGCACTGTGTTCCTCCTGCACGCACAGATACCATTAGAGGCAGTGCACTTGCGCCACTCCGGCGAACCTGTACGTGGGATCCAGCGACCGGCAGTTCGAGGGAGATCGGACCGGCTGTTCGAGGGAGATTGGACGAGGAGGAGACGAACCTCGAGGACGCGCTGCCCCAACTCTACTTCCGCTGCACGGCACTGCGCGTCTAGTGGTAACGATCTATGATCCATCTCCGTAGCATGTTCTTGGTTGTTCTGCGCGTAGGAAAATTTTAATTTGCATGCGATGCACTTACGGTAGAACCCAACATGGCTGCCCTTTCCCGCGGATGTTTTTGGGGAAGAGGACCAAGGCACTGCAAAGGGGGTAGGACCGCCTCCATGTAAAGGGATCGAGCCATTTTTCCTCTCCCCAAGACCTCGTGTACCTCGAGCACATTTCTCCCTCACAGAGCAATCCAACAGAAAGCAGGAATAGGGTATTACACCTCCATGGTGGCCTGAACTTGGGTAGCTCGCGCGTCCCTGTCGTGTCTGGTGAGCAGCAGCGAGCTCGTCGTCGATCCTCTCACGTTCGTCGTCAAGTCATAGGTTGCTAGGCCAAGCCCCCCAGTGTTCGAATCTTACTCACGGAGAAGTTCTTGGACACAAATCCCAGACTCCGACATGTTTCAATACATCCATCAATGTCAAGCGTCGAAGAGGAAGATTGTGCTCTTAGAACTATACTTTACTAAAGCCTTCGATACAATTGAACAACCCCCATGATTGAAATAATGAAACTTATGTGTTTTAACGACAAATGGTTGGACTAGATTAGGTGCATCTTGCCATCAGGGAGATCTTTGGTTCTTCACAATGGTGTACCAGGGAGGCAGTTCCATTATCGACGTGGAGTGCGGCAAGGTGACCCGCTCTCGCCCCTGATATTCGTACTCGCAGCCGACCTCCTCCAAGCAGCAATCACTGTTGCCTTCCGACGTGGTGAACTTTGCATGCCACTCCAAGCTAATACCCAGCAAGACTATCTCGTGATACAATATGTCAATGACACCATTCTGGTCTTACCGGCTTGTACCCGCCAAGTTCGAATAATCAAACAAATTATATATGATTACGCTGACTCCGTGGGGCTCAAAATCAACTTCCATAAGTCAACACTCATCCCCATCAATATGGACACCGCCCTCAGCTCTGACCTAGACGCAATGTTTTGGCTATCACATAGGATCGATGCCATTCACATATCTCGGGTTGCCGATGGGATCCTCTCATCCCTCTGTTCAAGACCTAATGCCCTTGGTATGCACTGCTGAACGACGCCTGACATCTACACTATCACTCATGTATTATGGAGGGAAACTTTCTTTGCTGAACTCCATGATCACATCCCTCCTTATCTACGTGATGTGCACAATTAAGTTTCCACTAGAGATATGATGTCTTTGGACCAAAAAAACTGACCATGGTGACAAGTCCAACTCCCTCGCGACATGGGACATGGTGGCATACCGAAGAAACACGGTGGCCTCGGGATCATCAACCTTAAAATTCGAAATGAAGCCCTCCTCATGAAATTACTGCATAAGTTCTACAACAAAAGAGATGTCCTGTGGGTACAAATGACTTGGAGCACCTATTATGACCAGAAAATCCTGCATGCATCTGATCTAGTCGGGTCTTTTTGGTAGCGTGACATCCTCAAACTCACACCAAAATTTAGAGGGATCTCCAGGATTACTGTGGTGTGTGGAACCATGGCCTTATTTTGGAAAGATATCTGGCAACATGAAGAACTTCAGCTCTCCCACCCGTGTGCCTTCTCCTTCGCTCTACATGAAGATGCTTCGATCAAAGATTCCATGGACATCACAACATTATCAGAGGTCTTTCATATGCCCCTCAAACCACAAGCGCTCACTAAAGTCAAGAGAATCCAAGAACTGTCCAAGCACATGCAACCATCAACAACTACCAGTGATGTTTGTCACTACGTTTGGGGCAAAACCGATTTCAAATCCACTGATTATTGCCGCTTCTATTTCAAGCATGTGCAATAGCATCAAGTGTTTAAATGGCTTTGGAAGTCCAAATATGTCATGAAAATGAAGTTCCATTGGATGGCTCCTTCTCAATGATAGACTTAACACTCGAAACATGCTGAAACGTAGGCACTACAACATCGGTGATGATCCTGATTGCCTGCTATGCGGTACGCCAATTGAAGAGACCGTGGACCACATGATCTTCACATGCACTTTTAGCCAGAGTGGTTGGGACGTGATGGGCATCACGTGGCCACATTTTTGTTGCCATTAACATCTCATAAAAACGGTATGAGCAGCTAGGGACAAAACCCTCTTCTTTGAGACCTTTTTGGTGGCCGCTTGGAGCCTATGGAAAGAGCGAAACAACAAACACTTTAGAGCGGTAACCCCCAGCGTAGCATCCTGGAGGTCATGATTTCTTGGTGATTTCGAGCTTCTATAGCATAGATTTAGGGAGAGGGATATACCCTTTGTACTCTTAATACTATCCACTCTAACTTCTCCCTCTCCGTAGTCTCCTACTCCATCCCCATGCCTCCTGGGGCATGCATACCCATGTAACTATGCGCTTGTAACATCTCCATACATATAATATACAACACATGATAGGAGCCTCTCCTATTGTTTTACTGTAAAAAAATTCGGCGACCGCGGGGCTTGCGAGGTTGCGACGAGCGTGCGGGATCCTACGGGGGTCCCATTCCCGACTATGGCATGCTGCAGGCATGGGCGGAAGCAGCGGTGCGCAGGACGATGAGCACGAGGCCGTGCTTGTCTCGTGTGCTGGCGAGGAAGTGAGGCAGGGGAGCACATCAAGCCAAGCAAACGGCAAGCGCTAGCATGGTGCAGATGCGTGCGGGTGTGCGTGATGCAGTTGGGACGACAGAGCGGACCCACAAGGTGCCTCGAACTGTAAAGAATATCTTCAAAGTTTCTCCCCGGAGTGTGGAGAGGACGACGATGGCACGGTACTGGCGAGGTCTACGGGACGTGACCAATGACAACGATGCGCAGGATGGAAGAGGGGGGTATACCTGAACTATGTAGGAGAAGTCGAAGATGTTGGGGAAGTGGCTTGATGTCGACAGGGAGGCGGAGAACTCCGACGATCTCGTTGCCCGTGAAGAAGACGACGAAGAGGAAGAAGATGGCGTCGGGGACGTCGTCCTTGGGCATGGCTTGCTATGAAAACGGAGCAGGGGCGATGCAGTGCTTCGGGACGTCGATGGGGTGGCTAGAGACATGAGCTAGGTCGGCTGCGAGCTTGTCGATGACCCGGCCATGGCGTCTGGTGTGAAGAGAGGGGACGCGGTTGGTGCCTCTTACGTGGTGGCGGCGTCGGAGAAGAGGAAAGGGTGTCGGTGTATTAAGAATTGGGTTCTTAATACCCCAGACTTATGCACAGGCAGTTGTAGCCTTCCTAACAACAGGGATTGCCAGAGGATAACTAAAGCCATATTCAAGACCAGACTACAAGAATACAAAGAAGACCTCGAGTCAGGCGATCAAAAAGTACTACAGAAGGGTACAGATGATCATGGCTGAAGTTGCCGGCAAGGCCCTTGCGGGCAAGCAAGCAAATACTAAGCCACCAGCAAGCCTCCTTGCCGGTGGAGAACACCCGACTGCGTGTGCACCCGGCAAGATCCCACTACCAAGATATCGCTCCACCTCATCAAAGCTGATTGTCTACATCACTTAGGTGTCGAGCGGGTAGGCGGTTAGGTAGAGCTTGTCGGGACGCGTGGGAGCTCGGTAGAAATACAACAGCTTTAATGATAGTTGTCCTATTGGCGCGGCAGAAGAAAAAGAGGTAGCTAGGCGAATGGCACAGAAGGAGAGACAATCCATGCCGGGGGATGACGTCGGCGCGACACCGCATGGCACATTTAATGCATTTGTCCTAATCCGTCAGGTTTAGGTATTTCCCACTATAGCATGTCAGTAGTTGGACCACTATTACATCCACTATTTACCCTTGGGTAATTACCTTTTTAGCCACTGTGGTAACCCCTTGAGCCTATAAAAGGAGGTCCATGGCTACCTTCGCAAGGGTAAAAACCCAGTCCATTTGCACGTGTAGCAGCACTCTCGAGCACTCTTGTTGGGCTCTTGCGCTCTCTGTACTTTGGACTTGATCATACAAAATCACCACACAGGATGTAGGGGATTACACCTCTGGGTGGGCCAAACCTGTCTAAACCCCGAGCGTACATTGGTTGGTGATGCTCTTCGTGTACGTGGATCCCCACAGTTGAACCTCCAAAGGAGCCCTGTGGTCCCATAGGTTGTCATACCTCGACAACTTTGGTGCGCCAGGTAGGGGATCGCGTGCGTGAATCTTTACCAACTTCTGTGTGTCTTCATCAACGTCTTCACCGACACCCTGGCTCCCAAGACGGCCAAGGGCACGTCGGCAGGCACCTCGTCCACGTCCAAGGTGCCTTCGCAAGTGGCTAAAGGTGACGGTGACGGAGCTGCACACCGCAATCACCGTGTTGGTGAGCGCAGCACAACACTACGCGGAGCTTCACGAGCCACGACCCGGACCCTGCCGTTGTGACATCCACAGGTGCACCGTTAGCATCCGGAGAAAACACTACGACGGCAGCGGCGGCGGCCGCAGCAACAGCAGTGACGACGGCGGCGACGAGACCTCCACCGCGTCCTTCCCAAGATAACCGCGACCAGCACCTGTGGAACAACAATGGTCCCGGGTAACATGCGGACAAGACCCCTGTACGTCATTCCCCGGATGCAAAGGGCCAAACCCATCATCGACCTCCTGGAAAGGATAGGCAGCGCGCGTCAGGGCGGGATAGTGCTCTTCCTGACTTCGTCAAAAGCAAGATCGCCACCCACGCCTCGCACCGTACCATGCGAAAGACCACAGAGGAGGCTCTGGCGCAAGCCCAACTTCTGCTGGACTTTCCTCCCACGCCGGAGAAGATGGAAGACTAGAGGGACACCATCCATAGCCTGCTGAGATTCGCCAACCGCGACAAGCCAGAGGCAGCAGGGCCCTCGCGAACGTGCCATGAAGAGCCAACAAGGCCTGCCGCTCGGCATAGCCTTGGCAGGACACCTACGGTGCAGTCGCCCCCGTAACAACAGTGACAACTGACTCGCCAGCTGAGATGTCTTCGCGTCATCGGACCTACGGTAGCAGCAAGATCAATGCCAAGTCTTGAAGGAGCGGAGGAAGGAGGACGCCCATACCACCATCGAGCGGCGAAGGGAGACACGTTGCTAGTCAAATGGCCGTGCCGATCCATACATCGATGAGCCTGCCCCCGGGTTACCCGGCAGCCTACCTTACAAGATAGACTGCCAGGCGTTCACCCGTGAGCTGCGGCAAATGCGCTGGCTCTCCACCAAGACCTTCAAGACTGACTTGCCTAACAAATATGACTGCAAGATCAGCCCGTCAGAGTTCCTTGGCATCTACACTATTGCGGTTCAAGCTGCAGGGGGCGCGATGAGAAAGTGTTCGCCACCTACTTCCCATTAGCTCTCAAGCCCAATGTGAGAAGCTGGGTTATGAACTTTTCGGAATGGTCCATCTACTCTTGGGCGGGCCTGTGCAACCAATTTGTTGGCGCATACCACGGGGGCCACAAGCTTCCGGGGCACCCCAGCGATCTGCACGTGATCCCCCAGAGGGACGACGAATCCCTCCGCAAGTACATCCAGAGGTTCACCTGTGTGCAAGAACACATCCCCGATATCCACCCTGTCACAGTGATTGCTGCATTCCACATGAACGTGCGCAATAGGCAGATGCGTGAGAAGATGAGCATCAACAAGGTGTATGATATCGGCGAGCTCTACTCTCTGGCTGATAGTGTTGGGTTCTACCGTAGGTGCATTGCACGCAAATTAAAATTTTCCTATGCACAGAACATCCAACAACATGCTATAGAGATGGATCACAGATCGTTACCACTAGACGCGCAGTGCCGTGCAGCGGAAGTAGAGTTGCGGCAGCGCGTCCACGAGGTCTGTCTCCTCCTTGTCCGATCTCCCTCGAACAGCCGGTCCGATCTCCCTCAAACTGCTGGTCACCGGATCCCACGTACAGGTTAGCCAGAGCGGCGCAAGTGCACCGCCTCTAATGGTATCCGTGCGTGCAAGAGGAACACCGTGCGGCGGACTGCTAGGTCTGATCACACAGTTCGGCGGCGAGTGGAGGTGGCTAGTTGCAACACATGCAAAGCCCTAATAATGGCGCCCAAGCGATCAACCAGATGGGTGTGCCGCACCTCCACTATATATAGGCATCCGTCTCGAGCTAAACTCTTGGGCCTCGCACGGATCATAAAGCCCACGTGTTCCTTCCCTTAAGTGCGCGACCCTTTAGGTTCTCGTTCACTTGGTCGCGAGTCAGATCACGTCCGGCTCGACTAGTCGGTAGCATCCTCTAGCAAAGCGTGCCGACTCCAAGTGTCCGATGAAGCTGGTTAGGCAAACCTGTACTTGATACTTCTGTTCCCTTTGCCACACGATATATGTTGTCGGGCTCAAGGCGAGTCTGTCATCCTTGTGTTAGCCAGACCTCTTTCTCATTCCAGTGATGCCGACCACAAATCATATTATCTCATAATCCTTGTCGCATGGCCATGCTTATATTGGTCGGATCACATGAGGGGCCCAGAGTATATCTCTCCTGATCGGAGGGGCAAATCCCATCTTGCCCGACCTTGTCTCATAGCATGGGTCTGGACAAGCCCGAAACCTACCTTTATAACTACCCAGTTATGGAGTAGCGTTTGGTCAGCCCAAAGCTGGAAGTGCATCTAGTGCCACCCTTGTTTTGTTTTGGAGTATTGAAGACAAACGTGGTTGAGGGACTAATGTGTTTGTTAGAGTTCACAGGTTAACACAGAGAGAAGTCCATGGAGTTTCGGTTTAGCCGTCGAAGACGACCCCCAAAAATGTCCGAAGACATTGATGACGGCTGAAGCCATTGGTGGTATGCGAAGACATTCGTCCGAAGACAATGAAACGCGAAGACGAAGTCTTTTGGTAGTTTTATTTCTTCTTTCCTGAGTCATAGGAACCACCATACTGTAAAGTGGTGTCGATGTGATCGAAGTCAGATGCTGACGTGATGCTCAACCCATACCTATGTCTTCGAGCGAAGACAATGAGAGGAAATCTCTTCCAGAGTTGGTTGAGTCAGCTCTACTTGTAGCCCAAGTAAAGCTGCCGCGTGTGTTTGAAATCCGACCGTTGTGACACGTGTCGGTTGGCCATTGACCCAGGGTCATTTCGGTCATATCAGGTCGGGTTGCCCGCTGGCTATAAATAGCCCACCCCCTCCACCGTGAGAAGGTGGCTGCTTAGAGAGAGATACGGTTGTTGTCGTTTTGGAGCAACCCACCTCGAAGACATTGAGAGAGATACATCCTGCGAGGATACACCTAAACACCTAGAGCTAGTGTGTCTGAGCATCACCGAAGTCATTCTGTTATGAGAGAACTGAAGACTTATTACACTTGAAGATGTGATCTTCCAGACGGTTAGACGTCTGGGTCTAGAGCAACCAAGAGTCATTGTGGATCGCCGGGTGACCAATTTTGTACGAGTTTTGGAAGTCTCCCCTGAAGACTTACCAGAGTGATTGGGCGCTGTCTAAGTGACTTTGGCTCAAGGGGAATACGGTGAAGACGAGGTCTTCTGAGTTCAATCTCAGCCTCCCTAACCAGACGAACAGTTGTCACAGCAACTGGAACTGGTCCAACAAATCATGTGTCTTCATCAAGCAACTGGTTCTATCCTTCACTTTCTTTCACTCCTGTTGTGTATCGTGAAGCCTTTGTTTGGTCATAGGTAGACGACTTATTCTGAAGACATTCATATCTGCTGTTTATCTTCATTCTATCTAAGTTTGTCTTCGACTCATCTTAGTGTGCATGATGATAATGCTTAACTTGCCTGTATGTCTTCACTGCATTGCATGCCTTGTCTAGATCATTGATTACTATCCCTACCAGATCATGTTTACATTTCAGCACAATTCGAATACATTCATTGTTTCAAAGACTTTCATAAAAATTGCCTATTCACCCACCTCTAGTCGATAACTAGCACTTTCAATTGGTATCAGAGCAAGGTACTCCCTTGTTCTATGTTTCGGTTTAACCACCGTGGAGTTTTAGCTATGTCGACTGCAGGGATAATCAAAGTCTCCGCTGCGTGCCCTGTCTTCGATGGCACTGACTACCCCTACTGGAAGAACAAGATGCGCATGCATCTCGAAGCCATTGACAACGACCTATGGTATGTCGTCATGGCGGGCATTCCCGAAGTTGGCGAAGGTGTTACTGTAGCTGATGTGAAGAGGTTCGCACAACTGGACTCCACCACCAAGAACATCATCTGTGGTCATCTGACCAAAGGACAGTATGGCCGTGTGAGTGCACTTAACACTGCTAAGCAAATCTGGGAATGGTTGTCCAAAGTGAATGAAGGTGTCTCATCTCAAAGAGACTCTCGTGTTGATGTGCTTCACAACCTGTTCAACCGCTTCAAGAGACTCGACAATGAAAACGTTCAGCTCACATTTGATCGACTAACCGACATCTCAAATGAGCTGAATGCACTTGGCGCCACTGATATCACCAAACATGAAGTCGTGAAGAAGCTACTCAGATCACTTGACAGTTCCTTTGATACTCTCGCACTCATGATCCAAGAACGCCCTGACTTCAAGAGTTTGGATTCCACTGATATCCTCGAGAGATTGAACACACATGAGTTCCAACAAGCTAAGAAGAGGGATATCTATGGTCCCAGTTACAGCCGTTCTCATGCCTTGAAGGCCAAGGTTGTGTCGTCATCTGAAGACAACTCTGAATGCAGTTCTGATGGTGCTGAAGACTTTGGAAAAGAACTCGCTCTACTTGTCAGGAAGTTTTGATAGTTTGCCAAGTCAAAGCGCTATGCAAAATCTTCAAAGCGTGATTCCAAGAGGTCTGGTAAAATGTCTTCAAGAGACAGCAAGAAGCAAACCTGTCACAAGTGCAAGAAAGTTGGACATTTCATCACTGATTGCCCTCGATGGGAGAAGGAATCCAAGAAGAAGAGCAAGGACTATGACTCCGATGACAAGAAGAAGAAGAAGTATGCAAAGTCTTCATCACACAAGAAGAGTTCATCTGGCAAGGCACATGCTTTCATCGGAAAGGAGATGGATTCACAGTCTGAATCTAGATCAGAAGGTGAGGAAGCATCTGAGGAGGAATCTGACGCTGAAGTAGCTGGACTAGCAATGGCTTCGGAATATCTCTCCACGTCTGTCTTCGAATCCGAAGACAATGGCTCCTTCTTCACCGAAGCCAGTGATGAAGATGCTGCTCTGGCTTACTGTTTCATGGCAAAAGCCTCCAAGGTATCGTCAAAATCCTCACGTCATGACTCTGAATCTGAAGCTGAATCTGATAATGACAAGAAACCAAGCTATGCTAAACTTGTAAAAATTGCCACCAAGCAACAACATGCCATGGAGAAGATGCAACCTACTCTAGAAAAAAGCGATGACCTGTTGCGCGAAGAGATGAGTCTGAACGAAACTATGGCTGAAGACATGCATAGTCTTCGTTCAAGGTTTGAGGATCTCCAAAGTCGTCATGATGCCCTCTCAACTGATCATGAAAAGCTTTCTCTTGAATATCTTCAGAAAAGGATTGATCTTGAAAAGTTGAGGGAAGCACATGATGACCTACGGAAGGAAAACGACTCACTCCTAGCAGAGCAGGTCAGTACCGCTCAGGATGAATTTGATGCTCCATGCTTAAAGTGTATTGCACGTGAAGCTAATGATTCAACTGCTGAATGTTCAAATGCTTCTGAAAATGCATTATCTTCAACTGTATCTGTGGCACCTAAACCCCTCGTCTGAGGAAGTCACTACTATCACTGATGACAATGATAGGTTGAAGACATTGCTTGAAACTAGCATGTACAAGAGTCTGAAAGGACATCAGATTCATTGTGATGTCCTAAAGAAGACTACACTGAATAGAAACCCTAGGAAAGAGGGTGTCGGTTTCGAAAGAAACCTCAATGTTGATGGATCCTACTGGACGCCTGAGCAGTACCCCAAAACCACATGGGTTGCTGCGAAAGGACCTTCAGTCGATCCTTCCACATTATCAGGCTTCAACTGTGCGAATCCTCTCATTATTGATGAATCCTTTGATTCCAACTATAAACTGTTCAAATGTCAAAATGGTGAAGTGTTTGCCAGATTTATTGGAACTAACTGCAGGAATGGTTCTCCCATGAAGAAGATCTAGGTTCCCAAATGTCTTATTGAGAAGCTTTGCGTGAATGTCTTGACGACATCTCCCAAGAAGTAGACAAACCCTAGATCAATGTCTTCGAGAAGACATAAGTCTTCATATGATGGCACTAACCATTCTGTTTCGTAGGATAAGACTCAGATGACTCATGAATATGTACACAATGGCATGAACCACTATGTTCATCCAACCAAGAATTTCTCTGCTTATTCATTTGAGTACACTAACCCTCCTGTGAAACGTGCTATTAGGGCATCTTTGCCTAAATTCTCTGATGCTGCCTTACGTCTCATTGCTTCTAAGCAACCCCTTCGCTGTGGGTGGTTAAGAAGAACTAATATCTTCTATGAAGCATCGGGTCTCCAGATAGGACGACGCCTATCCCGAAGATCATCTCTGGGGACCCGAAGACATTCTTGTCTGAACGCAAGAAATCTAGTGCATACCTCGTTCAGAATACCTACCATTGTCTACTGCTATATGTTCATCTTAGCATGTTACTCCTACATGCTTTGGTGAACTCGACTAATTCTCAATGCAGGAAGACAAATCCAATGCCACTGAATGGATTATGGACAGTGGATGCACAAGTCATATGACTGGTGATCGATGCCTATTGATGGAGCAAACTCTTCGACCTCCAACAAAAGATCACATCGTATTTGCTGACAAAAGCAGCAGCAAAGTTTTGGGGCTAGGTAGAGTTGCTATCTCAAGGGACCGACACATGGAAAATGTCATGCTTGTCGAATCCCTTGCTTACAACTTGATGTCTGTCTCAATGCTGTGTGACTTAGATATGCTAGTCATATTCGACAAATTTTGATGTGTGGTACTAATGGCCTCTGACAAAACCAAAGTCTTCGAAGGTTTTCGAAGAGGTGACTTGTACATGGTAGACTTCTCTACAGGACCACAGGTTGCCGCATGTCTTCTAGCAAAGGCTTCGGAATGCTGGCTTTGGCACAGAAGGCTAGGACATGCTGGGATGAGGAACTTACACACACTCGCCAAGAAGAAGCTAATCCTTGGCGTCGAGGGTGTCAAGATCAAGAAGGACCACCTCTGTGGTGCCTGTGAAGCCGGGAAGATGACCAAGGCCAAACACCCCTCGAAGACAATCATGACGACCTCACGTCCCTTCGAGCTGCTACACATGGAGTTATTTGGCCCTACTCACTATTCCACCTTCTCTACCACCGCAAATCTATATGGCTTCGTGATCGTTGATGACTATTCTCGATTCACTTGGGTGCATATCATTCTTTACAAAACTGAAGTGCAGGATGTCTTCAGGCGCTTCGCAAATAGGTTTATGAACAACTACAACATCAAGATCAAGCACATCAGGAGGGACAATGGCACTGAATTCAAGAACACATGCCTGGACACATTTCTTGATACCCTTGGCATCACTCATGAGTTCTCTGCTCCATATACTCCTCAGCAGAATGGTGTCGTGGAGCGCAAGAATAGGACTCTTATTGAGATGGCTCGCACCATGCTTGATGAATACAAGACACCACGGAAGCTATGGCCTGAAGCCATTGATACTGCATGTCACATTATCAACAGAGTATATCTTCACAAGTTCTTCAAGAAAACATTATATGAGCTTCTCACTGGTAAGAAACACAATGTAACTTATTTCAAAGTCTTTGGTGCAAGATGCTGGATAAGGGATCCACACCACACTTCTAAATTTGCACCGAAAGCACATGAGGGTTTCATGCTTGGTTATGGAAATGATTCGCACACCTACAGGGTCTTCAACATCCTTCACAACAAGGTGGTTGAAACTGTAGATGTGCGATTCAATGAAACTAATGGCTCGCAAAGAGAGCACCTGCCTCATGTGCTAGATGAGCTACCTCCCGATGAAGCTATTAGACTGATGGGCACTGGAGAAATTGTGCCTGAAGAACATGTGGTTGTAGAAGTAGTCATCATTCCTCCATCTACTCAGCGCAAAGACAATACTGAACCCGAAGACAATGCTGCTGATGAAGACAATGCTCAGCTGCCTGAACAATGTCTTCGCCCTGCACATCCCTGTGTGGCAAATGAAGTCCAAATTGAGAGAATGCTTGACAGCATAAGTGCACCAGGTCCACTTACTCGCTCATGAGATACTCAATTGGCTAACTTTTGTGGGCACTTTGCTTTTGTATCGATCACAGAGCCCACCAAAGTAGATGAAGCTTTCAAGGAACCAGAATGGATTCAAGCTATGAAGGAAGAGCTTCACCAGTTCGAGCTGAACAATGTGTGGGAGCTCGTAAAGCGTCCTGATCCAAGGAAGCACAACATCATCGGTACCAAGTGGATCTTCCGCAACAAGCAAGATGAGTCCGGTCAAGTCATCAGAAACAAGGCCAGACTTGTGGCCCAAGGTTACACACAGGTTGAGGGTATTAACTTCGGTGAAACCTTTGCACCTGTCGCTAAACTCGAAGCCATTCGTATACTGCTTGCTTATGCTAACCATCATGACATATGCTTATATCAAATGGATGTCAAAAGTGCATTCCTCAATGGTAAGATTGAGGAAGAAGTATATGTTGCTCAACCACCAGGGTTTGAAGATCCAAAGCATCCTGACAAAGTCTTCAAGCTCAACAAGGCACTCTATGACCTCAAGCAAGCACCAAGAGCTTGGTATGACACACTCAAGGAATTCCTCAAGAAGAAAGGCTTCAAACCTAGTTCACTCGATCCCACTCTCTTCACTAAATCCTATGATGATGAACTGTTTGTATGCCAAATATATGTGGACGACATTATCTTCGGCTGTACTAACAACAAATATAGTGATGAGTTTGCTTATATGATGCAAGAGAAGTATCAAATGTCGATGATGGGAGAACTGAAATTCTTCCTAGGGCTTCAAATTCGACAACAACCAAATGGCATCTTCATATCTCAGGAGAAGTACCTCAAGGATTGCCTCAAGAAATTTGGCATGAATGAAGCAAAGGCTACAAGACGCCTATGCCTACCAATGGTCACCTCTGCACTGACGAAAATGGTAAAGATTTCGATCAGAAGGTATATCGCTCCACGATTGGGTCTTTATTGTACTTATGTGCATCTAGGCCAAATATAATGCTTAGCGTTTGCATGTGTGCCCGATTTCAAGCGGCACCAAAGGAGTCGCATCACCTTGCTGTGAAGCGAATACTTAGATATCTGGCTCACACCCCAACGCTAGGATTATGGTATCCAAAGGGTTCGAAGTTTGAGCTGATTGGCTATTCAGATTCTGACTTCGCTGGCGGCAGAGTTGATCGCAAGTCTACATCAGGCACTTGTCACTTTCTGGGACGATCTCTTGTATATTGGTCTTTGAAGAAGCAGAACTGTGTTTCACTCTCCACTGCCAAAGCTGGATACATTGCTGCTGGCACATGCTGCACTCAGCTTCTTTGGATGAAGCAGACTCTCAAGGACTACGGCATCAACCTGAAGCATGTACCTCTCTACTGCGACAATGAGAGTGCAATCAAGATCTCCCACAACCCCGTACAGCATTCGAAGACAAAGCACATTCAGATACGACATCATTTTCTTCGGAATCACGTGATGAAGGGCGACATCAACATCAAGCATGCTGACACTGAAGATCAACTGGCAGATATCTTCACTAAGCCTTTGGATGAGAAGAGATTTTGCAAGTTGCGGTGTGAGCTAAATATCTTAGAATCCTCGAATGTCCTTTGAATGGGAATACATCCTAATGCTTATGCATGTTGATGACTTTGATGCACAACACACGATGTAAAGTATGTCTTCAATTCATGAAGACTTACAATCTGAGTGTGAATACATTAACGAAGAATATGACTTCAGCGCGCCACGATAATTGTGCGCCGTGTCTAAGTCTAACATTCTTATACGGTGGGCAATGCCACCAACCAAAATTCGAAGACATTGTTTTTTATCTCAATCTTCTTCACATGTCTTCGAAAGTTAAATGTCTTCGGAACAAAATTTATATGTGTTTCAGTTGAAAAATATTTGCAGCTCTACATTTGGATTAGAGCTTTGTCCTATACAGCATTTGTCCTATAGCTTTGTCGTCAACTTTTTCCTAGGCAAATGTGATCGGACCCGACATTCTCTTCTGTTCTTACCTCGTCCAAGTCTATTCTAATCCAGTCATATGTATTCTATATTGACACGTGTTGACTGTCTTCACTGTGTCCTTGACAGTTGAAGACAAATCAACCACATATTTAATTCTCAAATCTCAACTGCCTCCGCATTATTAGCAAAAACTCCCGCGCCGCCGCTTTGATTATGGTAATGGGTTGTCAGGTGGGTTGCATGTATGCCACGTGTCCACTTAAACCGTCAGGGGCATATCCGTCCAAACCGGTTCGAATGTTTCCACCCCCTATAAATACAAGTTACCCCCCTTCCATTATTACTTTCCTCTTCCTCCGCCACCCACGTGCTCAAGACGCTAGAGCCGTTGCTGGATTCCATCGCCGCCGGAGACGAAGTGCTTAGCTGCCACGCCTTCTCCGACGACGTACTCATGCCGGCCACGTTCATCCTCCGCTCGCCGCCGCCGTAGCTATCTGCCTCCACCGAGTTAGGGTGAGGCAGATCGAACATCTTGGCCTCTCCGTCTCGTCAAGCTGTTCACCGCGTTCTTCATTGCGGTAAATAAAAAAGCTATTTTTACCACATGTTTGATCTGAAATTTCTACTGAAAATAGTCGGTTGTTGTTTCTTCACTTTCCACTCAACCGCATATAGATCTAGATCTCTATTTTGCCAAATACTTTCACTTTTTGGTCTGAAGATTGGTTTGATTCCTCACTTGTACGAATCATTGGACTTGTACAAATCTGAAATCACCATGTATGCTATAAAAGTGAATGTCTTCGGTAAAAGGTCAATGTCTTCTAAACACTGTGCTATCTTCCAAAACTTCTGAGAATGCATATGACCTCTCCTCTTCCCTCGCATCTCTAACTCTTTCACATGTACATGTCCGCAGCAGAATCGCTTGGATCTAATAGTCTGAATTCGTTTGCAGACTACTTGCAGATACATCTGGAATCGCCTGGTACTTGTTCTTATCTGCGCACTCCTATGAAGCCTTTGTCGAAGCCACTGGTAGATGATAAACCAGTCAAGAAGGGAGGGAAGCAGAGACGAAAGAATACAGCTAAGGATCTTCCTTCAGCTCTTTATGAGCAATACAAGTCAGATGAGGAGGAAACTTATCATCAGCGCAAGACTCGAATCCAATGGATTTGAAGATATTGGAGTGTGGAGTGGTTCAACTACCACTTTGTCACCAAGGAGTATGCTGAGAAGTGTGCTGAAAAAGCACCATGGACGGACATTATTTATAGAAATCTTCATCCGAAGACTAAGGCAGAAGCCATCAACATGGGATTCTATCCATGCATGTTCAGGCCCCCAATGCCCAGCAATCCTCATCCATCAAGTATACTTGGCTACCAAGAACCTACACAGTCTGACTCCGATGATGATGATGAAGAGCATCCACCAGCTCCTAGGCCGAAGCCTCTGAAGAAGTCACTCGCTTCAAAGCCCAAGGCTTCAAAGCCTCCCAAGCCATCTGTCCCCTCACCTCAAGCTTCGCGCTCTCCCTCTGATAATCCAGAAGAGCCTGAGGACGAAGATCGCCTTCATAGGCGTATGAAAAGGAAAGTTGTTGCCTCCAGAGGTCCGAAGCCTACTCTGTCATTAATGGACGCCGCAAATATGATTGAACTGTTTGACGAATGAGTTCGACGATGAAGCCTTAGCAAGGCTCATCCAGCAGAAAGAAGAGGAAGCCAAAAGGCTCGAAGACTTACCTCTGTTTGACCCTGTCATGTTTGAACACTTCATTGATGACTGGTTCGCCGATCCATCCCTTAGCATTGATGCACTTCAGCTCCCAATTGGCCTGAGCATCACGTTACAAAGACTTGTGAACGAGGAACTGACTGTGGCTCAGAAGGCCAAGCAAATGAAGGCCAAGATCAGTCATGAAAAAGAGCTATTCAAGCAAAATGTGCACGGGCTCTCTACCGAGCAGATCAAGGGATATCAGTTGATGATGACAGATGTCAAGGCTGTGTTTGAGAAGCGATGCAAAGCTGTCAAGGGCGCCCTTGCGCGCCTCAAGCGAAAGACTTCAATTATGGTCCAAGCTCACAATGACATGCTAAAGAGAAAGGCACTTTGCCAGCCTGCACTTGCTCCTGAAGTCATTGCACGCTCCAGGCAAGATTCGATGTCTTCGGTTGTGCCTTCTCCCACACCGTCTGTGCGCCGTGGCATTGAGTTTCCAGCTGGTTTCTCTGGCACTCGTGCACCTGCGTCTTCCTCTGTGGCTGATAGCAAGAAGACCAAGAAAGCCGAAGCTGAAGCCAATAAGCGCAGGGCAGATGCCTCTGAAGCCCAACCTCCGAAGAGGTTGAAGACAAGAAAATCAAAATCTTCAGAACCAGCACAAGACCAAACACCAGTACCCCCTACTGCTCCGTCATCAACTCCCGCTCCTCAATGAGAGCCTCTGCTCATCAAGCCAATCTCAGTGGCTCCTCCCGCCTCAGAAAACTTGGAGGGACGGGTTGTTCTGCATGAGTCTGCTTCCACAGAGACTCAGAAACCAGAAGAGATCCCAACTGCTGAAGACACTGCAGCAGCTGAAGACATTGCTCATGAAGACATTGGTGCCAAAGACAGTTTCGAGCCAGAACATGTTCCACAGGTGGACGCGCCAATGGTTTCCTCCCCACAGCCAACAAGTGAATTTGTGGATATTGGGACTCCCCTCCGGCCAGATGTACCTGAAGCTGAACCCGGTACACCATCACCGCCCTTCTTCCCACCCGTGTCAGCCTCACCAGAATCTCCATTTGCTCCAGAGGAGATTGAAACTACCACCTGCTCTTCCCCACTCGAACGTCTTCGTCGAGGTCCTCGCGCTCTCATGTCTCCTATTCCTGAAGACGAAGTACGAGTCTCATCGACCACACCAGTTGAAGAGGTGTTGCTGATTGAAGATGTACCTCCCAGCCAACCAGCAACAGAAAACACGGCAGTCGAAGACATTGCTGCCGATGCCACTATGGGCGATGCCAATGCCCCCTCCCCAGATGGACCTCCTGTCCCTGCCACACCATCAACTGAAGACAATGAAGACAACATTGTGATGGCTTGCAATAGGGAAGGAGAGATGGTTCCTACAATATGGCCTCGCCTTGTTGCACCACCAAGAATGGGACCACAGTATGAGTTCCATCTTGATCGACGTCCCAACGTCATGAACCCCATGCCACGTCTTCCAAGTCTTCGCCAGTTAGGCCCTGCAAGACCCTTGGATTTCGAATGGGAAAGGTTCAGGCTGAACAACACCATCTTTGACTCTGACCGCAATCCATACAAGTGTGAAAGAATATAGTCTGACAGGTTCTGGAGTGCTCCACAACGTCAGTACTACATGTGTGTGCTCTATGGTCAGAACAGGATCTTTCCCCACAAGCATCTCAGCTTTGAAGCTATGAAAGGTCTTCCCTGTTTTGATCAAGCACTGGATTGTCTTCGAGATGTGGGCCTACTGCCTTTCTGCAATGACCATGAAGATTGGAATGAGGAACTCATTCTCCAGTTCTACGCAACTCTCCACATCTCAGGCTTCGGTCGTGACTTGAATTCTTGGTAGATGGAGTTTATGCTAAGGGATGAACATATCACTGCTTCACCACTGGAATTATTTCCTGCAACACCACTCGCTGCCTCTGGTGAAGAGTTGGATCCTCGCTCTGAAGCCTATGCAGCTGCTACTCGAAGCCTATTCCAAATGCGAGAACCCAACATGACTAAGATGCTTACAATGATGAAGCCTTTGGCTTGAGATGCAAAATTTCCCACTTCATTCTTTGTGGATGATCTTCAGTACTTGCCCAGGACATTTTATCACATTCTTCGGCACACTATTTGGCCGATTAAAGGGCACAACTCATCCCGCAAGATTGAAGGGCCTCTGAAGACATTGCTCTACAACATTGTATATGGCATCAGGTTCAATCTTCAAGACTTATTTCTTCGCAACCTTGCTGCAAATGGTTTCAACGTCCTCGAGCCGAAGATATATGCTCCCTGGATCATGCGCTTCATCAAGTATAGAACCAACACCAGGTTTCTTCCTTCTGCTCGCAACCATGGCGTTTATCTTCCAGATATTGAAGTTCTGCCAGCAGATCTGTATCCATCCAAGAGCAATATTCCTATTGTCGAAGGCACCAGTGGCACTGCTGATATTGAAGGTCTTCACATTCCTTCTGACCCGTCAAGGGCAAGACTTATTGGTGCTTTTAGACAACCCAGATCCGGAGCTACCAACACCGAAGCCACTGCCAGCACCCTACCTCGACAGCGCCTACCAAGAAGAGAACGTGCACTCACGGATCATGAACTTCTTGTTTCACCGATCCAAAGGCACGATAAGCACCATGGATGGACTCGGCGCCAGATGCATTCCATGATGCAAGATGTCAATCATGTTTGCAACCTCGCCACCAAAAATGCATTTGTGGCTTATGAAACCAGTCGCCGCTCCTGGAGGACTCTGACTATGCTGGCTCCTGAGGATGAGCTTCGAGAAGATGGATTTCACCCACGCTACAGATTTGATGCACCACCTCCCAGTGCGGAGAAATGGCGCAAGACTCCATCCCTCGAAGACAGTGATTTCTCCTCTTCAGCTCCCTCCGCCAACGTCAGGCTTGCCGATGAAGCTGATGATGCCACCTCTCTGCCTCCATCGACTCGGCGTCACGACACTTCACCAAGATCAACTGCACCAGCACCCCAAGAATCCACTACACCGTCTTCATTGACACTGCTGGGAACGTGTAGTTCTTCAATGTCTTCGTCCCTTTTTGGTCATTCGATGACAAAGGGGGAGAAGCATTGGATGATAGTCTTCAAGCGGGTCTACTAATAAGGGTTGGGTGTTATATTTTGCTAAGTTTACAACTCTCGTTTCTGAACATTTGTTGTTTTGGGTTGTAAAACTTAAGTCCTGATGGACGTCTGCACTTTATGTTTACCGTACTCTTTGGCACTTCCTCAAGATATTTTCATGCGCTTAAGGTCATTTTGCAGACGCCCATTTGTCATTGTGCATTTCATTATCTTCAACATATCTGTTAATGCATAGTGATTGTATTACAAGATATAGGGGGAGATCTCCACAAACCACAACCTACCATGTGCACTTGCATTCAAAGCAAAATCCTCATATGCACATCTTCAAGGGGAGCTCTCTATATCTTGCAATCAAAATCTTCAAAACCTTATCTTCACACATTTTTATCCCCGTTGAAAAATTCAACCAGTTTGTCATCAATCACCAAAAAGGGGGAGATTGTAAGTGCATCTAGTGCCACCCTTGTTTGGTTTTGGAGTATTGAAGACAAACGTGGTTGAGGGACTAATGTGTTTGGGAGAATTCACAGGTTAACACAGAGAGAAGTCCCTGGAGTTTCGGTTTAGCCGTCGAAGATGACCCCCAAAAATGTCCGAAGACATTGATGACGGCTGAAGCCATTAGTGGTATGCGAAGACATTCGTCCGAAGACACTGAAACGCGAAGACGAAGTCTTTTGGTAGTTTTGTTTCTTCTTTCCTGAGTCATAGGAACCATCGTACTGTTAAGTGGGGTCGATGTGATCGAAGTCAGATGCTGACGTGATGCTCAACCCATACCTATGTCTTCGAGCGAAGACAATGAGAGGAAATCTCTTCCAGAGTTGGTTGAGTCAGCTCTACTTGTAGCCCAAGTAAAGCTGTTGTGTGTGTTTGAAATCCGACCGTTGTGACACATGTCGGTTGTCCATTGACCCAGGGTCATTTTGGTCATATCAGGTCGGGTTGCCCGCTGGCTATAAATAGCCCATCCCCTCCACCGTGAGAAGGTGGCTGCTCAGAGAGAGATACGGCTGTTGTCGTTTTGGAGCAACCCACCTCGAAGACATTCCGAGAGATACATCCTACGAGGATACACCTAAACACCTAGAGCTAGTGTGTTTGAGCATCACCGAAGTCATTCTGTTCTGAGAGAACTGAAGACTTATTACACTTGAAAACTGTGATCTTCCAGACGGTTAGGCGTCTGGGTCTAGAGCAATCCAAGAGTCATTGTGGATCGCCGGGTGACCAAGTTTGTACGGGTTTCGGAAGTCTCCCCTGAAGACTTACCAGAGTGATTGGGCGTTGTCTAAGTGACTTCGGCTCAAGGGGAATAAGGTGAAGATGAGGTCTTCTAAGTTCAATCTCAGCCTCCCTAACCAGACGTACAGTTGTCATAGCAACTGGAACTGGTCCAACAAATCTTGTGTCTTCTTCAAGCAACTAGTTCTATCCTTCACTTTCTTACACTCCTGTTCTGTATCGTGAAGCCTTTGTTTGTTCATAGGTAGAAGACTTATTCTGAAGACATTCATATCTGCTGTTTATCTTCATTCTATCTAAGTTTGTCTTCGACTCATCTTAGTGTGCATGATGATAATGCTTAACTTGCCTGTATATCTTCACTGCATTGCATGCCTTATCTAGATCATTGATTACTATCCCTACCAGATCCTGTTTAGGTTTCCTCACTATTCGAATACATTCATTGTTTCGAAGACTTTCATAAAAGTCGCCTATTCACCCCCCCTCTAGTCTATAACTAGCACTTTTAAAAGCACGTCTATCACCATCCCGAGTACATGTGCCAGCTCAGGTCTTAGGACACAGAACGTATGTTGTACTAGAGACTCACAAATGACATATCGGTGCATCTCATAGGTGGGTTTGTCCAACTCAGACCTTATCTCAACTCGGATCCCACTACGTCGAATCCGACCAGATCTTTCTGAGTCCATATTATCCGGCTAGCATCCAATGCTACATGGTCAGTGAGACCGGACCATCCACCGTGTCATATGCTAGTCTAACTGGATGTGCATCCACACAATCCTTTCGACTAGGGACCATTTAGGACAGTCATCATACAACGCATAGTCTCACAAACAAGTCACGTACTTGTCAATACACATCATTGATAATGTCCAAGGACTATCTTTATTCGTAAACACATAGGAAATATCATCAAACATGATTGCCTCTAGGGCATATCTCCAACAGATAGGTGCGCACGTGCTGAAGAAGGAAGGGGACTCCCCGGTGAGGATGCCAGCGCAGAGGTCGACTCCGATGACGAGGACGCATCCACGTCAAAGAAGAAAGGCCGGAAGCGCAATCGAAAGCGCAAGGGCGAGGCATTTTTGGCTGTATCAAAAAAATTCCTACGCACACGCAAGATCTATCCATGGAGATGTATAGCTACAATAGGGGGAGTGTATCTACATACCCTTGTATATCTCTAAGCGGAAGCGTATATAACGCGGTTGATGTAGTCGTACTCTTCACGATCCAATCGTGATCGAATCCGATCCAGCGCCGAACGGACAACGCCTCCGCGTTCAGCACACGTGCGGCTCGATGACGTATCCTCCTTCTTGATCCAGCAAGAGAGGAAGGATAAGTAGATGGGATCTCAACCAGCACAATGGCGTGGTGGAGATGGTGGCGTCGCAGTGCCGGCAGGGCTTCGCCAAGCGCCTCCGGAACGACGTACGAGGATGAAACGGGAGGACGGCCGTGGCCGTGGGAGAGTCTCTAGCCCCCTTGTGCCTCCCCACCTGTATATAGGCGTGGGAGGGGCTGGTGGCTTGCCCTCCAAGCCCCTAGGGTCGTTGGTCAAGGGGGGAGTAAGGAAATCCCTCCTATCATTCCCCACGTATCACTATCCCCCCTTTTAAGGTATCTTGATCTTATCCTTTCGGCATATGATCCTATATATTCCTTTTAAGGGGGGGTCTTGATGCGCCTAGACCAGGGGTGTGGGGACTTTCCCCATTACCCACGTTCTTGTGGGTCCACATGCAGGTGGGCCCCACTTTGGAACCTTCTAGAACGTTCCCGGTACAATACCGAAAAATCCCGAACATTTTCCGAAACCCTGAATATGACTTCCCATATATAAATCTTTACCTCCGGACCATTCCGGAGCTCCTCGTGACGTCCGAGATCTCATCCGGGACTCCGAACAACATTCGGTCGCTGACGTACATATCCCAATACTAATCTAGCGTCACCGAACGTTAAGCGTGCGGACCCTACGGGTTCGAGAATCATGTGGACTTGACCGAGACACCTCTCCGTTCAATAACCAATAGAGGGACCTGGATGCCCATATTGGTTCTCACATATTCCACGAAGATCTTTATCGGTCGAACCACGATGCCAAGGATTCAATCAATCCCGTATGCAGTTCCCTTTGTCCAGCGGTATGCTACTTGCCCGAGATTCGATCGTCGGTATCTCCATACCTAGTTCAATCTTGTTACCGGCAAGTCTCTTTACTCGTTCTGTAATATAAGATCCCTTGACTAACTCCTTAGACACATTGCTTGCAATCTTCTTGTGATGTTGTATTACCGAGAGGGCCTAGAGATACCTCTCCATCATACTGAGTGACAAATCCCAGTCTCGATCCACGCCAACCCAACAGACACCCTCGGAGATACCAGTAGAGCACATTTATAGTCACCCAGTTACGTTGTGACGTTTGATACACACAAGGCATTCCTCCGGTGTCAGGGAGTTGCATCATCTCATTGTCGTAGGAACAGATAGTTGACATGGATAAAGCAGTAGCAATTAACTAACACGATCAAATGTTATGCTTAAGGTTGGGTCTTGTCCATCACATCATTACCCTAATGATGTGATCCCATTATTAGATGACAACTCATGCCTATAGTCATGAAATCTTGACCATCTCTCAACGAGCTAGTCTAGTAGAGGCTCACTAGGGACATGGTGTTGTCTATGTATCCACACATGTATCTGAGTTTCCGATCAATACAATTCTAGCATGGATAATAAACGATTACCATGAACAAGGAAATATGATAATCACCAATTGAGCTATTCTCCTTCATCTTGCAGGCAAAGAATCTTGTTGGAGGTCTCATACCTCTCAACAGGGGCACGAGCCTGAAATCCCAATTTCAGCTCTTGGAACATCTCATATGATCCGTGATGTTCAAAACGTCTTTGGAACCTCAGTTCTAAGTTGTAAAGCATGATGCACCGAACTATCAAGTAGTCATCAAAAATGTGCTTGTCTGATATTCTCAACACCCATAGATGCTTGAGGGAGTGGCGCACCGAGCGACGCATCAAGGACATAAGCCTTCTGTGCAGCAACTAAGGACAATCCTCAGATAATGGACCTAGTCCGCGCAATTGCTACTACCATCTTTCAACTTAGTTTTTCGTTAGGAACGTATCAAAATATAGGGGAGCTACAGCGTGAGCTATCGATCTACAACATAATTTGCAAATATATTTTGACTATGTTCATGATAAAGAGTTCAATTAATCATATTACTAAAGAACTCCCACTCAAATCAACATCCCTCAGGTTGTCTAAGTGTGACATGATCCAAATCCACCAACCCAAGTCCGATCATCACGTGAGATGAGGTGGTTTCAATGGTGAACATCTCCATGTTGATCATGTCTACTATATGACTCATGTTCGGCCTTTAGGTCTCCTGTGTTCCGAGGCCATGTCAGTACATGCTAGGCTCCTCAAGTTTAACCCAAGTATTCCGCGTGTGTAAATCTGGCTTACACCCGTTGTATGTGAACGTAGAGTCTGTGACACCCGATCATCACAAGGTGCTTCGAAACGACAAACCTTTGCAACGGTGCATACCCGGGGATAACCCAATTTATCTTGAAATTTTAGTGAGGGATCATCTTATAATGCTACCGTCATCTAAGCAAAATAAGATGCATAAAAGGATAAACATCACATGCAAATCATATAAGTGACATGATATGGCCATCATCTTGTGCTTTTGATCTCCATCTCCAAAGCACCAGTATGATATCCATCGTCAGTGGCATGACACCATGATCTCCATCATCATGATCTCCATCATCGTGTCATCATGTGGTTGTCGCGCCAACTATTGCTTCTACAACTATTGCTAACTCATAGCGTTAAAGTAAAGCAAAAAAAGGCAAAAATAGTTAAAGACAACCCTATGGCTCCTGCCGGTTGCCGTACTCATCGACTTGCACGTCGTGATAATCTATACAAAAACATGATCATCTCATACATCACATATATCAGATCATGTCTTTGGCCATATCACATCACAACATGCCCTGCAAAAACAAGTTAGACGTCCTCTACTTTGTTGTTGCAAGTTTTACGTGGCTGCCATGGGCAACTAGTAAGAACCGTTCTTACCTACGCAAAGCCACAATGGTGATATTCAAGTTGCTATTTAACCTTCTACAAGGACCGCCTCTAGCAAATCCGATTCAACTAAAGTGGGAGAGACAGACACCCGCTAGCCACCTTTATGCAACTAGGTTACATGTCAGTCGGTGGAACCGGTCTCTCGTACGAGGATGAGTAAGGTTGGTCCGAGACGCTTCATCCCACAATACCGCCGAATCAAGATAAGTCTAAGGAAGTAAGCCATCTGAACATCAACGCCCACAAACCCTTTTGTGTTCTACTCATGCATATCATCTACGCATAGACCTAGCTCTGATGCCACTGTTGGGGAACGTTGCATGGGAAACAAAAAATTTCCTACGCACACGCAAGATCTATCCATGGATATGTATAGCTACGACAGGGGGAGTGTATCTACATACCCTTGTAGATCACTAAGCGGAAGCGTATATAACGCGGTTGATGTAGTCGTACTCTTTACGATCCAGTCATGCTCCAATCCGATCCAGCACCGAACGGACGACGCCTCCGCGTTCAGCACACGTGTGGCTCGATGATGTCTCCTCCTTCTTGATACAGCGAGAGAGGAAGGGGAAGTACATGGGATCTCAACCAGCACGACGGCGTGGTAGAGATGGTGGCGTCGCAGTGCCGGCAGGGCTTCGCCAAGCGCCTCCAGAACGACGTACGAGGAAGAAATGGGAGAGACCGGAGGAGGGCCGCGGCCGTGGGAGAGTCTCTAGCCCCCTTGCGCCTCCCCACCTTTATATAGGCGTGGGCGGGGCTGCTGGCTTTCCCTCCAAGCCCCTAGGGTCGTTGGTCAAGGGGGGAGTAAGGAAATTCCTCCTTTCATTCCCCACGGATCACTATCCCCCCTTTTTAGGTATCTCGATCTTATCATTTTGGCAAATGATCCTATTCCTTTTAAGGGGGGATCTTGATGCACCTAGACCAGGGGTGTGGGGACTTTCCCCATTACCCACGTTCATCTGGTTCCACATGCAGGTCGGCCCCACTCCGGAACCTTCTAGAACCTTCCCGGTACAATACCGAAAACTCCCAAACATTTTCCGGAACCCTAAATACGACTTCCCATATATAAATCTTTACCTCCGGACCATTCTGGAGCTCCTCATGATGTCCGGGATCTCATCCGGGGCTCCGAACAACATTCGGTCACCAACGTACATATCCCAATACAACTCTAGCGTCACCGAACGTTAAGCGTGCGGATCCTATGGGTTCGAGAATCATGTGGACAGGACCGAGACACCTCTCCGTTCAATAACCAATAGCGGGACCTGGATGCCCATATTGGTTCCCACATATTCCACGAAGATCTTTATCAGTCGAACCACGATGCCAAGGATTCAATCAATCCCGTATGCAGTTCCATTTGTCCAGCGGTATGCTACTTGCCCGAGATTCGATCGTCGGCATCTCCATACCTAGTTCAATCTCGGTACCAGCAAGTCTCTTTACTCGTTCTGTAATACAAGATCCCGTGACTAACTCCTTAGTCACATTGCTTGCAAGCTTCTTGTGATGTTGTATTACCGAGAGGGCCTAGAAATACCTCTCCGTCATACTGAGTGACAAATCCCAGTCTAGATCCACGCCAACCCAATAGACATCCTCGGAGATACCTGTCGTGCACATTTATAGTCACCCAGTTACGTTGTGACGTTTGATACACACAAGGCATTCCTCCGGTGTCAGGAAGTTACATGATCTCATGGTCGTAGGAACAGATACTTGACATGGATAAAGCAGTAGAAATACACTAACACGATCAAATGCTATGCTTACGATTGGGTCTTATCCATCACATCATTCTCCTAATGATGTGATCCCATTATCAGATGACAACTCATGTCTATGGTGAGGAAACCTTGACCATCTCTCAACGAGCTAGTCTAGTAGAGGCTCACTAGGGACATGGTGTTGTCTATGTATCCACACATGTATCTGAGTTTCCGATCAATACAATTCTAGCATGGATAATAAACGATTCTCATGAACAAGGAAATATGATACTAACCAATTTATTATTGCCTCTAGGGCATATTTCCAATATAAGGCTCCGGCAAGGAGGCTGTCGCCTGCTCTGGCGACGATAAAACCATGGCAGGAGAGAAGACCGACATGCCGTACTACAAACTCCACAACACCAAGGGCTATGACATCACCGTGTGCCGCCAAGTCCAACAACTTGCTGAGAAGTAGAAGCAAGAGTACGAAAGGCACGATAAGGACAAAGACGGTGCTAGTGGTTCTGGCAAGAAAAACCGTGGCGGCCGTTGTGGTCGCCACGGCAACACCAAGTTGTAGATAGAAGAGCCTGCTAGAAGCCGAGACAAGAAGTTAGACTACCAGGGCGATGATGATGAAGATGAAGACGGATATGAAGGCCAAGAGTTCCAGAAAGCGATAGATGCCATGTGTGTTGACGGAGGCACATCTTTGAACTCCTCTCACCGGCACCTCAAGAAATGGGCCCGTGAAATCAAAGCGGCACAGCCAGCGACAGAGGCAAGGAAACCCCCCAAGTGGTCAAACACTCCCATCATTTTCGATGCTGAGGATCACTCTGACCGCACCACTGCCGTCGGGTGTGTGTGCCATTGTTGGTATCACAAACAATCTGCAACCTCAAGGTGACGAAGATGCTGGTCGATAGTGGGGCCGTCTTGAACTTGATCTCACCTGATCTGATCAAGCGGCTGCAGATCCCCAACATGGATCTTAAGCCGACAGGGTCGTTTCAAGGAGTCAACCCGGGAAGATGCCAGCCCAAGGGAAAGATCACTCTGCCAGTAACGTTCGACGACAAGCTCAACTTCAGGACAGAGAAAGTTATTTTTGATGTTGCAAAGATGTCGCAGCCATACAATGGAATCTTGGGCCGACCACCACTGGCGAAGTTTATGGCGGCGTCTCACCACGCCTATAATACATTGAAGATGCCAGGACCGATGAGCGTCATCACCGTCCATGCCAACAACAAAAGTATAGTCCTTTGCATTGACAAACTCTACCGGGAGGCAGTAGCAGCATCTGCAAACAAGGCACCTGCTCCTGCCGACAAAGCTCTCGGGGGGAAGAAGAGCAATAGTTCTGACAAGACATTTGGCGAGAACTCCGGGAAGCCCACTAAAGAGTGCAGCACGCCCGCTGAGGACTTACCAGAGAGCTCTGACGCCAGGAGCAAGAAAAGCATGGTCACCATCCCCAAGACGAAACAAGTGGCTGCAAGGGAGGATGGCGAGGGCGGCACTTTCACCATAAGTGCCACCCTTGACAGCAAATAGGAAAGCACACTCATCTCCTTCCTGCGGGGGAATGTCGATGTGTTTGCCTGGCAACCATCTGACATCCTCGGTGTTCCCATGGAGGTGATTGAGCACCACCTTTCCGTCTGTCCCCACACATGTCCCGTCAAGCAGAAGGTCAGGAAGCAAGCTCTGGAGTAGCAAGAGTTTATTGCCGAAGATATCAAGAAGCTAGAGGCAGCAGGTCTGATTAGAGTCCTGATCCACCCCACATAGTTAGAAAATTTAGTGGTAGTGCAGAAGGCAAACGGAAAGTGTAGGCCATGTATCGACTTTACCGATATCAATAAAGCATGTCCAAAAGATCCCTTTCCCTTGCCGCACATTAATCAAATAGTGGACTCTACTTCCGGCTGCGATCTATTGTCGTTCCTTGATGCCTACTATGGTTATCATCACATCTTCATGGCCAAGGAAGACGAATAAAAAACAACATTTAGCACCCCATGTGGCACGTACTGATTCAAGTGTATGCCTTTCAGTTTGAAAAGTGTTGGTTCAAAATTTGCGAGAGCTGTCCAGATTGGGTTTGAGCCCCAGCTGCACAGAAATGTGGAAGCATATATGGATGATATAGTGGTCAAGACAAAGGACAAGGCAACACTTATTCAAGACTTAGAAGAAACATTTGCAAACTTGCGCAAAATCTACTTGAAGCTCAACCCTGAGAAGTGTGTATTTCGAGTCCTATCCGGCAAGCTTCTCGGGTTCTTCGTGTCGCAACGCGGGATTGTAGCTAACCCTGCCAAGATAGAAGCAATCGAGCAAGTTGGAGGCACCGAACCGCTTCAAGGATGTACGCCAGTTGGCGGGTTGCATCACCATCCTCAGCAGATTCATTTCCAAGTCGGTAGAACGCTCCTTGCCATTTTTCAAAATCTTGAAAAAGGCAGGTCAAATGAAACGGACTCTGGAAGCGGAGGTAGCGCTACAATATTTGAAGAAGTAATTGTCCTCAACGCCAATACTAGAGCCGTTGCTGCTATATTTGGCAGCAATAAATCAAGTGGTTAGTGCTGAGCTGGTGGCAAAGAGAGAAGCTGAGGATGAAGAGGCGGCAACCCCCGAGCCGGCGACCGGCAAGCCTGATTCAACTCCGGCAAGCCAAGGATCTGACAACACAAACACAACACAAGAAGCAGAAGAGACAATTGTGCAGAAGAAGATGGTGCAACGCCCAGTTTACTTCCTCGGCTCTCTTCTGCAGGGAGCTAGATCAAGGTATTCTGGAGTGCAGAAATTATTTTTGGCCTTCTCATGGCCTCCCGGAAGCTGCACCACAACTTCCAAGAACATAATATTACTGTCGTCTCTCGCTTTCTGTTGCAACGTATTTTGAGAAAACCAGAAGCAACCGGCAGGATCGTTGAGTGGGCATTGGAGTTGCCTAGCTTTGATTTGAGCTTTGAAAGCACAACAACTATTCAGAGTAGGGCTTTGGCAGAATTCATTGTGGAATGAATGCCAACGCTAGACGAAGAAATTCCAGAGACATCCCTCCCCGACAAAGAGGCAACACAGGAATGGATCATGTACTTTGACGGGGCCTGCTTGTTGCAAGGTGCCGGTGTCGGAGTGCTGCTTGTCGCACCCACCGGAGAGCACCTCCCATATGTGATCCGAATGCATTTTCTGAGGGAGGCATCGACAAACAACACAGCGGAGTATGAAGTACCGCTTGCTAGCCTGCGGATAGCAGTTGACCTTGGCATCAGAAAGTTAATAGCCTGAGGGGACTCGCAACTTGCTGTGCATCAAGTAAATAAAGATTATCAAAGCCCTCTGATGGAAGCATATCTAGATGAAGTGAGGAAGTTGGAAGAGCATTTTTACGGTCTACAAACCAAACACATTCCTCATGCGGAAAACAACATCGCTGGTGACTTGTCAAAATAAGCTGCTCAAAAGTTGCCTGTGGAACCAGGTACTTTTGTACTTCAACTGGCTCAGCCATCCGTCACACCATCAGCTTGCCAAGCGAAGAAGATAAAAATAAGTCTTGGCGACTACTTCCAGGCATAACTACCAGCCACCACCAAGAAGGTTGCCGGGAATGACAAGACGCTTGCCGGTGAGCAGCAAGCTCTAATAGGACCCATGTCCCTTGCCGTTGAAGCTAGCACTCCCGCAGCTGAAGAGATGCCTTTAGTCCTTTTCGTCGATCCACACGCTCCGTCATGGGCAAAACAGATTGTCCAATACCTACAAATAGGAGAGCTTCTGGAGGAACAGGAGCAAGCTAAAAGAGTATCCCGGGAGTCGAGCATTTACCAGTTTGTGGACAACACTCTATACAAGAGAAGACCAAACGGGGTGAGATCAAAGTACATTCCACGGGAGGATGGACATAAGTTTTTGGCGGAGATACATGAAAGGATATGCGGATCCCACCTCAGATCCCACACGCTTGTCGACAAGGCATTCTGGCAAGGATTATATTGGCCAACAAACCCTATGAGACGTTTTGGCGGTCGTAACAACATGTGAAGCATGCCAATTCCACGCCAAGCAGATACATCAACCAGCACAAGCCGTTCAAACCATACCACTCTCCTGGCCATTTGCAGTCTAGCGGCTTGACATCGTTGGCCCTTTCCCCTGTGCTACTGGGGGCTTGAATTCTTATTCATTGCATTTGACAAGTTTACAAAGTGGACTGAAGTGGAGCCAGTGAGGAAGGTAACGGCCCAAGCAGCAGTCAAGTTTATCAGAGGAATAGTTTGCCAGTTCAGGGTGCCCAACTGGATCATCACCGACAACGGCATGTAGTTCACTAGCAACAGCTTCATGCAATACTATCCAGATAGCGGTACAAAGATCTTCTTTGCCTCGGTTTCTCACCCTAGGAGCAACGGCCAAGTGGAGAGGGCGAATGCTGAAGTGTTGCGGGGACTCAAGACAAGGACTTTCGACAAGCTGCACAAGCATGGAAGGCGCTGGATTGATGAGCTGCCGGTGGTTCTTTGGTCGATCAGGACGATCCCGAATCGAGCCACAAGCAAGACGCCCTTCTTCCTAGTCTATGGTGCAGAAGCGGTACTCCTCACATACGGGTCACCTCGATTACAATCTTTTGACGAAGATCGGCAAGAGAAACTGTGGCAAGATGATGCCACACTCCTCGAGGAAGATTTTCTTCAGGCTGCCCTGCGTGCCGCTCGGTACCATCAAGCCTTGCACTGCTATCATAGACGCAAGGTGCACGCCAAGAGCGTTGAGGAAGGTGACCTTGTTCTTCGCCGGATCTAGTCCGTGAAGGGATCAAATAAGTTGACGCCAAAGTCGGAAGGCCCTTACCGGGTGGTACGAGTCACCAGGCCCGGCACAGTCCGCTTGGAGACCGAAGATGGCACGCCGGTGCAAAACTCGTGGAATATCGAGAATCTTTGCAAGTTCTACCCGTGAGGCACGGTCGTCGGGCCTCCCAGCAGCCTCTTTTTTACAAGTCAGCCGGCAAGTGTCGGGTCACGATGCACACGATCACCTATGGGGCCACGGGCCCCTTTATGGTTTGGCAGGGGTGAGGTCATGTTGCACAAAGAGCAAAGGTGGTGAGGCAGCACGACGACGAGACACTAGTGTTTTACCCAGGTTCGGGCCGCTGGGAAGTGTAAAACCCTACTCCTACTTTGGTGGATTGATCGAGGGAACACGAAGCACATGCAGTGCTCAAACCCGGCAAGGTTGCCTTCGGGGGAGCTGCTACGCGAGTACAAGTGTCCAAAGGTCCGACCCTTTAGCTAGGTTGCCTTGGGCCTCCTTTTATAGCTCAAGGGGCAACCGCAGTGGCAAAACAGACATTATCTAGTGATTAGATAGCCAACAGTGCTATCATACCTAACTCTGGTACTTAGGACAAAATGCCATAAATGCTAGCCTAGGTGGCGTGCGGGGATGAATCTCCGGTAGGCTTTTACCACCGCTTTATATAAAAATTGCTCAATATCTTGACACGCCTTTGGACGGGTGTCAAATGGGCATAATCTGTCTCCCAGCGAGTCGCCACGTGCTTAGCGAGAGCCACTTAGCCATCCGAGGGCTCGACACCGCATCCACAAATGACTGGCATTGCGATGCGGTGGAGCGGTGGCTGATTGGCTCGCGCCTGTCGGGAGATGGCTTGCCGGGTCTTGATGAAGATGTGTCCGCCTCAGTCCCCGGCAGGCACCGGGGACGCGACTGGCGCGGTTTGGGCCTGTTTTGGGCCGTTGCATCGACCTTGCCGGCGTTGCTTAGCTAATGTAGGTTGCTTCTGTTGGAGTCTTGGTCTTGAATGTTGGTTTCGTCTTCTTGATCTGTTCCCTGATCTCACGTAGAGCGGCTTCTCTGGTTTGGACTAGTTTTGACCGAACTTACATTGATGGGTTCTGCTACTACTGCCTGTGCATAAGTCAGGGGCACTGGGTACCCCGGTCCTAGTGCACCGACAGGAGCCCTCGGGTCTGGCCCAAACGCGCTCGCCCAACGCCGTTGGGTCAGGGCCAAAATTTATGTACAGGTGTGTAATATGAGGGAGTAACTGCCAACTTTCAAGCCAGCACTTACCTACTACCTTAGGCCGTTTCCGCCACGCGTGCCGCATGCATTGCGGGGAGTTTGCGGTTGCTGCGCGTGGCTCAAAGGCGTGGGAGTGGCAAAAACTGCAGCGCCAGGGATTGGAGCAATGGGGTGTTTACCTGTTCGCCAATGAGAGCCAGCCCCCACGCCCTACCCTATAAATTGGGGGGTTCACAACGGGCGATGCTCATCCATTCCCTTCTCCTCCTCTATCTCAGGTTCACATAGCTTGCCCTTCTTCTCCGTCTTTGGACGCACCAGTCACCACCATGATGAGGAGGCGAGGACGACCTCCAGCTTCCGCCGCGGCGATGAGAGTTTCCCCTCGGGATCAGGCCACTGCTTTAGCCGCGGTGGCGGGAGGCGGTTCCAGCGTGCGTGGTAGGAGCGCTGGAAGAGGCTGGGGCCGGTGCGGGGCTCGCAGCCGGGGGAGGCGGAGCGCCGCACCCGATCCTCCTCCGTCGGCTGTTCCTCCCCTAGTGATGGGACATACTGAAGGTACGACGCTGGAGCTCATCGTCAGGCTGCGTGGCCCTCCCCGTAGCCGTTTGCGACTCCCTCGCCCTTTCGCCAGGGTGATGGAGGCCGACAAGCCGCACGCGATGTGGTTGTGCATGCACGGCTGCTGTAATGGCGCCGTGCAGGCTGACGTCGAGTTTATGGAACCCCACATCATGTTCCTCAGGCGTGGGCGGAAAACCCTCGCACGTGCCCATAACTCCATGGGTGGGTACGTCCTCCGCTTCAAGCTGGTGGAGGCCGACATGCTCTCTATCAAGATCTCTGGGCATTTGGGCAATCGTCTTGGCTGTTGCGAAGAGAGCTTGAGCGACGATGAAAGCTCCTCCTCGAGCGATAGCGACAAGGAGGACAGTGTCGGTGAAGACGGCGACAGCGAGCCCCTGGTCGTCAAGTCGGAGGATGACGAGTCGGACACCAACTGACCGCCGGTCGCACCGTCACCGTCAGCTAGCCCCCCGGCAGAGCAATTTGTCGGGGGTTCTCGACTTGGGCGCCGCCTCCTCACCCAGCTTGACCGTGGCAGGCTCGTGGACTCCGGCTTCGTCTTCCCTGCCGGTGGTCCTGCCGAGCCGCGTCGTGCCGGTCCTGACGGGGTCAGGATGGGCTTCTGCTTAGGCCCTCCTTTCTTCCTTTCTCCTTTTTGTAGCTTGTTCCTAGGGGAGAAAGCCAAACAAAGAGTTATTTATGTTGGGGAACATTGCATGGGAAATAAAAAATTTCCTACGCACACGCAAGATCTATCCATGGTGATGAGCATCTACGAGAGGGAGAGTGGATCTACATACCCTTGTAGGTTGCTAAGCGGGAAGCGTTAAGAAACGCAGTTGATGTAGTCGAACGTCTTCGCGATCCAAATCGCTAGCCGTCCCGCGATCCAATCACGATCCGTCCCGATCTAGCGCCGAACGGACGGCACCTTCGCGTTCAGCACACGTACAGCTCGATGACGATCTCTGCCTTGTTGATCCAGCAAGAGGAGGCAGAGAGGTAGATGAGATCTCCAGCAGCACGACGGCGTGGTGGTGATGATGGTGGAGTTATCCCGACAAGGCTTCGCGCTAAGCACTACCGGAATCTATTTGGTGGAGGAACTAGAGAATAGAGAACTAGCACGTGGCCGTGTGTCTTTGGGGGCTCTATTCCTCTAGTATATATAGGAGGGAGGGGGGAGGAGGCAGTCTCCCTAGGGTTTCCCCTAGGGGTCGGCTGAACCAGGGCAAGGAGGAGTCCAATCCACTTCCTACTAGGAAGTGGATTCATATTAGGAAGGAGTCCTATTCCTTCCTATCTCCACCTTTTTTCCTCTTGGGCATATGGGCCCTTATGGGGTCGGTTCCCCAGCCCATTAGGGGATGGTGCGCCACCTCTTGGGCCCATGTGCCCCCAAGGGTGGGTGGGCCCCACCCGGTGGACCCCCGGAACCCATTCGTCACTCTCGGTACACTACCGGAAATACCCGAAACTTTTCCGGAACCCAAATACCACTTTCCTATATATAAATCTTTACCTCCGGACCATTTCGGAGCTCCTCGTGACGTCTGAGATCTCATCCGGGACTCCGAACAACCTTCGGTCACCAACACATATATCTCAATACTACCGAAACGTCACCGAACGTTAAGTGTGCAGACCCTCGGGTTCGAGAACTATGTAGACATGACCGAGACACCTCTACGGTTAATAACCAATAGCGGGACCTGGATGCCCATATTGGTTCCTAAATATTCTACGAAGATCTTTATCGGTTGAACCTCTATGTCAAGGATTCAGTTAATCTCGTATGCTATTCCCTTTGTTCTTCGGTATGTTACTTGCCCGAGATTCGATCGTCGGTATCTCTATACCTAGTTCAACCTCGTTACCGGCAAGTCTCTTTACTCGTTCCGTAATACAAGATCCCGTGACTAACTCTTTAGTCACTTTGCTTGCAAGGCTCATTGTGATGTTGTATTACCGAGTGGGCCCTGAGAAACCTCTCCGTCACACGGACTAACAAATCCCAGTCTTGATCCATGCCAACTCAACACACACCCTCGGAGATACTTGTAGAGAACCTTTATAGTCACCCAGTTACGTTGCGACGTTTGATACACACAAGGTACTCCTCCGGTGTCAGTGAGTTGCATGATCTCATGGTCATAGGAACAGATACTTTGACATGCAGAAACAATAGCAATAAACTGACACGATCATATGCTACGTTCATAGTTTGGGTCTTGTCCATCACATAATTCTCCTAATGATGTGATCCCGTTATCAAATGACATATCATGTCTATGGCTAGGAAACCTTGACCATCTTTGATCAACGAGCTAGTCTATTAGAGGCATACTAGGGACACGGTGTTGTCTATGTACCCACACATGTATTTGAGTTTCCAATCAATACAATTATAGCATGGATAATAAAAGATTATCATGAACAAGGAAATATAATAATAACCATTTTATTATTGCCTCTAGGGCATATTTCCAACAGTCTCCCACTTGCACTAGTGTCGTGGTTTTGTCACGGCAGATGTCCGAAGACTTAGGTTCGAGGCCATCGCTGAGGCGGTGGACTCAAAGGGGTTGGTCGAGATGAGGGACATGAGTTTACCCAGGTTCAGCCCCTCAAGAAGAGGTAAAAGCCTACGTCCTGCTTGTGTTGTATTGATTGGTGTATCGATTACAAGGGAGCGGATTCGCTTGACCTAGTTCTCGATTGATTGGTTTTCTGTCTAAGCCGCCCCAGGGTCTCACCTTTATATAGGAGGTCGAGGCCCTGGGTTACACGAGTCCCAAACCGACTCATACAACGTAGTCAACCCTGCCTCTAAGCCGCCTTGCCACCCTGGGCAAGCCGTCTCCGGGCGGCTAAACCGCCCGGGTCTCACACCATATTCTGTCTCTTGGCCTTCGTCTTGGCCCGTTTGGTAAGCCGCCATCCGGCCCACCTTATGGGTCTTGGCTTTGAGCCGCCAGGTATGACCCGGCCCCTCCTAGGCGGGTCTTACCACGGGGTTATATCCCCAAAATTAGGCCCCAGATTGATTTGAGCCAGCTCATGTCAATCTTCGAACTCACTTGGCGGCGAGTTCCACATTTTTATCACCTGAAAAAGAAAAAATCATAACCCGCCGTGACGTCACGTCGGATATGCTAAAAAGATGCTGTGACGTCCGCAGCAGATCTTCTCATTAAACGGCGGCCCGAAAATTGAGGCGTCCCCTCCGGTCAATCAACACTGTGCCTCTTCGATTTTCGCACGCACTGTTGCCATCCGATCTCATAAATAGGGACACGAGGGGCCCCCTTTCCTTTCCCTGTCGCCACCGTCCTCTTCTTCCTCCTTCAGACGCCCGCACCTCCATAGCTCCGCTGCACCTAACCGGGCCCCGCTGTCATCTCCAATGCCGGCCGCTGCATCCACCTGACTCGGTCCAGAGTCTCGCCAGCTCGTCCGCATCCGCGAGGTACCATTCTCAACCCTTGTTGAATCTGTAGTCATCCCGATTAGGATCTCCCCGAGTTCATCGGGTTTCTTTTAATGTTCTTCGCTGTTCGTCAGATTGTTCGTAATGTAGACTGCCAAGCATTCTCTTGAATCTCATATTGTTGTTTGTCCGTCGCGGCCGTCCGCTCGATGTCAATATCCGCTTAATATAGATCTGTACCTCATTCTTCTTTGCACACTGACCACCTGTTCTTCCACTGTCATCTTAGGTCATGAATATATTTCATTTTATCTTCGCCTGTAGATCTTACAGCCACGGTTGCAATATGTGAAACCTGTTTGTCCATATTTAGCAATATTTTTAGTATCGCCTTGTCCACTTAACCCGCCATTGCATTGCCGGCTCTCTGATAAAATATGTCGGCGGCTTAACGCCTCATCATCATGCTAATCACAGATGCCTTAATTACTTGCTGTTTTTCTAACCCGCCATATTCTGCACCTTCTCACAGTTTAACCCGCCGCCATGTCGAGAGCACCCGCGTCTTGCGATTGGGTTGGCTCCGGAGTCACCGAGCAGCTTCTGCTTGACTTCGTAGAATCGGGTATCTTGCCGGCTCAGGACGTTATACATTGGCGGGTTCCAGGGCCAGAAATAAGACCTACTCCTCAGGAAGGAGAGATTGTCGTATTCACTGATCACCTCCTCCGTGGTTTTAGCCCGCCCGGGTTAAAAAAAATCCGGGACGTTCTTCATTCCTTCAAGGTTCACCCTCAAGATATAGGTCCAAACTCTGTCACCAACATGTGTCAGTTTCAAGTCCTATGCGAAGTTTACCTGCAAGAAGAGCCGTCTGTTGACCTCTTCCGTGACTATTTTTACGTCAACCGCCAAACTGAAGTGGCAGCTGGACCAAGTTTGGAGCTTGGCGGCGTTTCTATCCAGAGACGGAGAGATTTGCCCTACCCAGCCGCCGTCTTACCAAGTCACCCCAAAGATTGGAACAAGACCTGGTTTTATTGCAAAGACACTAATCCCAAGGAAGAGAATCCGCTGCCGGGTTACCGTCCTACCCGGCTTTGCACCTCCGGGGAACTTCCAGACCGGATGTCCGCCGCAGAGCGAGCGAAATATGCTCCGGCCTTCGCCAAGATCAGAGCCCTAATGGCGAACGGCTTGACTGTCGTCGATTTAACCCGTTGTTGGGTTTCCTGGAAAATCTTGCCACTGAGCCAGCGTGACCGACTCATGTACCAATTTACGGGTGAACCAAATGATCCTCTCTGTTTCAACGCCACCCCCCTGACCGAGCAAGATATCAACTCTTCCGTCAAATCACTTCTTGGTGAAAACCAAGAGACTTGCAACAAAATTGGGCTGAAACCTTTTTGCATCAAGAACCCGGCTCCAGGTGTAAGAAACATTTTTCAACAAAACTGCTCGTTCTTGTCTTGACCTTCTGCCTTGCTCATTTTAACCTTTTCTGGTGGCTTATACACAGGCCGGATCTACTTTCTGGAAGAAGAAATATACCCCTCTTGTGAGGAAACCTAAGGTGGTTAAAACCCGTGGCCGTAAGAAGAAAACTGCTGCTCAGGAAACGCCTGAACCTGACGACTCGGAGATAGAACTTGACTCCCTTGGCCATCTCTTTATGCAACTTATTGACGATAATTATTCACAGGAGGAAACGGAGACAAGCCATGCAGACGCCCCTGAGGTAACTTACATTTCCTCTGACTCAAAAAACTTTCCACCAGAGAAAATACGGCGGGTCATCCAGAAAGTCCCATTTTCTCATCCTCTTGCTTATTTAGACCCTAACTTTTTTTTGAAAAAGCAACAGCACAACTCCAGACGTCAGACCCGGAGCACCGGCTCTGAAGAGCTTTTGGCCGGCCTACCAAACTCTCCGGCCCTGCGGAAACGGCCTGTTGAGGTAGTCTTTTAACTAAGTCCAATTTTTAACAGTCTTACATTGTACCCTTACTCTATTTTTTATCGTCTTAACTTTTTTAGGAGTCGTCCCCTTCGTCTGGCGATTCCACTGCATCCAAGCTGCCTCCTCTTAAAATCAACCCGTAGTGCGTATCTTTTACTTGAACCATATCTTTTACCACCCTTGTCCTCTATGTAACAATCTTTTTGCTTCCAAGGCTCAAGCAAAATGAAGAAAGACAGGCGGGTCTACCGCTGCTCCTGCTACCCAAGAGCCGGAGACTGCTAAGCCGGACTCCCCTGCAACTTATGCTGAGCCTACTGAGGCTAGGAAAGATGCGCCTGAAGACGCTCCTCAGCCCTCTGAGCCGGCTGATGACAACATGGCCACTCCTGAAAGTCCTCCAAAGGCTGATCCTAAGCCGCCCAGCCCTTCAACAGCCGCCGAAGACACAGCTCATCCAGAAGTTGTTATCACTGGGACGGGTTATCAATTCCCTGATCCCCATGTGTTAACGAAGCACACCAGCAAGGCTGAAACATGCTCACCAGAAAAACTTGATTTTGAATTCCCCGTGTTAGAAAAACTGACTGCAGATGAATTACATGCTGGTTATCTGAACCGCCTCTCCACAACCCGTAATATGGAGTTGAAGCTTGTTGGACTGATGAAGAAAAAATATGAGGTACTCCTCTTCTCTTGCTTTTTCCTTATACCCTTATATAGCCCCCAAGAGCTGGTTTAATATTGCAAATAGTAGACCGGGTCTTCCAATCTTTGTCATAATCCAAATAGTTTAGCTTGTAGCCCCCAAGTATCGGGTTAATATAGATAATAAGCCGGTGCTTACTTGAAAATTAGATCCGAGTGTAGCCCCCAAGTCCGGGTCATTATAGTAATGATGAGCCGGAGCTTCACTGGTAACAAACTCACGAATCATAGCCCCCAAACTCCGGCTTAAAAAATGAGCTGGAGAAGACTGCATTGTTTAGAAGCGCCGTGTGTAGCCCCCAAGTGCTGGCTTAACTTTACGAAGATGAGCCGGAACTTTGTTTGTAATTTGTGAGAGAAAACACATACATTAGCCCCCAAGTGTCAAGTATATTGCTTGCAATCTGCTTGAGACTTGTATCATAACAGCTTCATCACTCTTGTCTACTAATATCCCATTCTGGCGACTTAAACCTCCTGAACGTTTGTGTTTTTGTATGATACAGGAAGCTTTGGATGCGGCCGAGTCTGATGTGTCTGGCCTAAAGGACAACCTTGCTTCGCAACAAGCCGCCCGGTCTGAGGCGGAAGAAAAATGGCGGGTTGCCGTTAAAGAGCTTGAGAAGGTTCAAGCTGACTTTGCTACCTTCAAAGAGATTGCTGAGTCTAAACAAGCCGCCCTGACAGAACGCGCAGACGATGCTGACAAGCGGCTCAAGCTTGTGTCAGAAGAACTGCAATCCTGTCACGCCCAAGATGCGGTCCTATCCCTATTAAGTCTTGCGGCCTCGACGGGGATAGAAGCGCATCTCGTCGTTCGCAAGAATAGTAATACATTGCATACATGTAGGAAGAGATGAGTATATGAGTTGGGTTACACTCGCCGCAAGCTATTTTACAAGTCCACACAAATTTATTCATACATCATTCAGAAGGCAGGGTCCGGCTACGGACGAAAACAAACGATAAAAGAAGCAATGTAAAACTGTTTTGCTATCCCAGGATCACCACCACGAAGCTCCCTACTCGTCTGGATAAGTAACATACATACGTCTACTCTCTTCGTCGTACTCCCACTGGAGCTAAGTCACATCTTCTGGCATGTTCTCATCAACACCTGCACCTGTATTGTTGTAATCTGTGAGCCACAGGGACTCAGCAATCTCATAACCTGGGTACCGAAACTATGTAAGCCATTGGGTAAGGAATTGGTTAATTGATGAGGCTGCAGCAAGTGCTAAGCATATATTGGTGGCTAACTTATGAGAACATGAATGAAAATGTGGTGGCATACGTATGACGATCGTGAACTAGTATGATCACTAAATGATCCTGAACACCTACTTACGTCAATCATAACCCCACCGTGTTCTCTCTCGGTTCATGTTCACGAGCAGCGACAGTCACGGTTACGCACACAGTTGGTGTATTTTATTGGAGTTTACTTCAAGTTAACTATAACCGGGTGTTAAACAAATTTCCAAGATGGCACGTAACCGCGGGCACGGCTTTCCGAAAAGATTAAACCCTGCAGGGGTGCTCCAACTCATCCATCACAAACTAACCACACGCCGCGGGAATAACCTCGACCACGAATCTCGTGATCTTCCTAGGCCATTCCACTGGAAAATCGCAACCTCGAGATAGCCCGAAGAAAAACCGGAATTTCTCGCGCAAGACATTCGAGAAAGGTAAAACAAGTCCAGCAAGACCGCCCGACGTGTCGACGAACCCGATAAGAGCCGCGTATCTCGTTCTCAGGACACGACCGGATGAGCGCTGCGTACGGTGGCCTGATAGAGATCTCCCGAGTTGCCCCGGGTTGGCCCCGAACACGACTCTAGTTTGGACCAACACTCATGAGGAGCACTGGCCCGGGTTGTTGATTAATTATCCACGGGGTAGCTATGCCCTATGCAATTTTATTAAGTTGTTTAGCAAATGTAGTACCAAAGTTGGGTCCTGCCAGCCAAGTTTTAATCTAAAACGAATGGTCAAGGGGGGTCCCATAACAACCCCGAGCATCTTAGGAGCGCAAAATATGGAATATAACACCGGTACTCGGAACTAGTGCGGCAAAAGCGGAACAAAACACTGAGCAAAAGGCCAAGCCTTCCACCGTTGCCAGATATATATGTGCAATAAATTAAATAACAATAGATAGAGTGATATAAAAAAAATCCATGTTGACACATGGAAAGCTTGCACCTGCAACTAGCAACGCTATAAGATAAGGGCTCAGCAGCGGTAACATAGCCAATCAATGTTTGCTAGGTAGTGGTGGGGGTTAGAGGCTTTCATGGCAATTTGGGAGGCTGACAGTTTAAGTGGTAGGTAATGTAACATATCGGTAAAGCGAGACATCTAGCAAGGCAAAAATAGTGTCGGGATCCGGGTATGATCATCTTGCTTGTTGGTTCTTCAGAGGAACAAAGAGTTGGGTCCTCATAGTTGTACCCTCCGGGTTCCTCGTACTCAGGATCAACACTCGCGTCTACCCAAAGAGAACAGCACCAAATAAAAAAACAGCGAGGTGCAATGCACAAACAAGATGATGCATGGTCATACTAAGAAATATAGCATGGCAAGCCTATGCTAGTCATGTTTCTCATGCATTTATTAAGTTATTTAGTATTCTGGACAGGACCTCAATATTGCTTATTTGGACATGCATGATCATGGCAAATATGGATCCTTCATGCAAAATCGATGCAAATGCATATGTAGAACGTTGCAAACGGAGTAACGTAGCCCACGGTACACTCACGGCAAGGTACGAACGTTAACGGAGACAAAACACAACATGAGGCAATCACTGAGCTATACCTTGGTGTTCCATGGATGCCACTGGATAGGTAATGAAAATGTAGCAAGAATAGAGCTAAAGATCAAGCAAAACAATGGAGTATAGCTCCCACAAGTCACAAAACAATCAAACACACAATCTGTCCACAAACAGCAACATGGCATCTTGTCACACACATAGCCAGAGCTACAGCAGGTTTTAAATAAAAACCAAGGCATGTACAGAAACTATACAGCATGCTTAACAAATCATCCATCTACACAAACTTGAAAGGAAGCATGGATCAATAGCAATGATGCTCACAAGATGGCATGTTGAAACAGATTTCAGGGACTTAGTGAAAATTCCAGTTTTATAGAATCTGAGATAACATGACAGCAACTTGACAGCAACTTTTATACATGCTAGAGGGCATACCAAGGTATGAAAATTAACAGGTTGATAGAGGGCAATATCCACTACAATTCATTAGCACTGAGCATGAGCTAGAACACAACATATCACTTGGTAGCATCCTCTAAACATGGCATAAAAGTAACAACAGATTCTTAGACTTGGACAAATTAGCAAGGCAAAACTGGACACATGTTAACAGAATAGCAACTTGACAGCAGGTTTTAAATATGATGCAAGGGCTTAATGCTCAAGTTCTTATCATAATTCAATAGAGGATGATGAGCACAACAAAACATGTTGAGGCCCCAAACTCAAAGTATCAACACATTCATGGGAACCATCCTCTAAACATGGTAAGAAAATAACAGCATCCAACACTTAGCAATATTTTGAGACATGAAAACAGTGTTATTTCTTAGCATGTTAACAGTAAGAAACCCACGTATCCACAAGTTTATCATGCCAGACAAACATACCAGGGCTTAGTACCCACAAAACACTAGCATATTCATGTTGACAAGTTTCACATATGTTGCATAGATTAATTCATGTGAAAATGGTAAAATGGCATGCTGGGACAAAAATGACATTTTGCAAACTTGCTCAAATGACAAAACAAATTGCACCATTGGATTCCTTGGGAAATTCTACCCCAAAATCATATATCATACTCATATGTTCATGTCAATAAATTGATCAAAACCTAATTCGAAATTACATACAATCACTTATAAGTCAAAACCTTCCCTATTTGCACATGAACAAAAATGGCAATGTCCTGATTTGGCCGCACTTCCAAAACAGGAAAAAAAACAACAGTGAGATAAAACAAGGAAATAAACAAAAAAAGGGAGGGGTCCCACTGGCAGTGAGCCAGGCCCCTCCTGAGTATGACAGGGTGGCCCCACAGGGTCCACCTGTCACACACACAGGAACACACACATTCATGTACACACACACCTGAACCACACACGCACACAAACAGTGCCACAAAAATAAAAGGGCAGGGGGGGATTCGATCCCTGGACCTCTCGGTCCTCTCCCCGAGGCGAAGCCACTGAGCTAGCGAAGCGGTACCTGACCGAGGAGGCTTATAACGCACCAAATATACACCAAGGCATCCCCTCTGACCGGCGACAGCGACACGACAATGATGAAATTCGCGGCGATACGACGGCAATCGAAGACAGCGGGCACTGTCGGAGGTTGCGGGCACACAGATGAATCAATTTCCGCAGCAAACACTAGCTAAACGCAGCGGCGATGAGGAGCTCGAGCACGAGCTTGCGCTCGGCTTGAGCATGGCGGCGATAGCGAAACAGCGACCTGAACGCGGCTAGGCGAGGCTACGCACGAGACAGAGAGGGGGAAGGAGAAGGTGATGCTCACTGCGGGGCTAATCGAGGTCGCGGCGAGGCGGAGATGACGGGTTGGCGCAGCCTGATGGAGCGGAGGAAGGCGACGAAGGGTCGACGCGAATGGAGGGGGATCTTCGCCTCCTAGCTCCGGGAACGGGTCGATGAAGGTCCCGGGGTCCCTCTGGACTCCATGGACGAAGCGGAGGAAGACCCGGAGGCAAACGACGCGACGACGACGACGGCACGCCTCTGCTTCTCTCTGACGAAACTGAACCTCTCTCCCTCTCTTTTCAGCAGAACCAGGAGGAACAAGGGGAAGGGAAGAAGGTGGCGGCGGCACGGATGAGAAGGGGGGAAACCCTAGGGAGAGGGCACGGACGCCGAGGCTTTATAGGCCCTGGAGGCACGGCGCTCCTCGCCACCTCGGCCATGGCGGGTCCCTTGCTAGCACGCTCTGAGAGAGGGAGCTGGAAAGGGGAGGACAACGACGATTGCTACGGGCACCGACAGGTGGGACCGCGCGGCGCCAGGGTGGAAAGCAAGCGAGCGAGCGGGCTGCGGAGGCGCTAGCTGGGCTGCGTCTGCGGAAGACTTGCTGGGCTGCGGCTGCGGAGGCCCAGAGAACCTCCTCTCTCTCTCTGTAGAAAACAAAACCCCTCTCCTATTTTGAATTAGCCAGAGAAAGCAAAAAAATCACAGAGGTCAGAGAGAGAAGTTTTAAGGGAAGTAAAAAATTGTTGGGGTCACAAAATTGCATACTAGTTTATAAAAATGAAAATAGCATTTTTAGAGAAACAAAATAAAATCACATTTAATAACCAATGCAATCTGTTTTTGATGTTTGTGGGTGGATGAACTTCAAACATGATGGTGAGCTGGTTTATGCCTCATATTAGAATATTTGTGAAAAGATCAACATTTTTAATAGGTGAAAACAGCAAGTAAATTATTATCATGGGAATATTTTGAATAAGAGAGAAGAGGGGATGGTTTTTGAAATGGGAGGGATTAGAGTAGCACTCCAACCCAGGCAACACATGCACTCACTCCACATGACATACACTCACGTCAACACCACCTTCACAAATCAAACATGGCAAGAATATTATGCATTTGATATGATGATCATGATGGCATGATGCATGAAATGACAATGGCAAGTAGAACTCAAACTCATGATAACATTGAAAACATCCAACGAAGGTCACACATGGAATGATACAACTCAAAGTCAACCACATGGGATGAAACAAATGACATGGATTGCACTTGGGCTGTTACAACTCTCCCCCACTACATGAGGATCTCGTCCCGAGATCTAGCAACGGAAGAATTCGGGAAATTCGGAACGGAGATGGTCCTCTCGTTCCCAAGTGGCTTCTTTGTCGGAGTGATGTGACCACTTCACCTTTAGAAACTTGATTGACTTGTTGCGAATCTTACACTCAGTTTCTTCAAGGATAGCAACTGGATGCTCATGATAGGATAGGTCTTCTTGGAGATCAATTTCTTGGAGATCAACGGTGCGCTCGGGAGTCTTGAAACACTTCCGGAGGTGAGAGACGTGAAACACATCATGCACATTTGAGAAATTGGGAGGAAGCTCGAGTTGGTAGGCAAGGTCACCCCTCTTGCCCACAATCTTGAAAGGACCCACAAAGCGTGGAGCAAGCTTTCCTTTGATGCCAAAGTGTTGAGTGCCCTTCATGGGAGACACTCTGAGATAGACAAAGTCATTGATCTGGAAGGTCATGTCACGATGCTTGCTATCATAATAACTCTTCTGACGGGATTGAGCTGCTTTGAGATTTGCACGAATGACACGGCACATTTCTTCTGCTTCAGTTATCATGTCATTACCAAGGATTTGATGCTCACTGGTTTCAGACCAATTGAGCGGGGTGCGGCACTTCCTGCCATAGAGAATCTCGAAAGGAGCTTTGCCGGAACTTGCTTGGAAGCTATTGTTGTATGAGAACTCAGCAAACGGGAGACAATCTTCCCACTTCATGCCAAAAGAAATCACACAAGCTCTGAGCATATCTTCGATGATTTGATTGACACTCTCAACTTGACCACTAGTCTGAGGATGGAAAGCTGTGCTGAAACAGAGATTAGTCCCCATTGCAGTCTGGAAGGAATCCCAAAACTTGGAAGTGAAGATGCTTCCACGATCTGAGGATATGAGCTTAGGAACACCGTGCAAAGAAACTATCCTTGACGTGTACAACTCTGCTAGCTGAGCTGCCGAGATAGATTCTTTGACCGGAAGGAAGTGGGCAACTTTGGTGAGCTTGTCGATGACCACAAAGATGGTATCATTACCTCTCTTGGACTTAGGAAACCCAGTGACGAAATCCATTTCAACATGATCGAATTTCCACTCTGGGATGGGCAAAGGCTGAAGGAGGCCTGCTGGACATTGATGTTCCACCTTCACTCTGCGACAAACATCACACTCGTTCACGAACTGAGCAATCTCGCGTTTCATGCGAGTCCACCAGAAGGTTTGCTTGAGGTCCTGATACATTTTGGAACTTCCTGGACGAATTGAGAGGAGGGAATTATGTGCTTAATCCATGATAACCTTCCTGAGATCACCTTTCGGAACCACCAGACGGTCCTCGAAGAACAGGGTGTCTTTGTCATCAAAACGGAAGCATTTATACTTTGGAATGCTCTTGGCCACACCTTTCTTCACTTTCTTCACCATAGCATCAAGAAGCTGAGCTTGGTGAACCTGATCTTCGAGAGTCGGAGAGACTTGAAGATTGGCAAGAAAACCCTAAGGAACAATTTGGAGATTGAGCTTGCAGAATGCTTCACAAAGCTCGGGTTGAAGAGGCTTGAGAATAAGACTGTTGCAGTACGCCTTCCTTCTCAGCGCGTCTGCAATGACATTTGCTTTTCCAGGAGTATATTCAATGCTTGGATTGAAGTCCTCGATCATTTCCACCCAACGTGACTGCCGAAGATTGAGATTGGGTTGGGTGAAAATATACTTCAAACTCTTGTGGTCGGTGAACACCTCAACTGGTCTTCCCAACAATAGATGTCTCCACGTCATCAGAGCATGCACAAGTGCCGCCAGCTCAAGATCATGAGTGGGGTAGTTCTTCTCGCTAGGCTTCAGCTGCCGCGAGGTATAAGCCACAACTTTCTTATCTTGCATGAGAACGCCACCGAGACCTTGGAGAGAAGCATCACAAAATACTTGGAAAGGCTTGGATTGCTCGAGAGGAACAAGAAATGGAGCAGAAGTCAGCTTCTGTTTGAGTGTATTGAACGCCACATCACACTCAGGAGACCACAGAAACTTGACATTCTTCTGAAGGAGGTTGGACAGAGGCTTAGCAATTTGAGAGAAGTTCTCGACGAATCTTCTGCAATAGCTTGCAAGGCCGAGGAAGCTTCGAAGCTGCTTGACATTCTGAGGAGGCTCCCACTTCACAATTGCCTCAACTTTCTCAGGGTGCACTTTAATGCCCTCGGCAGAGATGACATGCCCAAGGTACACCACTTCATTGAGCCAAAACTCACACTTTGAGAACTTAGCATAAAACCGATGTTCCCTTAGCTTGTCAAGCACAAGCCTGAGATGCTCTGCATGCTCTTCTTCAGTCTCCGAGAACACGAGGATATCATCCAAATACACCAAGATGAACTCATTCTTGAAAGGAGAGAATATGAAGTTCATCATTCTGGAGAAGGTTGGAGGCGCATTTGCTAGACCAAAAGACATGACGGTGTACTCATAAGAGCCAAAACTCGTCCTGAAAGCAGTCTTTGGAATATCTTCTTCACGAATGCGGATTTGATGATAGCCCATACGAAGATCTAACTTCGAGAAAACCTTGGCACCTTTCAATTGCTCAAACAACTCATTGATGTTGGGAAGCGGATACTTGTTCCTGATTGTCTTCTTATTCAATGGACGGTAATCGACACATAGTCGGTCCGTGCCATCCTTCTTCTTGACAAATAGAACACTACAACCCCAAGGTGAAGAACTTGGTCTGATCATACCCAGACGCTCTTGTTCATCTAGCTGCTTCTTCAACTCTTTCAGCTCTTCGGGGCCAAGCTTATAAGGATGCTTGCACACCGGTTCAGTTCCAGGCTCGAGTTCAATCACAAACTCCACTGGCCTGTGAGGAGGCATTCCTGGCAACTCTTCTGGAAAGACATCTTCGTACTCCGAGACAACGGGAATTTGAGAAATGGCAGAAATTTTACCCTTCTCATTGAGAGAAAATAGACGAATCGTGTCATCGCGAGCAGCGAAAATGATCACATCTTCAGAAGGATGAGTCAATTGGACTTCTTTAGCTTTGCAATCAACATAAGCCTTGTTCATCGCCAGAAAATCCATACCAAGAATAAGATCAATATCGGAATTGCCGAGAACAATTGGAGAGGCCAGAAAAGAATAATTGCCCATCTTGATAGAGACATCCGGAACAATGCGGTTGGAGTTCAACATCTTACCAGGCGAAACAACAGACAAGGACCTAGGCAAATCTTTATAATCGAACTCATGCTTGACGAAAAATGGCTTTGACATGAAACAATGCGATGCACCAGTGTCAAACAAAACTTTTGCAGGAATAGAATTAACCAAGAGGTTACCCATAATCACCTGAGAAGAATCCTCTGCTTCAGCTGCATTCACCATGTTCACTCTTGCTGACTTGGGATTGTGCTTCACCATAGCACTGCCTGGGGGCCTGATAGGAGGAGGAGGCAGAAGACGCCGCTGGTTGTTGCACTTGTTGGAATAATGGCCCTTCTGACCACACTTGTGACAAGTAACCTCTGAGAGCGTACGGAAGTTGCCTGGAGGAGGAGCATTTGCTGACTTGGGTGCCTGAGACCTCTCCTGAAAAGCTGGGTTGGGTGGGTGGGAAGGACCATGACCACCGTGCTGCCTCTGCTGCTGAGGGAGACGAAACGGAGGAGGAGGAGGAACCCAATACTTCTGCTGCTTAGGAACCATCTGAGAGTTGGAAGAAGAAGAATAGGATTCCCTGGATCGCTTCCTTGGGTTCTCTAACCTGAGCTGAGTTGCCTCGACGTTTAGAGCCATGTTGTAGAACTGATCAAACTCACGAGGCTCTTGCAGGACTAGACCCGGCTGAAGTTCATCCTTGAGACCACCTCTGAACTGGTAAATCATGCTTAGCATAGCGGGCCAGATTCTGGAACTCGATGTTATACTGATAGACAGACTTGCTCACCTGCTTCAAATTCCTGAACTTCTCACGCATCTCCTCGACAAAGCTCATCGGGATGTGATGAGCTCTGAAGTCACGACAGAAATCATCCCAGCTGATAACACGGTCACCTCTGGAATCCTTGTACTGCTGCCACCAATCTGCTGCCTGACCCTTGAGCTGGAAAGTCGCGAACTTGACATAGTCCGCAGGTCTGACATTGCTGCACTCAAAATGCTTGTTCATGTCACGGAGCCAATCGTCTGCATCGAAAGGCTACTCACAACAGGTGAAGGACTTGGGCTGATTTGCGAGGAACTGGTTCAGAGTGGCAAACTGCAGCTGATTCTGAAAATTCCCTTGATGACCTTGCTGTCCCTGCTCTCTTTCCTGTAGCAACCTGAGCAACATCTGGGTGTTTGCATTGGTTGCGGCCATCACTGTTTGCCATGCCTCCGGAGGTGGAGGTGGTGGTGGGGGTGGTGGAGGATCAGACTGCTCCCCCTCACGACCTTGGTTCCCATGAGTTGCCGGAGCCATCCTGAAGATGGACAGAATTATCAGCAAACCATTGATAAGATGATTGAAATAAGCTGAATCAACGGCTTGAAAGAAATTGCAACGGAATATCATCAATTACATTCAAACTGCAAATAGTAAGAACGCTTTCTGCAGGATCTTGATAACATCATTAGAACATGAAGCCACTTGAAATAACACAAAATTATTGAGCTAAGGTTGCTCGGAACAAATGTACAACCATTATACATCTGTCAGAAGATGATCCTAAGAACTACTGGAATTCCCACCTAAGAATTTCCGAAGTCTTTCTTGTTTATGTGATTCGGGTTGCGGACACAGGAACGTACCCAAGGTAATCAGCTCAACTGCACCCGCAACCTTCCACCCCATAATTCAAGATAACTCTGCAAACTCATTTACCTCAGACACTCGTAATCACAACGATACTAAACATGGCAGTACCCCGGACGCCTCCGCAGTACTGGGTGACTCCGATCTTATCTCGCCACGAGAAGTATTGAAGCAATTTCGAACACCCTCCGTCCTAAGATACTAAGGAAACTGAACGATAACGATGTGTCAAGAATCCCCTGGAGCTCAACTCCCCGGAAGAAATCAAGTCAGACAGGAGGCACCAAGACAGAACTCCATCACATCGGCATCATATAGTTTCCAAAATACCCGCGTGATCCTAAATTTTTTTTTTGAGCGAGAAGAGCAGTAGAATGAAAATTCCTAAGTCGAATACCTCACGAGAGTATAGAAGAGGAGTAAAAGAACCCTACTCTCCGATATAACTAGACTCAAAATAGTTTTTCACTAGACTCGACTCGGCCAAGTCCGATCAAGCAAGGGGCTCTATGGTCGGTATGGCTATGAATACCAACTTGTCACGCCCAAGATGCGGTCCTATCCCTATTAAGGCTTGCGGCCTCGACGGGGATAGAAGCGCATCTCATCGTTCGTAAGAACAGTAATACATTGCATACATGTAGGAAGAGATGAGTATATGAGTTGGCTTACACTCGCCACAAGCTATCTTACAAGTCCACACAAATTTATTCATAAATCATTTAGAAGGCAGGGTCCGGCTACGGACGAAAACAAACGATAAAAGAAGCAATGTAAAACTGTCTTGCTATCCCAGGATCACCACCACGAAGCTCCCTACTCGTCTGGATAAGTAACATACATACATCTACTCTCATCGTCGTACTCCCACTGGAGCTGAGTCACATCTTCTGGCACATTCTGATCAACACCTGCACCTATATTGTTGTAATCTGTGAGCCACAGGGACTCAGCAATCTCATAACCCGGGTACCGAAACTATGTAAGCCATTGGGTAAGGAATTGGTTAATTGATGAGGCTACAGCAAGCGCTAAGCATATATTGGTGGCTAACTTACGAGAACATGAATGTAAATGTTAAACAAATTTCCAAGTTGCCACGTAACCGCGGGCACGGCTTTCCGAAAAGATTAAACCCTACAGGGGTGCTCCAACTCATCCATCACAAACTAACCACACGCCGCAGGAATAACCTCGGCCACGAATCTCGTGATCTTCCTAGGCAATTCCACTGGAAAACCGCAACCTCGAGATAGCCCGAAGAAAAACCGGAATTCCTCGCGCAAGACATTCGAGAAACGTAAAACAAGTCCAGCAAGACCGCCTAATGTGTCGACGAACCCGATAAGAGCCGCGTATCTCGTTCTCAGGACACAACCGGATGAGCGCAACGTACGGTGGCCTCATAGAGATCTCCCGAGTTGCCCCGGGTTGGCCCCGCACACGACTCTAGTTTGGACCAACACTCATGAGGAGCACTGGCCCGGGTTGTTGATTAATTATCCACAGGGTAGCTATGCCCTATGCAATTTTATTAAGTTGTTTAGCAAATGTAGTACCAAAGTTGGGTCTTTCCAGACAAGTTTTAATCTAAAACGAATGGTCAAGGGGGTCCCCATAACAACCCCGAGCATGTTTGGAGCGCAAAATACGGAATATAACACGGGTACTCGGAACTAGTGCGGCAAAAGCGGTATAAAACACTGAGCAAAAGGCCAAGCCTTCCACCGTTGCCAGATATATATGTGCATTAAATTAAATAACAATAGATAGAGTGATATAAACAAAATCCATGTTGACACATGGAAAGCTTGCACCTGCAACTAGCAACGCTATAAGATAAGGGCTGAGCAGCGGTAACATAGCCAATCAATGTTTGCTAGGTAGTGGTGGGGGTTAGAGGCTTTCATGGCAATTTGGGAGGCTGGCAGTTTAAGTGGTAGGTAACGTAACATATCGGTAAAGCGAGACATCTAGCAAGGCAAAAATAGTGTCGGGATCCGGGTATGATCATCTTGCCTGTTGGTTCTTCAGAGGAACAAAGAGTTGGGTCCTCATAGTTGTACTCTCCGGGTTCCTCGTACTCAAGCTCAACACTCGTGTCTACCCAAAGAGAACAACACCAAATAAACAAACAGCGAGGTGCAATGCACAAACAAGATGATGCATGGACATATTAAGAAATATAGCATGCCAAGCCTATGCTAGTCATGTTTCACATGCATTTATTAAGTTGTTTAGTATTCTGGACAGGACCTCAATATTGCTTATTTGGACATGCAAGATTATGGCAAATATGTATGCTTCATGCAAAATCGATGCAAATGCATATGTAGAACGTTGCAAACAGAGTAACGTAGCCCACGGTACACTCACGGCAAGGTACGAACGTTAACGGAGACAAAACACAACATGAGGCAATCACTGGGCTATACCTTGGTGTTCCAAGGATGCCACTGGATAGGTAATGAAAATCTAGCAAGAATAGAGCTAAAGATCAAGCAAAACAATGGAGTATAGCTCCCACAAGTCACAAAACAATCAAACACACAATCTGTCCACAAACAGCAACATGGCATCTTGTCACACACATAGCCAGAGCTACAGCAGGTTTTAAATCAAAACCAATGCATGTACACAAACTATACAGCATGCTTAACAAATCATCCATCGACACAAACTTGAAAGGAAGCATGGATCAATATCAATGAAGCTCACAAGATGGCATGTTGAAATAGATTTCAGGGACTTAGTGAAAATTCCAGTTTTATAGAATCTGAGATAACATGACAGCAACTTGACAGCAACTTTTATACATGCTAGAGGGCATACCAAGTCATGAAAATTAACAGGTTGATAGAGGGCAATATCCACTACAATTCATTAGCACTGAGCATGAGCTAGAACAGAACATATCACTTGGTAGCATCCTCTAAACATGGCATAAAAGTAACAACAGATTCTTAGACTTAAGACAAATTAGCAAGGCAAAACTGGACACATGTTAATAGAATAGGAACTTGACAGCAGGTTTTAAATATGATGCAAGGGCTTAATGCTCAAGTTCTTACCATAATTCAATAGAGGATGATGAGCACAACAAAACATGTTGAGGCCCCAAACTCAAAGTATCAACACATTCATGGGAACCATCCTCTAAACATGGTAAGAAAATAACAGCATCCAACACTTAGCAATATTTTGAGACATGAAAACAGTGTTATTTCTTAGCATGTTAACAGTAAGAAACGCACGTATCCACAAGTTTATCATGCCAGACAAAAATACCAGGGCCTAGTACCCACAAAACACTAGCATATTCATGTTGACAAGTTTCATATATGTTGCATAGATTAATTCATGTGAAAATGGTAAAATGGCATGTTGGGACAAAAATGACATTTTGCAAACTTGCTCAAATGACAAAACAAATTGCACCATTGGATTCCTTGGGAAATTCTACCCCAAAATCATATATCATACTCATATGTTCATGTCAATAAATTGATCAAAACCTAATTCGAAATTACATACAATCACTTATAAGTCAAAACCTTCCCTATTTGCACATGAACAAAAATGGCAATGTCCTGATTTGGCCGCACTTCCAAAACAGGAAAAAAAACAACAGTGAGACAAAACAAGGAAATAAACAAAAAAAGGGAGGGGTCCCACTGGCAGTGAGCCAGGCCCCTCCTGAGTATGACAGGGTGTCCCCACATGGTCCACCTGTCACACACACAGGAACACACACATTCATGTACACACACACCTGAACCACACACGCACACACACAGTGCCACAAAAATAAAAGGGCAGGGGGGGATTCGATCCCTGGACCTCTCGGTCCTCTCCCCGAGCCGAAGCCACTGATCTAGCGAAGCGGTACCTGACAGAGGAGGCTTCTAACGCAACAAATATACACCAAGGCATCCCCTCTGACCGGCGACAGCGACATGACGGCGATGAAATTCACGGCGATACGACGGCAATCGAAGACAGCGGGCACTGGCGGAGGTCGCGGGCACACAGACGAATCCATTTCCGCAGCAAACACTAGCTAAATGCAGCGGCGATGAGGAGCTCGAGCACGAGATTGCGCTCGGCTCGATCATGGCGGCGACGGCGAAACAGCGACCTGAACGCGGCTAGGCGAGGCTACGCACGAGACAGAGAGGGGGAAGGAGAAGGCGATGCTCACTGCGGGGCTAATCGAGGTCGCGGCGAGGCGGAGACGACGTTTGGCGCAGCCTGACGGAGGGGATTAAGGCGACGAAGGGGAAGACGGGTCGACGTTAATGGAGGGGGATCTTCGCCTCCTAGCTCCGGGAACGGGTCGATGAAGGTCCCGGGGTCCCTCTGGACTCCATGGACGAAGCGGAGGAAGACCCGGAGGCAAACGACGCGACGACGACGACGGCATGCCTCTGCTTCTCTCTGACGAAACTGAACCTCTCTCCCTCTCTTTTTAGCAGAACCAGGAGGAAGAAGGGGAAGGGAAGAAGGTGGCGGCGGCGCGGAGGAGAAGGGGGGAAACCCTAGGGAGAGGGCACGGACGCCGAGGCTTTATAGGCCCTGGAGGCACAACGCTCCTCGCCACCTCGGCCATGGCGGGTCCCTTGCTAGCACGCTCTGAGAGAGGGAGCTGGAAAGGGGAGGACGACGACGATTGCTACGGGCGCCGACAGGTGGGACCGCGCGGCGCCAAGGGGAAAGCGAGCGAGCGAGAGGGCTGCGGAGGCGCTAGCTGGGCTGCGTCTGCGGAAGACTTGCTGGGCTGCGGCTGTGGAGGCCCAGAGAACCTCCTCTCTCTCTCTCTGCAGAAAACAAAAGCCCTCTCCTATTTTGAATTAGCCAGAGAAAGCAAAAAAATCACAGAGGTCAGAGAGAGAAGTTTTAAGGGAAGTAAAAAAACTGTTGGGGTCACAAAATTGCATACTAGTTTATAAAAATGAAAATAGCATTTTTAGAGCAACAAAATAAAATCACATTTAATAACAAATGCAATCTGTTTTTGATGTTTGTGGGTGGATGAACTTCAAACATGATGGTGAGCTAGTTTATGCCTCATATTAGAATATTTCTGAAAATATCAACATTTTTAATAGGTGAAAACAGCAAGTAAATTATTATCATGGGAATATTTTGAATAAGAGAGAAGAGGGGATGGTTTTTGAAATGGGAGGGATTAGAGTAGCACTCCAACCAAGGCAACACATGCACTCACTCCACATCACATACACTCACGTCAACACCACCTTCACAAATCAAACATGTCAAGAATATTATGCATTTGATATGATGATCATGATGGCATGATGCATGAAATGACAATGACAAGTAGAACTCAAACTCGTGATAACATTGAAAACGTCCAACGAAGGTCACACATGGAATGATACAACTCAAACTCAACCACATGGGATGAAACAAATGACATGGATTGCACTTGGGCTGTTACAAAACCCTCAAGCGTCATATATCCAGGATGACTTCTGCTATCTTTGGTAAGTACTGAAAACTAAGGAAACTTCCTTTCCCTTGTTGAAAAAACTATGCGGGCAGCTTATAACGCCTAACTTTCCTTGCAGGTCAAAGAAGCCTCCAACTATCTTCTGATAGCTTGCTGAAGTTGAAAGCAGTGTATACCTTGACAGAACAGCTATACTGCAGGACCCTTTGCACCATCAAAGCAATGTTGAGTGAAAAAAGGCGTCCCCAAACTCATGAAGGGAGTTATAGAGGTCTTGTCGACTCTGCCCAAGCAAATTGATGAACTCAAACGATCAGCCGCCAGAAAGGGAGCAATGGCCGCGTTAAGCCGGTCTCTGGCCTTTACCCCTGAACTGACCGCAGAAGAGACGATGGATGGCTTTCCATCCAAGAAAGATGACGGCTCAGACTTTACCGAAGCTGACTATGCCAAATGTATGAAGGCCTCCCGAGTACTCGCATCAACGTTTGTCAATGAAATTGATCTGACTTCATACCAAGCGGCTTACAGCGAGGACAGCAAACGAGTGCGCTGCCCAACTTTTGAGGCCAGGGACTTAACTCCTGCACGCCGTAATCCACTCTTTGCTCCTGAAATTGACCCATCTCCCCTCTTTGATGAGGCCCAGTTTGAAGCTTTAACAAACTACAACTGGGATGTGGACAATCTCCAGATCGAAGAGGTCGAAGACCCGACGCAGGATGACCCGCCGTCGAGCTAAACACGTTGCTCCTGATAACCCGGCTTTCTGAGCCGCCGGAAGTGTGTAAAAAACTTTAAGTCCGTTGCATTTTGGGCTCCCTGGAGAGCTTTGTAAAAGGCGTAGAAAAACTTGGTTGCCTCAGCCGTGCCACTTAATGCACTTTTATCTACCTTGTATGCTGCCCGCAAACATCTTTCGTCATACTTTACGGTGGCTCATCTTAGGAGATAAGACCTGCAAAAAACAAACAAGACAGAGCATGTTCTGTATTGCTGCGAGGGCGGCTTGAAAAGCACAACCCGAAGATGTTAAATCTTTTATGACCTTGCTTGTGAAATCTTTCGAAAACTCATACACCGGCTCTTATGGCATGAATTTGTTGTTTGAACTCTTAGCAGTACAGGGTCTCTAGTGAGAGTGACCGTCAACTCCTTTGAACGGCTCAGGGTCTCTAGGCGAGATTAACTGGTAAGAACAACAACAAACCATAAAGAGGTGCAGCAGGGCATGAGTACCCCCAGGGCCCATAAGCTACTTCTCACCTGACATAAATCCGTTGTTTGAACCTTAAACAGTGCAGGGTCTTTAAAAGAGCAATTGTTTAAGAGTACGAATGTGCCACATAGCGGAGAGTATGCAGTAGATGGGTGAGTTTATCCTCGCTTTCCGGAAGCCGGCCCTCACGTGACAAGAGCCGCCGGTTTAACCTTGACCAGTACAGGGTCTCTAGTGAGAGTGACTGTCAAATACTTTGAACAACTCAGGGTCTCTAGTCGAGATTAACTGGTAAGAGTTCGGCGGGTCACCTAGCGGAGCAGCAGCAGCATACAGGCAGGTTTAACTCGAACTTGCGGTGGCTGAAGAGCCGATCAAGAGGGTGTGTAAGCTAACCCCGGTGGGTTGGAAGCCCCCAAATGACCTTGTTAACGGAGTCAACTTTTTGGGTATATAACCCGGCCTTACAGTGGCTGAAGAGCCGATCAAGAGGGTGTGTAAGCTAAACCCTGGCGGGTTGGAAGCCCCCAAATGACCTTGTGGTGGTGTCCATCTTTGCACAATCTGAGATGTATAAAAGGAAGAAACCCTGGCTTGGAGGTATGCCAACTTTATTATATATATATATAAGAAAGATATGTACAATGATGGATGTACAATGATAGGAGTCGATGACTTAAGTATAGTAAGGCCGCAGATGAGCGATATTCCACGACCGGTGGGTCTCCTGCCCAGAAATGCGTGACTCGTCTGATACGTCAATGAGATAATATGACCCATTGTTGAGATTTCTGCTGACCACAAAAGGCCCTTCCCATGGGGGAGATAGCTTGTGCGCATCTGTCTGATCTTGAATCAAACGCAACACCAAGTCGCCTTCCTGAAACGTCCGGGTCTTAACTCTGCGGCTATGATAGCGACACAGGTCTTGTTGATAAATCACCGATCGAGCTGCTGCAAGATCACGCTCTTCGTCCAAAGCATCTAACGCGTCCTGACGCGCTGTCTCATTATCTGTTTCAACGTAAGCTGCCACGCACGGCGAGTCATGACGTATATCACTTGGTAACACAGCTTCCGCACCATAAACCATAAAGAAAGGCGTATAGCCTGTTGACCTATTGGGGGTAGTTCTGATGCTCCAGAGAACTGATGGTAACTCCTCTACCCAACAACCCGACGTTCGCTGTAGAGGAACCATAAGCCGGGGCTTGATACCTCTCAAGATCTCCTGGTTAGCGTGCTCTACCTGACCATTGGACTGTGCATGGGCAACAGCAGATACGTCAAGCCGGATATGCTCACTCTCACAGAATGCCTACATAGCCCCCTTGGATAGGTTTGTGCCATTGTCCGTGATGATACTATGAGGGTAACCAAAACGGTAGACCAATTTTTTACAAACTGAACCGCCGTAGCCGCATCACACTTGCTGACCGGCTCAGCCTCAACCCACTTGGTAAATTTATTCACCGCCACCAAAAGGTGGGTCTTCTTGACTTTATATCTCTTGAAGGGCCCGACCATATCAAGGCCCCAGACTGCAAACGGCCAGGTAATTGGAATCATCCGCAATTCCTGAGCCGGCACGTGAGCATGTCGCCCGAACTTCTGACATCCATCGCACTTGGTGACCAGGTCTTCTGCATCCTTATGAGCCGTCAGACAGAAGAAACCATGCCGGAAAGCCTTGGCCACCAAAGATTTTGAACCGGCGTGATGACCGCAATCGCCGGCGTGAATTTCATTTAAGATCTCCTTACCTTCTTCAGGAGAAACGCAACGCTGAAAGACGCTAGTAACGCTACGCTTATGTAACTCGCCATTGATGATAGTCATGGATTTAGATCGCCTTACAATTTGTCTCGCCAAGTTCTCGTCTTCAGGCAGCTCGCCGCGAGTCAGGTATGCTAAGTAAGGAAACGTCCAATCAGGGGTAGCGTGCAGAGCCGCCACCAGCTGCCCCTCCGGGTCATGTACAGCCAGATCCTCCTCTGAAGGTAGCTTAACAGACGGGTGATATAACATATCCAAGAAAACGTTAGGCGGTACCGGCTTACGCTGAGAGCCCATCCTTGACAACGCATCAGCCGCCTCGTTCTTGCGACGGTCGATATGATCCACCTGATAACCCTTGAAGTGACCAGCAATGATGTCCACCGCCTAACGATAAGCCGCCATCCGTGGGTCTTTGGAATCCCACGTGCCAGAAACTTGCTGACCCACGAGGTCTGAGTCGCGGAGGCATCTAACCCGGCTCAGGTTCATCTCCTTAGCCACACAGAGGCCATGAAGTAAAGCCTCATACTCAGCTGCATTGTTACTACAAGGAAACATCAGCCTTAGCACATAACAGAACTTGTCACCTCTAGGGGAAGTTAAGACAACTCCAGCCCCTGACCCTTCCAACTGCCTGGATCCATCAAAGTGAATTGTCCAGTAAGTGTTATCCGGCTTCTCCTCAGGCGACTGACACTCTGTCCAGTTGTTTATAAAGTTCAGCAGGGCCTGAGACTTGACAGCCGTGCGAGGCACATATTTCAGATTAAGAGGCCCAAGCTCCAATGCCCACTTAGCAATCCTGCCAGTGGCTTCTCTGTTTTGAATTATGTCTCCCAATGGGGCAGAGCTAACCACGGTGATCTGGTGTCCCAGGAAGTAATGCTTCAACTTAGGATTTGCCATGAACACCCCATATATCAGTTTCTGCCAATGTGGGTACCGTTGCTTGGATTCTATCAGAACTTCACTGACGTAGTAAACCGGCCTCTGAACCGGGTATTCTTTCCCTGACTCCTTACGCTCCACAACAATCGCGGCGCTGACTGCCCTGTTGTTAGCCGACACATAGAGGAGTAAAGGTTCCTTCTCAGCCGGAGCGGCCAAGACCGGCGGCTCAACCAGCTGCTTTTTGAGCGCCTCAAGCGCCTCACCTACCGCCTTACTCCAGACAAAGTTGTCTGTTTTCTTCATCATCTGATACAGAGGAATAGCCTTCTCACCCAGGCGGCTTATGAACCGGCTTAACGCAGCGATTCGACCCGCCAGGCGCTGAACGTCATTGATGCAAGCCGGCTCAGACAGGGAAGTAATAGACTTTATCTTGTCCGGATTAGCTTCAATGCCACGCTCAGAGACTAGAAATCCCAGGAGCTTGCCTGCAGGAACTCCAAAGACGCACTTGGCCGGGTTAAGCATCATCTTGTAGACCCGTAAGTTATCGAATGTTTCTTTCAGGTCGTCAAGTAGAGTCTCCTTCTTCCTGGACTTGACCACAATATCATCCACATAGGCATGAACATTGCGCCCAATTTGACCATGAAGACAGTTCTGCACACAACGTTGGTAACTTGCCTGGGCACTCTTGAGCCCGAAAGGCATGGACACATAGCAGAAAGCACCAAAAGGCGTAATGAAAGCCGTCTTCTCTTGGTCTTTAACTGCCATCTTGATCTGGTGATACCCTGAATAAGCGTCCAGGAAGCATAAACTCTCACAACCCGTCGTTGCATCAATAATCTGGTCGATACGGGGGAGAGCAAACGGGTCAACTGGACATGCCTTGTTAAGATCCGTGTAATCCACACACATACGCCACGTGCCGTTCTTCTTAAGCACTAGCACCGGGTTAGCGAGCCACTCCGGGTGAAAAACTTCAACGATGAACCCTGCTGCCAAGAGCCGGGCCACCTCTTCTCCAATAGCCTTGCGCCTCTCCTCATTGAATCGCCGGAGGAACTGTTTGACCTGCTTAAACTTAAGATCCACATTAAGGTGTTGCTCAGCGAATTCTCTCGGTACACCCGGCATGTCAGAAGGCTTCCATGCAAAGATGTCCCGATTCTCACGGATGAATTCGATGAGCGCGCTTTCCTATGCGGGGTCCATGTTAGCCCCAATAGTGAACTGTTGTGATGAGTCACCCGGCGTAAAGTCCACCATCTTGGTATCTTCCGCCACAAACTTGAGGGGTGGCTCAGATTCTGTGTTAGGCTTCTTCAGTGGAGTCATATCTGCCGGGTCAACATTTTCTTTATAAAATTTGAGCTCTGCCTCCGCACAACTTGACTCGGAATATGCTGCATCACCTTTCTCACACTCAAGAGCCGTCTTCCGATCACCATGCACAGTAATCGTCCCATTTAACCCGGGCATCTTGAGCTGTAAGTAAACATAGCAAGGTCTAGCCATGAATTTGGCGTAAGCCGGCCGTCCAAACAGAGCGTGATATGGGCTTTTGATTTTGACCACCTCAAACCACAAAGACTCCACCCTGTAGTTGAATTCATCACCAAAAGCTACCTCCAAAGAAATCTTTCCCAGTGGATATGCTGACTTTCTGGGCACCGCACCATGAAAAACTGTTGAAGAGGGCTTAAGATCTTTGTCAAGCAAATTCATCCGGCGGAAAGTGTCATAGTACAAGATGTTGATGCTGCTGCCACCATCCATAAGTACCTTAGTGAACACGTATCCTCCCACTTAGGGGGCAACTACCAAAGCCAGCTGCCCCGGGTTATCAACACGTGGCGGGTGATCCTCCCTGCTCCAAGTTATGTCATACTCAGACCACTTCAAATACTGCGGGAGAGCCGGCATGACTGCATTAACCGCCCGCTTGCGCACCTTCCGGTCTCGCTTGTCAAGGCTGGTTGTAAAAACATGATACTGACCTCCGCTGAGCTGCTTCGGGTTACTCTGGTACCCCGACTGGTTATTCTGCTGCTGGCCTCCACCGCCAGACTGTTGATTATGACCTCCATGGTTGCCTTGACCCTGGTAACCGGATCCTGAGCCGCCGACACCAAAGCCGGCTCCTGAACCGCCCGGCCCTGAGCCGCCGGACGGACCATTACCGTTATTACGATGCTGTTGAAGGCTGTAATCCCGAAACTGCCACATAATACTGCAATCCCTCCATGTATGGCCTGCTGGCTTATCAGGCCGGCTGTGCTCTGGACAAGATTTATTGAGCATCTCTTCCAGGTTGAAAGGAGTTTTACCCTTATTAAAGGGCTGCCTAAAATTCCCGTTACCCTTAGCACGATTGTTCCCAGCGCTGGTGTTCGTCACCATTTCCGACCCGCCATCCGGGTTCTTCCGCTTGCCAAGGTTGCTGTTTCCAGCCGCGTTGTGCTGTTGACCCCTGCCATTGTTATTTTTCTTACCCTGACCCGATTTCTCATCATCAGAGCCTGGGTCTTTCATGTTATCGGAGTCTGCATACTTGGTCAGAGCTGCCATGAGCTCCCCCATATCTTGGCACGAGCGCTTGAGCCGTCCAAGTTTCTGCTTCAAGGCCGTAAAGTGGCAATTCTTCTCTAAAATCAAGACCGCTTGAGCCGCCGTAATGTGTTCGGAAGAGTGGATAATTGTTGAGACCCGCCGGACCCAGTGATGAGCCGACTCATCCTCACGCTGCACACAATGGTCCAAATCCACAATCGTCATAGGCTGCTTGCATGTTCCTTGAAATTTTTTGATGAACTTCGCCTTTAACTCGACCCAGGAATTGATGGTGTTGGGTGGCAGACCCTTCAACCATGTGCGAGCCGGCCCTTCCAGCATCATGATGAAGTACTTGGCACATACTGCATCGCTGACGTCTAACATCTCCATGGCTAGCTCATAGCTTTCAATCCAAGCCTCCGGAGGCAGGTCAGCTGTATAATTGGGCACCTTGCGGGGACCTTTAAAATCCTTCGGCAGACGCTCATTCCGCAAAGCCGGCACCAAACACGGCACTCCAACAGCCCTGGAGGTTACTCCGGCTCCTACTGAAACAGAGGGTGCAACTGTGGGTTCCTGATAAGCCGCCGCCGCCGCCAGAGCCGCCGCCTCTCGCTGTGCTCTCGCCCGATCCACCAGCGCGTAAGCATCCAAAGCCGCCCGATCAAGTCGTGGCGGGTTCCGATGTCGGTCACTACTGGAAACCGCCGGCGACTCATAACACCGGCTGTAGCTGTGGCTGGGGATAGGGGTTGAATGTACGCGGCTCCGGCTATAAGTAAATTTCTCCTACTGGGCCACCGTCGTCTGCAGGTATCCAATAGCGTTCCGCACCTCCTCTGCGAAGGGAGCCTCATCGGGGATGGGGATTGTTCCAAGCCTGGTTGCCGCTGCCACCATGTTCTCCGCCGGGTTAGAATAATGACCCGGCGGCGTCGGAAACGACTGTGGTGTGGTCTGATTCCGGCGGGGCGGGTCTGGCTGCTGATGCTGAACCGCCGCCCGGCTTCCAGGTACTTCCGCCATCCGGGTTACGGCCAAAGGCACATTCCGTCCCGTCCCTGGCATGTTAAAAAGATTTCTGGCTTCATACTGATCCGGCAGGCGGGATTGATTCCTCATCCGATGAACCGCCGCTGCAGACTGTTGTTCTAGCTCAAGGCGGAAAGCATCCGCCCTAAGGCGCTCTGCCTCAGCATCCATCAGAGCCTTCAATGCATTGATTTCCCGCTGGACTCCGGCGATCTGGTTCTTTAACCTCGTGATCTCTGTGTTACGGGACGCTTGGTTTTCAGCAGTGACCTCGGTTTCCATCAGGGTTGTAAGCTCGTTCATCAGATCCAAAAGAACCTGAGCCGACGGCCTGTCAGCCCCAGATCCGGTCACACCAGCTGCTGTGCTGCTAGGGGCCAGCGCTGAACCCTCCATGAAGACGGCAGCACGGTTCGGCGGCTCATAATCCTCTGGCTCGTGATATTCTGACTCGGGGTAATGCTCGACGTAGCCCCCAAGCCCACCGTTGTGAAGCTGATAGATCGATTCCGTCTCTCCGCTCGAGGATCCATCCTCTGAGCAGATGAGAGTTTCTTCCCGCGACATAGAACCTTCAAGCTCCATGCCCTGGGTGAAGCCAACGAAGAGATGCTTCCTGCCCGGGTTGACACGGGCGGGTCGCACGCGTTGGGCGGGTTGCACACGCCGGGCCGGCTCGACGATGTCGGTGTAGATGTCCGGCCCGGGTTTAGATCCGCCAATCTTGCCGATAATGACGTGGATTCCGCCGAAGGGGACCCGGAACCCGTACTCGATTGAGTCGGTCTCAGGGCCCCAGCCGGCGTCGTCGATGTAGAGCTTGCCGCGGCGAATCTTGGTCATCCTGCCAACGGCGTATCCCTCGATCCCTGGGAGAGAGCCCTTTGACTACTCAACACCACCGAGCGCTAGCCCCAAGGTGGGCGCCAACTGTCGTGGTTTTGTCACGGCAGATGTCCGAAGACTTAGGTTCGAGGCCATCGCTGAGGCGGTGGACTCAAAGGGGTTGGTCGAGATGAGGGACACGAGTTTACCCAGGTTCAGCCCCTCAAGAAGAGGTAAAAGCCTACGTCCTGCTTGTGTTGTATTGATTGGTGTATCGATTACAAGGGAGCAGATTCGCTTGACCTAGTTCTCGATTGATTGGTTTTCTGTCTAAGCCGCCCCAGGGTCTCACCTTTATATAGGAGGTCGAGGCCCTGGGTTACACGAGTCCCAAACCGACTCATACAGCGTAGTCAACCCTGCCTCTAAGCCGCCTTGCCACCCTGGGCAAGCCATCTCCAGGCGGCTTAACCGCCCGGGTCTCACACCATCTTCTGTCTCTGGGCCTTCGTCTTGGCCCTTCTGGTAAGCCGCCATGCGTCCTGGTCGTCATCTTCCAGCCCACCTTATGGGTCTTGGCTATGAGCCGCCAGGTATGACCCGGCCCCTCCTGGGCGGGTCTTACCACGGGGTTATATCCCCAACAACTAGAGTCAATAATCTAGCTCACATCGCTATGTGATTTACATTGTTATGAATCTAACACCCAATGAGTTCTGGGGTTCGATCATGTTTTGCATGTGAGAGAGGTTTTAGTCAACGGTCTACAACATTCAGATTCGTGTGTTCTTTGCAAATCTATATGTCATACTGCAGATGCTACCACGCTCCACTTGGAGCTATTCCAAATGGCTGCCCCACTATACGTATCCGGATTGCTACTCAGAGTCATCCGAATTGGTGTCAACGCTTGCATCGACGTAACCCTTTACGACGAACTCTTTATCACCTCCATAATCGAGAAATATTTCCTTAGTCCTCTAGTTACTAAGGATAATTTTGACCGCTGTCCAGTGATCCACTCCTGGACCACTCTTGTACCCCTTGACAGACTCATGGCAAGGCACACACCAGGTGCGGTACACAGCATCGCATACTATACAGAGCCTATGGATAAGGCATAGGGGACGACCTTCGTCCTTTCTCTTTTTTCTGCCGTGGTCAAGCTTTGAGTCTCACTCAACTCCACACCTTACAAATCAAGCAAGAACTCTTTCTTTGACTGATCCATTTTGAACTCTTTCAAAATCTTGTCAAGGTATGTACTCATTGAAAGTCTTATCAGACGTCTTGATCTATCTCTATAGATCCCGATGCCCAATATTTAAGTAGCTTCATTCCAGGTTTTCCTTTGAAAAACTCCTTTCAAACAACCCTTTATGCTTTCCAGAAATTCTACATCATTTCCGATCAACAATATGTCATCCACATATACTTATCAGAAATTCTATAGTGATCCCACTCACTTTATTGTAAATACAAATTTCTCATAAACTTTGTATAGACCCAAAAACTTTGATCACCTCATCAAAGCGTATATTCCAACTCTGAGATGCTTGCTCCAGTCCATAGAAGGATTGATGTAGCTTGCATACATTTTAGCATCCTTAGGACTGACAAAACATTCTGGTTGTATCACATACAACCTTTCCTCAAGGAAACCGTTAAGGAAACGATGTTTTAACATCCATCTACCAGATTTCATAATCGAAAAATGCAGCAACTGCTAACATAATTCCAACATACTTTAGCATCGCTACGGGTGAGAAAGTCTCATCGTAGTCAACTCCTTGAACTTTGTCGAAAACTTCTCTGCGACAAGTGGAGCTTTATAAATGGTGACACTTACCATCAGCGTCTGTCTTCTTCTTAAAGGTCCATTTGTACTCAACAGCCTGCCGTTCAACGGGCAAGTCTACCAAAGTCCATACTTGGTTTTCATACATTGATCCTTTCTCGGATTTCATGGCTCCTAGCTATTTGTTGGAATCCGGGCCCACCATCGCTTCTTCATCGCTCGTAGGTTCACTGTTGTCTAACAACATGACCTCCAAGACAGGATTGCCATACTCAGGAGCGGTACGATTCCTTGTGGTCCTACGAGGCTCAGTAGTAACTTGATCTAAAGTTTCATGATCATCATCATTAGCCTCCTCTTCATTTGGTGTAGGCGCCGCAGAAACATCTTTTTGTGTCGTGCTACCATCCAACTGAAGTGACGGTTCAATGACCTCATCAAGTTCTACCTTCCTCCCACTCAATTCTTTCGAGAGAAACTTTTTCTCGAGAAAGGACCCGTTTTAAGCAACAGACACTTTGCCCTTGGATCTGAGATAGAAGGTATACCCAACTGTTTCCTTAGGGTATCTTATGAAGATGCACTTTACCGCTTTGGGTTCGAGCTTATCAGTCATAAGCGTCGCATTCCCAAATTCTGAGAAATGATAGCTTAGGTTTCTACCAAACCAAATTTCATACGGTGTCATCTCAACGGACTTAGATGGTGCCCTATTTTAAAGTGAATGTATTTGTCTCTAATGCATAACCCCAAAACGATAGTGGCAAAACGATAAGAGACATCATAGTACGCACCATATCCAATGGAGCACGACTATGACGTTGGGACACACCATCACACTATGGTGTTTCAGGTGGCGTGAGTTGTGAAACAATTTCCACATTGTCTTAAGTTGCATACCAAACTCGTAACTCAGATATTTACCTCCACGATCATATCATAGACATTTTATCTTCTTGTCACGATGATCTCAAACTTCACTCTGAATTTTTTTGAACTTTTTCAAACGTTTCAGACTTGTGTTTCATTAAGTAAATATCCCCATATCTACTCAAATCATCAGTGAAGGTAAGAAAATAGCGATATCCACCGCACGCTTCAACACTTATTGGACCGCATACATCAACATTCATCATTTCCAATAAGTCACTTGCCCGCTCCATCAAGCCAGAAAACGGGGTTTTAGTCATCTTGCCCAAGAGGCATGGTCCGCATGTCTCAACCGATTTGAAATTGAGTGAGTCCAAAGATCCATCAGCATGGAGTTTCTACATGCGCTTTACACCAATATGACCTTTAGCGGCAGTGCCACAAGTATGTGGTTCTATCATTATTAACGTTGCATCTTTTGGCATCAATATTATGAACATGTGTATCACTACGATCGAGATTCAATGAACCATTCTCATTGGGTGCATGACCATTGAAGGTATTATTCATGTAAACAGAATAACCATTATTCTCTGACTTAAATGAATAACCGTATTGCAATAAACACGATCCAATCATGTTCATGCTCAACACAAACACCAAATAATATTTATTTAGGTTCAACACTAACCGCGAAGGAAGAGGGAGCGTGCTATGGTGATCACATCAACCTTGCAAACATTTCCAACACACATCGTCACCTTGCCCTTAGCTAGTCTCCGTTTATTCCGTAGCTTTTATTTCGGGTTACCAACATTTAGCAACTGAACTGGTATCTAATACCCAGGTGCTACTAGGAGTACTAGCAAGGTACACATGAATAAAACGTATATCAAATATACTTCTGTCGACGTTGCCAGCCTTCTTATCTACCAAGTATCTAGGGCAGTTCCGCTTTAGTGACCGTTCTTCTCATAATAGAAGCACTCAGTTTCAGATTTGGGTTCAACCTTGGGTTTCTTTAATGGAGCAGCAACTGGCTTGCCATCCATGAAGTTTCCCTCCTTGCCCTTGCCCTTCTCAAAACTAGTGGCTTTACTAACCATCAACACTTGATGCTCCTTCTTGATTTCTACCTCCGCGGTGTCAAACATCGCGAATAGCTCGGGGATCATTATTTCCATCCCTGGCATTTCATAGTTCATCACGAAGCTCTAGTAGATTTGTGGCAGTGACTTGGAGAACTATATCAACCACTATCTTATCTGGAAGATCAACTCCCACTAGATTCAAGCGATTGTAGCACCCAGACAATCTGAGCACATGCTCACCGATTGAGCTATTCTTCTTCATCTTGCAGGCAAAGAATCTTGTTGGAGGTCTCATACCTCACAACACGGGCACGAGCCTGAGATCCCAATTTCAGCTCTTAGAACATCTCATATGTTCCGTGACTTTCAAAACGTTTTGGAGCCTCAATTCTAAGCCGTAATGCAAGACGCACTGAACTATCAAGTAGTCATCCGAACGTGCCTGTCAGATGTTCACAACATCTACAAACGATGCTTGAGGGGGTGGCGCACCGAGCGGTGCATTAAGGACATAAGCCTTCTGTGTAGCAATGAGGACAATCCTCAGATCACGGACCCAGTCCGCATTATTGCTACCATCATCTTTCAATTCTATTTTCTCTAGGAACGTATAAAAACAGGGGAGCTACAGCGCGAGCTATTGATCTACAACATAATTTGCAAAGTCACTTTGACTATGTTCATGATAATGAGTTCAATTAATCATATTACTTAAGAACTCACACTCAAATCAACATCCCTCAGGTTGTCTAAGTGTGACATGATCCAAATCCACCAACCCAAGTCCGATCATCACGTGAGATGAGGTGGTTTGAATGGTGAACATCTCCATGTTGATCATATCTACTATATGACTCATGTTCGACCTTTCGGTCTCTTGTGTTCCGACGCCATGTCTGTACATGCTAGGCTCGTCAAGTTTAACCCGAGTGTTCCGCACGTGCAACACTGGCTTGCACCCGTTGTATGTGAACATAGAGTCTATCACACCCGATCATCACGTGGTGTCTCGAAACGACGAACTTTCGCAACGGTGCACACTCGGGGAGAACACAAATTTATCTTGAAATTTTAGTGAGGGATCACCTTATAATTCTACCATCGTCCTAAGCAAAATAAGATGCATAAAAGGATTAACATCACATGCAAATCATAAGTGACATGATACGACCATGAAGTTGTGCTTTTGATCTCCATCTCCAAAGCACCAGCATGATCTCCATCGTCACCGGCATGACACCATGATCTCCATCATCTTGATCTCCATCAACGTGTCGCCATGAGGTTGTCATGCCATATGTTGCTTCTACAACTATTGCTAACTCATAGTGATAAAGTAAAACAAAAACGGCGAAAATAAATTAAAGACAACCCTATGGCTCCTGTCGGTTGCCGAACTCATCGACATGCAAGTCGTGATATTCTATACAAAACATGATCATCTCATACATCACATATATCTCATCATGTAATTGGCCATATCACATCACAACATACCCTGCAAAAACAAGTTAGACGTCCTCTAATTGTTGTTGCATGTTTTACGTGGGTGCTATGGGTATCTAGCAAGAACGATTCTTACCTACGCAAAAACCACAACGATGATACACAAATTGCTATTCAACATTCTCAAGGACCGCCTTTGTCGAATCCGATCCAACTAAAGTGGGAGAGACAGACACCCGCCAGCCATCTTTATGCAATAAAGTCACATGTCAGTTGATGGAACCGGTCTCTCGTAAGCGTATGAGTAAGGTTGGTCCGGGCTGCTTCATCCCACAATACCGCTGAATCAAGAAAAGACCAAGGGAGGAAGCAATCTGAGCATCAACGCCCACAAACTCCTTTGTGTTCTACTCATGATCTCATCTACGCATAAACCTAGCTCATGATGCCACTGTTGGGGAACGTTGCATGGGAAATACAATTTTTCCTATGCACACGCAAGATCTATCCATGGTGATGAGCATCTACGAGAGGGAGAGTGGATCTACATACCCTTGTAGATCGCTAAGCGGGAAGCGTTAAGAAACGCGGTTGATGTAGTGGAATGTCTTCGCTATCCAAATCGCTAGCCGTCCCGCGATCCAATCACGATCCATCCCGATCTAGCGCCGAACGGACGGCACCTCCGCGTTCAGCACACGTACAGCTCGGTGACGATCTCCGCCTTCTTGATCCAGCAAGAGGAGGCAGAGAGGTAGATGAGATCTCCAGCACCACGACGGCGTGGTGGTGGTGATGGTGGAGTTATCCCGGCAGGGCTTCGCCTAAGCACTACAGGAATCTATTTGGTGGAGGAACTAGAGAATAGAGAACTAGCACGTCGCCGTGTGTCTTTGGGGGCTCTATTCCTCTAGTATATATAGGAGGGAGGGGGGAGGAGGCAGCCTCCCTAGGGTTTCCCCTAGGGGTCGGCCGAACCAGGGCAAGGAGGAGTCCAATCCACTTCCTACTAGGAAGTGGATTCATATTAGGAAGGAGTCCTATTCCTTCCTATCTCCACCTTTTTTCCTCTTGGGCATATGGGCCCTTATGGGGTCGGTTCCCCAGCCCATTAGGGGATGGTGCGCCACCTCTTGGGCCCATGTGGCCCCCCGGGGTGGGTGGGCCCCACCCGGTGGACCCCCGGAACCCATTCGTCACTCCCGGTACACTATCGGAAATACCCGAAACTTTTCCGGAACCCAAATACCACTTTCCTATATATAAATCTTTACCTCCAGACCATTCCGGAGCTTCTCGTGACATCCGAGATCTCATCCGGGACTCTGAACAACCTTCGGTCACCAACACATATATCTCAATACTACCAAAACGTCACCGAACGTTAAGTGTGCAGACCCTGCGGGTTCGAGAACTATGTAGACATGACCGAGACACCTCTACGGTCAATAACAAATAGCGGGACCTAGATGCCCATATTGGTTCCTACATATTCTACGAAGATCTTTATCGGTTGAACCTCTATGTCAAGGATTCAGTTAATCTCATATGTTGTTCCCTTTGTTCTCCGGTATGTTACTTGCCCGAGATTCGATCATCGGTATCTCTATACCTAGTTCAACCTCGTTACAGGCAAGTCTCTTTACTCGTTCCGTAATACAAGATCCCATGACTAACTCGTTAGTCACTTTGCTTGCAAGGCTCATTGTGATGTTGTATTACCGAGTGGGCCCTGAGATACCTCTCCGTCACACGGAGTAACAAATCCCAGTCTTGATCCATGCCAACTGAACAGACACCCTCAGAGATACCTGTAGAGCACCTTTATAGTCACCCAGTTACGTTGTGACGTTTGATACACACAAGGTACTCCTCCGGTGTTAGTGAGTTGCATGATCTCATGGTCATAGGAACAGATACTTTGACATGCAGAAACAATAGCAATAAACTGACACGATCATATGCTACGTTCACAGTTTGGGTCTTGTCCATCACATCATTCTCCTAATGATATGATCGCGTTATCAAATGACATCTCATGTCTATGGCTAGGAAACCTTGACCATCTTTGATCAACAAGCCAGTCTATTAGAGGCATACTAGGGACACGGTGTTGTCTATGTACCCACACATGTATTTGAGTTTCCAATCAATACAATTATAGCATGGATAATTAACGATATCATGAACAAGGAAATATAATAATAACCATTTTATTATTGCCTCTAGGGCATATTTCCAACAATTTAAGAGGCATCCTCTAATGTATCTCTATCCATTTTGTACCAAAAATGAATGAAAGAATGCTATTTCTCTTCCTTAAGTACTATCCTTTTCTACCCTTGTTTATACTGTGTCAGCATATTTGTCCTTGCCGCATGGAACTATTTGCCAGGTCAGTACTAACCGCGAGCGCCAAGGGGGGGGGGCGAGCCCCCAGCAGCAGGATGGTATCATTCCCCGGCAAGGCTCCTTGTCGGTATCGGCGCGGCCCCCCAGAGCTGATAAGAGACAGGAGCTGGGGGACGGCTCGTCCCGACAAGGGTTTTGATTGCGTGAAGGACTCCATTGTACACAGTCAAAAAGGATAGCAAGGGTTTCCTTAAGGGAGCAAATGGCACCGAGCTTGAAATATGTGATTAGACTTATCTTTTTAGGCAGTATCCCTTTCTAGAGTACGACGGGCCGCCGTCCTTGTTTCTTTGCCCTTCTTCCTTGTTTTCCTGATGGTCAAACATGTAGGGCAAGAGGTCTCTGTCCTCTGGAGAGAGAGAATGTAGTAACAAGGATAACAGGCTCATCAAGTACTCTAGCAAATTTCTAAAACTTAAAAGTGATAACACTGCAACATAAAAATGCATAGTAAACATGCAGTTCGATGGTATGATGCAGTGCCTAGCTTTATTATTGCATGCACAGGGTCTGCGCCTGGCTTTGTACAAAGGGTTACATGCACTGTGGCAAGGCTTGTACAAAAGGTGGTTGCCGGGGACTGGGCCCGGAGACCGCGCCTTACGGGTAGAACTTACGAAGATGCTCAATATTCCATGAGTTGAGCATTTTGACGCCATCTTCAGTCTCCAGACGGACTGCGCCAGGTCTGGTGACTCGTGCTACCCGGTAAGGGCCTTCCCACTTCGGCGTCAACTTGTTGGTACCCTTGGCGGACTGAACGTGCCTAAGGACAAGGTCGCCTCCCTCAAGGCTCCGGGCGTGAAACCTGCGGCTATGATAGCGACGTAGGGCTTGCTGGTAGCGTGCAGCACGCACAACGGCCCGGAGACGATCTTCCTTGAGGAGCATGGCATCGTCATGCCATAGCTGCTCTTGCTCTACTTCATCGTAGGCAAGTACTCGAGGTGACCCGTATATGAGTTCCGTGGGGAGAACTGCTTCCGCCCCATATACTAGGGAGAAGGGCGTCTTGCCGGTAGCTCGATTTGGTGTCGTTCTGAGGGACCAAAGAACCACCGGCGGCTCATCTATCCAGCGCTTGCCGCCTCTTCGCAGTCTATCGAAAGTTCTTGTCTTGAGCCCACGCAACACTTCAGCATTCATCGTCTCGACTTGCCCTTTGCTCCTCGGGTGGGCAACAGAGGCGAAGGAGACCTTGCTTCCAAGGCTTTGGATGTATTGCATAAAGGTGCGGCTCGTGAACTGGGTGCCATTATCGGTGATCACCCTGTTGGGCACTCCAAAACGGCACACTAGTCCTTTCAGGAACTTGACAGCTGACTGCGCGGTCACCTTTCTCACTGGTTCCACCTCAGGCCACTTTGTAAACTTGTCGATTGCTACAAACAAGAATTCAAAGCCCCAAATAGCGCAGGGAAAGGGGCCCAAAATATCGAGCCCCCAGACCGAGAATGGCCAGGATAAAGGGATCGTCTGGAGAGCTTGCGCTGGTCGATGAATGTTCTTGGAATGGAACTGGAAGGCTCCACACTTGGTGACTGGCTCAGTTGCATCCTGGAGGGTAGTGGGCTAATAGAAACCCTACCGGAAGGATTTTCCGGCAAGGGCCCTTGATCCAATGTGAGACCCACACATGCCTCCGTGAATCTCTGCCAACAGCTTCAGTCCATGTTCCCGGCGAATGCACCTTAGTTTCACACCGTTTGGTCTTTTTCTGTACAGAGTGTCATCGACAAACTTGTACATACTTGACTGACGGGCTACTGTTTTGGCTTCTTCCTGCTCTTCGGGAAGTTCTCCTATTTGAAGGAAGTGGACTATATGATGTGCCCAAGCTGGAGCATGTGGCTCGACAACGAGGACTAAAGGCATCTCTTCGGTCGTGGGAGCGCTTACCTCGACCGCAAGAACCGGGGTTCCGCGGGAAGGAGCTGTGATAACCCACAAGTGTAGGGGATCATTTGTAGCCTTTTTCGTTAAGTAAGAGTGTCGAACCCAACGAGGAGCTAAAGGTAGAACAAGTATTCCCTCAAGTTCTATCGACCACCGATACAACTCTACGCACGCTAATGCTTGCTCTACCTAGAACAACTATGAAACTACTTTGTAGGTGATAGGATAGTTTGCACAAATAAAACTAGAAGTACTTTGCGGGAATAAAACTACGAGTAAAAAGCAAGATCATGAAAGTTAGTTGTTTAGTAGAGAGCTTTTGTCAAACAAGAAGGTTATTTGTCCCTAGGCAATTGATAACTAGACCGGTAATCATTCTTGCAATTTTGCATGAGGGAGAGGCATGAGCTAAAATACTTTCTCTACTTGGATCATATGCACTTATGATTGGAACTCTAGCAAGCATCCACAACTACTAAAGATGATTAAGGTAAAACCCAACCATAGCATTAAGTATCAAGTCCTCTTTACTCCCATATGCAACAACCCACCTACTCGGGTTTATGCTTCTGTCACTCAAGCAACCCACCATAGGCAAATCATGAACACATTGCAACACCCTACAGCGAGGATCCCTCATGTTTGGGCGAGATGGAGGGCACCGTAGGCCAGCACCATAATAAAATATACAATCGTACCAACCACGATCATTAATTAGCCCATAGGACAAAACGGATCTACTCAAACATCATAGGATAGCCATATATCATTGGGAAATAGTATATGGAGTTTAGCACTATGTTTAAGTAGAGATTACAGTGAGGATAAGGGGAGTTACACCCCTGCATAGAGGGGGAGATAGTTGGTGTTGACGGTAGCAAGATTGTTGATATAGATCGCCGTCATGATCCTTGCCCCGGCGGCGTTCCGGCTCCACCGGGAGAGAGGGGGAGAGAGCCCCCCTCCTTCTTCTTCTTCCTTGGCCTCCCCACTAGATGGGAGGAGAGTTCCCCCTCTGGTCCATGGCCGCTATGGCGACGGAGGGGCAGGACCCCTCCTAGATTGGATCTCCCTCTCTGTTCTCTTCTGTTTCACGTTCCTGTTTTCTGGCCGAAAACCGTTTCTTATATTCCCAGAGATCCGTACCTCCGATCGGGCTGAAATTTTGAGGGAATTTTTATCCAAAAATTTGCTTACTTGCAGACAAAGGAGAGCTCCAACCGACATATGAGGTGAGCACAACCCACCAGGCCGCGCCTGGGCCCCCTGGCCACGCCCTGGTGTCTTGTGGGGGCTGTGGGCATCCGGTTGCGTTGATTCCACTTCTCAAAATTCACAAATATTCCAAAAAAAATCTCCGTAAAATTTTATCGTGTTTGGACATCATTTGATATGGATATTCTGTGAAACAAAAAACATGCAACAAACAGGAAATGACACTGGGCACTGGATCAATAGGTTAGTCCAATAAATCATATAATTTGTTGCCAAAAGTATGTGAAAGTTGTATAATATTGGCATGAAACAATCAAAAATTATAGATTCGACGGAGACGTATCAAGCTGCTCACCAACCGAAACGAGACTGTCCCTGGTAGCCTCTCTACCAGTGGATTTAGGAAGCTCTGCCGAGAAATGCTTGCCGGAGTTCAGCTTTCTCCTTTTCGTGGTCATCGTTAACGGGGATACTGATGGCTGAGTGAGGTGGAGGATAAAAAGTTCCTGGTTCCACAGGAAGCTTTTGCGCGGCGCACTTTGATAGATGATTAGTGATGCTGTTTTCTACACGCAGTACATGCTCTGCTTGCAATCCATCAAAGTGTTCCTCCAGCTTCCTCACCTATTCCACGTATGCTTCCATCAACAGACTCTGATAATCTTTGTTGACTTGTTTTACCACGAGTTGAGAATCTCCTTGGATGATCAGTTTCTTGATTCCCAACTCCACCACGATTCTGAGTCCGGCAAGGAGCCCCTCATACTCAGCGGTGTTGTTGGTGGCCTCCTCCCGGGGAAAGTGCGTTTGAACCAGATATTTGAGATGCTCTCCAGTGGGGGCGATGAGGAGCACGCCTACTCCGGCGCCCTGAAGCGAGAAAGCACCGTCAAAATACATGATCCATTCCTTAGGCGCTTCTTTGCCGGGGAGAATTGTCTCTGGAACCTCTTCGTCTGGCGTGGGCATCCATTCCGCAATGAATTCCGCCAATGCCCTGCTCTGAACTATGGAAGTGCTCTCATACTTCAAACCAAAACTTGACAGCTCTAGCGCCCACTCAACTATCCTGCCAGTGGCTTCGGGGTTCCTCAATATACGCTGGAGTGGAAACCGGGTGACAACTGTGATCTCGTGGCCTTGGAAGTAGTGGCGCGGTTTCCTCGAGGCCACGAGAAGGCCGAAGATCAGCTTTTGCACTCCAGAGTACCTTCACCTAGCCCCTTGTAACAAGGAGCTAACAAAGTATACTGGTCGCTGCACCACTTTTTTCTTTGCCGCTTCCTTGAAATTGCCTTCATTTGCTTGCTTAGGTTCCCATCGGTTTGTATCAGGTCCTGCCACGAATGCTTCGGTTCCGCCCCTGGTGAAATCAGTTGCAGCGGCTGCATCTTCACCCACTTCTCGCTGCGCCGCCAGTGCTGCACTAACCAGTTGTTTCGTTGCCGCCAAGTATAGTAGCAACGGTTCTTGCGGTTTAGGCGCGACCAAAGTGGGAGCGGAGGAAAGAAAGCTTTCAGATCTTGCAGCGCTACTTCTGCTTCCGGGGTCCACTTCATCGGGCCGACCTTTTTCAGAATCTTTAAAAATGACAGGGCGCGTTCAGGGGATTTGGAGATGAACCTACTCAACGCGGCAATGCATCCGGCCAATCGTCTTACATCCGTGATGGACTTGGGTGCTTGTATCTGCTCGATTGCTTTGATCTTGTCGGGATTGGCTTCTATTCCCCGCTGAGATACAAAGAACCCAAGCAGCTTGCCGGATGGGACACCAAACACACACTTCTCAGGGTTGAGCTTCAAATTGGTCTTGCGCAAGTTCATAAAAGTTTCTTCCATGTCTTGTATGAGGGTTGCTTCATCTCTGGTTTTGACTACTATGTCATCCATGTAAGCTTCCACGTTCCTGTGCAACTGAGGTTCAAATCCAATCTGCACGGCCCTTGCAAAGGTAGAACCAGTGCTCTTTAACCCGAAGGGCATACGTACAAAGCAGTATGTGCCACACGGAGTTATGAACGCGGTCTTTTCCTCATCTTCCTTGGCCATGAATATCTGGTGGTATCCGGAGTATGCGTCCAAGAAGGAAAGCAAGTCATACCCGAAAGTGGAATCAACAATCTGATTGATGCGCGGCAAGGGAAAAGGGTCCTTCGGGCATGCTTTGTTCAAGTCAGTGAAATCAATGCAAAGCCTCCATTTCCCATTCACCTTGCGCACCACTACCGGGTTGGCTAACCAAGTACGATGCAACACTCCTCTGACCAAACCAGCTGCTTCGAGCTTCTTGATCTCCTCGGCGATGAACTATTGTCGCTCCAAGGCTTGCTTTCTAGCTTTTTGCTTGACGGGCCTGGCATGTGGGAAGACAGCAAGGTGGTGCTCAATTACCTCCCTGGGAACACCGGGGATGTCAGATGGTTGCCAAGCAAACACATCGACATTCGCCCGCAAGAAGGAAACGAGCGCGCTTTCCTATTTGTCATTAAGGGTGGCACTGATGGTAAACGTACCATCAGCGCTATCCTGCCCTGCCGGGACCTTCTTCGTTGCAGGATTGGTGACCTTGGATCTCTTTCTAGTGGAACTCTCCGGCAGGTCATCGACGGGTGCAGTGCACTCCGAAGAGGCGCGCTTCCCGGAGTCCTTGCCGGCGTCCCTGCTAGACTTCTTCCCCTTCTTCGATTCCTTGGCGGGAGCTGGGGTTTCCGCGACCTCAGCCCCTAATGCGTCTCGATACATATTGTTCACACATATAACTGCATCCTTCTTATCAGATGGAATGGAGATGATTCCCATGGGCCCTGGCATCTTCAATGTGTTGTAAGCATAGTGGAATGCTGCCATGAATTTTGCCAGAGTTGGGCGACCAAGAATTCCATTGTAAGGCAGAGGGAGTTCGAAAACATCAAACAACACCTTCTCAGTCCGGTAGTTCAACTCCCCGCCAAACGTCACAGGCAAAGTGATCTTTCCCTTGGGTCGGCTGCTGCCGGGGTTGATTCTTTGGAACGTACCCATAGCTTTGAGCTCTCCGTCAGGGATCTGCAACTTTTCAACCACTTTAGAGGAGATTAAGTTCAACCCCGCCCCACCGTCAACTAACATCTTGGTTACTTTGAGGTTGCGGATTATTGGGGAGACCAACAACGGCAAACATCCGACCGCAGTGGTGCGGTCAGGATGATCCTCTTCGTCAAAGATGATAGGCGTGCGGGACCACTTGACTGGCCTTCTGGACTCTGCAGCTGGCTCCATGGCGTTGATCTCACGCGCCCACTGCTTGAGCGGGCAATGAGAGGAATGCAAGGACGCACCCCCGTCAACACACATGGCTTCAGTTGCCTTCTGGAACTCTCAATCACTGGACTCTTCTTCATCATCCTCATCATCACTCATATCATCTCCTTCTTTCTTCTCACGGCCTCTAGCAGGTTCTTCCTTCTGCTGTGAGGCCTTGCCACGGCGGCCCCCTCTACCACCACGGCCCTTCCCGGCAGCACGATCTTGGCCTCTCTCCTTGTCACGCTTCTCGTATTCAGCCTTCTGCTTCTCAGCAAGATGCTCAACTTAGCGGCATTCTTGGAGATCATGACCTTTGGTGCGGTGGATTTTGCAGTATGGCCTGTCGGACTTTCCGGTTTTCTCTGTCGCCGCGGCCTCCCGGGAATAAGCGCACGCGACAGCTCCCTTGCCGGCAGCCACGGCCTTGGCCTTCTTGCCGGTACTGACATCACCAGAGCTCTCAACGACCAACACCGCCTTTCCCTTACGCTTCTGATTGCGCCTTTGGCTTTTCCCCTTCGGGCCAGGGGCATCATCGTCATCATCTAAGTCGACTTCGACGCCAGCCTCCTCTCCGGGCAGTCGCCTTCCTTCCTCGGCATGACCACACTTGTCCGCCAATGTGTAAAACTCATTGACGGTCTTGGGGAGTCTAACATTAATCTTGGCCCGCATCCTCCTGTTGCGCACGTTCGAATGGAACGCGGCCATCACGGCTGCGGGGTGTATCTCTGGAATATTGCGGTGTACTCGACTGAATCTCTGGATGTACTTCCACAAGGTTTCTCCCTCCTTCTGCGGAAGGACTTGCAGGTCGCTGGGCTGCCCTGGCTCCTGGTGGCCACGTGTGAAGGCGCCGACAAACTCGTTGCACAAGTCAGCCCATGATGAAATAGAGTTCTCCGACAGGTGCATCAGCCACGATCTCACATTTGGCTTCAGCGCCAAAGGGAAATAGTTGGTGAGCACCTTCTCATCTCTTCCCCCGGTGGCTTGAACGGCTATCGTATAGATTCCTAGGAATTCCGCCGGGTTTAGCTTCCCGTAGTATTTCTCCGTCAGTTCAGGCTTGAAAGCTTGGGCTGATGGCCAGCGGACCTGTCGCAGCTCACGAGTGAAGGCTGGGTACCCAACCTCATAAGGCAGGTACCCGCCAGCACTGGGCGCGGGGTCACCAGCATCTGGGCCGTTGCGCCTGTCGGATTGGCGGTGTGCTTCCCAGCGTCGCTCTATGGTGACGCGCGCTCTTCCCTCCGCCGGTCTTCCAGGACAAGCAGCTGGTCCCGGCGATCGTGCAGGCCGGACGAGGCCATAGATGCTTCGTCGGGCTCGTCGGCATGTGGAGCTTGTTGTGACTGCCTCTGGGTCTGTTGTCGCGGGGGGGATTGCACCGTTGGCGCGGCCCCCTCGACACGACCGTCAGCCTGGGCCGCCGTCGCCGTCCGCGGGCCTCGTGACGGCACTGCATGCTGCGATTTGCTGGCTTCGACGAAGCCGATCAAACTCTGGATGGTGGCTTTCCACTCGTCCATCTTGTCAGCCGCCGGCTGGAAATTTAACAGCAGCTGGGCCCGCGCCATCGCTTCCGCTGCCATGTCCAGCATGGCTAGAGAGGTGGATCATGACGTCGCTCGACTCCTGGTGGAACCAAGAGGGGCATCGCCGCATTCATGTCGCCGTGCACCGATCGTCGGGTCGGTCTGATGTGGAGGAGGTCGAACTTGTGGGTCTACGGTCCCGTTCGGCGCTCCGTCTTGCTCTAGGCAAGGCGCGCGCCATCAGCCGTGCCTGTGACAAGCGTAGATGGAAGATCACGGCTTACTCCAGATTGGGCGCCGCTGTGGCGGCTGACGTGGTTTGAGACTGCATCGGTATTTTCCCAAAGAGGAAGGGATGATGCAGCACAGCGATGGTAAGTATTTCCCTCAGTTATGAAACCAAGGTTATCGAACCAGTAGGAGGATCACCACCACCCAATAAGCAGCACCTGCACACAAACAACAAATACTTGCAACCCGACGCGAAAGAGAGGATGTCAATCTCTCTACGGTAAAAAGATAGATTAGGTAGTGATAGATAGGAGATATAGATCTCTCAAGAACACAAAATAAAAAGGGCAAATAAAATATGCAGCAATATGTTTTTGGGTTTTTGGTTTTGTAGATCTGAAAACAAAGATGCAAAAAGATAGATCTGAAAGCAATATGTTGGAAAAGTAGACCCGGGGGCCGTAGGGTTCACTAGTGGCTTCTCTCATGAGTATAGCGCACTGTGGGTGAACAAATTACTGTTGGGCAATTGATAGAAAATCGGATAGTCATGATGATATCCAAGGCAATGATCATTCTATAGGCATCACGTCCAAGATAAGTGGACCGACTCCTGCCTGCATCTACCATTATTACTCCACACATCAACCGCTATCCAGCATGCATCTAGTGTATAAAGTTCATGGAAAAACGGAGTAATGCAATAAGAACGATGACATGATGTAGACAAGATCTATTCATGCAGGAATAGACCCCATCTTGTTATCCTTAATAGCAACGATACATGCGTGTCTTGCTGCCCCTTTTGTCACTGGGAAACAACACCGCAAGATCAAACCCATCACAAAGCACCTCTTCCCATGGCAAGAAAAATCGATCTAGTCGGCCTAACTAAACCAAGGATTCGAAGAAGAAATATGAGTCTATAAGTAATCATGCATATAAGAGATCAAAGAAGACTCAAATAATATTCATGGATAGAAACTGATCATGAACTCAAAATTCATCGGATCCCAACAAACACATCGCAAAAGTTTACATCAAATAGATCTCCAAGAGACCACTATATTGAGAATCATAAGAGAGAGAGAAGAAGCCATCTAGCTACTGCCTACGGACCCGTAGGTCTATGGTGGACTACTCACGCATCATCGGAGAGGCACCTATGAGGAAGATGAACCCCTCTGTGATGGTGTTTAGATTCGATCTCGAGGTTCTAGAACTTGCGGCAGTTGGAATTGTGTTTTGTCAACTCCCCTAGGGTTTTTGGAATATTTGGGAATTTATAGGCATCAGAGGCGTTGGATAGGGGCCCGGAGGAGGGCACAACCCATCAGGGCGCGTAGGGTCCCCCTGGTGTGCCCTGGTGGGTTCTGGTCTCCTCGGCCCACTTCTCCGGCACTTCTTTGGCCCACCGGGTGTCTTCTGGTCCAGAAAAAATCTCCAAAAAGTTTCGTTGCGATTGGACTCCGTTTGGTAATGATTTTCTACGAAGTAAAAAACAAGCAAAATAGCAACTGACACTTTGGCAGTATGTCAATAGGTTAGTCCCAAAAAATGATATAAAGTTGTTATAAAATTATTGTAAAACATCCAAGAATGATAATATAACAGCATGGAACAAGAAAAAATTATAGATACGTTGGAGACGTATCAGCATGCCCAAGCTTAATTCTGACTCGTCCTCGAGTAGGTAAATGATAAAAACAGAATTTTTGATGTGGAATGCTGCCTAGCATGTTCATCATATATTCTTTTATTTTGTATAGCCTGGACATTTGGACTTATAATGATTCAAAGCAATAGTCTAGTGTTAACATAATGACTTCAATACTCAAGCATGTCAACAAGCAACCATGTCTTTCAAAATATCAACACTAAAGAAAGTTATCCCTAGCCCATCATGATCAATCATTGATCCAGTCATGAAACACACTCAAATATTAACTATGCCCAATGCTCAAGTATGATCATAGTGCCCCCTAGTTTGTGCTTTAAGAGAAGATGGAGACTCAAAGTAAAAAATAAAAATTGCATAAAGTAAATAGATAGGCCCTTCGCAGAGGGAAGTAGGGATTTGTAGAGGTGCCAGAGCTCAAAGTTTTAAATTGGAAGAGAGAAATGTTTTGGGTGGCATGCTTTTCCTGTCAACGAAACTGACAAAGTAGCTCACAATACTTTCCATGCTAGATATATCATAGGCGGTTCCCAAACAGAAAATAAAGTTTATTCCTTTTTCCACCAAACTTTCACTTTCCATGGCGGGCCGTATCCACGGTTGCCTACCATACCAACACTTTCCAAGGAAATTATTATTTGACAACATAAAGTAAATATTATTATTATTTCATTTCGGGAATGGGCATCCCTATTACCGCCGCACTCTCGTGCAATGACAGGTGAATAAACACTCATCTTGAGAATAACACATCTAGCATGGAAAAATATTGGACCCTCCCCACCGTTTCATGAGCGGTACAAGAACACAAAAGAGAATTTATTTTGAAAATTTAGATATGGCACATACAAATTTGCTTGGAACGGCATGGAAATACCACATATAGGTAGGTATTGTGGACTCATAAGGCAAAACTTGATTTAAGGTTTTTGGATGCACAAGTAGTATTTCTACTTAGTACAAATGGAGGCTAGCAAATAGATTGGGAAGCAACCAAACCAAGAAACGAAAATTCACATAAGTGAGCATTGAGCATAACTAACACCGAATAATGCACCATAAGTAGGATGTAACGTCATTGCATAACTATTGACTTTCGTGCATGCATATGGAATCACAAACCTTAACACCATTATTCCTACTAAGCATGATTACTCACTAACATGACTCGCATATTACTATCATCATGTCTCAAAACTATTACAAGGAATCAAGTTTAATTTGTCCAGTGATCTTCATGAAAGTTTTTATTATATCCTCCTTGGATATCTATCACTTTGGGACTAGTTTCATATATTGCCATTGCTTTTTGGCAAGCTCAAACAAATTTAAGTGAAGCACATGAGCATAAAGATTTCATCTCTCAAAAAGGTATAAGTGAAGCATGAGAGAATTTCTTCAAAATTTACCAACTGTCAAATTAATCTAAGTGAAGCATGAGAGTATTTCTACAAAAATTTCCAAGCACACCGTGCTCAAAAAGATATAAGTGAAGCACTAGAGCAATTCTATAGCTCAAAAAGTTTAAGTGAAGCACATATAGCAATTCTAACAAATGATAGCAAGATTTTTCCTCTCTCAAATAGGTGTGTCCAGCAAGGATACAAGTGACAAACTAACAAGCAGAAAGCAAAGATACAAGACGCTCCAAGCAAAACTCATGATATGTGACGAATAAAAATATAGCTCCAAGTAAAATACCGATGGTCGTTAGAAGAAAGAGGGGATGCCACTCGGGGGCATCCCCAAGATTAGTTGCTTGTTTGTCTTTGGATATATCTTGGGGGTGCGGTAGCATCCCCAAGATTAGGCTTTTATCACTCCTTATTCCTTCATCCATCGTGATCTCACCCAAAACTTGAAAACTTCAATCACACAAAACTCAACAAAATCTTCGGGAGATCCGTTAATATAATAAAGCAAATCACTACTTTAGGTATTGTTGCAAACCCATTCATATTTTATTATTGCATTATACCTACTATATTTTAACTTTACCATGTCTCATACCCTTCAATATAACCCATAGATTCATCAAAACAAGCACACAATGCAACGAAAACAGAATCTGTCTTAAACAGAACAGTCTGACGTAATCTGTACTCTAACCATACTTATGTAACTCTAAAAATTATGAAAAATTAGCAACACTGTGCTAAAATTTCAGCTCAAGATCACGTTCGAGCAAAAATCGAAAATTCATATACTGGACGCAAATTTTCTGTTTGGGATTCAGCGTCGCTTCTACTCATCCTATGAATCATCCTAAAGGCTTTACTTGGCACAAACACTAAATAAACCATAAAAACACAATCATAACAGAGGCATAATTGTGTCAACACACAAAAATAGAACGGAAAAAGCAAAAAATTATTTATTCATTGGGTTGCCTCCCAACAAGCGCTATCGTTTTACGCCCCTAGCTTGGCATAATGATTTCAATGATGCTCACATAAAAAGTAGTAATTGAAATATGCAAAAGAGCATCATGAATAGCATGACAAACACATTTAAGCTTAACCCACTTCCTACGCATAGGCATTTTGTGAGCAAACAATTTATGGGAACAAAAATCAACTATCATAGGAAGGCAAAACAAGCATAACTTCAAAACATTGAACACATAGAGGAAACTTGATATTATTGCAATTCCTACAAGAATATGTTCCTCCCTCATAATAAATTCCAGTAGCATCATGAAGAAATTCAAAAATATAACTATCACATAAATCATTCTTTTCATGGCGCACAAGCATAAAATTTTCATTACTCTCCACATAAGCAAATTCCTTATCATCCATGGTAGTGGGAGCAAACTCAACAAAATAACTATCATGAGACACTTGATTGACATAACCACACTGCAAATTACAACTATGATGAGAAGTTTCATGGTTATCATTACTCATTATAGCATACGTATCATCACCATCATCATAAATAGGAGGCATGCAATCATCATAATAAATTTGCTCATCAAACCTTGGGGGACTAGAAATATCATCTTCATCAAACATAGCATCCCCAAGCCTGTGGCTTTGCATATCCTTAGCATCATGGATATTTAGAGAATTCATACTAGCAACATTGCAGTCATGCTCATCATTCAAGGAACTATCATGAATCACCTTATAAATTTCTTCTTTCAACACTTCTTCAAAAATTTCAGATTCATGATTTCCAAACAAATCTTCATAGAGATAATCAGGTGCACTCAACTTACTAGCAATTGGTTCATCATAATTTTTCCTTTTGAAAAGATTAGCAAGTGGATGAGTATCCATATCAATAGATTTTTAGCTAGCGAAGATGCAAGCAAATAAAAGGCACATGGCAACACAAGCAATGATAGCAAACAAGCAAAAAGGCAAACAGAAAATAGGGCGAATAAAACGGCAAATTGGTGAAGTGCGGGAGAGGGAAACGAGAGGAAAATGGCAAATAATGTAATTGCAAGGAGATGAGATTTGTGATTAGGAACCTGGTAGATGATGATGGTGTCTCCTCGGCGCCTACGATAGGCACGTAGAAGAGACCGCTTCCTCCCCGGCAACGGCGCCAGAAATTCCTTTGACGTGGCTTGAGACTGCATCGGTAATTCCCCAAAGAGGAAGGGATGATGCTGCACAGCGACGGTAAGTATTTCCCTCAGTTATGAAACCAAGGTTATCGAACCAGTAGGAGGATCACCACCACCCAATAAGCAGCACCTGCACACAAACAACAAATACTTGCAACCCGACGCGAAAGAGAGGTTGTCAATCTTTCTATGGTAAAAAGATAGATTAGGTAGTGATAGATAGGAGATATAGATCTCTCAAGAACACAAAATAAAAAGGACAAATAAAATACGCAGCAATATCTTTTTGGGTTTTTTGTTTTGTAGATCTGAAAACAAAGATGCAAAAAGATAGATCTGAAAGCAATATGTTGGAAAAGTAGACCCACGGGCCGTAGGGTTCACTAGTGGCTTCTCTCATGAGTATAGCGCACGGTGGGTGAACAAATTACTGTTGTGCAATTGATAGAAAATTGAATAGTAATGACGATATCCAAGGCGATGATCATTATATAGGCATCACGTCCAAGATAAGTAGAACGACTCCTACCTGCATCTACCACTATTACTCCACACATCGACTGCTATCCAGCATGCATCTAGTGTATTAAGTTCATGGAAAAATGGAGTAATGCAATAAGAACGATGACATGATGTAGACAAGATCTATTCATGTAGGAATAGACCCCACCTTGTTATCCTTAATAGCAACGATACATGTGTGTCTTGCTTCCCCTTCTGTCACTGGGAAAGAACACCGCAAGATCGAATCCATCACAAAGCACCTCATCCCATGGTAAGAAAAATCGATATAGTCGGCCTAACTAAACCAAAGATTCAGAGAAGAAATACGAGGCTATAAGTAATCATGCATATAAGAGATCAAGGAAGACTGAAATAATATTCATGGATAGAAACTGACCATGAACTCAAAATTCATCGGATCCCAACAAACACACCGCAAAAGTTTACATCAAATAGATCTCCAAGAGACCATTGTATTGAGAATCATAAGAGAGAGAGGAAGCCATATAGCTACTGCCTACGGACCTGTAGGTCTATGGTGGACTACTCACGCATCATCGGAGAGGCACCTATGAGGAAGATGAACCCCTCTGTGATGGTGTTTAGATTGGATCTCGATGTTCTGGAACTTGCGGTGGCTGGAATTGTGTTTCGTTGACTCCCCTAGGGTTTTTTGAATATTTGGGAATTTATAGGAATCACAGGCGGTGGAGAGGGGCCCCGTGGAGGGCACAACCCATCAGGGCGTGTCGGGGCCCCCCTGGCACGCCTTGGTGGGTTGTGGTGTCCTCGGCCCACTTCTCCGGCACTTCTTTGGTCCACCGGGTGTCTTCTGGTCCAGAAAAAATCTCCAAAAATTTTCGTTGCGATTGGACTCCGTTTGGTATTGATTTTCTGCGAAGTAAAAAAACAAGCAAAATGAGCAACTAGCACTTTGGCACTATGTCAATAGGTTAGTCCCAAAAAATGATATAAAGTTGTTATAAAATGATTGTAAAACATCCAAGAATGATAATATAACAGCATGGAACAAGAAAAAATTGTAGATACGTTGGAGACGTATCAGCGGCCGCGGCCACCAGTGCAGCGGGGAGGTGGAGACTGAACGTTTCTCCTCCCGCAGCACTAGGGCCGAGCTCGCCGAAATGTTGCTGTTGTTGCTCCTCTTCGAAGTGGAGGGATGCGCGGTCGCGCTGGTCTTCTTCTTGGGAGCCATAGATGAAGAAGACGGCGATGAAGATCGACACACTGCTCACGATATCAGGTTCGCGCAAATGACTCTCCCCCTACCTGGCGTGCCAAAGATGCCGGGTCACGATGCACATGATCACCTATGGGGACACGGGCCCCTTTGTGGTTCGGCAGGGGTGAGGTCATGTTGCACAAAGAGCAGAGGTGGTGAGGCAGCACGCTGACGAGACGCTGGTGTTTTTCCCAGGTTCGGGCCGCTGGGAAACATAAAACCCTACTCCTGCTTTGGTGGATTGATCGAGGGAACACGAAGCACACGCAGTGCTTAAACCCGGCAAGGTTGCCTTCGGGGGAGCTGCTACGCGAGTACAAGTGTCCAAAGGTCTGACCCTTTAGCTAGGTTACCTTGGGCCTCCTTTTATAGCTCAAGGGGCAACCACAGTGGAAAAACAGACATTATCTAGTGATTAGATAGCCAACAGTGCTATCATACCTAACCCTAGTACTTAGGACAAAATGCCATAAATGCTAGCCTAGGTGGCGTGCGGGGATGCATCTCCAGCAGGCTTTTACCACCGCTTTAGCTAACTATTGCTCAATATCTTGACACGCCTCTGGACGGGTGTCAAATGGGCATAATCTGTCTCCCAGCAAGTCGCCACGTGCTTAGCGAGAGCCACTTAGCCACTCGAGGTCTCGACACCGCATCGACAAATGACTGGCGTTGTTATGCGGTGGAGTGGTGGCTGATCGGCTCACGCCTGCCGGGGGGTGGCTTGCTGGGTCTTCCTGAAGATGTGTTCGCCTCGGTCCTCGGCAGGCACCAGGGACGCGACTGGCGCGGTTCGGGCCCATTCTGGGCCGTTGCATCGACCTTGCCGGCGTTGCTTAGCTAGCGTAGGCTGCTTCTGTTGGAGTCTTGGTCTTGAATGATGGTTTCGTCTTCTTGATCCGCTCCCTGATCTCACGTAGAGCGGCTTCTCTGGTTTGAACTAGTTTTGACCGTACTTACGTTGATGGGTTCCGCTACTACTGCCTGTGCATAAGTCAGGGGCACTGGATACCCCAGTCCTAGTGCACCGACAGCAAGGCATGTAATCCTTTGTACAAAGCCAGGCGAAGACCCTGTGCGTAATCAACAAAGCTAAGTGTTCTACAAATTTTTGTCAAAGTACATATTTATTTTGTGCATATATTGCATGAAAATGTTGAGACCACTAGAACTTTCTTGAAATGATTGCTGAACATGCAAGGTTCCTAGCCTCCTCTTTTTCTCTTCTTTATTTTTCTCAAAAGGCAGACGGGCATCCCGCGTGAAAGTCTTCCCTGGGGGTGGGGAGGGTGAGTGACGGTACGGATACCTAAATGCGTTCAAGGAAGATCATTTTGCGGCAAGAAGTACGACAAAGAAAAGCTAAGTTACAAAATCTTTCAAAAAAAATTTTGTTGTGAGATATTTTCCCAAGAACGATTGTAGGAGAAAACTTGCACGCGAAGGACCCTTGTCAAAATTGATCACGCTCTTGAATTGTTTCGAGCCCGCTCGGCAACAAAGGTAGTTGTGGCAACGATGTCAAGGTGGTTTCGCCGGCAGCGGCATCACCAGTAGGCCGCTAAGGACCCGTTCCTAAAGTGCTTGCGGCAAAGATGCGCGCACCGACAAGCGTTTCCGGCAAGCGTAGGGATTGAAAACATACAAGTGTGGACTCTAATATGAGGGAAACTAGCCATCATTCCAGCAAACATAATGAATAGTGGATATTTAGTCAAAAGTGCCCGACCATGTTTTCTTGCGTCTCTGCTGGGTTACATTGGGTGCGATACAAAGACAAAAGAAAAGAACCTAGCTAAGGCACGATTCGTCTCCAAAATTTGGCTAAAGCGCTATTCGTGCGCCCTTGCTCTTGACGCTAGGAGAACTGTCGTCGTCGTCACTTCCGCTCGAGCAGTCGAAGTCGCTGGTCCTCGAGCTTTCCGCGTGTCACACCTTGTGTATTGCCTCATATTACTAAGTTAACAAAGCTTAAAAATTAGGACCAACAAAAACTTTTTGTGTGCTTGTGATGCATGACTTGTTTGCTATTTGCTTGATTGCTTGTTTGTGCTTTTATTCATGAAAATCATCCCACTCACAAACCTCCTCTCCTTGATCCAAATCCTTGCCCAATGATCATGCCATGTGTATAGGACATAAAACTATTTTTATAAAAAATTATGTTCACCAAAAAGCATTTATTTGATTTAGGTTTGCAAAAACTCCCGAATTGAGGTTTGTACTACGAGTCCTCATATTAGGGAAAGTATTTTGCCTCAAATATTTTACTTCGATCCTATTATTTATAACACTTCCCAAAACCATGAAATATAATTTTTAAAGGTTATTTTTATTTTTATTTAAAATATTTTTATTAAGGCCAGAAATGGTCTTTTATAGGGAAAAATATTTTTAATATTTTAAAAATGTTTGCGGAAATTTAAGGAAACTCAATGGACCTATATGTTCCATATATATGAGTTTCAACACATGGTCATGTTCAAAATATTGCACAAAGCCCTCCAAAACCTTTTTTGTAGATTTAAAGTATTTGAAATATTTCTATAAGAAAAATTGTCAAATAAATCCAAGAAAATTCTAGCAAGGCACATACATGTTAATCAAAATAGTTTTGGTTCACAAAAGTGCCCAAAACCCTCTCTGTCTAGATTCAAATTTGAACAACTTTACACTGCCAAGTGTCTCCATTTGATCTGAATTTTTGTGGACATGTTCTAATCCACTAATCATGCATCCACACCAAGTGGTGCATCAAGGATAATGTCACACCCTATGTTTTGTCGCATGACTAAGTTAACATGACTCAAAAATTAGGGCCAACAAAAACTTTTTGTGTGCTTGTGACGCTTGACTTGATTGTTGATTGCTTGTTTGCTTGCTTGTGTTTTACTCCATAGGATTCCTCCTACTCTGAAAACTCATCTCCTTGATGCAAATCTTTGTCCAATGATCATGCCATGCGTATAGGACTTAAAACTATTTTTATAAAATATTATTTTGGCCAAAAAGCATTTATTTAATTTAGGTTTTCAAAAACCCCTGAGTTGAGGCTTGAACTAGAAGTCCTTAAATTAGGGTATTTAAATTCTTTCAATAAATATATTTGAAACCTATATATATAATACTTCCCAAAACCTCTAAATATTATTTTTAGAGATTATTTTCATATTTTATTTAAAGGATTTTTCTTAAGGCCAGAAATGGTCTTTTTCTTAAGTTCCATCTCAATCCTAATTGTTTTTATTCACCAAAATATCCAAAAAACCATTCCTGTCCAGAACCAAATTTGCTCAACTCTACATTGCCAACTGTCTCCTCTTGATCTCAAATTTTGTGGGCATGCTATAATCACCAAATGATAACACTACAACAAGTGGTGCATCAAGGAGAATGGTTTTGCATGACTAGATCTAAGAAAACCTATTTCTGGTAATTCCTAGGGTTTGCAAAAGTTACATTAGGTGCTTTCTTCAAATAAGCTGAGAACTTGTGATCAAGACCTACTGGACTTACCATTTACCCCTGGTAAATCCCAGGGCCATTGGATACCCCTAGATGCCCTAGGACAGCATCAAACACCTTCAACCATAAGCTTGTGGACAAGCTAAGTTGACCCAAAAAGATTCTCCTTGCCTCTAACTTTTTACCACAGCATGGGCTAAACCCCTTCTACCTCCAGTAACCTTGCCATGGCCTCTGCTCAATTATTTGGGGGGTAACTCCCTCATATTCCCTCTCTTTTTACCATGAAATCACCTCTCCTTCCTCTCTCCCATTGTTCTGTTCATGCAAATGCCCCAAGTCCTTCCACAACACCTCTAGTATGCTAATGCATCCTCCCACGCCCAAAAATGGCATGCTCATATGGAAAATACGAGCAAATCATCCGAACCTAGTTTATGGCAGCAAATATAGCTTTGTACTACAAGTCCCAGTTATACTTATCGCCCTGAGCTGAAACTTGGTGGCAATGTAGTCCTTCCATACCAAAGGACACTGGACAAGGATTTGTTCCAAATGGCCTACAGTAAAAAACCCTTAGATGGGCCTCTAGTTTGCTACTGCAAACTTGCCCTCTGTAAAAACCCCATCTCCACTGCTCCCACTGGTTCCAAAATTTACCCATACCCCTTTAACATGTGTGTGTTGCACGCTAGACATCATTAGCCGACCAAAAGGTCGCTCTGGACAGGGCGTGGCGTGGTGACTACGCCATCGACATGCAGAAACGGTGCTCTGCCGTCAAACCTCGACAGGTAGCTCGCGTTCGGCCTCGATAGAGCATCCACGTGCGCCAGGAATCCCCTCTCAACCTCCCACTCCTCTCCCCTACACCAGCAAGGCTCCAACGCTGCTCAGGCGCGCATACTCACTGCGCAAGAGGGCCTCCGGCGGCCACCTGAGCCCCAATCTGTCGCCCCCCTATTTCAGCCCCTCCCCGAGCTCCCTCTTGCGCGGATGCCACCACTCTCACTCCCATGGAGCTCCTGGACCAAGCCATTGGAGCTCCCGTTTCCTCCCTCTGCTCCCACGTCTGCCATGTCCCCACCTCGGCCACCGCTCGAATCCGAGCTATCCTATGCATCTTCTCTCCCCAAACCGCACTAGAGCACCTCCTGCATCACCACAGGGCTCCCCGCCACTCCATTTTCCTTACTCCCGTGCTCGTAGCGTCATGACCTTCATCACCGGCGGCCACCTCCGCGGCCACCCGTGCCCTCGCCGTTGCACCTCTCCCCCGTGTGCACGCTGCACCCAGGCAGATGCGTCTCGCCGCCTTGAGTGCGTTGGTAACTAGCCCACCCGAAATGGTGGCCGGTAGCGCCGGCGAGCGCCGCCGACGTCGCTCATGTCCATGCCCGAAGGCGTCCGCGAGAGGAAGAGGAAGGACCTTCTAGGTGGGTCCTGCATGTTAGCGATCCACTGGCCAGGCTGGTGTATAAGTGGAGACGGGTTCGCCCTCTCCGCCTCACCGCGTAAGGGGCGCACTCCGTGGATGCGCCTTCAACGTCGCCTAGCCTCCCGCGCGGATGAGCTACTGGGCCGGCCCAGTGGCTATCCTGCGCCCTGAGAGCCATTTAGGCCTTGGTGTAAATCTCTCTTTTCTCTTTTCTTTTTCTTATTGATTCAAAAACACATAGAAAAACCATTACAAGTCCAAAATTGATGATTCAAATTCCTAGAGGTCCCAAAAATCTTTATCTGTTAGCTAGCACATTTTTCTGAGAATTTTCCTGTACCCCTACATGACCAAAACCTATTTGTGAATTTCTGCATTAAACTTTGGGAATTCATAGGGAGATCACCCTTGGTCCAAATGCAGTGGATCAAAATCCTAGGTGAGTCTTAAATCATGGCTTAATAGGTGAACATTTTACTTACACTTCCTCTGCTATATAAATTATTGAACCATTCCTTCATGTATGATCCACTTTGCAAATCCCTAGGAAATTCACCCCAACTCCAAATCCAGTAAAACCACTTTCTAAAATCTTCTAAAATCATGCCCTATTTGTTGGGTGTATTCTCTCATTTTTATAAAAAGATTTCCTGTAGACTTCTTATAGGATCATTATTTCCCCTATTTCCACCATTCAAGGAGCCTCATTGGCCCAACTCCAGTAGAGCCACTTTAGGAATTTTTCTTATGACCAGAGTTGTCCTAGAAAAATAAAACTCCTATTTATAAAGTACTTTTATTTCTCTGCTTGTTGTGTTGCTTATTACGGTTGTTCCGACGGCAGTTGACGAAGTAGACGGAGTGCTCGGAGTCGGACTAGAAGCGTGTGAAGACCTCGAAGACTTTGCTGAACCTTTGCAAGCAGCCCTTTAACCATGTCTAGAGAAACCTTTTTATGCATGTCATATAGCAGCTTATATTTCTATCTGTTGATCATGATGAATGTGGTGACCACCTTTATAGCTTGCCTCCGTTACTTTCCTCGTTGATACTTGCATGACATGACTCTACTTTGTGCTTAGAGTTGTCTGGGTGGGAGTAAATAGGTTGCTCAGTAGTTGCTACGCAAATGGGATGGGGATATGCATGAGATGGGAAACAAATGGTTACCAAAGATCTTTTTGAAAACCCCATCGGGTGCCACAAATGCCCGAGGGAGATGATGATCTAGGTAACCACTTGGTAAAGAAGTGGTGTACCGAGGCAAGTGTGTGTGTGTGTGTTGTTTTCAAAAAGGGATTGGTTTAAGTTGCAACCGCTAATCCAACCTTACATGTACAACCACTCTACCCCTATATGGGAAGGGGCTTTGTTGATTACTTTGGTCGATGCTAGCAGAGAGCCCGCATTACTAGTGCGGGAGTGACATGGTCACTCTCGATCCGGGCCATGCCAGGTAGGGCGACCATGGGCTGTTTTCACAGACACCGGGCACACCGTTGTGTCCCTTCATGGATGGTACTATGTTGAGAAAGGCTCGTGTTTGTACATCATGAAGACATGGGCCAATGAGTGGACTCTTTGTTTAGTGTCGTCAAGGGAAAGACATTGTTCGGGTGCTTACCTCGGTTATATACCGCGAGTCGTGGATGACACGGAAGTTCCCCGAGTCTTGTGGGTAAAGTGTGCAACCTCAGCAAAGTGTAAAACTATTCGAATAGTCGTGTCCACAATCAAGGACAGTTGGATGACTGGTCTTGGGTTACGTCCATGGTTTCCAAACTTGGTGTGTGTGTGAGTGGGAAAGATGATACGTGAGCTAAGTAAGATGACTTGACATGATGACTGAGCATGAGATGTTCAACCCCTGCTTATGATGACATCTGTAACTTGTTCATATGGATATCTGCAAACTGTTGATGCATGCTTTTATAAGATGATGGAACATGGCATTGCACTCAGAATTAGCTTTCTGCAACTTACCTACTTAATGCTATATTATGCATTGTTATTGCCTTGTTCCAAACATGGGTTGCTTGCGAGTACATTAAAAGTACTCATTGGCTTGCCACTTGTTGTTTTATTGGCCAGGCATGATAGAACATGATGTAATGAAGAGTACCTTGGTGACGAACTTGTGAGCTAGGACGCTTCCCAGACAGAATGCCTGTAGGGTTAAGGCAGATGGCATGGGTCCACGCTATCATTGAAGATTTCCGCTATGAGTTTATGAAGACGGCCATAGAGACCATACTTTAGTAAAACGGTACGTAATGGATGTAAGACTCTTGTTATTAAGTTTCTGTGTGTTCACTTAGCATTGATCTCTGGGATCACTATGCACGTACATTCGGTGATCATGACTTATGAGTCGGGGTCCCCACAGAGTTGGTATCAGCGCCATCCTGACTGTAGGAAGCCTTAGTTAGCATGGACGTTAGTTAGGACAACTATTTTTCCAGACCTTTCAGACCACTAACAAAAACCTCTATATTTCTTACCTCTTCTAAGTTTCAAAAGAAATCAAAGATTTTTGCCTTAGCACTTCCACCCTTTTTCTCTTGACTCTCATAATCTACTTTTTCAAAACTTGCAAACGGTCGCCAGTACCCTTATACCTCTGACCACTAGATTCCTTGAAATCCTCGTGGGTAACTTGAAAGGAAGTGACCTTGACAAATGACGCCCACATATTTGGAAGACGAGGTTGGCAACGCTATGACAAGACGACACCAACATAAGATACCTTCTCGAGGAATGAGGACATCAAGGCTTAGAAGAAGATGACACCCTCGGCACTGCGCCAGGGTGATGTAACCCCTAGCCGATGATGATCAAGGCGTAAGAAATGCAAGATCGTGATATGCATTGCTAATAGAGCAACCCTGTCCTTACCGTTGTTGTATCGGCAACCACCGGTGGATGAGAACCTCGCCATCTGGTCTGCCTCACCATAGTGAACATGAAAATGGTTCTCTTCATCCCCCACTCTTGGTGTCGATATTTTCGTCAACGTAACCGGCAGGTTATAACTCTACCATGCCTTGTCAATGACCTTGCATGAAGGATTGCCCATCTGGAACCCTCGACGTCTCAGAAGACAAGAGGGATTATCATGATTAAGAAGACAACAGAAGACCCTGTCAATAGCAGCCACGAGGAACCACCTTCATCCCGTCAACTTACCAGATAAGAAGTTGTCAACGATTCTTCAGGCTCAATTCGGATCATTCGACGAGTAAACACAAGAAACATAGCGACACTTGAAGGAAACCCAGAAGACTGAGCAGACTCCTCTCCAAGACACGAAGCAAGCATGACTATTGAGTCCGAGGACCCCTAGGGTAGGATGAGTCGTGTATCCCCTATGCTAAGTCGAGTCTGTGTGACGATTCGAATGGAACCATGTTGTGTGTTACTTGTTTTATCTGTTTGTGTTTTGGTGAAAGTCACACTTTTGCCATAGGCAACAAGTATGCGATTGTATCACCTACCTCATCTTACTGGTTGTGTTTGGCCTTTTTGGCACTTGTTTGATTTCACTTTCACTACAAAGCCCCCTTTAGGCACCTCCTCTATGATACTTTTCCCTCTCACCTTTCGCGTCAACTGAAGACCGGAGGGGCAAGATGCACCAAAGATCTACCTCGACAACAGCTAGCACTGAAGATTTCAACAACAACCTATTCAACCAGTTGCAACTCCGTGGAGTTATGCTTAACCCTCAAGATTGGAAACCCTTCCCTAGACCGGCCTAGACCTCACAAGTTACCCCAGCTCGAACCCTTAACCACGTGCTTAACATACGAATTTGCAAGAGAACCAGTTGGCTTCAACAACCTTTGCTTAGCATTGGGTTCATTATGGAACGAGCGATCATAGTGAACAGACATCCTTCATTCTTGAGCTAGCACCAGACCCTTGATGCCATAGGAAGGATCGTTCTAAGGATATACGATTTTTAGAAAATGATTTTATTTATCCATAGTAGATGCCTTGAGGATATAGATGAGACTCTTTGGTGGCCTGTGAGACTTTTATGTTGGTAAATGAACTTGGTGGATCAAGTTGCTATAGTAGCACAACTTATCTCTCCCTTGAGTCAGTTGGATTTAGTAGGACAATTGTAATCACAAGATGAAATTCTTGGTGGAAAAATAATTTGACTTTGTCAACTGATATTGATAGTGGATTGATGATGTTACGACGATGACTTGGAGGAACAAGTAGGGATTCTCGTTGGACATGAGATTTGGATTTAAATAGGTGATCCTAATAGGGTGTTGATGATGAATGGGACTACATGGTTCGAAGTAGATTGGATTTAGTCTGATGATCTCGATCGTGATACCATGTTTCTCGGTGGGAGATAAACAAGGAATATTGGATTGTTGTCAGAGTTGATTCTAGGATCTATATGCACCTGACATTGGAGTTTACTTAATCATGATAGTGAAAGTTGGTGGATAAACTGTGATGAGATAGTCCTTGCAATGTTATGCGGATTATAGGGACTCTAGGATATTATGTAGAACTCCATCGATATTGGATTTATAGGAGTAGTGGGTCATGTAATGATTGACGGTATGTAAGGACCCCTTGATTGGATTCGTAGGAAGAAACAAGATCTTGGATTAATATAATACGTGTTTTCTCAACATAGAGGTGCAGTACCTTAGACCTGGGATATATCAACCGGACACTTGGATTTATAGTGTCTTATTCAAGCTTAGCAGCTTGTATGCTTCACCCGAGGATTTCTACATAGGGATATATATGAGTTAGCTATAGTATACATATGATATTTTGGTTTAGTCCTTCTCTGAAAACCTTGGAGTTTAATGGCATGAGTGATGTTGGAGTTGACTTACGTAAGGTAATGTTTCGGTGGAATAAGATGACTTTTGTTTGGAGTAATAGGTAAGACTACTGGCATCCAACAACTTTGCTCAAGGATAAGATGATAGACGTTCACTCACATCCTAAGATCCTTGAAACCCCTAAGCTTGACTGAGCCATAACATGGTCAGATCATGACCATAGTCCTTGGCTCTAAGTCGAAAGACTACGACCAATACGCTACCTTGACCACTCCCAATCCTATCCATAAGGAAGGTGGACTCGAAGAACTAGGTCACGCAGAATGACAAAGCCATGGACAAGTAACCACCTGGGACAAATACAACTCCCAGAAGATTAATACTAACTGGCCAAAGGTTGGTTCCCGAGCTATCTCTAGAGAGCAAGCTGGATCAAAATGCCGTCAGTATGAAAGCCATTCCCCAGTCTCACCCCAAGGCCACACCGTCCACGCCTCACAGTTAATAGATGTACCTTCAAGCCCTTTTTATGTTGACTTATGTCTCTTCTCTCACATATCCCATGAGCAATGTGTTTATGTGATACTTGGGGAAATATGTTGTTATCCTCACGGATGACATACTTATTTACCCAATGAGAGAAAGGAACATCTTAGTCCTATTTGGGTAAGCCCCAGAAGGACCAACTACCATGCCTCTCAAGTATAATGTTATACCTTAAAGAAGTTCGACTCCCAAAGCACCCTCCCTATAGTAGAAGGCACTTTTACCCAAGGAATATGAAGAACCACTACGGTTGGGAAGCCACAACGAAGAAGAAGAAGCAAGGGAAGTCAACCGCCACTCCCTTGGCGGCTACATCAGCTGGACTATGTGAAGAAGCACCAACGTTCAAGCATGATGAAGCCTTTGGATATCAAGAGAAATTAGAGAGCCCCGTGTTTTAAGTAGTCACCTATCAGTTCCTGACTAGGAAGGAACCGAGTAGTTGATAGCGTCCCTCACTCCACCACCTTGACAGTGTACGATGAACATGACGTCCCTACTCTCTCCAGATACCTGGAACGAAGTGGAACGACTATCATGAACTCGTTACTAGCCCCTTTTTGGTCCAATCAAGGGTGTGAATCCTGACTGGATCATGGTGAAACACCTGTCAAGGGTTGTTCACCCCGCTTGCCAAGCCTCAGACCTTGGGGATAGGATGGCTGGTCTATAGTTTTCGGTAGCCAACTCATCTAGGACCCCCCCCCCTCAAAAACTTTCCTAGGTGGTAGGAACCATTTTTGTGTCAAATCTTTAAGCTTAGTCTTAGGGATGAGACTCAGCCAAAACCTTGGCCCAAATGGCTATGGACAGACAAGTAGACCAAACACTCGAAGACCCGCAAGAAACGTGCGTCCGTGAATACGAAGACAAATGGACAAGAAGCAAGTGCAGTTGACTAGGGAGCGTGCCTGAAATACTTACTGAAGCGGAAGATATCAATGAGAAGCTTACGCCAACAAACTTTGACGTCCTTACAGTTGAAGACCACGAGCACCGGAAGATCGACTGCTCCAACGAAGTCGACGATTCCCCGTCACCGGGAAACTACGCCAAGACCTTGACCCTTGTAGACTAGAGAGAGACATCTAGATGTCGCTAACCAATGCGAGTAACCCCATGACCAGCACACAAACACACTACTTTGCCCTGTATTCTGACTTTGGAATACACACGCAAGCCAGACCTTTGCTCAAACCCCGTTCATCAGGACCCTAACTTTTAGTCAGACCTAGCTTACGTCAAGCACCCCATTCACATCCCAGACGCATCCACGCAAAGCAGTCAAAGCCATATCATCAAGCACTTCAAGATCAAGAAGGACAGCCACACCCAAGAAGAAGCAACATGGGAATGTGAAGACTACCTCAGACCCGAATTTCCGTATCTTTTCAACCCCTAGCCCTGGAATCTCGGGGACGATATTCTTGTAAGGGGGTAAGTCTATCACACCCTGTCTTTTGCCTCATGACTAAGTTAACATGACTCAAAGATTAGGGCCAATAAAAACTTTTTGTGTGCTTGTGATGCTTGACTTGATTGCTCATTGCTTGTTTGCTTGCTTGTGTTTTAGTTCATAGGATTCCTCCTACTCTCAAAACTCATCTCCTTGATCCAAATATTTGCCCAATGATCATGCCATGTGTATAGGACTTAAAACTACTTTTATAAAATATTATTTTGGCCAAAAAGCATTTATTTAATTTAGTTTTTTTAAAACCCCTGAGTTGAGGCTTGAACTACAATTCCTTAAATTAGGGTATTTAAATTATTTCAAAAATTATAATTGAAACCTATTATATATAATACTTCCCAAAACCTCTAAATATTATTTTTAGAGATTATTTTCCTATTATATTTAAAGGCTTTTTCTTAAGGCCAGAAATGGTCTTTTATAGGGAAATTTTATTTTTATGCTTTCAAAATATTTGAGAAAATTTAGGGAAACTGAGTGGACATATATTTTCCATATATGATAGTTTCAACACATGGTCATGTTAAAAATGTTGGACAAATCACTCCAAAACCCTTTCTGCATATTTCAAGTATTTGAAATATTTCTATAAGAAATATTCTCAAATAATTCCAGAAAAATTCTAGCAAGTCACACATGATATATGTGATGATCTTGCCAAGTTCCATCTCAATCCTAATTGTTCTGATTCACCAAAATATCCCAAAACCATTCCTGTCCAGAACCAAATTTGATCTTTGGTAGTTCCGGATGCTTGCTAGAGTTCCAATCATAAGTGCATATGATCCAAGTACGGAAAGTATGTTAGCTCATGCCTCTCCCTCATATAAAATTGCAATAATGATTACCGGTCTAGTTATCATTTGCCTAGGGATAAATAACCTTCTTGTTTGACAAAAGCTTTCTATTAAACTACTAACTTTTATTATCTTGCAATTTACTCGTAGTTTTATCCCCGCAAAGTACTTCTAGATTTATTCATGCAAACTATCATATCACCTACAAAATAGTTTCATACTTGTTCTAGGTAAAGCAAACGTTAAAGTGTTCGTAGAGTTGTACCGGTGGTCGATAGAACTTGAGTGAATATTTGTTCTACCTTTAGCTCCTCGTTGGGTTCGACACTTTTATTTATCGAAAAAGGCTACAAATGATCCCCTACACTTGTGGGTTATCAAGACCTTTTTCTAGCGCCGTTGTCGGGGAGCAATAGCGTGGGGTGAATATTCTCGTGTGTGCTTGTTTGCTTTATCACTAAGTAGTTTTTATTTTGTGCTCTTGTTTTCTATCTTTTGGTATGGGTAGGAAACACAAAATACCAAAAAAATTAGATGTGCTTGCTGCTCCAAGAGTTGAGGAACCACTAGTGTTCCGTACTATCGAAGAATATTATTTTGATCATCTTCGATCCATTTGTGCTCGTGCTGAAAACCCAACTAGCTTAGTTGAGGGAAAATCATTAAATGAGCATGCTTATTTTGTGCGACACCGCTTATCTCAAAAAGGGAAACTTTTCTGGCATCATATTAATAGTTTGTATTGCTATGCTTTGAATTTATGTGAAATACATGATTTTACTTGTTGTTCCGAAGACCCTAAGAAACACCTTTTCTTCCAATGTGAGTTTAAGGATAATGGAATTGTATCTTCTTATGCCCGGGGTGTTTATAATTACTATGATATTGAACAAATTGAAGAATTTGTTGCTTTTAAGGGTGCCTATGAAATTGCTTCTTTGATCGAAAAGTATGATGCTACTCTTTAAAAATCTGAAAAAATTGCCATACTTAAATACTGCTATGAAAACTATGATTCCAATGCTTATGTTAAAGAATATATTGAGGACTCCTCAGCTATCCAAGAAGAGACTAATATTTTACAGGAATCTATGGAAGAGGAAGTTGCTAAAATTGTGAGCTCATTAGATGAAAAAAATGAGGAGGAGAGCGAAGAACAAAAGGAGGAAGAGCGGATTAGCTACCTGTGCCCACCTTCTAATGAGAGTAACTCTTGAACTCATACATTATTTAATTTCCCTTCGTGCTTACCGAAGGATGAATGCTATGATAATTGCTATGATCCCGTGGATTCTTTTGATATATCCCTTTTTGATGAACTTGATGCTTGCTATGCCTGTGGCCAAGATGCCAATATGAATTATGCTTATGGAGATGAACTTGCTATAGTTCCTAATGTTAAGAATGAAATTCTTGCTATTGCACCCACACATGATAGCCTTTTTTCTTTTTGAATTCTCCCAACTACACTATATCGGAGAAGATTGCTCTTATTAAGCATTATATTGATGGGTTGCGTTTTGCTACTACACAAGATGATTTTGATGAATATAATATGCATGTGCTTGCTGCTCCTACTTGCAATTATTATGAGAGAGGAACTACATCTCCACCTCTTTATGTTTCCAATACGATAAAATTGCAAGAAACTGTTTATACTATGCATTGGCCTTTACTTGATGTGCATGAATTGTTCTTTTATGACATGCTGATGCATAGGAAGAGATTTAGCATTCATTATTGCATGATATATGTTGCTTTGTGCTAACTACTAAATTTAAAATCATTGTAAATTAAAATTGTCTTTGAAATACCTTGGGATCCGGGTGAATCCATTACTTGAGCACTTTATGCCTAGCTTAATGGCGTTAAAGAAAGCGCTGCCAGGGAGACAACCCGGAAGAATTAGTGAGTCATTTTATTCTGTTGAGTGCTTTTATAAAGTTTAAAAACAAAAAAAATATAGAGGGGAACCTAAAACTTCACAAAAAGAAAAGTGAAAGTGAGAAAGATGAACATCGTGAAAGTGGAGGAATTCCTTGAACTTTGTTCATGCCCATGGAAACTTTGTGAATCTTGAATCACAGAAAATTTTAAACAAAAATAATTATCCCCTTGTAAAAATCCGTTATATTATAAAAATAATGTGCCAATATTTGCCTTTAGGATGATTAGATTGCTTGTTGGTATGTGCGGTGTAAAAACAGAAACTTTGGCTGTAGTGCGTGAATTTACATTTTTTACTGGAACATCAAAAGTTTCTGAAATTTTTACAAAGTATTTCGCTGCAAAATGTTTATTTCTTCCTAAGTTTTCATAATTTTTGGGGTTACATAAGTATGCTCAAAGTTCAGATTACTAAAGACTGTCCTGTTTCAGACAGATTCTGTTTTCGATGCATTGTTTTGCTTGTTTTGATGAAACTATCGATTTTATCGGTGGTATAAGCCATGGAGAAGTTATAATACAGAATTTATAATGCAAATATAAAATATGAATGGGTTTGCAACAGTGCTGAAAGTAGTAATTTGCTTTATTATACTAACGGATCTCACCAGTTTTCTGTTAAGTTTTGTGTGGATGAAGCGTTCAAAGATCGAGGAGGTCTCGATATGAGGAGAAGGAGGAGAGACAAGAGTTTAGGCTTGGGGATGCCCAAGGCACCCCAAGTAAATATCCAAGGATACTCAAGCATCTAAGCTTGAGGATGCCTCGGAAGGCATCCCATCTTTCTTCAACAAGTATCGGTATGTTTTCGTTTTCGTTTCGTTCATGTGATATGTGTAAATCTTGTAGCGTCTTTTGTGTTTAGTTTTCACTTTTCTTTTATGCACCATGCTGGTATGAGATAGTCCATGGTTAATTTATAGAATGCTCATTGCACTTCACTTATATCTTTTGAGTATGGCTTTATAGAATTCTTCATGTGCTTCACTTATATCATTTAAAGTTTGGATTGCCTGTTTCTCTTCACATAGATAAGCGTTATTCGTAGAATGCTCTTTTGCTTCACTTATATTTATTAGAGCATGGTCATTTGTAGAAAGAATTAAACTCTCTTGCTTCACTTACATCTATTTAGAGAGTCAACTGGAATTGGTCATTTGCGTGATTAGTCATAAAATCCTACATAAATCTCTTGATATGTTTGATTCCTTGCAATAGTTTTGCGATATAGAGATGATAATATGTGGGAGGTACTATTGGATGATCGTGTTTAGTAAGATATTGGTGTTAAGGTTTGTGATTCCTGAAACATGCACGTATAGTCTCCCATTATGCCAGGAAGTTGGAGCACAATTTATCCTTGATTGTCTATCTTTGTGTGAAGGTCGGGGGCGCACGATGGTTAACTCCTACAAACCTCCCCCCTAGAAGCATGCACAGTAATACTTTGCTTCGAGGGCTAATAATCTTTTGCAATAAGTATGTGAGTTCTTTATGACTAATGTGAGTCCATGGATTATACGCACTCTTACCTTTCCGCAATTTGCTAGCCTCTACGGTACCGTGCATTGCTCTTTCTCACCTCGAGAGTCGGTGCAAACTTCGCCGGTGCATCCAAACCCCGTGATATGATATGCTCTATCACACATAAGACTTATTATATCTCCCTCAAAACAGCCACCATACCTACCTATTATGGCATTTCCATATCCGTTCCGAGATATATTGCCATGCAACTTCCACCGCTTCCGTTTTAATGACTTGAGCTTTCATTGTCATATTTCTTTACATGATCGTAAGATAGCTAGCATGATGTTTCCATGGCTTGTCCATTTTTTGATATCTTTGCTACGCTAGATCATTGCACATCCCGGTACACTGCCAGAGGCATTCATATAGAGTCATACTTTGTTCTACTATCGAGTTGTAATATTAAGTTGTAAGTAAATAGAAGTGTGATGATGATCATTATTCATTATTAGAGCATGTCCCAGTGAGGAAAGGATGATGGAAACTATGATTTCCCCACAAGTCGGGATGAGGCTCAGGACAAATATAAAAAGAAAAAAAAGAAAAAAAGAAGAAAAAAAGAAAAAAGAAAAAAAAGAGAGACAAAGAGAGAAGGGGCATGCTAATTCCACACTTGTGCTTCAAAGTAGCACCATGTTTTTCATATAGAGAGTCTCCTATGTTGTCACTTTCATATACTAAGTGGGAAATTTTCATTATAGAGTTAGATGCACACCCACTTAGTTTTCATATTGATCTTTCATACACTTATAGCTCTTAGTGCATTCGTTGCATGGCAATCCCTACTCCTCGCATTGATATCAATTGTTGGGCATCTCCATAGCCCGTTGATTAGCCGCTTCGATGTGAGACTATCTTTCTTTTTGACTTCTCTATATTAATGTCTACCACCGCATTCTATTCCACCCATAGTGCTATATCCATGGCTTGCGCTCATGTATTGCGTGAGAGTTGAAAATGCTAAAGCGCGTTAAAAAGTATGAACCAATTGCTTGGCTGACATCGGGGTAGGACATGATTTATACTTTGTGTTAAGAAGACAGAGCATGACAAGGCTATATGATTTTGTAGGGATAGTGTTCTTTAGCCTTGATATTTTGAAAGACATGATTGTTTATTGGGATGCCTGAGTATTATTGTCTTTATGTCAAATTATAGACTATTGCTCTGAATCACTCATGTCTTAATATTCATGCCATGATTAGATATATGATCAAGATTATGCTAGGTAGCATACCACATCAAAAATTATCTTTTTTTATCATTTACCTACTCGAGGACTAGCAGGAATTAAGCTTGGGGATGCTGATACGTCTCCGTCGTATCTATAATTTTTGATTGTTTCATGCCAATATTATACAACTTTCACATAATTTTGGCAACATTTTATATGCATTATTGGACTAACATATTGATTCAGTGCCCAGCGCCTGTTCCTATTTGTTGCATGTTTTTTGTTTCGCGGAATATCCATATCAAACGAAGTCCAAAGGCGATAAAAATTTACGGAGAATTATATTGGAATATATGTGATTTTTGGGAGTTGGAATCAATGCGAAAGGAGGGCCACAACCCCCACAGTACACCAGGGCGCGCCCTGTTGGGTTCGACCGTAGGTGCATCGCATGAGAATTAAAATTTTCCTATGCGTAGAACATCCAAGAACATGCTACGGAGATGGATCACAGGTCGTTACCACTAGATGCGCAGTGCCGTGCAGCGGAAGTAGAGTTGGGGCAGCGCGTTCGCGTGGTCCGTCTCCTCCTCGTCCGATCTCTCTCGAATAGCCGATCCGATCTACGTCGCGCAGCCGGTCGCCGGATCCCACGTACAGGTTCGCCGGAGCGGCGCAAGTGCACCGCCTCTAACGATATCCGCACGTGCAAGAGGAACACCGTGCGGCGGACTGCTAGGTCCGATCACATAGTTCGGCGGCGAGTGGAGATGGCTAGTCGCAACACATGCAAAGCCCTAACGACGGCGCCGAAGCGATCAACCAGATGGGTGTGCCGCACCTCCACTATGTATAGGCATCCGTCGCGGGCTCAACTCTTGGGCCTCGCACGGATCCTAAAGCCCACGTGTTCCTTCCCTTAAGCGCGCGAGCCCTTAGGTTCTCGTTCACTTGGTCACGAGTCAGATCACATCCGGCTCGGCAAGTCGGTAGCGGCCTCTAGCAAAACGTGCCGGCTCCAAGTGTCCTATGAAGATGGTTAGGTGAACCTGTACATCACACTTCCGTTCCCTTTGCCACACGATATATGTTGTCGTGCTCAAGGCGACATGGTCATCATTGTTGCAGTGAATCCGACCAACACTTCGGATTATCTCATAATCGTCATCGCATGGCCATGCTTATCCAGGTCGGATCACCCGAGGGGCCCAGAGTATATCTCTTCTCATCGGAGGGGCAAATCCCATCTTGCTCGACCACGTCTCGCAGCATGGGTCTGGACAAGCCCGAAACCTACTTTTATAACTACCCTATCACGGAGTAGCGTTTGGTCGGCCCAAAGCAAGTCTGTCACCATCCCGAGTACATGCGCCAGCTCAGGTCTTAGGACAGAGAACGTATGTTGTACTAGAGACTCACAGATGTCCTATCGCTGCATCTCATAGTTGGGTCTGTCCAACTCAGACCTTATCTCGACTCGGATCCGATTACGTCGAATCTGACCAGATCTTTCCGAGTCCATATTATCCGGTTAGAATCCAATGCTACATTGTTAGCGAGACCGAACCATCCACCGTGTCATATGATAGTCTAACTGGCTGTGCGTCCACACAGCCCTTTCAACTAGGGACCATTTAGGACAGTCATCATACAATGCATAGTCTCACAAACAAGTCACGTACTTGTTAATACACATCATTGATAATGTCTAAGGACTATCTTTATTCATAAACACATAGGAAATATCATCATGCATGATTGCCTCTAGGGCATATCTCCAACAGTCTCCCACTTGCACTAGAGTCAATCAAATAGACATCGAATGCCCATAGCTCTAACGTGCCCCTCATGCTTAGGTTGTGGAAGCGGCTTAGTCAACGGATCTGCAACATTTTCATCCGTATGAATCTTGCATAAATTATTATCACCATTCTTTACGAGCTTTCGTATCAGGTGATAATTTTGGTCTATGTGCATGGTCTTGTGGTGTTGTCTCGGCTCCTTGGCCTGTGCGAGGGCACCTGAATTGTCGCAATACAGGTCCAACGGTTTTGCCCAGCCCGGGAACACACCAAGATCCTCCAGGAACTTCCGAATCCAAACTCCTTCCTTTGCGGCTTCACAAGCCGCAATGTATTCGGCTTCTGTTGTGGAGTCGGCCACCGTATCTTGCTTGGAACTCGTCCAGCTCACTGCTCCTCCATTCATGACATACACGAATCCAGTTTGTGATCGACAATCATCCCTGTCAGTTTGGAAACTAGCATCAGCGTAACCCTATACGTAGAGCTCCTCCTCACGTCCATAAACTAGGAACATCTCTTTAGTCCTTTTCACGTACTTCAGGATAGTTTTGACCGCTGCCCAGTGACTCTCACCTGGGTTAGCCTGGTATCTGCTAGTTAAGCTTATTGCATAGGCAACATCAGGTCGAGTACATAGCATGGCATACATGATGGATCCTATTGCCGAAGCATACAGAATCCTACTCATCCGATTTCGCTCATCAGAAGTCGTAGGACTCTGAGTCTTGCTTAGCCTTATGCCATGTGAGATGGGCAAGAACCCTTTCTTGGCCTCACTCATGTTGAACATTTTCAACACTTTGTCTATGTATGTGCTCTGGCTCAAGCCGAGCAGCCTCCTCGATCTATCTCTATAGATCTTGATGCCTAAAATGTACACTGCCTCTCCAAGGTCTTTCATCGAAAACTTGCCATTTAATGATTCCTTGACTGAGTTCAGCATCGAAACATCATTTCCGATCAGCAGTATGTCATCCACATACAGGATCAAAAATACTACCGAGCTCCCACTAGACTTCTTGTATAAACAATAGTCCTCTTCGTTCTTGATGAAACCTAGGTCAACGATGACTTCATCAAAATGAATGTTCCAACTCCGAGCTGGTTGCTTCAATCCAAAAATGGATCTCTTGAGCTTGCATATTTTACTAGCATTATTTGGATCGACAAAACCTTCAGGCTGTATCATGTATACATCCTCCTTTAAATTTCCATGAAGGAAAGCCGTTTTGACATCCGTCTGCCATATCTCATAATCGAAATATGCAGTTACAGCTAGTATGATCCTCACCGACTTTAGCATCGCTACCGGCGAGTAGGTCTCGTCATAGTCAATTACTTGAACTTGTCCATAACCTTTAGCGACAATCCAAGCTTTGTGGATCTGAACATTTCCATCCACATCGGTTTTCTTCTTAAAGACCCATTTGCAACCAATGGCAATTACGCCAGGTGGCGGATCAACCAAGTCCCAGACTTGATTATCATTTATGGACTTTAACTCGGATCTCATGGCCTTCAGCCATGCCTCGAAATCTGGGCTCACCATCGCTTCCGCATACGTGGCAGGCTCGTCACTTTCTAGCAACAACACATCGCGCACTCTACGCAATCTTTCCGACCTCCATGGCGCCGGTACCGATTCCACTACGGGTTCCCTGACCAACTCTAGTATGATCTCATCACCAGCCGTGTCGTCCCCGAGTGGCTCTCGAATTTCTTTGAGTCGCACCATTCTCCCACTGGCTTCCCGACTGAGAAACTCTTTCTCTAGGAAAACCCCGTTTCGAGCAACAAACACTTTGTTCTCTTCTCGGTTGTAGAAGTTGTATCCCAAGGTTTCCCTCTGATATCCCACGAATATGCATTTATCCGACTTAGGTGTAAGCTTGTCCGACATGAGTCGCTTGACAAATGCTTCAAAACCCAAAATCTTTAGAAAAGACAAACTAGGACTCTTCCCAGTCCACATCTCATGTGGTGTCTTGTCTACGGATTTTGATGGTACCCTGTTTAGTGTGAAAGCTGCAGTTTCTAGAGCGTATCCCCAGAATGACAAGGGTTAATCCGATTTGCTCATCATTGATCGGACCATGTCCAACAAGGTTCGATTTCTCCGTTCTGACACGCCATTTCTCGACGGCATACCCGGAGGTGTGAGTTGAGGTACTATACCATGGCTTTTCAGATGATCATCAAACTCTTGCCTCATGTATTCACCTCCACGATCTGATCGTAGAAGCTTTATCGTCTTGCCAAGTTGATTTTAAACCTCATTTTGAAACTCTTTGAACTTTTCAAAAGTTTCCGACTTGTGCCTCATCAAATAGATATATCCATATCTACTCAAGTTGTCGGTAAAAGTCACGAAATACTGATAGCCACCTCTGGTCATTGTGCTCATTGGACCATGATACGTCTCCAACGTATCTATAATTTATGAAGTATTCATGCCATGCTTACAATAATTCTATATGATTTAGGTATGATTTTATTAGAACTAACCCGGACTGACGCTGTTTTTAGCAAAGCTACCATGGTGTTGTTTTTGTGCAGAAATAAAAGTTCTCGGAATGGGCTGAAAATTTACGGAGAATATTTTTGGAAAATATAAAAAATACTGGAGCAAAAAGATACCGGAGAGGAGGTCACAAGCTTAGGGGCGCCCCCCCTAGGGCGCGCCCCCTGGCTTGTGGGTCCCTCGAGCAACCCCCTGACGTGATTCCAATGCCAAATATTCCTATAAATACAGAACCCCCCAAAAAGAAACCTAGATCGGGAGTTCCGCCGCCGCAAGCCTCTGTAGCAACGAAAAACCAATCGGGAGCCCGTTCCGGCACCCTGCCGGAGGGGGAAACCATCACCGGAGGCCATCTTCATCATCCCGGCGATCTCCATGACGAGGAGGGAGTAGTTCACCCTCGGGGCTGTGGGTATGTACCAGTAGCTATGTGTTTGATCTCTCTCTCTCGTGTTCTTGAGACGACACGATCTTGATGTACCGCGATCTTTATTGATATAGATGAATCATATGGAGTTTTCCCCTCTCTATCTTCTTGTGATGAATTGAGTTTTCCCTTTGAAGTTTTCTTATCGGATTGTGTCTTTAAAGGATTTGAGAACACTTGATGTAGTTCTTGCGATGGGAAATCCGTGGTGACAATGGGCTGTTCTATTGATCCACTTGATGTATGTTTTGGTGATCAACTTGCGGGTTCCGTGACCTTGGGAATCTATGCATAGGGGTTGGCACATGTTTTCGTCTTGACTCTCCGGTAGAAACTTTGGGGCACTCTTTGAAGTTCTTTGTATTGGATTGAACATGATAAATCTGAAATTGTGTGATGCATATCGTATAATCAAGCCCATGGGTACTCATCTTGACATTGGAGTATCTAGGTGACATTAGGGTTTTGGTTGATGTGTATCTTAAGGTGTTATTTTAGTACGAACTCTAGGGCTGTTCGTGACACTTATAGGGATAGCTCATAAGATTGATCAGAAAAGATAACTTTGAGGTGGTTTCATACCCTACAATAATTTCTTCGTTTGTTCTCCGCTATTTGTGACTTTGGAGTGAACTCTTTGTCGCACGTGAGGGACTTACATATGATTCAACTATGTCAGTATTATTGACAGAACTTGCACTAGTGAAAGTATGAACCCTAGGCCTTGTTTTCAAGCATTGCAATACCGTTTTTGCTCACTTTTGTTACTTGCTATCTTGCTGTTTTTATATTTTCAGATTACAAAAACCTATATCTACCATCCATATTACACGTGTATCACCATCTCTTCGCCGAACTAGTGCACCTATACAATTTACCATTGTATTGGGTGTGTTGGGGACACAAGAGACTCTTTGTTATTTGGTTGCACGGTTGTTTGAGAGAGACCATCTTCATCCTACGCCTCCCATGGATTGATAAACCTTAGGTCATCCACTTGAGGGAAATTTTCTACTGTCCTACAAAACTCTGCGCTTGGAGGCCCAACACGAGTCTACAAGAAGAAGGTTGTGTAGTAGACATCAAGCTCTTTTCTGGCGCCGTTGCCGGGGAGGTGAGTGCTTGAAGGTATATCTTTAGATCTTGCAATTAAATCTTTTAGTTTCTTGTTTTTCACTAGTTTGGTTTTATAAAAGAAAACTACAAAAAATGGAGTTTAGGTTGCATCATATGCTTCATCTTTTTAATGTCTTTCGTGAAAATGATGGAAAGGAAAATTGTGCTCAAGTGTTAGAAAAAGAAGTTATTAAAATGTTTGGCACTAAATCTTTGTATGATGAGCATGATTGCAATGTTGTTAGTATGAATTCCTTGAATATTCATGATGCTAATGATATGCAAAGCTACAAGCTTGGGGGTGCTATGTTTGATGAAGATGATATGTTTAGTCCCCCAAGTTTTGATGAGCAAATTTATTATGATGAAAGCATGCCTCCTATTTATGATGATTATTGTGATGACATGTATGCTATAAAGAATAATGAAAACCATGAAACTTGTCATCATGATTTTAATTTTCAATTGGATTATGCTTCACATGATAGTTATTTTGTTGAGTTTGCTCCCACTACTATTGATGAGAAGAAATATGCTTATGTGGAGAGTGACAAATTTTCTATGCTTGTAGATCATGGAAAGAATGCTTTATGTGCTGGTTATATTGTGAAATTCCTTCATGATGGTACTGAAAATTATTATGAGAGAGGAACATATGCTTGTAGGAATTTCAATAATATCAAGTTTCCTCTCTATGTGTTCAAAGTTTTGAAATTATGCTTGTTTTGCCTTCCTGTGCTAGTTGATTCTTGTTCCCGTAAATTGTTTGCTCACAAAATCCCTATGCATAGGAAGTGAGTTAGACTTAAATATGCTTGTCATGAGATTCATGATGCTCTCTTACATGTTTCAAATATTATTCCTATGTGAGCATCATTGAAATCATCATGCCTAGCTAAAAGGCATTAAAGAAAAGCGCTTGTTGGGAGACAACCCAATATTTATCCCTACTGTTTTAGTGTGTTCACATGATTAAACTACTGTAGTAATAATGTTTTGTGTCTTTTATTTAAATAAAGTGCCAAGTAAAGCCTTTGGGATAGTGTGGATGATAGTTGACTTGATTCGGTGCAAAAACAGAAACTTTTGCTCTCAGTCCAGGAATTTTGTAAATTCACTGGAACGTGATTTTGATCTGAAATTTTTACACAGTCTTGATATACAAATTTCCTAGATTTTCCTCATTTTTCAGAATTTTTAAAGACAGGGAAGTATGGTTACACTACAGATCTTCACAGACTGTTCTGTTTTTGACAGATTCTGTTTTGCATGCATGGTTTGCTTGTTTTAGTGTTCCCATAGCTTATATTCAGTGATATAAATTATGGGAATGATATAATACAGTAGGTATCACGTGGGAACAATTATGAATCTTTTCTGAACAGTACCTAAGTGAATTATCTTTATTTATTATACTAACCCTTCTCACGAGTTTCGTTAAGTTTGTGTGATTGAAGTTTTCAAGTTTTGGGTGAGACACCGATATGAGGAGAATAAGGAGTGACAAGAACCTAATCTTGGGGATGCCCAAGGCACCCCCAAGGTAATATCCAAGGAATACTCAAGCGCCTAAGCTTGGGGATGCCCCGGAAGGCATCCCCTCTTTCGTCTTCAACACTATCGGTATATCTTACTTGGAGCTATATTTTTATTCGTCACATAATATGTGCTTTGCTTGGAGCGTCATTTTATTTTCTTGTTCTCTGTTAGGTGTTATTTATAATCTTTTTTTTCAATAAAATGTTCCAAGAATTGCCTTAGGATGATTGCATTGCATGTTTTGATGTGTGCTGTGTGAAAACAGAAACTTTGCTGTAGTGTTTGAATTTTCATATTTTACTGGAACGTGGAACGTTTCTGAAATTTTTACACAGTGTTGTCATATAAATTATTTAGCATGTCCTAAATTTTCATATTTCTTTGAGTTACATAAGTACACTGTTTTCATAAATTGCTACAGACTGTTCTGTTTGGACAGATTGCTGTCATAGTTTTGTTATCTACTTATCCTATAGTTTCCATAGCCTATATTGGTAGATATATATAGTGGAAATGATAGTAAACAGTAGATGATGTTTGAAAATTATTGTGCAACTTGTCTTGGCAGTACATAAAGTGTTGATTTATTATTATGAGTACTAACCTATCTCATGAGTTCTTTTCAAGTTTTGTGTGGATGATGTTCTTGAGAATAGGTGAAACCGGGATATGAGAGGACTGAACGAGATTCAAAAGCTCAAGCTTGGGGATGCCCAAGGCACTGCAAGTAAATATTTCAAGAAGTCTCAAGCATCTAAGCTTGGGGATGCTACGCATCCCACCTCTCTTCATCAACAATTATCGGTTAGCCTATGTTGAGCCTAAATTTTATTCGTTCACATGATGCATGCTATTCTTGGAGTTCTATTTTTGTTTAGTTTGCTGTTTGAATAAAATACTCAGATCTGAAAATATTTATTGAGAGAGAGAGAGTCCTCACATAGCTGCTTAATTGTTTGACTACTCATTGATCTTCACTTATATCTTTCGAGAGTAGCTTGTCATTTGCTCATATGCTTCACTTAAATTTGTTTGAGCTTGCGAAAAAGCAACGACAATATATGAAACTAGTTCCAAAGTGATAGATATCCAAGGAGGATATAATAAAAACTTTCATGAAGATCATGGGACAAATTAAACTTGATTCTTTGTAATAGTTTTGAAACATGATGATAGTAATATGTGAGTCATGTTAGTGAGTAATTATGCTTTAGTTGGAATATTGGTGTTAAGGTTTGTGATTCCCTATGCAAGTACGAAAGTCAATAGTTATGCAATGAAGTTACATCCTACTTGTGGTGCATTATTCGGTGTTAGTTATGTTCAATGCTCACTTATGAGAATTTTCGTTTCTTGGTTTGGTTGCTTCCCAATCTATTTGCTAGCCTCCATTTGTACTAAGTAGAAATACTACTTGTGCATCCAAAATCCTTAAACCATGTTTTGGCTTATGAGTCCACCATACCTACCTATATGCGGTATTTCCATGCTGTTCCAAGCAAATTTGTATGTGCCATCTCTAAATTTTCAAAATAAATTTTCTCTTTTGTATGCCCATACCTTTCATGAAACGGTGGGGAGTATCCAATATTTTTCCATGCTAGGTGTGTTATTCTCATGATATGTGTTGATTCACTATCATTCACGAGAAAGTTGCTGGTATTCGGGATGCCCAGTTCCATGCTCAAAAATCAAATCAAAATATAATGAAACAAAACTCCCCCAGGATTGTTGTTTGTATGGATGGTACCCGTGGATTCGGCTCGCCGTGGAGTGTGATTGATTGGTGGAGGGGGAGTAAAAACTTTACCATTCTGTTTGCGAACCGCCTATAATGTATCTAGCATGGAAAGTATTGTGAGCTACTTTGTTGTTTTCGTTGACAGGAAAAGCATGCCACTCGAAATATTTTTCTCTCTCAATTTAAACCTTGAGCTCTGGCACCTCTACAAATCCCTACTTCCCTCTACGAAGGGCCGATCTATTTACTTTATGCAATTTTTATTTTTGCTTTGAGTCTCCATCTTCTCTTATAAGCACCAACTAGGGGGCACTATGATCGTACTTGAGCACTGGGCATAGCTAATATTTGTGTGTGTTTCATGAATGGATCAATGATTGAGCATGATGGGCTAGGGATAACTTTCTTTAGTGTTGATATTTTGAAAGACATGGTTGCTTGTTGACATGCTTGAGTATTGAAGTCATTATGTTAAAACTAGACTATTGCTTTGAATCATTTACAAGTCCAAATATCCATGCTATACAAAGAAGAATAGAATATGATGAAAATGTTTGCTAGCATTCACACTTCATAAATTATTTCTTTTATCATTTACCTACTTGAGGACGAGTAGGAATTAAGCTTGGGGATGCTGATACGTCTCCAACGTAACTATAATTTATGAAGTATTCATGCCATGTTTACAATAATTCTATATGATTTTGGTATGATTTTATTAGAACTAACCCGGACTGACGCTGTTTTCAGCAGAGCTACCGTGGTGTTGTTTTTGTGCAGAAATAAAAGTTCTCGGAATGGGCTGAAAATTTACGGAGAATATTTTTGGAAAATATAAGAAATACTAGAGAAAAAAGATACCGGAGAGGAGTCCCGAGGAGGTCACAAGCCTAGGGGGTGCGCCCCCCCCCTAGGGCGCGCCCCTGGCTTGTGGGTCCCTCGAGCAACCCCCTGACGTGATTCCAATGCCAAATATTCCTATAAATACAGAAACCCCCGAAAAGAAAACTAGATCGGGAGTTCCGCTGCCGCAAGCCTCTGTAGCCACGAAAAACCAATCGGGAGCCCGTTCCGGCACCCTGCCGGAGGGGGAAACCATCACCGGAGGCCATCTTCATCATCCCGGCGATCTCCATGACGAGGAGGGAGTAGTTCACCCTCGGGGCTGAGGCTATGTACCAGTAGCTATGTGTTTGATCTCTCTCTCTCGTGTTCTTGAGACGACATGATCTTGATGTACCGCGAGCTTTATTGATATAGATGAATCATATGGAGTTTTCCCCTCTCTATCTTCTTGCGATGAATTGAGTTTTCCCTTTGAAGTTTTCTTATCGGATTGAGTCTTTAAAGGATTTGAGAACACTTGATGTATGTCTTGCGATGGGATATCCGTGGTGACAATGGGATGTCCTATTGATCCACTTGATGTATGTTTTGGTGATCAACTTGTGGGTTCCGTGACCTTGGGAATCTATGCATAGGGGTTGGCACATGTTTTCGTCTTGACTCTCCGGTAGAAACTTTGGGGCACTCTTTGAAGTTCTTTGTATTGGATTGAACATGATGAATCTGAAATTGTGTGATGCATATCGTATAATCAAGCCCATGGGTACTTGTGGTGACATTGGAGTATCTAGGTGACATTAGGGTTTTGGTTGATGTGTATCTTAAGGTGTTATTTTAGTACGAACTCTAGGGCTGTTCGTGACACTTATAGGGATAGCTCATAAGATTGATCGGAAAAGATAACTTTGAGGTGGTTTCGTACCCTACAATAATTTCTTCGTTTGTTCTCCGCTATTTGTGACTTTGGAGTGAACTCTTTGTCGCACGTGAGGGATTTAGATATGATTCAACTATGTCAGTATTGTTGAGAGAACTTGCACTAGTGAAAGTATGAACCCTAGGCCTTGTTTTCAAGCATTGCAATACCGTTTTTGCTCACTTTTGTTACTTGCTACCTTGCTGTTTTTATATTTTCAGATTACAAAAACCTATATCTAGCATCCATATTACACTTGTATCACCATCTCTTCGCCGAACTAGTGCACCTATGCAATTGACCATTGTATTGGGTGTGTTGGGGACACAAGAGACTCTTTGTTATTTGGTTGCAGGGTTGTTTGAGAGAGACCATCTTCATCCTACGCCTCCCACGGATTGATAAACCTTAGGTCATCCACTTGAGGGAAATTTGCTACTGTCCTACAAAACTCTGCGCTTGGAGGCCCAACACGAGTCTACAAGAAGAAGGTTGCGTAGTAGACATCAGACCACACACATCACTGTGTATAAGCTCCAATAGCTCGGACGGCTTTTCGCAACTCTTTGCAAAAGGAGACTTAGTCATTTTGCCTAGCAAGCTTGATTCGCATGTCTCGAACGACCCAACGTCGGACGAAGTTAGGAGTCCATCATCATGGAGCTTCTTCATGTGTCCAAGCCGGCAATGCCAGAAGTAAGTCGGATTTATCTCATTAGGCTTATGCCTCTTGACATTCATGTTATAGACTGGTTCCATTTCTAGATTTAAAATAAATAGCCCATCCACAATGGGTGCATAGCCGCGGAACATTCCATTCAAATAAAGTGAACAACCATTGTCCTTTAAACTGAATTCATAACCCTGACTCATCAAGCATGAGGTAGAAATAATGTTCCGACTAAGTGCGGGAATGTAATAACAATTATTCAATTCCAAAATAAATCCAGAAGGAAGCTTGAGCTGCATCGTGCCGACCTCCAACGCAGCAACTCTTGCTTTGTTGCCGACCCTGATGTCAATCTCCCCTTGTGCCACATGCCTAGTTCTTATCAGCCCCTGCATCGAGTTGCATATATGAACAACTGATCCGGTATCAAATACCCAAGAGCAACTAGGTATGTCAGCAAGGTAAATGTCTATAACATATGTAACAAGTGTACCTTTGCCTGAAGAAGCATTTCCGGCCTTCTTGCCATGCTCAGCAGGCCACTTGTTATAGTTCCTCTTCCAGTTACCAATTTCCTTGCAATGAAAGCACACGGTCTTTGAGTCCGGTCCCGGCTTCGGCGCAACGGCGGAGACAACCTTCCCCGTGCCCTTTGCCTTACCCTTTTTCTTGGACCAACTCTTCTTGAACTTAGTCGAGTTCTGAACCATCAACACTTGATGTGTGCCTTTCTTAATATCTTGCTCTGTCACCTTAAGCATCCCATGCAATTCAGTGAGCTTCTTATCCATGCCGTGCATATGATAGTTCGAGATGAATGTCCCATAGCTAGGTGGAAGAGAACCCAGAATTGCATCCGTGGACAGCTCGTCCCCAAGTGGGAAGCCTAACCAATCCAAAGCTTGCACGTACCCGATCATCTTGATCACATGCGGGCTCAGTGGATCACCCTCTTTCAGCTTACAATCCGTTAAGGATTGCTAGACATTGAACCTTTCGGTCCTAGCCTGCACCTGAAACATGCTCTTGAGACTCTCGATCATATCGAAAGCGTCAACGTTTTTGAAATGCTGTTGCAAATCGGGCTCCATACAAGCCAGCATGAGGCAACTGATCTCGTTTGATTCATCAACGAGTTTCTGATGGGCATTGTTGGTTGGGGCACTAGCATTCTTGGCAGGTTCCTTTGGAAGTGGATCCTCTAGAACATGTTCCCTTTTATCGTGCTTGAGAACAATTCTCAAATTTCTATACCAGGTGGTAAAGTTTGTTCCATTAAGTTTATCCTTTTCCAGAATTGATTTCAATGCAAAGTTGGGTTGAGCAGGTGGTGCCATTGATCTACAACAGAAAATATGCAATCACTAAGCAATGTGTTTATGTAGAGTAATTCAAGCCTTAAACAGAACTACTCCCACTGAAGTTGGCATCCCTCCGCAAACTCTCAGCGATTCAGGACCCGTCTAGCATGAGCGACTAGTGAGCTTTAGCATCACTGCTAGCCAACTTGCCTATTCGGTAAGCAACTCCTTGCTAATCGTATCTCTATAGGACTCCTGTCGGTCGGGTAGGTATCTCATACCCCAGCTCCCGACATTCTTTGCCACAAGGTCCAAAACCGTTTTGATAGCCTTGTCAAGTTAACCCGATGCCGTGCATGTCCGTGTCCGACACGAACCCTCCAGTTCAAGGACACCTAGTAGCACCTCAATTTTACAAGCCCACCACTAGACGTACTTGACGTGCGAAGGTGCAACATCTGGAATGGCAATGTGCTTGATATTAACGAGGGATCTTTCTACCATTTTAACATGCATAGAAACAAGAAGCAATATCAATCACATATAAACATAAATATGTGAAATAGTATGGCTCCTTCATGGATGTCCTTCCAGGCCGGCTCCAACTCCGATGACCAGGGCGGAACTCCATCTTGTTCGTCATGCCGGGACGACAAAACCTCGAACTTGATCTCTATTCAACAACTACTACAACTAGTAATGAATTTACAGAGAATCACAAGTCGATGCGCAGGTCGTTATACAATATAATGACAACACTTTGGCTCCTGCCGGTTGATAATCATGACACGCAGGTTATGTTAAGTTACACACATGCATCACATACACATGAGCCATTCTATTCACATCAAACATGCAAAACAAAGTTGTGCATAGAATCGTATTCTACCAGTTTGTGTGATCTTGTACGAAATACAAAACGCTACGCACATGTGTTCAGAAATCACATATCGAATCTGTATTCTGATCACGCCGGATTTTCTGATCTGACCGATCTCATTGATCATCGCGAACCCGATTCGGATTTACGTTTCACTGTTAACCCCGATGGCGGATACCGACCGGTAGGGGCAGGTTGTGTCACGACCTCATCGATTCTGATGGATAGAAAATATAGCCTCAATGACCCCGATGTGCACTTGATCTCATCAACCGTACACATAGCTGATCTCATGAACGACGACATATCTCATCCGCCGCCTCTACATATCAAAAATGCATCCGATCTGAATCCAAATCCTATAGTAGAGGCTCTGATATTGTTGGGTTCGACCGTAGGTGCATCGCATGTGAATTAAAATTTTCCTACGCGCGGAACATCAAAGAACATGCTACGGAGATGGATCACAGGTCGTTACCACTAGACGCGCAGTGCCATGCAGCGGAAGTAGAGTTGGGGCAGCGCGTTCGCGTGGTCCGTCTCCTCCTCGTCCGATCTCCCTCGAACAGCCGATCCGATCTCCCTCGCGCAGCCGGTCGTCGGATCCCACGTACAGGTTCGCCGGAGTGGCGCAAGTGCACCGCCTCTAACGGTATCCGCACGTGCAGGAGGAACACCGTGTGGCGGACTGCTAGGTCCGATCACACAGTTTGGCGGCGAGTGGAGGTGGCTAATTGCAACACATGCAAACCCTAATGAGGGCTGAGGGAGTCCGGGATTAAGGGGTCCTCGGACTGTCGGCCTATTTCTCATGGGCCGGACTCATGGGCCGCTCGCTGAGGATGGGATTGATCGAAGGCCTCGTCGCTATAGAGGAGACCTCAAGAGCCGTGGCGTGTCTGTCAAGTTTGAGATAGTAGATTAGGCATGTTTTTTCCTCCTGTAGGCAACCGACTATGTGTAACCCTAATGTCCCCTGGCATCTATATAAGCCAGAGGGTTTTAGATTGTAAGACAGAGAAACTCATCTAGGGTTTTAGCTATCTGATCTCGAGGTAGATCAACTCTGTAACCTTCATACCATCAATATAATCCAGCAGGACGTAGGGTTTTACCTCCATAGGAGGGCTTGAACCTGGGTAAACATCGTCTCCTTCGTCCCCTTGTTACCATCGATCCTAGACTCACAGCTCGTGACCCCCTACCCGAGATCTGCCGGTTTTGACACCGACATTGGTGCTTTCATTGAGAGTTCCGCTGTGATCACCAAAAGAATCGATGGCTCACCTTGTAATAAGCAATGGGACCTGTAGCCAGGATGCCCCCATCCCTGGACAGATCTTTGCAGGCGGCAGCATCTTGTCGCGTGCCGACCCGACTGACCACCTCGGCCATATCGGAAGTTTCTCCCCCGATCAAGAAATCAGGTTCGGAACCTTAGAGTTCGTCGCCGATTCATGGGGAGAGCTTGTTTGGATGGAACCCTCAGCTCTCATGGAGGAGCCCACAGATCCCGATGCCGCGACGCCGGGAGCGTCGGGCCCCACCACTGAGGCGGCCTTTACCCCCGGGCTGTCTAGAACGCCCAACCCAGTCGTCGTGCCCGGACCCGCCGTGGCCGAACATAATCTGGATTCGCTGTCAAGCGGCTCCGGAACCACGACGCTGCGGATCGACCCCGTGCGCTTCGGCGACACGTACTCCGCCGACGTCTCGTCCGTGAACGAGCTACTGGATCGGATTCGAACCATGGGCATGGCCGACGACCAGACCCCGGTCTATGACCGGATCGGGCTTAAACCCGATGACAGGGAGATTCGCACTCTCTCGGTCACTCACTTAGTCGCCACCGTCGAGTGTCCAGCTGGAGGCTTGTCCCTCCAACAACCGGAACTAAAAACGGTTTATATCCCAATTTCCGATCATCAAAATCTCTCTTGTAACCCAGACTCTGGAGTTCGCTCCGGAAATAGTTCGGGATCGATCCCCGATCTAGCGCGCAACTCGAACCCCGCGCCGAACCCCGTGATTCCGGACTCACATCGTGGGACGGAACTAAAAATTTTCCCACCCACCACCCAAGTCGAGCACTCAAGCATCACAGGAAAGTCCAAGTATTCGGACTTACGGGATGTCAAACAATTACAAGGGGAGTCGGTTCATCATTTTTGGGCTAGACCCCTCCTCGTTAGAGACAGCGTCCCAGGCTCTAGTGACCAGGAGATAATGGCAACCTTCAGTCGCAATTGTAATGATGAAGGGATTCTCAATGCCCTATCCCGTCGACACATCCGCGGCTTCACCGAGCTATCGGATCTGGTCCAAAAATACTGTGCCATGGAGAGCACCTGGCAAGCCGAACGGCTACTTTCGGAATCAGACTTTACCGAACACCCTAGAGGAGATCGGAAAAAGCGGATACCTCCGAAGCGACTAGCCAAACACGAACCCGCCGAAAAGAGAAATAGACCCCCTACGGGGGCCAGAACTGTCCTTGACAGACTATTGGACAAGCCATGCCCTATACATTTTGTATTGCTAAACACAAGCCCGACTCACAGCCTCAGAGCTTGCTGGGTCGTCAGGCAGGTCACAAAAAGTGGAGAGGCCATCCTCGAGGCACTACCGCCGAACAGGCGCTCTACAACGCCACCAGAATACAATGCTGAAGTCCTGACGATCTACGAAACGTTCCCCTCTAGGAACAGGAGGAAAAGAGCTCTTAGAGAACTCGAACAGGTCTACCATGTGGCGGCAACAAGTTCATGGGCAGACATACCCATCACCTTCGGAGATACTGACCAACCAACCATCCGTCCCGGTCAAACACCGGCCGCACTGGTCCTAAACCTCATTGTCGATGGTTTCAGGCTACAGAAGGTGCTAATAGATGGTGGCAGTGGTTTGAACCTCATCTACGAAGACACCCTGGAAAAAATGCAGTTCGACCGATCTCGCATCGAGCATAGCAACACAACCTTCCAGGGGATCATCCCTGGGAAAGAGGCGCGTTGTTCAGGACGTATCACCCTGGACGCAGTGTTCGGTATGCCCGAAAACTACCGATCTGAAGAACTTCTCTTCCATATCGTGCCCTTCCCCTGTGGCTACCACGCCATGTTGGGACGTGACACCTTCACAAAATTCATCACCCCCTTCCCCAGTGGATACCATCAGATCAAAATGAAGGAATCCGATCAAGCTGCAACCGCATTCATCACCCCCTACGGGCCATTTTGCTTCAACACAATGCCTTTCGGGCTAAAAAATGATGGGGCTACGTACCAGCGCATGATCCAGACTTGTCTCGAAAAACAGGTTGGTAAAACAGTTGAGGCATACGTGGACGACGTGGTCATTAAAACCAAACACGTCAGCCAGTTGATCGACGACCTAAGGCAAACCTTTACCAGCTTACGTGAGTAAGATATACGACTCAATCCGGAGAAATGTGTCTTCGGAGTTCCCGCTGGTAAACTGCTCGGATTCATTATTTCCCATAGAGGAATAGAAGCGAATCCGGCTAAGATCCGCGCCCTATCGGAACTTGCAATTACCACAGAGCTAAAGCATGTCCAAAAGTTGGCGGGTTGCGTGGCAGCGTTAAGCCGCTTTATTTCCTGTCTCGGTGAAAAGGCTTTACCGCTCTACAGGTTGCTGAAACAGACCAACAATTTCGAATGGACCGATGAAGCAGCTGCTGCGTTAGAGGAAATTAAAACACTGCTGGCAAGCAACCCCATACTCACAACACCAGGCGCTGGTGAACCAATGTTATTGTACATATCAGCGACCCACCAAGTGGTTAGCGCAGTGCTTGTCGTCGAACGAGAGGAGGAGGGTCACAAATTCCGGATACAGAAGCCGGTCTACTATGTGTCAGAAGTGCTAACGCAATGCAAGTCTAGATACCCGCATTACCAGAAGATAGCCTATACAGTATTTATGGCAACACGGAAACAAAACACTACTTTCAAGAGTGTTCGGTCACGGTGGCATCCGAAGTACCCCTGAACGATATAATCAATAACAGGGACGCCACCGGCCACATAGCCAAATGGGCCATTGAACTCCTTCCTTTCGAAATCGCCTATAAGCCACGACGAGCTATTAAATCTCTGGTATTGGCAGATTTCCTCGCCGAATGGACAGAGGCCGAGCTCCCCAGGGAATATAGTACATACTCCCATTGGACGATGTACTTCGACGGATCCAAAACATTGGCCGGTCTAGGGGCTGGAGTTATTCTCACATCCCCCACAGGCGATAACGTCCGATACGTGTTGCTAATTATGTACGCCGATTCCAACAATGCAGCCGAATACGAAGCACTTTTGCACGGTCTTCGGATGGCAGCTTCAATGGGCATACAACGGCTGGAGGTACGGGGAGACTCCAACTTGGCCATCTCTCAAATCAACGGCGAATTCGATGCCAAAAACCCGAAGATGGTGGCATATAGAAACGCCTTCCTTAAAATATCTGCACAGTTCGAGAGGCTGGAATTCCATCACGTCGCTAGAGACAACAACCAAGCCGCTGACATACTGGCCCGCATGGGGGCCAAACACGACCCTGTCCTGAAAAATACTTTCCTTGAACGGCTCTTCAAGCCATCGGTGGTTTGGCAGGACGATAATAAGGGCGCCGGATCTATCAGTGCGGAAGAGGTCGTTCCCCCTATAAACGAACCAGACGACCAAATTATCGACGGCTCCGTAATGGACGAAACGCCTTTGGCTCATGAGGTCATGGCAATAATCGCACCATGGACCGAGCCCTTCCTTGCTTACCTTCTTCGCCAAGAACTCCCCGACGATCAGACAGAAGGGAGAAGCATAATTCGGCGATCCAAGGCTTATAAAGTCCACGAGGGTGAGTTATACAAAAAAAGCACCACCGGAGTACTCCAGCGGTGCATATCTGAGGAAGAAGGAAGGCAGCTCTTGGCTGAAATCCACGCAGGAATGGGCGGCCATCACGCCGTGGCAAGGCCATTAGTAAGCAAGGCCTTTCGGGCTGGTTTCTTCTGGCCCACCGCTCGAGCGGAGGCCCAGTCACTTGTCCAGCATTGCGTGGGATGTCAACTCTTTGCAAATCAAAGTCACATGCCTCCAACAGCTCTTCGGACTATTCCGATTACCTGGCCTTTAGCGGTCTGGGGGCTGGATATGGTCGGACCACTTAAAGGGGGGACCAAGAAGAATAAATATCTACTGGTCATGGTTGACAAGTTCACCAAATGGATCGAAGCAAAACCTGTCAAATCAGCCAAGTCCGGACCAGTAATCGACTTTATATCCGGCGTGGTACACCGTTACGGCGTCCCGCACAGTATAATAACGGACAATGGATCCAACTTCACCACCCAGGACGTAAAGGACTGGTGCGCAAAAATGGGCATCAAGCTCGATTATGCATTGGTGTATCACCCGCAGACCAATGGACAAGTCGAACGGGCCAACGGCCTCATCATGAGTGGTATTAAATCACGTCTGGTCCGATCTCTTCATGAGTCCGACAACCATTGGGTAGAGGAGCTTGACTCCATTCTGTGGGGCCGACGTACCACCCCGAATCGATCAATGGGATACACACCGTTCTTCATGGTCTACGGGGCAGAAGCAGTCCTTCCTTGTGATATTATTCACGACGCACCAAGGGTGCGCATGTACGAAGAAAAGGAGGCCGAGTTAGATCGGCAGGACGACTTGGACGCCTTAGAAGGAGAGCGCGACATAGCTCGGGCTCGCTCTACTTTTTATCAACAGCAGGCCCGGCGTTACCAGAGCAAGGAGGTCAGGGCAAAAGCATATAATGTGGTTGAACTCGTCCTACGGCTCCCGGAGAAGCAGAAGCATAAACTCAATCCCAAATGGGAGGGCCCCTTCATAATTGATGAAGTACTCATAGGAGGGGCTTACCGTCTTCAAAACCCGCCGGATAACCACCTCGAGCCAAACCCCTGGAATGCAGCTCGTCTTCGGCGCTTCTACGGCTAGACCGGTGTCATCTTACTTTTTACCCTCCTTTTTCTTTTCTTTCTTTTCATTTCCCTTCCCTCCCACCTTGATTTTTGGCAGGTTCGGATGTACTCTTCCCAAGTCTATGTTCGGCTAAATCGAACTTGTGTTAAGATTTTCGGCATACATCTTCAAATGTTAAATCCGAACAAAACACCTGGGGGCTTCGTAAGCCGATGATTATATATTTATAAGCATCTATTCAAATTTATTGCATATGCATGTTTCCCTTGTCGATTTTTAAGCCATTATATGCATCAATTCGAACTAAGATTTTTGCCAAGCTGGGTTGCCTCGCTCCTGTGTTTACCCTCTACGTTCCTGATTGTTCGGCTAGAGGGTAAAGGGAGCACCTCTGCGATTGTTACGACCGGGTCATCCAGATGCATACCTCAGATGGGTGAAGCCAAAAGCTAGCTATCTTCAGCAGAAAATTGGTCGGCTACGACGGAAGCAAGAAATAAAATTATGGTTGTTCTCACCATTACTCGGGCTTCTTTTTCTCACAAAAGCCATTAGTCGCATACTAGCAGTATACGGTCTTACTATCTATGATTTACGTAGCAGCCTAAAGGAAGGTACCGATAGAGGTACTATTTTTTTAGAAGATGTTTCTTACGCTAAGCAGTAATATAACATATCTCCCTGTGCACTTTTTGTCTGGTCGTACCAAATGGCTGGATTGCCTGGTTCCTCGCAAGAATTCCCTCTTATCGAGGGATATTTTATAAGGAACACTCCCAAGCTCTTAGAGCGGGGGGTCAAAGCCGATGGCCGGTTAAGACAAAGTCTGCGACACAGACGGAGCAGTTTTTTGATTTAAAGTATATAGTTACATAAAATCACACATCTGGCTGCCGGTCAAGATTGTCTATTAAGACATCCAGGGTTAAATCTTCCTGCGAGAGACGAGCGGCAGGCATCACTTGGTCGTACACCAAGTGAAGTTCCACTTCTTGCCCATCAAGCCCTGCTGGCCCAACCCGAGCCATATGCTCGGGGTTAAGGCCGGTATAACGGGTCTTGATCATCGCCCACGCCTCTCGTGCTCCCTCCCGGCAGGACGATGTCTTCCATAGCTCGAACCGACTCCGGCTCCCTTGAACCGATCAGATAGTTCGGTCATCCCCTCCGGAGGCTTCTCGGCAGGCCATAGCGCTTTTATCATGCTCCTCATAGCCTTCCGAGCCTGCTCATGTACGGCGGATAGTTCCTTCAGAAGGCTCCCCCGGTAGGATCCGATCTCTTCTTCAGGCCGCCCGGTTAGGAGACCTATAAATGAGACAAGGCATGTCCATTACACTTCATGTAGGAAAGATACCCTTCGACGTTATAATCACACTTACCGAACATGCCCCTTTGTAATTTCTGGTTCTCTTCTTGGGTCTGGGCCAATTGAGTCTTTAAACTCTCAATTTCTTTGGCCTGTTGCTTGTTTTCCGCCTGGAGGCATTTCTTCTCCTCCAGGTTTCGTTGCAACGAAAGGCAGCCGGCCTCATACTGGGACTCGGCGTACCTCTGAGATTCTCGGGCTGCATCTAAATCTTTTTGCAACTGCCCTATAGATTCAGCTGCTACAAAGTACCCTCGCGTCAGCATGGGATTATATACTAAGATCAGCAGAATAGATATACTCACCATGCGCCTCCAGGGTAAAATTCTTCACTTGTTCAAGTTCGGCCTTCACGGTTTCCACCTGTGCTCGGCTCGCCTCCAATTCATTGGCCAACTGCTCGTTCTGCTGCCTTGAGGCCTGCATCATCCATAAAACATTATGCGGATCCTTAACTCGGTCGTCCCGACCAATTCAAGGCTCAGGGGCTACTGGGTTTACATGTGTGTCCGGATTCTTAAAACCAATCACTCACCTTCAGGCTGGATGATATCAGTTTCACGGCTTCCCCAAGCCCAGCTCGGGCAGCTCCGATGTGTGCGTCTGCCGAGCATAGAGCATTGAACTCTTGTTCGGAAAACGCCGGGTGGCGCAGGGCTTCTCGTCGCCGCTGGTGGTTCATCGCACTCTCTACCTCAGATTTAGTGACTGATACCGCGTCCCCGAAATCATCAGGGGTTGGATTGACCACAGGGGTCTCCACAGCAAGTTCAGCATGAGCAGAAGATCTTGATTCATGAGTGTTGCCAGGCATCCCGGCAACGTCCTCGGCAGAAGATGGTTGTACTCGTTTCCTGAGTATTTTGACATGAGATCTTCTGTGAGATCCTATCAATCATAATAACAATAGATTAAGCGGCCAAACGAAGTACCTTTTGGTTGAACGAGTGGTCGGCGTCGTCTCCACGGCCAGCTCACGTGAAGGATTCCTGTTGATGCCCAGTCCGTGCATTGCTGCTGTAGCCGACGTTCGTTGCGAGGACCGACAAGGTTTGGGAGCAGAAACCGGCACATTTGGGTCGACGGAGGACGTTTGCCTTTTACGGGAAGAATTTTTCTTCTTGCCTGTAGTGGGGGAAGGGAGTGATCCAGGGTGATCGGCTATGATAGCCACCTTGGATCGATCAAGGCTCTCTTGGTAAAAGACCCCGTCTTCGTACTCGATTGACAGCTCCGGATCGTCATGAAATCCTGGATCGTCATCACGAGAGTAATTCTCTGGTTGGGGGGCCGGACAGTCGACTGTCTCGACGAAGTTCCTCCATTTCTGTTTGCACAGATTAAAATCTTCAGTCAAGAGGGGCAAATAAAAAACCCGAACTCAGGACGCAAAGTTGAAAGGCTAACCCATTCAATGGGGTTGTAACTCGAGTAGCCCTCCTTAACCGGTAGCCGAATAAAGTCTTCTTTTTCCCCTTTGAACAGGTCAGCAAGTGCGGCGGCCAATGCCGCTTGATTGGCAGGGCCTAGCAGTCGGGAGCGAGTGGTGTCACTTGTTCTATTGTAATGCCACAAAGGGTGTATCCTTTGCTGAAGATGATGAACGCATCGGGTGATGGCGGCAGCCATCACATCAATCATCGTCAGCTTGTGATGAGCCAGCAACCTTACGTGGGTGGCCAAGTGTTGAACTTCAGCACCGTCCTCTTGGGATGAACTCTTCGGTCGCCAATTGTACCTTTTCTTCAAAGGGGCGTCGGAGTATTCGGGCAAACCCCTCCGAGCTGGATCGAATAGGGGAACGTCCTCAATATAGATACATTCCGAAGACCATTCTTCGGACTCTTTCTTTGGTGTCCCCACTGGATACCCTGTCCTGGCTATACGACATACTTTGGCTCCTCTGACTTCCCGAATTGTCTCACCCAGAGTGCGGGGGACGAGGTAGAAGTACTTTCTCCATAATCCAAAGTGTGCTTCGTAGCCCAGGAACATTTCGCAAAGGGCAACAAAGCCCGAGATATGCAGAATAGATCCGGGGGTAAGATGATGGAGCTGGATCCCATAGAACTCCAGTAATCCCCTCAGGAAAGGATGAATGGGGAACCCTAGGCCCCACAAGAGGAAAGGCAAGAAGCATACCCGCTCTCCCTTGTGGGGATTAGGGAAGTTCTCCGCGAAGGCTTCGTTGTCGAAAGAAGTCAAACTGGCGAGGGTAGCCGCCAGATCCGAGGAAGGAAGATACCCTTGGGCCTCGAGGTCACGCAGCCGAAGGAGGGATACAGAGCAACTTGCCCAATCCCAGGGACGAGAGCCGTAAGGACGCGAGGAAGAGCTGGGGGAGCTCGCCATGTTTTTGTGGTGATCTCTCGCTTGAAGTTTTTTCTGATGGGGAAGAAGGGGAAGATGTGGCCCAGACCACGATTCAACTTGTTTAAATGGGTGGTGCCTCCTTTGTGGGAAGGGAAGTCTTGTAGAAAGCTGCCGGGCCGCTCGTCTCCCCTCGGCGCACAAGGATCGAGAAGCGCTGAAAGTTACTACAATGGGTCCCGCAAGTTCTCAACGTTTGAGAATTCACCGATGACGGGATGGTTGCCGAGCAAGAAGGGATGGAGGGACTCGCCTTGCAAGCCGAAGACTTCGACGCGCAAGATTGTCCGGATAATATACCTCGGCATTGGAGGCTAGTCCGGGGGCTACTGAGGGAGTCCGGGATTAAGGGGTCCTTGGACTGCTGGCCTATTTCTCATGGGCCGGACTCATGGGCCGCTCGCTGAGGATGGGATTGATCGAAGGCCTCGTCGCTATAGAGGAGACCTCAGGAGCCGTGGCGTGTCTGTCAAGTTTGAGATAGTAGATTAGGCATGTTTTTTCCTCCGGTAGGCAACCGACTATGTGTAACCCTAATGACCCCTGGCGTCTATATAAGCCAGAGGGTTTTAGATTGTAAGATAGAGAAACTCATCTAGGGTTTTAGCTATCTGATCTCGAGGTAGATCAACTCTGTAACCTTCATACCATCAATATAATCGAGCAGGACGTAGGGTTTTACCTCCATAGGAGGGCCCGAACCTAGGTAAACATCGTCTCCTTCGTCCCGTTGTTACCATCGATCCTAGACTCACAACTCGGGACACCCTACCCGAGATCCGCCAGTTTTGACACCGACAACGCGCCGAAGCGATCAACCGGATGGGTGTGCCGCACCTCCACTATATATAGGCATCCGTCGTGGGCTCAACTCTTGGGCCTCGCACGGATCCTAAAGCCCGCGTGTTCCTTCCCTTAAGCACGCGACCCCGTAGGTTCTCGTTTACTTGGTCACGAGTCAGATCACATCCGGCTCGGCTAGTCGGTAGCGGCCTCTAGCAAAGCGTGCCGACTCCAAGTGTCCGATGAAGCTGGTTAGGCGAACCTGTACATCACACTTCCGTTCCCTTTGCCACACGATATATGTTGTCGTGCTCAAGGCGACATGGTCATCCTTGTTGCCGCATGACCTCTTTCTCGTTCCCGTGAATCCGACCAACACTTCGGATTATCTCATAATCCTCATCGCATGGCCATGCTCATCCACGTCGGATCTCCGAGGGGCCCAGAGTATATCTCTCCTCATCATAGGGGCAAATCCCATCTTGCTCGACTACGTCTCACAGCATGGGTCTGGACAAGCCCGAAACCTACGTTTATAACTACCCTGTCACGGAGTAGCATTCGGCCCAAAGCAAGTCTGTCACAATCTCGAGTACTTGCACCGGCTCAGGTCTTAGGACACAGAACGTATGTTGTACTAGAGACTCACAGATGACCTATCGTTGCGTCTCATAGTTGGGACTATCCAACTCAGACCTTATCTCGACTCGGATCCGACTATGTCGAATCCGACCAGATCTTTCTGAGTCCATATTATCTGGTTAGCATCCAATGCTACATGGTTAGGGAGACCGAACCATCCACCGTGTCATATGCTAGTCTAACTGGTTGTGCGTCCACAGAGCCCTTTCAACTAGGGACCATGTAGGACAGTCATCATACAATGCATAGTCTCAGAAACAAGTCACGTACTTGTTAATACACATCATTTATAATGTCCAAGGAATATCTTTATTCAGAAACACATAGGAAATATCATCATACATGATTGCCTCTAGGGCATATCTCCAACACGCCCCAGGGCCCAGGCGCGCCGTGGTGGGTTGTGGTCCCCTCGTAAGGCGGTTGGATCTCTACTTCGGGCGCAAGGAAGCTTATATCCGCAAAAAATCATGTCAAAACCTTAGCACAATCGGAGTTACGGATCTCCGGGAATATAAGAAACGGTGTTTGGCCAGAAAACAGGAACACGAAACAGAAGAGAGCAGAGAGGGAGATCCAATCTCGGAGGGGCTCCTGCCCCTCCGCCGCCATGGTGGCCTTGGACCAGAAGGGGAACTCTCCTATCATCTAGTGGGGAGGCCAAGGAAGAAGAAGAAGGAGGGGGCTCTCTCCCCCTCTCTCCTAGTGGTGTCGGAACGCCGCCGGGGCAATCATCGTGACGGCGATCTACACCAACAACTTCGCCGCCGTCAACACCAACTCTCTCCCCCTCTATGCAGCGGTGTAACACCTCTCTTCCCTGCTGTAATCTCTACTTAAACATGGTGCTCAACTGCATATATTATTTCCTATGATGTTTGAGTAGATCCGTTTTGTCCCATGGGCTAATTGATGATCGTGTTTGGTATGAGTTGTATGTTTTATTTTGGTGCTGTCCTATGGTGCCCTCCATGTCGCGCAAATGTGAGGGATCCCTACTGTAGGGTGTTGCAATATGTTCATGATTTGCTTATGGTGGGTGGCGTGAGTGACAGAAGCACAGACCCGAGTAGGTGGGTTGTTGTGTATGGGAGTAAAGAGGACTTGATACTTAATGCTATGGTTGGGTTTTACCTTAATGATCTTTGGAAGTTGCGGATGCTTGCTAGAGTTCCAATCATAAGTGCATATGATCCAAGTACGGAAAGTATGTTAGATCATGCCTCACCCTCATATAAAATTGTAATAATGATTACCGGTCTAGTTATCAATTGCCTAGGGACAAATAACCTTCTTGTTTGACAAAAGCTTTCTACTAAACAACTAACTTTTATTATCTTGCAATTTACTCGTAGTTTTATTCCCGCAAAGAACTTCTAGTTTTATTCGTGCAAACTATCCTATCACCTACAAAATAGTTTCATACTTGTTATAGGTAAAGCAAACGTTAAAGTGTGCGTAGAGTTGTCTCGGTGGTCGACATAACTTGAGGGAATATTTGTTCTACATTTACCTCCTCGTTGGGTTCGACACTCTTATTTATCTAAAAAGGCTACAAACGATCCCCTACACTTGTGGGTTATCACTCTCCTCTCCTCAAACCGCACTAGAGCACCTCCTGCATCACCACAGGGCTCCCTGCCACTCCATTTTCCTTACTCCCGTACTCGTAGCGTCGTGCCCTTCATCACCGGCGGCCACCTAAGCGGCCACCCGTGCCCTCGCTGCTGCACCTCTCCCCCATGGGTGCGCTGCACTCAGATGGGTGCGGCTCTCCACCCTTATTGCGCTAGTAGCCGGCCCGCCCAAAATGGTGGCCGGTAGCGCCGGTGAGCGCCGTTGACGTCGCTCCTATCCACGCCCGAAGGTGTCCGCGAGAGGAAGAGGAAGGACTTGCCAGGTTGGTCCCGCTTGTCAGCGACCCATTGGCCGGGCCCGGTGTATAAGTGGATGCGGGATTCGCCCTCTCCGCCTCACCGTGTAAGAGACGCACTCCGCGGATGCGCCTTCGACGTCGCCCGGCCTCCTGCGCGGATGAGCTGCTAGGTCGGCCCAGTGGCTATCCTGCGCCCTGAGCGCCGTTTAGTCCTTTGGGTAAATCTCTCTTTTCTCTTTTCTTTTTCTGATTGATTCAAAAACACATAGAAAAATCGTTACATGTCCAAAATTGATGATTCAAATTCCTAGAGGTTCCAAAAATCTTTCTCTATCCAGAATGTTAGCTGGCACATTTTTCTTAGAATTTTACTGTTCACCTACATGACCTGAACCTATTTTTGAATTTCTTCATTAAACTTTGGGAAGTCATAGGGAGATCACCCTTTGTCCAAATGCAGTGGATCAAAATCCTAGGTGAGTATTAAATCATGACTTAATAGGTGAACATTTTACTTACACTTCCTCTGCTATATAAATTATTGAACCATTCCTTCATGTATGATCCACTTTGCAAATCCCTAGGAAATTCACCCCAACTCCAAATCTAGTAAAACCAGTTTCTAAAATCTTCTAAAATCATGCCCTATTTGTTGGGTGCATTCTCTCATTTTTATAAAAAGATTTCCTGTAGACTTCTTATAGGATCATCATTTCCCCTATTTCCACCATTGAAGGAGCCTCATTGGCCCAACTCCAGTAGAGCCACTTTTGGAATTTTTCTAATGACCAGAGTTGTCCTAGAAAAATAAAACTCCTATTTATAAAGTACTTTTATTTCTCTGCTTGTTGTGTTGCTTATTACGGTCGTTTCGGCGGTAGTTAACGAAGTAGATGGAGTGCTCGGAGTTGGACCAAAAGCGTGTGAAGACCTCAAAGACTTAGCTGAACCAGGCAAGTAGCCCTTTGACCATGTTTAGAGAAACCTTTTTATGCATGTCATATAGTACCTTATATTTTGATATGTTGATCATGATGAATGTTGTGACCACCTTTATGGGTTGCCTCCGTTACTTTTCTCGTTGATACTTGCATGACATGACTCTACTTTGTGCTTAGAGTTGTGTGGGTGGGAGTAGATAGGTTGCTCAGTAGTTGCTACGCAAATAGGACGGGGATATGCATGAGATGGGAAACAAACGGTTACCAAAGATCTTTTTGAAAACCCCATCGGGTGCCACTAATGCCCGAGGGAGATGATGAGCTAGGTAACCACTTGGTAAAGAAGTGGTGTACCGAGGCAAGTGTGTGTGTTGTTTTCAAAAAGGGATAGGTTTAAGTTGCGACCGTTACTCCAACCTTACATGTACAACCACTCTACCCCTATATGGGAAGGGGATTCATTGATTAGTTTGGTCGATGCTAGCAGAGAACCTGCATTACTAGTGACGGGAGTGACGTGGTCACTCTCGATACGAGGTCATGCCAGGTAGGGCGACCATGGGCTATTTTCACAAACACCGGGCACACTGTTGTGTCCCTTCATGGATGGTACTATGTTGAGCAAGGCTCGTGTTTGTACATCATGAAGACGTGGGCCAACAAGTGGACTCTTTGTTTAGTGTCGTCAAGGGAAATGCATTGTTCGGGTGCTTACCTCGGGTATGTAATATACTGTGAGTCGTGCATGACATGGATGTTCCCCGAGTCTTGTGGGTAAAGTGTGCAACCTCTACAGAGTGTAAAACTATTCAAATAGCCGTGTCCACTGTCAAGGACAGTTGGATGACCCCCCTTGGGCTACGTCCATGGTTTCCAAACTTTGTGTGTGTGTGTGTGTGTGTGTGAGTGGGAAAGATGATACTTGAGCTAAGTCGGATGACTTGACATGATGACTGAGCATGAGATGTTCAATCCCTGCTTATGATGATATTTGTAACTTGTTCATATCGATATCTGCAACCTATTGATGCATGCTTTTACAAGATCATGGAACATGTCATTGCACTCAAAATTAGCTTTTTGCAACTTACCTACTTAGTGCTACATTATGCATTGTTAATGCCTTGTTCCAAACATGGGTTGCTTGCGAGTACATTCAAAGTTCTCATTGGCTGGCCACTGGTTATTTTATTGGCCAGGCATGAGAGAACATGATGTAATGAAGAGTACCTTGGTGACGAACTTGTGAGCTAGGACACTTCCAGACAGAATGTCTGTAGGGTTAAGGTAGATGGCATGGGTCCACACTATCATTGAAGATTTCCGCTGCGAGTTTATGAAGACTTGGCCATAAAGGCCATACTTGAATAAAACGGTACGTAATGGATGTAAGACTCTTGTTATTCAGTTTCTATGTGTTCAGTGAACATTGATCTCTAGGATCACTATGCACGTACATTCAGTGATCACGACTTATGAGTCGTGGTCCCCACAGGTAATAGCTTAGCCGAGTTAAGTCTAGCCAGATCAGATACTGCCCATTTCTTGGGTTTGAAACTTTTGCATTGGCCACTTCCTCCGAATGAGCTAAAATTTTGTGGACAAGTTCATTTGGTCCAAATTGATATTCATGTTAAATCTCATGTCAAGTAGATCAAGTTACCTAGCACAAATCATCATCAAACCACCTTCTGTAATAATTTTGTGACCAATGATTGGAGCACCAAATGAGTTCTCCTTGCTCTCAAATCAGCATCATGACCCCCTTCTACCTCCAGTTATTGAGGGGGGTAAAACCCCAAGATTCCCGCTTTTGGACATCATTGGCATGGCCTTTTTCCTCTCTCCTACTAATATGTACATGCAATTGCCCCCAAGTTTTACCACATCACCTCTGGCATGCAAATGCACCTTACCACATACAAAGATTGGATGCTCATGTGGAAATAATGAGTAGTTCAAGCTTAAGTTTTGGCAGCAAAAGTACCTTTGAACTACAAGTACCCTACACACTTATCTCCCTAAGCTGAAAATTGTTGTACATCTTCTGCTTCCTTGCCTAAGACCACCAGACAACTTTCTACCTCATAAGCCCTTCAGTAAAAACCCTTTTCTAGAGCCCCAAGTTTGCTGCTGCAAACTTACTCTCTGTCAAAACCTCTCCTGCATAGCTCCATAAGCTTCCAAACCTCACCAGTGAACCTTAGCACGTGTGCATCACTCGATGGACAACTTTTCCTGACCAAAAACTTTCTCTAAACATGCAATGGCATGGTGACCGCACGGTTGACCACAACGATGCTCAGCCGTCAAACCTCATTGGGTAGCTCGCGTCCGGCCTCGATAGAGCACCCGCGCGCGCCAGGTTATCCCCCTTGACCTCCCATGCTCCTCCCCAACGCCAGCATGTAGCCAAAAGCAGCTCCGAGCGTGTGCTCCCCGCGCCAGAGAGCATCTGAGGCGGGCCGGAGCTCCCTCAGGTCGCCCCTGCCTAAAGACCTCTCCCCGAGTGCCCCGGTGCCCCTAGGCCACCCCATCTTCCCCTCAGACGCTCCCCAGAACGAACCCTCCTGCTCCTGTGCCCTCCTCCTCCTCCCACAGCCGCCATTACCGCCGTTCGGCTCCGCTCGAATTCGAGCGAGCCAGCCCTCCCATGCCTCAAACTCCACCTCCAGAAGGACCCCTGTGGCGATCCCATCCTCCCTGGCACCCCAAGGCTCCCTTTCCGTGGCCGATCCATGCTCCCTAGTGACACCGGGGCCGCCGTTCGCCCTGCCAATGAGCCGCTTGTTCCGGACGTCCCCGCGGCCCCCACGACAGTCCCCGGGTGCGACACGGAGTGGGGCATCCGCCCAGACCACCGGCTCGGCGCCCGCTGCAGTGGAGCAGCCGAAATCGTGACGGCCGACGCCCTCCTCCGCCTCCTGTCACAAGGTAGAAGAAGGGGACATGGGAGAGAGAGAGAGGAATCGACAGGGTCCGCGTGTAAGCGACCTAGCGGGTCGGGCCCAGCCGGTAAGTGGACGCGGCTTCTCTGGAAGTCATTTTGTTCAAGCGAAGGCATACTCCTGAAAGGTGCCTTCGGCGTGGCTCCTCCGCGGGCGCGCAAGGGCAGCAGGGCCTGGCCCGGTACACTTTGATGCTAAGTTGCGCTTAGTGCGTAACTTAGGCCCATTTAGGTATAAATCCTTTTTCTTTTTATTTACCAGAAAGACAAAATTAATTCTAGAGAATTCATAAGAACTCCAAATTTGGTGATTCAAAATCCTAGGTGACTCTCTTATTATAGACATTCTTCCATGTAGCATTTTTCTGCTCCACCACCACTTTGGCCATTTCTATTATTATAATGCCCACTTTGCAAAATCCCTAGAGAGATCTAATTAACTCCATATGAGATGATACAAATTCCTAGATGACTCTCAAGTTATGCCCTTTTTATCTAGCCATAGAGAACATTTTTCCCAAGCTTTATCTCTATTGGATCTAATAAAAGGCCCCATTTTACATGTATTTCATCTTAGAAAACTCATAGGAAATTCATTCCAACTCCAAATCCAGTGAAACCACTTTCTAAATGTTTCTAAAATCATGCCATATTTAAAGAGTACCTCCACTCATTTTTATAAAAATATTTTCTGTAGACTTCTTATGGGATCATAAATCCCTTCTGTTCCACCTTTCAAAAATCCTCATTGATCCAGGTCCACTAGAACCTCTTTGGTTATTTTTCTTATAGCCAGAGGTTTCCAATAATAACAGAATCCCTATTTTAGAACACTTTTATTTTTTCCCTCACTGTTGTGTGGCTTATTGTGATCGCTTTCGACTGTAGATGACGAAGTAGACGGAGAGCTTGGTGAAGGACCTAAAGCTTTTGAAGACCTCGAAGACTTTTCTGAGACAGGCAAGCAGCCCTTTGACCATGTTGATGAAACTATTTTTTTATGCATGGCATTATAGCACTTTGATTGTTGCATGAAAGAGCATGTAGATGGTGTGGTGACAACCTTGCTCGGTTGGTCTCCAACGCATTTCTCGTTGATACTTGCATTGTGCATGACCCTACCTTCCTATGAGGGTTATGCAGGTGGGAAGTAGATAGGATGGTCATAGATGCTACACAAGTGGGAAGGGAATATGCATAGTGGTTGAAACAAAATGTTTTATCAAAATCTTTTCAAAAACCCGTCGGGTGGCGTTAATGCCCGAGGGAGATGTTGACCTAGGTAACCACTGGATAAAGAAGTGGTGTACCGAGGCAAGTGCGTGTGTGGTTTTGGAAAACAGATTAGATTAAAGATTTGTTGATCATCCCAACCTTACATGTACGACCACGATACACCTTATGGGACGGAGCCTTGTTGATTACTTTGGTCAATGCTAGTAGAGAGCCCACATTACTAGTGGCGAGAGGGCCAGAGTTACCCTCTCAATACGTGGTCGTGCCAGGTAGGGCGACTATGGCTGTTTTTACAGACACCGGGCACACTGTTGTGTCCCCTCATGGATGGTACTATGTTGAGCGAGTCTTGTGTGATGTACATCATGAGGACATGGGCCAACGATGATGAAAGCATCAATACCATTGTTACACCCACAGCCCATGCTGCTATACATACTGGACCAGTTACTAGAGCTCGCGCATGCCAATTGAATTACCAGGTACTTTCGTTTCTTGGAAATCCTTCTAACGTTCATGAACATATGATGTTGCCTAAATTAGATACTTTTGTTTTACTTATGAATAAAGGACCTAGCATGGGCAAGAAGGATGTCCATTGGAGCGAGAACAAGCATGGAGAAGAAGGTGCGCGCGCGGGAAAAAACAAAGGAGCTTTCAGTGGTGATTTTCGCACTTTGAAGCCACCATAAGGAGAGAATGAATGCTTGGACGAAATATTCAAGACGCCAGTTTATAAATTTTGTCCATAGGCTATTATAGGTGCTGCGCCACCTTATTTTTGCGCCCGGCCCATGTAATTACGAAATACCTTATCATAATCTATTTTTAGAGTCTGTATGTGGGGGGAAACGGAGTTAGGGTTGGTTTCGGACCCCTCCTACAAGGGGCCACGAAATTCCACCCTATTCCCCCATATATACAGCCCTTAGGGCACCGTTTAGACTTGGGTTTTGTTTATATTACAAGTTCGCCATAGCTGCAACTTTGCATCCTTCGTTTGTGTTCCACGACCAGACCAAGACGTCATAGAACCCCACTTTCATCAATAAAGTTTTCCTCTTATATTCGCAATATCCTGATTGCAATTTTAGTTTCTTGCTTGTTCTTCGTTTGCGTGCAGGAAATAGACCCTCGTGGTCAGGTTGATCGTGCTCTGGCGCGGTCAATAACCTCTCGGAGTTGGTTTAGCCATTGCTACGGCGCGACATCTTCGCACGTTTGTAGTCGGATCGTCAAAGTCTACTCTACCGAAAATGATAGCCACCATCTCATCGAAAGACAGGGACAACTTCGCCTCTATCAAGTGGTATCAGAGTTCCAGGTTGTTCGGTGAGATTTTACCAGTTTTTCGTAGTTATATCGCATCTGTTCTTCATACCTATAGTCCACGAAAAAGCCACACACAAAAAAGGGGTTAGTTCATCATACCGAACCAATCTGAGCCTTTGCATAATCTTTTCAGTGTTTTTGCTTTGCTTAATTTGCGGTTGCGTCATCGTGTCGAGTTGCTGGTCTTAGGGTCTAGTCCTTTAGGGTTTGGAGTTCTGTTCACCAGTTGTCACACCGCCACCGTACCATCTTCACCGCTGCCATATACCATCACCCACCACCATCATCACCGCTGCCATATACCATCACCCACCATCGTTGTCATCCTTGCCATATATCAGCACCCACCATCACCATCCATTTGTGTCCATATATACCACCACAGATCTGCCACCAATCCGAGTCCATCACATATTAGGTTTGATTTCGAGATCCTTCTGTTTTCAGTTTCGGGTTTCCTTGCCTGAGTAGGTAAAAAAAGAGTCTGGAGACCCCGAACAGTTTTTAGGCCAAAATTTCCGCGGGTGAAAATATTTTTCGCTATCCTGTTTTTTGGTTTTCCTGAGTGTTTCGAGACACTCACCATCATAGTGATTTGTTGTCGCAATTTTGGTCGTCGCACCCACGAATCGCTCCTGAAAAAAAATTGGTCAATTTTTTTTGTGCCTATCATGTTTAGACGTCTTGGGAAGAGTTTTGAGACACTCGCCATTACAGTGATTTTCTAAAAAAAAGAGCGCAAGAAAAAAAACAAGAGCAAAAAAAACAGAATTTTTTTAGAGTGTGCTCTTCCCTTGATTATGTAGCGTCGTGCTTTTGTTGGTGTTCTAGGCTCGCGTCTCTAGTACGGTCTAGCCTAGGACCAGCACAGTACCGTCGTTGAGCGTTTATTCAACTTTGCATCTCTGAATCGATTATTGCTGACCCCTTTTGCTACCATATTATAAGCCATCCCTGCTCCACATACATCTACGTCGTGTGTTTGGCACCACCTGGCAATCGCTCTATCCAAGCTTTGAGAGTTTTGACTACAACGGTTGCCAATCACCACCTACTGCTGGGTAAGAACTGGTAAGAATTTGAGATTTGCTTGACGGATTTGTGACAAACCACCACCACCACTACCTAGTAGTCTGTAGGTTCATATTCTTGTGTGTTCCTCTTGCCGCTAACCATGACAGGATCACAAGCCGACGAGATCAACTGGGACGGCATGACAAACAAGGAGGTCCACGACAAATTTCAGCAAATGATGGATGAATAGGTGAACGACTTGGTGACGAGCCTTGGAGGGGCTATGGAGAAGCTAGATGGTTTGGAGAAGACGGTCGACGCCAAGCTTGATGCTAAATTCAATAGGGTGCTTGCAGATCTACCTCCACCAGCTGTACCTGTCGTACCTCGGTAACAACAGCACCAACAACGCTTAAATTCTGCGGGACGAGCGCGACATGTTCCTATCGACCAAGGCCAAAATTCTGGTGCCATTGCTACTACTGCAGCTTCGATGGCTGCTATTGCTGCTGCTATTGTCGTTGAGCAGAATGAGGATTATGATAAGGATTATGATGGTGATTACGATGATGAGGCAGAGGTTGCTCCAAATCAGCCCCAGGGGCAACCACCACCACACACACCAGGTCGTCTGCATGGTTACATTCGCAACGGTAGGGCTCCACCACCCCCTCACGTACGGGATCATGACCATCTCCCTAAACTTAAATTGAATATTCCGACATTTGAGGGTAGATATGTTCCTGATATATATCTTACTAGGGAGTTAGAAACAGAACAATGTTTTACATGCTTACAATTTCTTGAGGATAGTCGTGTTCTGCTGCTGTTTGTGCATTCACTAGTTTTGCTTGTGTTTGGTGGTCTGAACATTGTAGAATACATCATGATAATATCCCTACTACTTGGGCTGCTTTGAAAACGGCTATGCGTAATCGTTGGGTTCCACCATATTATCAACGTGAATTGCTTCAAAATTTGCAGCGTTTAAGACAAGGAAAAAATTCTGTAGAGAAATATTTTTAGGAATTACAAACTGGCATGATTAGATGTGGTATTGTTGAGGAGAATGAAGCTATGCTTGCACGTTTTATGGTTGGATTGAGTAGAGAGATTCAGACTATTCTAGAGTATAATGAGTATAACACTATCACTCGTTTATTCCATCTTTCTTGCAAAGCTGAACGTGAAGTGCAGGATCAACAGGCAATGGCGAGAACTAATTTTTCTGCAGGTCGAGCGTCATCATGGACACCACGTACATCATCTACTTCCACATGTCCTACTACAGCACCACTTACCTCAGCCGCCAACTCCAGCAAAGATACAAGAAAACAGGCACCGCCACCAGCCTCCAGCAAGGACACACCTTCGGGGCCTACACAGAGCTCGTTTTCATCCATGGCATCTACACAGCAAACACATGAGGTTATTTGTCGTCGTTGCAAGGGTGAAGGTCACTATGCAAGAGAATGCCCTTCCAAGCGTGTGATGATTGTTACTAAGGATGGTGGATATGCGTCCGCTAGTGATTTTGATGAGGAGACTTTGGCTCTTATTGCAAGTGAAGAACAGGGTGCCGAGGATACTGAACAAGAGACTCAATACATGGATGTTGACTACGCTGATAGGTATGAAAGTTTAGTTGCTCAACGTGTTCTGAGTGTGCAGGTTACACATGCTGAGCAAAATCAGAGGCGCAACTTGTTCCATACAAAGGGAGTTGTGAAGGAACGTTCTGTTCATGCCATCATTGATGGAGGGAGTTGTAACAATTTGGGTAGCATGGATATGGTGGAGAAGCTGTCGCTAACCACCAGACCACATCCTCATCCATATTACATACAATGATTCAACAACAGTGGCAAGGTTAAGGTAACATGTACTGTTCGTGTGCATTTTAGCATTGCTACATATTCTGATTATGTTGATTGTGATGTGGTACACATGCAAGCATGCTCCGTTTTACTTGGTAGACCATGGCAATTTGATAAAAAATCTTTACACCATGGTAGGAAAAATAGTATACTCTTGTTCAGAAGGATAAAAATATAATTTTGCTTCCTATGTCTCCTGAACATATTATGAAAGATGACATTGCTAGAGCTAGTAAAGCAAAACAAGAGCAAAGTAACAGTGAAAATCAGATTGTGGCAAAGGAATTTGAGCAACATAATAAGCCGAATCAACCATCATCTAGTGTTGCATCTGAAATAAAATTGAAGAGTGTATGTTTACTTGCCACCGAATCTGATTTTACTAATTTGGATGTTACTACATATGTTTGCTATGATTTTGTGTGCAAATAGGTATTATTTTCATTCGAGGACATGCCTCCCTGTTTGCCTCCTGCTGTTACTAACATCTTACAGGAGTTTTCTCACGTCTTTCCACAAGACGTGCCACCGGGATTACCACCTATTCGAGGGATTGAGCAACAGATTGACTTAATTCTAGGTGCATCGCTACCCAACCATGCGCCATACCGTACCAATCTAGAGGAGACGAAGGATATTATGCGTCAAGTACAAGAGTTGCCCGACAAAGGTTATATACACGAATCCCTTAGTCCTTGTGTTTTTCCTATTATTCTAGTGCCGAAAAGGATGGAACATCGTGTATGTGTGTGGATTGTAGAGGCATTAATAATATTATTATTCGTTATCGTCATCCTATTCCTAGGCTATATGATATGCTTAATGAATTAAGTGACTCTACAATTTTCTCCAAAGTTGATTTGCATAGTGGATACCATCAATTCATATGAAATTGGGAGTTGAATGGAAAACAGCATTTAAAACTAAGTTTGGTTTATATGAGTGGTTAGTCATGCCTTTTGGATTAACTAATGCACCTAGGTCTTTTGTGAGATTAATGAATGACGTTTTATGCTTTCATTGGACGATTTGTGGTAGTCTATTTTAATGAGATACTGATTTATAGTAGATGTTTGGAGGAACACTTGGAACATTTACGTTTTGTTTTTATTGCTCTACGTGATGCATGTTTGTTTGGTAACCTTGGGAAGTGCACTTTTTGCACCGACCGGGTATCTTTTCTTGGCTATGTTGTTACTCCACAGGGAATTGAAATTGATAAAGCCAAGATTGAAGCTATTGAGAGTTGGCCGTAGCCCAAAACGGTCCCAGAAGTGAGGTGTTTTCTTGGCCTCGCTGGTTTCTATAGGCGTTTTGTGAGGGATTTCAGCACCATTGCTGCACCTCTCAACGAGCTTACAAAGAAGGATGTGCCTTTTGTTTGGGGTACCGCACAGGAAGATGCCTTCACGGTATTGAAAGATAAGTTAACACATGCTCCTTTACTCCGACTTCCTGATTTTAATAAGACTTTTGAGCTTGAATGTGATGCTAGTGGAATTGGATTAGGAGGTGTGTTATTACAAGATGGTAAACCTGTTGCATACTTTTCTAAAAAATTGAGTGGGCCTAGTCTGAATTATTCTACTTATGATAAGGAATTATATGCTCTTGTTCGGACTTTGGAAACATGGCAACATTATTTATGGCCCAAAGAATTTGTCATACATTTTGATCATGAATCTTTGAAACATATTAAAAGTTAGGCAAAACTGAACCGTAGACATGCTAAATGGGTTGAATTCATTGAGACTTTCCCTTATGTCATAAAACACAAGAAGGGTAAAGAAAATGCTATTGTTGATGCATTGTGTCGTCGTTATACTATGCTTTCACAACTTGACTTTAAAATATTTGGTTTGGAGACCATCAAAGATCAATATGTGCATGATGCCGAATTTAAAGATGTGTTGGACAATTGTAAAGAAGGGAGAACATGGAACAAGTTCATCATTAATGATGGATTTGTATTTCATGCTAACAAGCTATGCATTCCAGCTAGCTCCGTTCGTCTTTTGTTGTTGCAGGAGGCGCATGGAGGAGTATTAATGGGCACTTTGGCGTGAAGAAGATGGAGGACGTACTTGCTACGCATTTCTTTTGGCCAAAGATGAGACGGTATGTTGAGCGTTTTGTTGCTCGCTACACTACATGTCAAAAAGCTAAGTCACGACTCAATCCTCATGGTTTATATATGCCCTTGCATGTACCTAGTGTTCCTTGGCAGGATATCTCTATGGACTTTGTGTTAGGTTTACCTCGAACAAAGAAGGGGAGGGATGGCATATTTGTTCTCGTGGATAGATTTTCAAAAATGCCACACTTTATACCATGTCATAAAAGTGATGATGCTGCTAATGTTGCTGATTTGTTCTTTCGTGAAATTAGTTGCTTGCATGGTGTGCCAAATACAATTGTTTCAGATCGTGATGCTAAATTTCTTAGCCACTTTTGGAGATATTTATGGGCTAAGTTGGGGACTAAACTGCTTTTTAGTACTACATGTCACCCCCAAACTGATGGACAAACTGAAGTGGTCAATAGATCATTATCTACTATGCTTAGGGCTGTTTTCAAGAATAACCTGAAAATGTGGGAAGAATGCTTGCCTCATATTGAATTTGCTATAATCGTTCGCTGCATTCTACTACTAAAATGTGCCCTTTTGAAGTTGTGTATGGTTTCTTGCCTTTTTTTTACCAACGAAAACAGCAGGAGAGGCTCCTACTATTATACATTAAGCAAACAAGACAGTTTACAAATGATTTCTACATAGCCTTTGGCCAGAGGAGGAAGAAGGGTAAGAGACCCTAATAGTAAAGGCAACTAAAAACTTATTTACAGGGCAAGATTATTAATGAAAGCGTCTAGTAATACAGCTAGTTCTGGCGAGACCCTATATTTAAGTATAATCAAGTCTTCTTTAAGGGCCCTCTTCCAGTCCTGGAGTGAGACATTGATCCCATCAAAACAACATCTATTTCTTTGTTTCCAGATGTTCCAAGAGGCCAGGATTAATATCTCTTTGAATATTTTACGTGGCCCAGATCCAGTCGCCAAAGTGATCATATCTTGCCTTGGTAGCATTGTATCCCAATGAATGTTGATTGAATGCCAGCAGGTAGAGCTGAAGTGGCATTCAAAAAATAGGTGTTTGTTGGTTTCCAACGGCCCATTTGTACACATCACGCATGAGTGGTCCTCCCCAATGTTGAAGTGACGTCAGCATAGCATGTCTCTTGTGTTCAGCCTGTCCATATGCATCAAACATGCAAAAACTTTGTGTTGCATGATGCATTTGGATTTCCAGATGCCCGTAATATGTTGTGGTGGGCGAAGCTCTCTGAAATAGAACTTGTAGAATTTGTTGGGCTTGTAGTTATGGTTTTTTACCTCATGCACCTATTGATTTGTTGGCTCTTCCATCTTCGGAGAAGGTTATTTTTGATGCTAAAGAACATGCTGAATTCATATTAAAGATGCATGAGTTAACTAAGGAGAACATTGATCGTATGAATGCTAAATATAAACTTGTTCGAGATAAGGGTAGAAAACATGTTGTCTTTGCACCTGGAGATCTTGTTTGGTTACATTTGCGTAAGGATAGGTTTCCTGAATTGCGCAAGTCAAAGCTAATGCCACGTGCAGATGGTCCTTTTAAGGTGTTAGAGAAAAGAAATGATAATGCATATAAACTTGAGTTGCCTGCAGATTTTGGGGTTAGTCCCACTTTTAACATTGCAGATTTGAAGCCTTATTTGGGTGAGGATGATGAGCTTCCGTCGAGGACGACTTCAGTTCAAGAAGGGGAGGATGATGAGGACATCAATACCATTGTTACACCCACAGCCCCTGCTGCTATACGTACTGGACCAGTTACTAGAGCACGCGCAGGCCAATTGAATTACCAGGTACTTTCGTTTCTCGGAAATCCTTCTAATGTTCATGAACATATGATGTTGCCTAATTACATACTTTTGTTTTACTTATGAATAAAGGACCTAGCATGGACAAGAAGGATGGCCATTAGAGCAGGAACAACCATGGAGAAGAAGGTGCGCGCTCGGGAAAGTACAATGGAGCTTTCAGTGGTGATTTTCGCACTTTGAATTCACCATAAGGAGATCATGAAGGCTTGGATGAAATATTCAGGACGTCACTTTATAAATTTTGTCCATAGGCTATTATAGGTGTTGCGCCACCTTATCTTTGGTCCACGCCCATGTAATTTCGAAATAGCTTATCATAGGCTATTTTTAGGGTCCCATGTGTGGGGAAACTGAGTTAGGGTTGGTTTCGGACCCCTCCTACAAGGGGCCACGAAATTCCCCTCTATTCCCCCATATATATGGCCCTTAGGGCGCCGTTTAGACTAGGGTTTTGTTTAGATTACAAGTTCACCACAGCTGCAACTTCGCGTCCTTCGTTTGGATTCCACGACCAGACCAAGACGTCAGATAACCCCACTTTCATCAATAAAGCTTTCCTCTTATATTCGCAATATCTAGATTGCAATTTCAGTTTCTTGCTTGTTCTTCGTTTGCGTGCAGGAAATAGACCCTCGTGGTCAGGTTGATCGTGCTCTGGCATTCGTAGTGGAAATAGACCTTCGTTCATAGTAAGATCATCAAAGTCTACGCCACCGAAAACGATAGCCACCATATCATCGAAAGACAGGGACAACTTCGCCTCTATCCGAGTGGACTCTTTGTTTAGTGTTGTCAAGGGAAAGACATTTTTCGGGTGCTTACCTCGGGTATGTAATATACAGCGATTCGTGGATGACACGGAAGTTCCCCGAGTCTTGGGTAAAGTGTGCAACCTCTATAGTGTGTACAACTATTCGAATAGCTGTGTCCACATCCAAGGACATCTGGGTGGTCCTGCCTAAACTATGTCCTGACGTTTTCACAAAACCTGGTGTGTGCGTGAAAAATGAGATAAGAGATCAAAGTCAGAAGACTTGATGAAATGATTGAACATGTGATGTTCAAACCCTGCTTATATTGATATGTGTAACCTGTTCATATTCATATCTGCAATCTTTTGATGCATAATTCTTATAAATGGAAGGACATGATATTGCACTCAAAATTAGCTTTCTGCAAGACTACCTGCTTAGGGTTAAACCATGCATGAATATCTTGTTCCAAACATGGGTTGCTTGCCACTGGTTATTTAATTAACCAGGCATGAGAGAAAAGGATGCGGTGAAGAGTACCTTGGTGACGAACATGCGAGCTAGGACGCTTCCCAGTCAGCATGCGTGTAGGGTTAAGGCTGATGGCATGGGTCCATGCTATCGTTGAAGGCTGCGAGTTTATGAAGAATTGGCTATAAAAGTCATATTTGAGTAAAACGGTATGTACCGGATGTAAGACTCTTGATATTCTGTTTTTGTGTGTTCAGTGAGCATTGATCTCTCGGATCACTGTTCACGTGCATTCGGTGACTTTGACTTATGAGTCGGGGTCCCCACATAGCTGGCATCAGAGCCATCCTGACTGTATGAAGCCTTAGTTAGCATGGACGTTAATTAGGACAAAAGTATTTTTCCACACAATTTAAATCACTTACAAAACTTCCATATTTCTTACCTCTTCTATTTGCATTAGCACTTCCACCATTTGTCTCTTGTCTCTCGTCATTTACTTTCTCAAAACCTTCCAAATGGCTGTTAGTACCCTTATGCCCCTGACCACTGTATTCCTTGTAATCCTCATGGGTAACCTGGAAGGAAGCCACCTTGCCAGACATTCACCCACATCTCTTGAACACAAGTTTGACGACACCATGACAATATGATACCAACAGAAGATACCATCTCGAGGAATGAGAACGTGAAGACCCAAAAGATGGTGACACCCTCGACACTGCCCCAGGATGATGAAAACCATGGTCTACGTTGATCGGGGCAAAAGATATGCAAGATCGTGATATACATTGCTAATAGGGCAACCATGTCTTTGTCGTTCATGTATCGGCAACCACCGGTGGATGAGAACCTCCCCATTTGGTTTGCCTCACCATAGTGAGCAGGAAGAACGGTTCTATTCATCCCTCACTCATGGTGTCGATGTTTTCTTCAACATAACCGATAGGATGGACCTCTACCATTCCTTGTTAATATCAATGCTTAAAGATTTGCCTACCTGGGACTCTCGGCGCCTTCGAAAACAAGAAGGCATTGGCATGATTACGAAGACAACAGAAGACCCTGTCAACGATCGCCATGAGGAACCACCTTCGCCCATCAGCTTACCAGATGAGAAGTTGCCGAAGATTCTTCAGGCCAAACTCGGATCGTTTCATCATATGACTACAAGAGGAATAGCGACACCTGAGGGAGACCCAGAAGACTGCACGTCTTTCTCCCCAAAACATGATGCAAGCACGACCACTGAGTCCGAGAACCCCTAGGGTAGGATGAATCGTGTATCCCATATGCGAATTCGAGTCCGTGTGATGGTTTGAATGGAACCATGTTGTGTGTTGCTTGTTTTTATCTATTTGTCTTTTGATATAAGTCGCACTTTTGCCCTAGGCAAAAAGTACGCGACGATATCACCTACCTTACCTTGTCGTCTGTGTTTGGCCCTTTCGGCACTTGCTTGATTGCACTTGCACCATACCAGCCCCTTTAGGCACTTCGCTTCTATGCTACTTTCCCTCTCACCTATCTCGCCAACAAAAGACCAGCAAGACAAGATGCACCAAGGATCCACCTTGACAAACAACTAGCACTGAAGACTTTTTGCAACAACCTATTCAACATAGTTCAACTTAGTGAAGATACGCTTTTCCCTCCAGATTGGAAACCCTTCCCTAGACTAACCTATACCTCTCAAGTTACCCCAGCTCAAACCCTTAACAATGTGCTTAACATACGGGTTTGCAAGAGAACACTGGTAAATATTCAATAACCTTGGTTTAGAACTGGCTTCATTATGGGACTAGTGATCATAGTGAGCAAACACATTACATCCTTAAGCTAGCACTTGATCTTATGATGCCATAGGGAAGATCGTTATGAGGATACATGATTAGTAGACTAATGATCTGACGAGGCTATCATAGATGTCTTGAGTATATAGCTAAGACCCTTTGGTGGATTATAAGACTTTCATGTGATAGAAGCCTTTTGTGGATAGAGTTAATAGAATAGCATTACCTTTTAGTAAATTGGATTTAGTAGGACAATTATGATCACAAGCCGAAATTCTTGGTGGAATAATAACTTGACTTTGTCAAGTGATATTGGTAGTGAATTCATGATGTCACGATAATGACTTGTAAGAACAAGTAGGAATTCTCGTTGGACATGAGATTGGATTAATTAGGTGATCCTAATAGGGTGTTGGTGATAATTAAGTCTACATGGTTTGGAATAAATTTGGATTTAGTCCGATTATCTCGATCATGATACCTTGTTTCTTGATGGAAGATAAACTAGGAACACTAGATTGTTGTCCGATTTGATTCGAGCATCTATATGCACCTAACATTGGAGTTTACTAGATCATCATGATGGGAATTGGTGGATATACTACGATAAAATAGTCCTTCCAAGGATTTGGGAATTATAGGAACTTTAGAAGATTATGTGGACACCATCAATATTAGATTTATAGGAGTAGTGGATCATGTCATGATTGATGGCATTTAAGGACCACTTGATTGGATTCGTAGGAAGGAAACAAGATCTTGGATTGGTATAATATGTGTTTCCTTGGCATAGAGAGGCTATACCTTAGACCATGGACAGATTCGTTGAGCACTCGGATTTGTAGTGTTTCATTCAAGCTTAGGAGCTTGTATGCTCCACCCGAGGATTTTTGCATGGGGATACTAGCGGGATGGTTATCGATGACACATGTGATTTTGTTTAGTCGTTCTCTCGAGAGTCATGGAGATATGAATAGCATGAGTGAGGTTTGGAGATGAATTATACGAGACAATGCTTTCGCTGGTATAAGAAGATTTTTGTTTGGAGGTTTAGAGAGGACAATTGGCATCTAATGACTGTGCTCAATAATGAGGTGATTAACGTTCACTCACATCCTAAGATCCTTGAAACCCTTGAGCTTTACCGAGCCACAACATGGTCGGATAATGAGTATAGGCCTTGGCTCTAAGTCGAAAGACTATGGCCAATACTCTACCTTGACCACCCCCAATCCTATCCATAAGGAAGGTGGACTCAGATAACTAGGTCACGAAGGACCACAAAGCCATGGACAAGTAATCACCCAGGACAAATGAACTCCCAGAAGATTAAGACTAACTGGCCAAAGATTGGTTCCCGAGCTTTCTCTCAAGAGCAAGCTGAATCAAAATGCTATCAGTCTAAAAGTCATTCCCGAGTCTTACCCCAAGACCACACCGTCCACACCTTACGGTTAATGGATATACCGTCAAGCCCTTTTTAGGTTGGCTTATGCCCGCTCCTCTCACAGGTTCCATAAGCAAAGCGTTTATGTGATACTTGGAGAAACACGTTCCTTGTCCCCATGGATGACCTACTTATTTTTCCAGGAGAGTAAGGAACACCCTAGTCCTACTTTGGACCAGCCCCAAAGGCACCGATTTCCAAGTTTCTAAAGCGTAAAGTTTTACCTTGAAGAAGTTGGACTCCTCGAAGCACCCTCCCTGCAGCAGAAGACATTCTTACCCAAGCAAGATGAAGAACCATTATGGTTGGGAAACCACGACGAAGAAGAAGATGCAAGAGAAGTCAACCACCACAAGAAGCACCACCATTCAAGCATGATGAAACCCTTGGACTTCAAAAAAGATTAAAGAGCCCCTTGTTTAAATGGTCAACTATCAGTTCCTGACTAGGGAGGAGCCGAGAAGTTGATAGCACCCCTCACTCCACTACCTTGACGGTGTACGATTAGCATGACGTTCCTACTCTCTGTAGATGCCTGTAACGGAGTGGAACGGTTGTCATGACTTCGTTACTAGCCTCTTTTGGTCCAAGTCAAGGACGTGACACAACTTGAGTCATGATGGACCTCCTGCCAAAGGTATTCCTCCACTCTTGTCCAAACCTCAGACCCTGGAGACTGGATGGTTGTTCTATACTTTTGGATAGTCATCTTATTTAGAACCCCTCAGAAACCTTCCCAAATGGAAGAATACGATTTGCCACCAAGTCTCTAAGTCTAGCATTAGGGACGAGACTCAACCCAAACCCTTGCCAATATGAACGTAAAGAGAGGAGTGAACCAAACGCTCTAGGACACGCTAGGAACGTGCGTCCGTGAATACGAAGACAAATGGCCGAAGGTGACCGAAGAACACGCCTGGACAGCTTAGTCAAGCAGAAAATCACGACAAGGAGCCTACATGTAACAGCCCGAGACCGACGCTCCAGATGCCTGCCAAATATTTCGAGTTTCCTCATGTGTTCCATTTGGTTATCGCATCCATCATCGCATCATCCGCATCATCTGCATAGCATCAACACTCCGTTGCTGTCATTTTCGAAACTTGCATCCGTCCATAGCCGCCGGTTCTCTCCGTTCTTGTCATTGACCGTTTCGAGACCAAACACACTCGCACGCGCCCGCGGCATCTAGAAAATATTATTTTTAAAAGTGCGTATAAAACTTTCTCGAAATGGGTCGAATATTGGCGTGCGGTCTTAATATACTGTAGGTAGACTGCCTGCCCAATTTTGTCGCATTCAAAGTCCGTTTGATAGCCGAACCGTTAAATATATAGCCGCGCTATAGCTGGTTTATTATCAGGCGTTTTCGGTTTTAAGACTTAGTGACGGGCCGCAAATGCTCCCTCTCTTCTTGGCCCAACCCCCTCTACACAGCCCACTAGGCCTACCCTAGCCTACACCGCGACCCGAGCCGTCGGATCGCGACCCTACGGTCCGAAAATGGACAAAAACTCCAAACCCTAGTGTCGGGGATATAACCCCGCGGTATAACCCGTCCTATTGGGCCAGCTTAATGTAATGGCGGCTATGGAATTATATTCAAGATGGGTCGTGTCGTGAAGATAAAGCGAGCAAGGCGGTTACTAAGTAAGCCGCCGGGCGGCCCAAGCGTATGGAGACGGCGACTCAAGGCCCACGGGGCAGAAGATGCCAGAAGATTCCTTGCTTGAGTGGCAAGGCGTGTTAGAGACATGATAGGTTACAAGTTGTAATATGACTCAGACTCTTTTGTAAACCCTAGGGTCTCGACCTGTATATAAAGGAGAGCCCCTAGGACCGAGAGACTCAAGTTAGACACCCTCGAGAGCTAGGTTAGCGATTCCGCACCCTTGTAATCGAGACCATCATCAATATAGACACAAAGTAGGGCGTTGGCTATTACCTCCATCGGAGGGGCCGAACCTGGGTAAACTCGCCTCCCGTTCCCGTTTAGCCCCTTTGAGTTGCCACCTAGCGGCGATGGCCTCACACCTAAGTCCTTGCACGAGGACATCTGCCATGACAAAACCACGATAGTTGGCGCCCATCGTGGGGCTCTCGCCCGGTGGAGTTGAGTTCTCGAAGGGAACCTGTCCAGGGTTCGAGAAATTCACGATTGATCAGATCATCAAGAGTCGTCGTGACAAGATCTACATCAACGATCTAGTCTGGGGTGGCAATGCCGGCTCAACTGAGCACGAATATTGGGTCCCCTTTGGCAGGATCGGCACTACAGTTTCCTAGTCGGGCATCTGCACCAACATCGACGAACCAGCTCGGTGCACCCGACCCGGCCGGGATCAAGCCGGACGGCGTCATGTGTTCGTCTTCTTCACCCAGGGAGTTTGCCTGCCGGATGAGCCGGCGGGCAGCGGTGACATCCTCGTCAACTCAGATGGCGAGTCTTCCATGGGAGAAAATGAATCGATCTGTCCTCTCTACGACGGCAGACTCGGGGGTTCATTGGAGATTGAAGCCCCTGAAGAATTCCATGAGTCGCCTCACCAGGTTGCTGTCTACATGGCAGGAACCGCGGCGGCTCAGAACCCGTCTGTGGCTGGAGCGGCTGGTGGTTCCGGCGGGTCTGGCAAGACGCCGGCTCAAGCCATGAAAGATTTAATGGCTGAGATAGCAAAGCTCGTGGAGAGTCTTGTCACTGCGGGAAATCAAGAAGAGTGCAACACGGAGTTAACCAAACTACATGAACAGATGACCGAGGTATAGAGAGAAATTGATGCTGAGAACGCCAGGATGACGGAGCTACATGCTCGTATACATAATGAGTCAGAGCGCCTTAAGGCCGAGGCTTGACAGTTAGGACTTCAGAGATATGCATCTGAGGCGGTTTACCATAGGAGACACCGGAGCCGGCTACCAATGAACATCGAGCCGCAACAACTTTTTAATACCCCTCAGCAGAATCCACGGGCTGGGCAGCCGCTCGGAAATCAACAAAACGAGCCGGCTCAGCCACCACCAACTCACTCGCCGCCACGACGTTTCCAGACGCCACGGGGTCACTTTTCCAACCCTGTTGACAATGTACTGGCAGCGACCCAGCACCTGGAAGCACTACCTATTCATGGAAATACCCTTGTTAATGTTGTGGCCAGGAACGCTATAGAGATGCTACAAATAGCAGTAGTGCAGCAAGCACAGTATTCTTATAGCCACGATCGGATGCACTCCACCCCCTATGCTAGCCGCAGCAAGAGTCGCCATGTGGAGTCTCCGGCTGTTTCTAGCAGTGGGCGCAGGCAACAGCCTCAAGTTTCCCCGACCCGGCCTGTTCCATCAGGGGCTCAGGCGATTGTTGATGCAGCTAGGGTTGTGCGACAGGCAGAGGCGGACGCAGCAGGACAGGCGATTCAACAACTCCATCCTCAAACGATGGCTTTGGGGGCTGGGACAAACAGTAGGACAATTGGGATACCTTGCTTATCCCCGGCCCTCCATGCCGAACGTATGCCCAAGGACTTCAAGGTTCCTCACAAGGTGCCGAATTACATGGGGGACCTTGAGCCGGCTGCTTGGATCGAAAGCTACGAATTGGTAATGGATATGTTGGATATCAGCGATGTGGTATGCGCCAAGTACTTGACTATGATGCTGGAAGGACCGGCTCGGACATGGTTGAAGAACCTGCCGCCCAATTCCATCAGCACTTGGTCAGAGCTTAAGGAGCATTTCATCAAGAATTTTCAAGGAACATGCAAGAAGCCAATGACGATAGTGGACCTTCAACATTGCGTCTAGCGCGTGAACGAGTAAGCCCATCATTGGACTCGCCGGGTTGCAGAAATCATACACTCATCAGACAACATTAAGGCGGCTCAAACCGTCCCGATCCTAGAAATGAACTGCCATTTCCAGCCGCTGGTCCAGAAGCTTGGGCGGCTCAAGCGAAAGGTGCAAGATATGGGCGACTTAATGGATGTCCTCACTAGATACGCCAAGTCGGACAGCACGAAGGATCCCTCCTCAGATGAGGAGAAGACTAGCAAAGGAAAGAAAGGTGAAGGTGGTAAAGTCCAACAAAATCACGATGGTAACCAGATGGCGGGTTAGACTTCGTTGCCAACACCAATGTTGGTTTCAAAAACCAATGCCGTAATGGTCGCCCTGGAGGGACTTATAATGGGAATAAACCTCGTAATTACGAGGAGGCGCTCAAGGCACCATGTCCCAAATATAGTACCCAGGATAAGCCGGCTACCCACTCATGGGAAAACGGTTACATCATGCAAGAATTCCGCAACCAAGCCTTCCAGAATCATCAAGGGGGCAACGGTGGTGGACACCTGGGTCAGCATGGTCCTGGCGGGTCACAGGGCGGCTCAGGAGCTGGTTTTCAACATCAGGCGAATAATGGCAATGGACACCAACATGGCCCAGGAAATCAACATAACAACCAAGGTGGTTTCCAGAGTAACCCCAAGCAGTTGAATAGCGGTCAGTACCACTAGTACCTGATTCCTCAAAAAATAATTCATATTGTCTGGAGAAATCTACGAGAAGGATTATAAACCTCTGAGGAGAAAATAACCCGGCCTTGGAGCACTGCTCACCTGCGGTGATATTATACTTAGAGCCACCGGCTCCTTTGCTTTTTGTAATCCCCCCCCCCTGCAAATTATGTACATACTTCTTTATGTTTCAAATATAATAAAGCCGGCACACCAGAAACTCAGAGTTTCTGTTGTTTCACCCTATAAACTGAGCATGAGTCTTTATTTTCTGAAACAATGGGCATTTGGGGGCTTCCAAATCACCGAGTTCAGCTTTCTCACCCTCTTAACCCAGCAAAAAACGCCATAGCCCATTGGGCATTTGGCGGCTTCCAACTCACCGAGTTCAACTTTCTCACCCACTTGACCCGGCAAAAAATGCCACATATGGTTAAACCTGCATGTATGCTTGATGCGACTCCGATGAGGTGACCCCGTGTACTCTTGACAAGTCAATCCTTTTTTGGACCCTGAACTTCTGAAGGTTAAAACATTGGCTTAAGTCACGTGAGACCTAGCACACAGAGAGCGAGGATAAACCATGGGTTATCATACCCACTTCATGGAAGCAAGACTCGAGCCTCGAAAGCCGGTCTTTATGTCGAGCCTCGAAAGCCGGCATTTTTTATACTTTGTTATCACATGCATACATCATCCTACAAGGCATCATTGCAATCATGCATCATACATACATATCTATATTTGTTTATGATGCAGAAGGCCGGTCTTCGAAACTAGGTTCCATCGTCAACTTCTCCAGAGAAATAAATCTTTTTGCCCGATCCACATCCTGGTTTATTATAACCAGGATTAAATGATTGGAGTTTCCAAACCAGCTTAGAAGAGTTGGTCTATCTTGCTGAGCCTCGAGAGCCAGTCTCTTCTTACCTAGTCTCACTAGGTCGGCTTATTAATAGTACTTGTTATTGTTATAAAACTATTATTTCTACCTCATAAGTTTTGTAGGTACAAGATTATTTTATTGCCGGCTCAGACATGAGCGTCCGGGTTATCAACCGTTGTCATACTATGACCCGTTCAATCATTATCTTCTTCAATATTATTCGAGCAAGACTTGAGCTTCGAAAGCCAAGCCTCTTTGTCGGCTCATTCTTTGGCCTGTCCTCTCTATTTCAATCAAAAAACTCATCGAGCACAGCAGAGATATTCAAAGACAAGCAAGAGAGCAGCACAATCAACAATTATCAAAATAGATCAAAGGATCAAAGTTTCTTAAGTACCTTCACAAATGCAAACATGCACGAAGGCATGATAGAACTTTTCAAGAAGTTTCCAAACTATTCCCATTACAGGCTCAGCTCAGGAGCCACAAAATATTCATTGTTCTGCACAACACTTGGGGGCTGGAAAGACCGGGCGACTTAAATTGTTTTTACATATCACTTCTGTGACTCGCCCTCTACGCCGTTCGGATTGACCTCAGGCTGACCTCTCGCCTGAGCCGCCTCTGGGTCATCCTCCGCTGGGTATTCTGTTTCTTTGATCTAAAGGTTGTCCACATCCCAGTTGCAATGGGTCAAGGCATGGAAAACATCTTTGTTATTCAAGATGGTGGACGGGTCAACATCAGGGGCGAAAATGTGCTTACTGTGTTGAGGGGTCAGGTTCACTGGCACAAAGGAGGGTGGCCGAACTCGCAAGTTATTCACATCGTAAGCCGCCTGATAACTCTTTAGCTCCATTTCAGAGATGAGTTGTGTGGCCAGCACTCGAGATGTCTTGACACATTTAAGATAGCCAGCATCACCAAAAGCCGAGCCATCATCCTTGAGCTTAGGAAACCCTTTGGCCATTTCTGCCGGATAAAGCTCCTCTGAATAGGCAAAATCCTGGCTCAAAGAAGATGTTGCACCGGCTCGGGTGGCTGATCTTTTCAACTCTTCAACTGGTTTGGGGATTGTTGAGAGAAACCTCAGCACATCCTTGATGAGCTTCACTGGCTCTTTGTTCCCCATAACCGCCTTGATGGCGAGATAGCTTCCAGCATAGATTTGCTCGGTCAATGTATATACAGCCTTCAGCATAAGCAAGATGTTATCTTGGAGTTTGCATGTTCGTGGGCCTACAAAACAATTTAAGCGTGTGAATCGCCAGACGGCTTATCTACGAACATAGGTATTTTTGCAAGTTACTACAAGATACTTACCAAAGATAGCCTGGGTCATATGGGCAATGTGCCGCTTTAACCCGGATAGCTCTTTCGTGATCGATTTCAACTAGCCCTCAACATTTTCTACGCGCTCCAGCAAGACGGCTTTCTCAGCTTCAAAGGATTTATTTTGCTTTTCAAGATGTGCCTTGGTTTTCTCCAATTCCTCCAAAGCAAGGCGAAGTTTCTCCTCAAGAGCAAGCTCGGGTTTTGCCCTACTTCCAGATCTTTCTTCAAACTGGTCACACTTGACTCGGCTGCTTGTAGAGCTTTCTCCATATTAAGAGCCATGATATTCAACGGTCATAAGCTGGTAGCAGGATGCAGTATCATATGACAAAGAAAAATTATAACAAGTCTCAAACAGATTGCAAAACAATATATTTGACACTTGGGGGCTAATGCATGTCAGTTTTTCCAGAGCAAGGATGTGGAGAAGACCCGACTCAGCTCAAGAAGACGAGCCTACCCTTGGGGGCTACAGGTTGAATTCTTCATAATTATTATCAAGACCCGACTCATCTCAAGAAGATGAGCCGGCCCTTTTGGGGGCTACTGGTCGAATTCTTCATAATTATTATCAAGACCCAACTCATCTCAAGAAGATGAGCCCGCCCTTGGGGGCTACAGGTCGAATTCTTCATAATTATTATCAAGGCCCGACTCATCTCAAGAAGATGAGCCGACTTTTGGGGGCTACAGGTCGAATTATTCATAATTATTATCAAGACCCGACTCATCTCAAGAAGATGAGCTGGCCCTTGGGGGCTACAAGTCGAATTCTTCATAATTATTATCAAGACCCGACTAATCTCAAGAAGATAAGCCGACTTTTGGGGGCTATAAAAGGATATATTGAGTACACAACAAAGAGGAACATACCTCGTATTTGTTTTTCATCATGCTGACAAGGCCGACTTCCATCTCCCGGCTCGTAGCAAGACGGTCCAAATAACCAGCATGTAGTTCTTCAGCACTCATGTTCTCATAACTTGGAAGCTCCAGCTTGGCTTTTCCCTTCTCAAGCAGTACTATTTCATCTTTAGCAACAAGTTTTGTCAGCACTCTGGAGAATTCAGGAACGGTATAACTTGATCCAGTAATGAGGACCTCCTCGTTTTTATCGCAAGGATCATCTTCAGTTGTCTTTGCAGGACTGGGCGGGTTAAGATTGGCCGCCGGGCCAACTTCAGTGTCCATAATATCAGTGCTGGTTGGCTCAGGTTGAAGGGGTAAATCAGTTTGGACCTCCTGATGATATTCAGGCTGATCTGCATGAACTTCAGGGGTTACCAAATCAGTGTTTCCCGGCTTGGGGGCCTCAGGATCAGTGGACGGCTTGCCAACTTTCCTCTTCTTGGCCTTGGCTTGAGCCCTACAAAACAAGAAGACAGAATCATGAATATGCAAAAAGGTTCACAAAGGTAAGCATATAACAAAAGAGAAATTTTACCCAGGGTTGATGACAAGGGGTGGTAGTTTGGAGGTGGTTGAGTCGCCTGACGAAGGTGGTGACTCCTGATAAATGGAATCAGAATGATTAAAAGGTTGCTAATTTAAACCAGCCTCGGAAGAAAGAGTTGGGCTGAAAAGTACCTCAGTAGATCGCTTACGGGCGATTCGTTTATTGGGTAACCTGTCTGTAAGATCACCATTATTAGTCCGAGTTTGGCGCCTCGATTTATGCTGAGTTTTCTCCAAAACAAAATTGGCATCCAAATAAGAATCTGGATGAGAGAAGCTTACTTTCCAAATTACCCGCCTTGTTCTTGTTGGAAGCAAGAATTCTGAGCCAGAGGAAATGTAAATTACCTGAACATCTTCAGCCCGGTTTGTCTCGACATTTCCCTAAGAGAGAAAAAGGAGGCATCAGCTAGATTCAATAAATACGATTAAAGGAAATTGATTTCTACCTCCGATTGAACATCGGCTGTTGCTGATTCACCCATAAGTGACGGCTCTTCTATGACCGCCTTATCTTTCTTTGAACTTTGAAGGGCCCTAGGCTTTTTGGCTGCGGTTTTCACTCGTTTCTTGCCCCAAAATGAAGACTTAGCCTGCAAAATTGATGATCAAAATTAACAGGTTAGGATTTGGAATTTAGAAGAAGAAAACATTCATACAAGTCAGAAATAGAGTTACCAAAGATTCTTACTTGAGGAGCCGGATTAAGAACATAAAAGGGCTTCAATCCATCTTTGCTGCAAGCGGCTAGACTTTCACCCAATAGTTTCTTCACAATCTGATTTATTTCATCAGCATCCAAAGTTATATTGTTATATCTTTGGGCGTCGTCTAAGTCGCCGGAATAAGCGCACATTAGACTGTCACGGCGGCTTAGAGGTAAAATACTCCAGGATACCGACCACCGGGTCAAATCAACTCCAGTTAACCCATTGGCTGTTAAGGACCTCAACCTTGGATATATAGGGGCATGTTGAGCATGTTCTTCCGGAGGAGCCCAACCAGGAAGTTCGAGGTCCATGGGAAGACGATTTTGTCTCTAACCCGGCAAAAGGTTCTCATCAGCTGGGGCTGTGTTTCGGTAATAGAACCAAGTTTTATTCCACCCTTTAGGATGGCTTGGCAGAATAGCAGTAGGAAAGGCAACGTCTCTCCGCCTCTGGATTGAGACCCTGCCAAGTTCTAGGCTGGGGCCATCAGCGCATTTAGTTTGGCAATTCAAATAGAAGAACTCCCTAAAGAGGGAAACAGAGGGCTCTATCTGAACATACGCTTGACAAAGTACATGGAATTGACAGAGATTGGATATAGAATTGGGGCCAAGGTCTTGAGGATGAAGATGGAAAAAATGTATAACGTCTTGAAAGAATTTTGACCCGGGGGGAGAGAAGCCTCTGAGAAGATGGTCCAAGAATATTACCACTTCTCCCTCGCCAGGTTTTGGAATTTCTTCTCCAAGAGCAACCAGCCAGCCGACTACTTCCTTAGATGGCAGAATACCCTGATCTTGATAATCTTGAAGTATAGATTCGGAAAGTTGGGAAGGCGCCGAGTTGCAGACGTTGGATTTCAACATAATGAGTTGCCTGGATAAAGTAAAGAGGGGGCGGCTTAAGAAAATGGTTCAAAATATGATGACCTAATTATTTACAATGGATAAGCTGCCTTGTGAGAAGCCAGAGCCTTAACACAACAGTTTATCACATGGCGGATTACAACTATTGAGCCGGCAAAAACAAGGGCGAGTTACGCTAAAACCGAAGACCTCTAAATTTTGCTAAGTGTGGAACAAACAAGTTTATACCAAAATGGATATAACTACGGATCTACGAATGGTTCGGAAAGGGAAAATATTTGATAAACCTAGCAATAAGGCATGGGAGCAGCGATGGTCTAATATACAGAACCTTAAGGAGGATTTGAAGACGTTATGCGAGAAACGAATCTGCCATTTAAACTGCTCTATTTCTATGATAAAGCCCGTGGAATCTGTACATGAACAAGCAATGGCAATAAACAAAATGGGGACTACCGGAGGGTTCAAGAACTTCGACGAACTACTGTTGATCTGGAAAAGAAGAACGATTTACCTGAAGGAGGCCGAGGGCGGTGGAGACGGTCGACTGATCCTCGACGAAGATGCGGCGTCACTGCAGTCCCGAAAGTGGTCACCGGCGACAGACGAGCGGCGACACTGGCACGACGATACCTTTAGGCGCGAGGAAGAAGAAGCAATAAGGGCGAGGTAAAAGTGAAGAAGGGACCCTCCAGTCAATATTTAAAAGGGGAAAACCCGAAGGGGAACCGACGGGCGCGAAAATCAAGGAGACGCAGTAAATTTTGGAAAACAAAGATACCACGATTTTTGGGATATACGGATACACTCAGATTCGCTGTGATGTCACCAATGGCTTCTCGGATTTCTGGCGGGTGACGTCATTAAATGGACGACACAAGAAAAATGACAAGTCTGGAGATATTACAAGCCAGCACTTTGAGATCCATGAAGAAAACCGATGCAGGCAGACGATAGGCCGCCAAGAGAATGCAAAGGAAATTGACATGAATACATTCAAATCAATCTGGGCCTAATGTCGGGGATATAACCCCGCAGTATAACCCGTCATATTGGGCCGGCTTGATGTAATGGTGGCTCTGGAATTATATTCAAGATGGGTCGTGTCGTGAAGATAAAGCGAGCAAGGCGGTTACTAAGAAGCCGCCGGGCGGCCCAAGCGTATGGAGACGGCGACTCAAGGCCCACGGGGCAGAAGACGCGAGAAGATTCCTTGCTTGAGAGGCAAGGCGTGTTAGAGACATGATAGGTTACGAGTTGTAATATGACTCGGACTCTGTTGTAAACCCTAGGGTCTCGACCTGTATATAAAGGCGAGCCCCTAGGACCGAGAGACGCAAGATAGACACCCTCGAAAGCTAGTTTAGCAATTCCGCACCCTTGTAATCGAGGTCATCATCAATATAGACACAAAGTAGGACGTAGGCTATTACCTCCATCGGAGGGGCTGAACCTAGGTAAACTCGCCTCCTGTTCCCGTTTAACCCCTTTGAGTCGCCACCTAGCGGCGATGGCCTCACACCTAAGTCCTTGCACGAGGACATCTGCCGTGACAAAACCACGACACCTAGCCTACTTGCTATAAAAGGTAGACCCTCCCTGCCTAAATTGGAATCCTAGCCTCTCCCGCATCGTTTTCCTTGCCGATCCTCTCCACCGCCGCCACTTGTCGCCACCAGTGCCGCCAACCTCCTCCCTCCCACCGGACGGGCCCGTAGAACCTAGATCAGGCCCGCCCGAGCCCATGTGCCACCGCCGTGAGGCCCGATCACCACCAGCAGCCGCTCGCTCCTCCATCGCCGCAGCCTGCACGTGCCCCCGAGCTCCGCAGCACCGCCGCCCGAGCCCAATGCCCCTGACCTCGCCGCCGCTACAGCAGGGCTCACCGGAAGCCGCTATCGCTGCCCCATTGCCTCCGGCCACCATGGGCGCCCCCCGCCTTGCCAACCGCACCTAGCATGCCCTGCCGCTCGTCCCCAACCGGAGGTCGCCTCGCCGGACCTCCACGCCGTCGGGAATCGCCGGATCCGGCCGGCCGGCCGATAGATCTGGCCGTTGTGCCGTGAACTACCCGGATCCATGCTGGACCCCGCCCCGGTGGACTCTCGTGTCGCCAGCGCCGCCATGGAGTCCCGCTGGTCGCGAGAGGACGACGAAACCGCTTGCTCGCTACGTTGACCACCAGGTGGGCCGACCTCCCGTCGCCCGGCCCAGCCGCCCCCGCACAACCAAGCGCTAGCGCTACCCCCGGCCCAGCTGCACCAATGGGACAAAGCCCGCAAGGTGAGGCCTCCCCCTCTGCCTATTTGACGCTCGGTGCGTGTTTTAGTATATGACGTTCAGTTAAAAAATATGACTAAATTTTGCATATTTATTGGGGGCTTATTTTTCTACAGTACCATACACATGTTATATATGATTTTGGGGTACAAAAATCCATAGAATCCATCTGTGCAATTAGGTTTGTCATTTGAGCAAGTTTGTGCGCATGCTATGTTTCCTATGATGCCCTTTTTTATTTTTGTGTGATTTAATCCATGCTATTTTTCCTGAGATGTGCCCTTTGTGATGTGTACTAGGCCCTGTTATTTTTGTTTGCCATGAAAATCCATGTTTAGATGTTATTTTCTTGCTGCCAACATATCATAAAAATGTTGCTGTTTTGAGGGGTCTAAATAATTCTAAGTCTGAAAATTGTATTATTTTGTTGCCATGTTGCTATATGTTTTGCTATTGATTTACAGCTGCTTTGTGGTTGGCACCTTGGAGTGATTTGTAAAGCATGTTATGCTCTGTCCTGTTGTGCTAGTAGTTTTCTTTTATGGCTTACGCATCATAATTAATTCTGCTGTCAAACATGCCTAGATGATAAAAACTGCTGCTCATGACTACTCTAATTTTCACCAAGTCTGAGAATCTAGTTATTTCAGAATGCCATGTTGTGTTGATGCTAGCCATGATTCTGTGCATAATTAGACCTTGCCATTTTGGAATGAATTGAAGTACATCATTTCCACTACCATGATGTAGATTTTAATGCCAATATAAGTCCTGTAGCATATAGTTTTCTTGCTGTCAATATGCCTTCAGGTTAACACTGTTTGTGAAATACTGTTATTTTCACCAAGTCATAACTCTTGTTCCAATAGCCTTCTTGTGAGCTCTTTTGCTATTGGTCCATGCTTCTATTCAATTTGCTGCTATGAGATGAATTGTTGTGCATCATGTAGACTACATCCCCATGTCTTTGATGTGCATTTTAGATTACTATAGCTTGTTGTTTTATGGGTTGCAATATGCCATGTTGCTGTTTTGGACAGATTTGAACTAAAACTTGTGTTGGTTGTTATTGTCGAACTGTGGCTCCGTTTTGCACATGTTCCTCATGAAACTTGCTTAGAATTCCATATAGTTTCATAATATCTTGTTGCATCCATGATTTGAAATGGTTGTGGTTGTTGTTTGCATGCATATTGCATTCATGACATATTTACCTTCTGGTGTTCATATCTTTTAGGCCGTAGCTCCGTTTTAAAGGATATATATATATGTAAATCGCCTAGAAGGACGCTAGAATCACATGGGGAATTTTGTTTTCCTTTTTAATAAATATAAAATATGGTTAGTTCAGATCTGGGACAAATTCATATTTTGCATATGGGGTCATTTCGGAAACGCTATATGTTGTTTCCGGCCTCATTTAAAATGCATTGATAGTGTAGTTTAATTAAGCTTCACCACTTGCCATGATAAACAACATTTAAACTTGCCATGTACATAAACGAGAGTGAACTAAATGATTCGAACGTGGAGTTTCGTCAATATGCAACTTGTTGCATATTGAACTTCACTTAATGTGTAGTAGTTGATAGTTGTGCTTTGCCATGCCTTGCATATTTAAACTTGACATGCATCATCCTCATTTGTGCATCATGTGATGAAGATGTTGCGGTGTTTACTGTGTCATTTGTTTGTTTCCGGATTGCTTCTTCTTGATAGAGTTCCATAAGCTTTTCAGAGTGCGAGGATTTGTTCGACTACATTGGTTTGTCTGCTTCATGGATTCGTTCTTCTTCTAAGCGGGATCTCAAGCAAGATGACAATTTCCCTGGATACCACTACTATCATTGCCATGCTAGTTGTCTCGTTTCTATCGCTATGTCTCGCTGCCTACCACTTGTTTGTTAAGCCTCCCAAAATTCCATGATAAGCCCCTAACCCTCCACATCCCAGCAAACCATTGTTTGGCTATGCTGCCGCTTGCTCAGCCCTTCTTATAGCGTTGCTAGTTGCAGGTGCAGGTTGTTCCATGTGATAACATGGATATCTTTGGGATATCACAATATTCTTGCTATTTAATTTAATGCATCTATACACTTGGTAAAGGGTGGAAGGCTTGTCCTTTTGCCTGGTGTTTTGTTCCACCCTTGCCACCTTAGCTTCCGAGTATCGGTGTTATGTTCCATATTGAGCACTCCTAACATGCTTGGGGTTGTTATGGGGACCCCCTTGATTTTCGTTTTGGGATAAAAAGCTTCCGGCAAGGCCCAACATTGGTACTACTTTTTCCTAACTAATAAAACTTGCATAGGGAGTAATTAACCCGTGGATAATTAATCAACCCCCGGGCCAGTGCTTCTCATGAGTGTTGGTCCAAACTAGAGCACCGCGCGTGGCCAAACCGGGGCAACTTGTGAGATTTCTATCAGGCCACCGTACGCTTAGCTTATCCGTCGTGTCCTGAGAACGTGATACGTGGCTCCTATCGGGTTCGTCGACACGTCGGGCGGTCTGGCTGGATTTGTTTTACCTTTCTCGAATTTCTTGTTCACCAGGATTCCGATGACACTTCAGGCTATCTCGAGATAGAGGTTTTCCACCAGGATTTTGAGGATACTATGGGCTATCCCGCAGTTGAGGTTTTCCACTGCAGCTTGTGGCTACTTTGTGATGGATGAGTTGGAGCACCCCTGCAGGGTTAAATCTTTCCGAGAGCCATGTCCGCCGTTATGTGGCAACTTGGAAATTTTATAATATTCGGTAATAGAAAACTTGAAGGAAACCCAATGAAAATACACCAACCGTTTGCGTAACTGTGACCGTCTCTTTTCGAGGGAGTTTGGAAAGAGAACACGGTGGGGTTATGTTTGACTCGTAAGTAGGTGTTCAGGATCACTTCTTGATCGTTACTATCTCACGTCCGTTTTTGCGTAGATCACTCTTCTTATTCTTGTACTCATAAGTTAGCCACTCAATAAATGCTTAGTGCTTGTTGCAGCCTCACCACTTAACCATACCTCACCCATTAAGCTTTGCTAGTATTGATATCCTTGGAAATGAGATTCCTGAGTCCTGTGGCTCACAGATTACTACAACAACAGTTGCAGGTACAGGTAATGCGATGCTTTGACGTGAGAGCGATGCTTGTTTGATTTGGAGTTCTTCTTCTTCCACGTCGATCATAGGATGGATTCTAGGCCGGTAGCCTGGGATTAGCAAGAATGGATGTCACTCTTATTGTTTGATTTCGTCCGTAGTCGAACCCTGCTCTTCTGCATGGTGATTGAATGTATTTTTGTATTTGAGATGATCATGATTTAGCTTGTGGTGAGTGTAAGCCAATTCCATATACTCATCTCCTCTTTACATGTACTTGTAACGATATCCATTCTTGCAAAATGATGAGATGCTCTTCTATCCCTATCGAGGCCCTCAAGCCAAAATAAGGATAGGATTGCATCTTGTGAGTTACACTACATGGACAAGCTTCCCCACTTCCCTAGATGAAGACCACATGCAAGTGAAGACCATCGGCTTTAAGGAGGGCAACGATTCCACGTCAACGGAAGGCTACATTAAGACTTTGACCATTCTAGACTAACATGAGACATTATGATGCCAGTAACCAACATGGGTAACACCAGGGCCAACACTTCGACACCAGACATTTTCACGTGTTTCGAGTTTGGAGATACACAGACGAGCCAGATTCTTGCCCGAACACCGTTCATCAAGCCCTTGACCTTCAGCCAGGCCTAACTTATTGCAAAACCCTTGTTCGCACCTTGGACGAAGCCAAGCAACGAACTCGAAGTTGTATCATCAAGCACTTCAAAATCCAGTGGAGCAACCACACCGAAGAAGAAGCGACGTGGAACATGAAGACTACCTCACATCCGAGTTTCTGCATCTTTTTATCGCCTAGCTTAGGAATCTCGGGGACGAGATTCTTGTAAGTGGTCTAGGTGTGTCACACCCTGTGTTTTGCCTCATATTACTACGTTAACAAAGCTTTAAAATTAGAACCAACAAAAACTTTTTGTGTGCTTGTCATGCATGACTTGTTTGCTATTTGCTTGATTGCTTGTTTGTGCTTTTATTCACAAAACTCCTCTAGGTCCCAAACCTCCTCTCCTTGATCCAAATCCTTGCCCAATGATCATGCCATGTGTATAGGACATAAAGATATTTTTATAAAATATTTTTTCACCAAAAAGCATTTATTTGATTTAGGTTTGTACTACAAGTCCTCATATTAGGGAAAGTATTTTGCCTAAAATATTTTACTTGGATCCTATTATATATAAGACCTCACAAAACCACAAAATATTATTTTTAAAGGTTATTTTTATATTTTATCTAAAGGCTTTTTCTTAAGACCAGAAATGGTCTTTTATATGGAAAAATTATTTTAATGTTTTAAAAATGTTTGAGAAAATTTAGGGAAACTCAGTGGACATATATGTTCCATATATACGAGTTTCAACACATGGTCATGTTCAAAATAGTAGACAAAACCCTCCAAAACCCTTTATGTATATTTCAAGTATTTGAAATATTTCTATAAGAAGTATTGCCAAATAAATCCAATAAAATTCTAGCAAGTCACATATGCCTTATGTGATTATCTTGCCAAGTTTCATCTCAATCTAAATTGTTTTGGTTCACAAAAGTGCCCCAAAACCCTCTCTGTCCAGATTCAAATTTAAACAACTTTACACTGTCAAGTGTCTCCATTTGATCTCAATTTTTGTGGACATGTTCTAATCCTCTAATCATACATCCACACCAAGTTGTGCATCAAGGAGAATATGTTAGCCTAGTTAAGTCTACCCAAATCAGATTCTGCCCATTTCTAGGGTTTGAAACTTTTGCATTGGCCACTATCTCCAAATGAGCTAAAGTTTTGTGGACAAGTTCATTTGGTCCAAATTGATATTCCTTTTAAAACTCATGTCAATTATATCAAGTAACCTAGCTCAAATCAGCATCAAACACCTTCTTCATTATTTTTGTGACCAATGATTGGAGCACCAAATGAGTTCTCTTTGCTCTCAAATTTTTACCACAGTCCCTCGTGACCCCCTTCTACCTCTAGTAAGTCTTTCTTGCCCTGGCTCAATTATTGAGGGGGGAGGGTAAAATCCCAAGATTCCCTCATTTGAACAACATTAGCATGACCTTCTTCCTATCTCCTACTATTCTCTACATGCAACTGCCCCCAAGTTTTACCACAACACCTCTAGCATGCTAATGCACCTTTCCACATCGAAAGATGGGATGCTCATATGGAAATAATGAGCAGTTCATCTAAGCTTAAGTTTTGGCAGCAAAAGTATCTTTCAACTACACGTACCGTATACACTTATCTCCCTGAGCTGAAAATTGTTGTACATCTTCTGCTTCCTTGCCTAAGACCACCAGACAACTTTCTACCTCATAAGCTCTTCACTGAAAACCCTTTTGTTGAGCCCCAAGTTTGCTGCTGCAAACTTACTCTCTGTCAAAACCCCTCCTTCATAGCTCCATAAGCTTCCAAACCTTACATGTGTACCTTAGCACGCGTGCCTCACTCGATGGACAACTTTTCCCGACCAAGAAGTTTCTCTGGACACACAATGGCGTGGTGATTGCACCATTGACCTGCAACAACGGCGCTCTGCCGTCAAACCTCGTCGCGTAGCTCGCATCCGGCCTCGATAGAGCACCCATGCACGCCAGGGAATCCCCCTTGACCTCCCATGCCCCTTCCAAACGCCAGCACATAGCCAAAAGCAGCTCTGAGTACATGCTCACTGCGCCCGAGAGCATCCGAGGCGGGCCGGAGCTCCCTCAGGTCGCCCCTGCCTAAGGACCTCTCTCCGAGCGCCCTGGTGCCCCTAGACCACCCCATCTTCCCCTCAGACGCTCCCCAGACCGAACCCTCCTACTCATGTGCCATCCTCCTCCTCCCACGGCTGCCATTGCCACCATTCGGCTCCGCTCGAATTCGAGCGAGCCAGCCCTCCAGCGCCTCAAACTCCACCTCTAGAATGACCCTCGCGGTGATCCCATCCTCCCTGGCACCCCAAGTCTCCCTCCACGCGGCCGAGCCATGCTCCCTAGTGATGCTGGTGCCGCCGTCTGCCCCAGCCAATGGGCTGCTTTCTCCGGACATTCCCGCGGCCCCGGCGACCGTCCCCGGGCGCGGCACGGAGTGGGGCATCTGCCCGGACCACCAGCTTGGCGCCCGCAATAGCGGAGCGGCCGGAACCGCGACGGCCGGCGCCCTCCTCGTCCTCCTGTCGCGAGGTAGAAGAAGGGGACATGGGAGAGAGAGAGGACCCGACGGGGCCCATGTGAAAGCGACCCAGCGGGTTGGGCCCAGTCGGTAAGTGGAAGTCACTTCTCTGGAAGTCGTTTTCTTCAAGCGAAGGTGTACTCCCGAAAGGCGCCTTTGGCATGGCTCCTCCGCGGTCATGCGTGAGCAGCTGTGCCGAGCCCAGTGCACTGCGGTGCTAAGTTGCGGCCAATGCGTAACTTAGGCCCATTTAGGTATAAATCCTTTTTCTTTTTCTTTTCCACAAAGACAAAATTAATTCTAGAGAATTCATATGAACTCCAAATTTGGTGAGTAAAAATCCTAGGTGTTCCTAAAATTATTCTCTACCAATGATGAGCTTTGCTCATTTTTCCATGTAGCATTTTTCTGCTCCACCACCACTTTGGCCATTTCTCTTATTAGAATGCCCAATTTGCAAAATCCCTAGAGAGATCAAATTAACTCCAAATGAGATGATCCAAATTCCTAGATGACTCTCATGTAATGCCCTTTTTATCTAGCCATAGAGAACATTTTTCCCAAGCTTTATCCCTATTGGATCTAATAAAAGGCCCCATTTTCCATTTATTTCATCTTAGAAAACTCGTAGGAAATTCATCCCAACTCCAAATCCAATGAAACCACTTTATAAATGTTTCTAAAATCATGCCCTATTTAAAGAGTGCCTCCACTCATTTTTACAATAATATTTTCTGTAGACTTCTTATAGGATCATAAATCCCTCCATTTCCACCTTTCATAAATCCTCACTGATCTAGGTCCACTAGAACCTCTTTGGTTATTTTTCTTATAGCCAGAGGTGTCCAAAAAATAGAATTCCTATTTTAGAACACCTTTTCCCTCATTGTTGTGTGGCTTATTATGATCGCTTTCGATGGTAGATAACGAAGTAGACGGAGAGCTTGGTGAAGGACCAAAATCTTTTGAGGATCTCAAAGACTTTGCTGAGACATGCATGCAACCCTTTTGACCATGATGATGAAACGATTTTTTTATGCATGGCATTATATAACTTTGATTGTTGCATGCAAGAGCATGTCGATGGTGTGGTAACAACCTTGCTGGTTTGGTCTCCGATGCATTTCTCGTTGATACTTGCATTGTGCATGACCCTACCTTCCTATGAGGGTTATGCAGGTGGCAAGTAGATAGGATGCCCGTAGATGGTACGCAAGTGGGACGGGAATATGCATGGTGGTTGAAACAAAAAAAATAACCAAAATATTTTTGAAAACCCATCGGGTGCCGTTAATGCCCGAGGGAGATGTTGAGCTAGGTAACCACTGGATAAAGAAGTGGTGTACCGAGGCAAGTGAGTGTGTGGTTTTCCAAAAAGGATTAGATTTAAGATTTCCTGATTGTTCCAACCTTACATGTATGACAACGATACCCCTTATGGCACGGGGCCTTGTTGATTACTTCGGTCGATGCTAGCAGAGAGCCCACATTACTAGTGGCGAGAGGGCCAGAGTTACCCTCTCGATACTGGGTCATGCCAGGTAGGGCGACTATGGCTGTTTTTGCAGACACCGGGCAGAGCATTGTGTCCCCTCATGGATGGTACTATGTTGAGCAAGTCTCGTGTGATGTACATCATGAGGATGTGGGCCAACGAGTGGACTCTTTATTTAGTGTTGTCAAGGGAAACACATTGTTCGGGTGCTTACCTCGGGTATGTAATATACCGCGAGTCATAGATGACACGGAAGTTCCCCAAGTCTTGTGGGTAAAGTTTGCAACCTCTGAAGCATGTAAAACTATTCAAATAGCCGTGTCCATGGTGAATGGACACTTGGGTGGTCCTGCTTAAACTATGTCCTGATGTTTTCACAAAACTTGGTATGTGCGTAACAAATGAGATAAGTGAGCTAAGTCGGAAGACTTGATGAGATGATTGAACATGTGATGTTCAAACCCTACTTATATTGATATATGTAACTTGTCCATATTGATATCTGCAATCTATTGATGCATAATTCTTATAAATGGTAGGACATGATATTGCACTCAAAATTAGCTTTCTACAAAACTACCTGCTTAGGGTTAAACCATGCATGAATATCTTGTTCAAAACATGGGTTGCTTGCGAGTACATTCAAAGTACACATTGCCTTGCCACTGATTATTTAATTGACCAGGCATGAGAGAACAGGATGCGGTGAAGAGTACCTTGGTGACGAACATGCGATCTAGGATGCTTCCCAGTCAGAATGTCTATAGGGTTAAGGTTGATGGCATGGGTCCACGCTATCGTTGAAGCTTCCAATGCGATTTTTATGAAGACTTGGCCATAAAGGTCATATTTGAGCAAAACGGTATGTAATGGATGTATGACTTTGGTTATTCAGTTTCTGTGTGTTCAGTGAGCATTGATATTTGGTATCACTGTACACATCATTCGGTGACTTCGACTTATGAGTCGGGGTCCTCACACCATGCAACATTCCAGACGGCCACCGGAAGCCCCGAAGAATTCACAAAAAGCGTGGCGGATCCATCAAACCTGAATTGGAGGAGACGTCCTTGTCCCAAACCACGGGAGCGGGGAAATGACTTCCATCCTCGCATCCGATACATGGAGCCGGTGGGGGAACCATCGACCGCCACCCAGGCGGGGCCATTGCAGCAGCCTTCCACCCGAAGCCATAGGCCTAAGGGCCTGCTATCTTCCATGACTCTCGCAAAGGGGTCTGGAATCCTCATCCAGCTGCAGGGTTGACGACGCAGTGCCACGATGAACTCATACTCCCAACTCGGGGAGCCTTGATAACCCACAAGTGTAGGGGGTCCTTTTGTAGCCTTTTTTGATAAGTAAGAGTTTCAAAACCAACGAGGAGCTAAAGGTAGAATTAATATTCTCTCAAGTTCTATCGTCCACTGATACAACTCTACGCACGCTAACGGTTACTTTAACTAGAACAAGTATGAAACTACTTAGCAGGAAAGAAACTAGAAGTACTTAGTAGGTGTAAAGATAGTTTTGCAAGGTAATAAAGAACAAGTAAATAAAATTAGGGGTTGTTTAGATAAAGAACAATAAAGTCAATTGTTTAGTAGAAAGCTTTTTTGTGTAACCCAAGAGAAAGATTTGTCCCTAGGCAATTGATAACTAGACCGGTATCATTGTTGCAGTTTTGTATGAGGGAGAGGCATACGCTAACATAGTTTCCGTACTTGGATCATATGCACTTATGATTAGACCTCTAGCAAGCATCCGCAACTACTAAAAATCATTAAGGTAAACCCAACCATAGCATTAAACATCAAGTCCCCTTTATCCCATACGTAAACAATCCCCTTACTCGGGTGTAAACTTCTGTCACTCTAGCCACCCACTATAAGCGAATCATAAACATACTGCAACACCCTACAGCGAGGATCCCACACGCTTCAACGATGCGGCGCGCACCATAGGACAACACCAAAATAGAACATACAACTCAAATCAATCACGATCATCAATCAACCCATAGGACAAAAGAAATCTACTCAAACATCATAGGATAGCCACACATCATTGGATAATAGTATATAGAATTAAGCACCACGTTTAAGTAGATATTATAGCGGGGGAAGAGGTTTTACACCGCTGCATAGAGGGGGAGAGAGTTGGTGGTGACGGGGGCAAAGTTGTTGGTGTAGATCGCCGTCACGATGGATGCCCCGGCTGCGCTCCGGTGCCAACGAAGGAGAGGGGGAGAGAGCCCCGCTCCTTCTTCTTCTTCCTTCGCCTCCTCCCTAGGTGGGAGGAGAGTTTCCCCTCTGGTCCATGGCCGCGATGGCTCCCGGAGGGCAGGAGCCCCTCCGAGATTGGATCTCTTTGTTTGTTTCTCTTCTGTTTTCGCAACTAGTTTCTGACCCCTTAACCATTTCTTAAATATCCGGAGATTCGTAACTCTGATCGGGTTGAAATTTTGAGGGGTTTTTTATCGCGAAAATATCTTTCTTGCGGCGGAAGGAGAGCCCCAACCGACTTAAGGGGGAGGCACAATCCATCAGGGCGCCCCCCCTGGGTCGCGTCTTGTTGGCTTGTTCCTCCCTCGGGCATCGTCTTGCGTTGATTCCGACTCCCAAAATTCACATATATTCCAAAGAAATCTCCGGAAATTTTTATCGCGTTTGGACTTCGTTTGATATGGAATTTCTGCGAAACAAAAAACACACAAAAACAGGAACTGGCACCGGGTCAATAGGTTAGTGCTCAAAAATAATATAAATTGGTAAATAATTACTCAAAAAGTATTTTAGAATGATAATATAATAGAATGGAAGAATAAAAAAATATAGATACGTTGGAGACGTATCACACCTCGCCTCCCACGGCCCCGATATGCGCTCCTTCCGTGGGAGCTAGAGCCGCCCCCGCAGCCATAACCAAAATGCGCGTTTGGCTTTGGGGAGAAGCCCTTGAGGCGACGACAAATGCTCGGGCTCGGCCCCTACCTCTCGCCATCACGACGGTGGTTTTTCGGAAGAAGCAGTAGAAGGAGGAAGACAAAGGGAGAAGGCGATGGTGATTGGTAGATTGGAAGGGGAAGAGGTGAATGAGCAGCGCTCTCTATGGCCTCCTCTTTACGGGGAAGGTGCGAGGGCTGGCTCTTTACTATTTGAAATGACAGCGCATTGTCAAGCGCACTACTCCAGCGACCGGTCCTGTTCGCCAATACTACGTGTTGCATGTAACGCCCGTCGTGGAGGGCGCAGTAAAATAGAAGATTATGATAGATTATGGTAGTTATTCTGTCCACGCGTACCTCTGCATTGTTTTGGGCCTAGCCCAATGACGCTTCGCATGCGCGTGTCGCCCACGCCCGGGGGCTCATATCGGTGTATTAAGAATTGGGTCCTTAATACCCCAGACTTATGCACACGCAATTGTAGCCTTCCTGGCGGCAGGGCTTTCTGGAGGATAACTAAAGCCATATTCAAGACCAGACTACAAGAATACAAAGAATACCTCCAGTTAGGTGGTCGAAAAGTACTACAAAAGGGTACAGAAGATCAAGGCCAAAGTTGCCGACAAGGCCCTCGTCGGCAAGCAAGCGAAGACCAAGCCACCGGCAAACCTTCTTGCCGGTGGAGAAGACCGGGCAGCGTGTGTACCCGGCAAGATGCCAATACCAAGCCACTGCTTCACCTCATCAAGCTAATTGTCTACATTAGTTAGGTATCAAGCGGGAAGGTGGTTAGGTACAGCTTGTCAGGAAGCGTGGCAGCTCGGTAGAATTACAGGAGCTTTAATGACACCCGTCCTATTGGCATGGCGGAAGAATAATATGTAGCTGGGCGAACAACACAGGAGAGACGATCCTTTTCGGGGGATGACGCCGGCGTGACACCTCACGACGCATTTAATGCGTCTCTCCTAATCCATGGGGGTTAGGAATTCCCACTATAGCATCTCAGTTGTTTGACCACTGTTACATGCACTATTTACCCTTGTGTAATTACCTTTTTAACCACTGTGCTAACCCCTTGAGCCTATAAAAGGAGGTCCATGGCTATCTTTGCAAGGGTCGAAACCCTATCCATTTGCACATGTCGAAGCACTCTCGAGCACTCTTGCTGGGCTGTTGCGCTCTCTGTACTTTGGACTTAATCATACAAAACCACCACACACACTTGTGCAACGATGTGCTATACAAATGGTTTTAACCCCTTTCCGTGACGTAGTTTTAAACCGTCGCCTTGCTTGTGTGAGCGATAGGGGGGTCCATCCCACATGACACAGAAAAATCGTTGATGATGGCGGCGTACGAACGCAAACATTTGGCAAAACTAAGAGTATGGGATGTCCGCATCTATTACAAACGAGAGTCACCGGCCAATCATTTGAGATATGGTGTACTTCCCATACGGTCCATCCTTGCAACTCGTGTGAGATCACACTAACATCGCACACGCTATTCTTTGGCGCACCGTTTACGATGTGCACCGAATCGCAAACAGTTCACGATTATAAAGCGTGTATGATAACGGGGCTATCACACACATTTAGTTTCACTATCACCGTCTTTGATATGATATAAGAGTGCATACGTTTATCATTATAAAACCGTATGCGAAGGTTGAATCTATCCCCCACGCGGCGTTTTTTTATAAGCGTTTGTGATTTACAAAACGTCCCAAACGAGTGATCCATACTTCCCAAACGTGTCATCCAGACTAACCGTGTCGGATGAAGGCCTATCGCACGCGTTCTTCTTTGACCAACGTTTACGATGGGCACGATATCATACAGAGTTCAAAATACCAAATCGTGTGTGATAAGGATACTAGCACAAATATTTGACGATAAGTAACTGTGTGCTCTGGTGTTGTTAATCTCACACGTTCTTTCTCGTCTGACCATGTGCGAAGGCGAGACTCATCGCACACGCCGCGAGTGGAGAAACGTGTGTGATGCTGAAGTTGATCGCATACATTTTGCTTTCTCAAACTGTGTGCATTGTAATGGCCTGCAGAGCATAATTTGCCCCTAATTTAATACAAGCATTCATAATTCACATAATTTAAATTTGAAAGTAGGAAATCATGTATTTAATATCGAATGATATTTAAATGTAGGTTTAAGAACGAATGCATAATTTGATTCACATGTACATATACTCAAGAACTACATAAGCATCAATTCTCAAAAAAAAGGAAAACTACAAAAGGAACAAATAAAGAATGATGTAACCACGGTTGTATTAAAGACGGTAAAGAGAGAGCCGAAAGACATTCTGGTTGCTGGAGAGAAGGTGAAGCGAAATTCCCATATTGTGCCCTCCTCCATGCCTAACGCACGAACGACTCTAGGCCAGCCCCTAGTGATGGACGCCCGCCCATCCTTCACTGTCTTCACTACGACTTCTCGATGCTCATTGTAGTCTCAATGATATATTTTAACCTTCATTGCATGTCCAACAATCATGTACTATGCGAGGTAATCTTGAGTAAACTGCTTTGGGAACCACTCCAAAAGAAAAAGATTCATACATTGTTGTGTGACAACTCATTATGGGCAGTACTAATAGAAGGCTACAGAGTTCGTAGTTACCATCCTACAACTCAGTGTTGTGTTGGATAGAGCGTAAACAAATAGTCTAATTGGCATTGTTCGTCTCTTTTCCCTAACAATCATTTTCAGTTTCCTCACTTGATGCTGGTTCATGAATATTTCATTGCCCCACACGCAAAAAGGGTCCAGGCATGGATCTTTACCAAAGACATATGTACCTACAAGCAAGAAGCCGATATTAGAAGCTAAAATGCAGTTGTAGAATGGTGTAATATATTACTCCATCAGTTCCACAATGTGTTGCATATAAACATTTTGAGAAGTCAACATTTACTAACGTTGACCAAGTTTGTAGAGAAACACATATACATCTAAAATTGCAGTTCCATTTCATTAGATACATCGCAAAATTTCATATTGTATACATTTTTTATGGTATATGTAGATACATCACAAAAATCTATATGCACTACATGATGGAACGGATGGTGTATAGGCGGAGGGATGAAAAAACCCTTGGTGGAAAACGTTGGCCACTCCCATTGTTGTCCTGTGCAAGTACATGTAAAGTCATGATAAGTACAACAGGCTTCACATCAACCAAGTATAAAAGGTATCTGCTTGAAATAAACAAGGCATATATGCTCACTATAACAACCAAATATAGCCATTTGATACTGGACAAATGCTCAATGGAACCAACCTAACAACCAGATACAGAAAAGCAAGGCGTCTGCTTGAAAACTAGACAAATGCTCACTGCAATCAACCTAACAACCAAATACATAAAAGCAAGGCAACTGCTTGAAAACTAGACAAATGCTCACTACAACCAACCTGGCAACCAAATTCAGAGAAATAAGGCATAAATGTTTAAAGAAGGAGTTAAGGGCACATGTTAACAACACCAGGCATAAAAGGTGGTATTGGTGAAATTGAACTGCACATTTCATACTTGCACATAATGAACATCACATTGTGAATAACTAAAAGAAACAAGGCATTCATGCTCACTGTAACAACAAACTATAGGCATTGAAAACTGGACAAATACTCAACGCAACCAACCTAACAACCAGATATAGAAAAGCAAGGCATCTGCTTGAAAACTGGATAGATGTTCAATTAAACACTGCATGATTATCGCATGGCAAAATCTACTACAACAATGGGTATGAGACGGCTAGCTAGAAAAAGTATGATTTGCTCATAGGATGTTGCCGCACTTTTCATGGATGGGCTCCTTCCACTTGGGATATGTGGTGCCCAGGGTGCGCTCCCTGATGTCATAGATGGGAAGTTTCCCCTTGTAACAGCCGTAGTGTGTGCCATTATCTTGGTCGATGAGATCTGACTTTGGAGCTCAGGATCCCAAGCCACCATCGTAGAATGGTTCCTTTAGAAATGACAAAAGGGGCTCGATGGCGTAGAAGGATTGCAAATCCATGACCGCGAAGCGGAAGAGATCAGCGGCGGGGACTTTGAAGAGATCGACGGCGGTTGAACCAGAGGCGTTGTCGGTGGACAACTTAACTTGTGACATGGCCCGAGTGAAGCCGGTGGTGTTGACGAGCTTGATGTCGTAGCCGGCTCTCCTGACATACAGGAATACGCGAGCCCACAGATTTGAAGCCTTCGGCATGGCAGCGTAGTCAATGTCCTCACCGGCTTCGGCGGCGAGGTGTTCGGCCGGGATCGAAGGGTCGGCGCGAATGGCGCCCACCTCGCCAGCGTAGGACGGAGAGGCCATGATAGACCTCTTTTTGCTAGTACACTCCTCGAGCTCCACAGGATATGTGGTCGGGCTGATTAGGCTGCGACTATCTGGAGTACGGGATGGGGATCTGGGGGAAAGGGACACCGCCGGTCTCATCTAAAAACTCAGGGCGGCGATGGTGTATGTGGATCGGTGGGGATCTTGAACATGTTTAGCTATGAGGCATGGGCAGACCGGCTGAGGTTGATGGTGGAAGGCGGCGGCGGGGACGAGCTAGGGTTCAAGCGGGCGAGGAAGGGGAGGGGGTGTTGTGTGGACGAGGGGGGGTGTTTGCGGATGTGTCGTTGCTGCTAAAATTTTTAGTTGTAATGGTGTGGGTGGAGATGGTGGTGGGCGAGGGATGGCGACGGTTCAAATGCCTCAGAAACTGAAATTTTACTATAGGGTCGGTGCGGTGGACGAGGGAGGGCGGCATGCAGTTGAAAAAAATACCGCTTCCACTTAAATTTTGGTAAACGAACTGGGTGGGGCGGGAGCAACCAAGATGGCACACAGTCCAAACATAATAAAGTGTGTACGCTGTAACGAAATGTCGTGCCGCAAAACCATGAATTTTTGCATCACTCAAGGCGGATAGCTCTTTCTGAGATTTCTCAAGGCGGGTTCATCTCACACGGTTCATCCTCAATTTCAGTCACAGACGTGAACTTCATCCTAAATTTCCACCCACAAACAGATGACACAAACATTTGGCAAATTTTCACCACATAATGCCTTATTTTGCAGTGGATTAGTTGACTCATACACTCAGTAATTTACAAACAGTTCATCAATTTACATGAAGATGAACTGCACAAAATATTCACTACGCCATGGATGCATACAAACGACGCGCCGTCATCATGACATTCCTCTGCTCACAACGAGTATTCAGAGGAGCTCGTCAAGTCGATGAGCTCCACTGGTTCCATGACGGAGACGGGCGGGGCTACCTCGGCCAGAGCGACTATGGTGCCTCTCGCCAGGTCTGCCGCTGTCGACGAAGTTGTCGTGGCGTCCACGTGGGCCATCAGGATACAGACGGGCGCCGCTCTCGCAAGAGCTGCGTCCCTGGTCGCCATGGCCACTCTTGCCAGGGCTGCCGTCGCAGGTGCAAGGCCTGCACTAGCCTCCAACGTGGCTGAGAGGCATGCGGCGGCCTGCTCCACCGACTTCTGGTCCTGCTCCCACCTCTTTTTGCCCTCTGCATCTGAGTTCTTCATCAGCCACTTCCTCTTCGCACCCTCCCGCCGTTTCTGCCACTTTAGATCCCTAGCTGCGTTGCGGATGGCATATGCAGATGCGATAGATTTTTCCACACCGACACTGAGACGACACTCGTCCTTCTCGCCAGGAACGCATCGAGGCCCGATTCATGGACGGACAGAGTGATAGCCATCTGCATCCAACGCTGAAACTCGGGGTCATCGTCGGCGGCGGCCGCGGCACATGACGGTTGACCGTTGACCGACACGGAGGACAACGTGTCGGAATCCTCTATCCCATCGTCAGCGGCCGCGTGAGCTGGCTGTTTGTCGTTGCCCGCCATGGTGCCCAACGCCTCGGAATCCTCTATCACGTCGTTGTCCAACACTATCAGGACGGTGCCATGCACATCCCCATGGTTGAGCACCAGTTCGATTTGGTGAGTGTGGTGGTGGTGGCGAGCTGTCGGCGGAAAAAATTAGCTGTTAGCCGCCGGCATCGGGATATTTTAGGTCGTTGTCGGGTTTGGGTTTTTAATGTGCACATTAACCCTTTGCACTGGCCGACGCTTGTGATTGCCACCACTACGCAAGGCCGATTTTGTAGTGTATGGGCATTGCACACAATTACAGTAGCACACTTGTGCATGTTGGGGATACAATCGCATACGGTTCTTTCGTCAGATTCGTTTGCTATTTTAGATAATAGCATCTTTGGGGTAAACGGCAAAAAAAAACACAAGAGAGGGTCAAAACACAACCAAACCACGCCCGCTAGTGGCCCAAATATATACTCCCTCTATTCCTAAATATAAGTCTTTTTAGAGATTCCAGTATGGACTATATATGTACGGAGTAAAATAAGTGAATATACACTCTAAAGTATGTACGGAGTAAAAGTCATCTTGTGGGGAAATAAGGACTAGAAAATCAGTAGGGTATTTTACTTTCCCACACAAGACTTCAACATCTCTAACAATCCCAAGTGGTGTGATAGTGTCTCTATTAGCAAGTTTAATAGTAACATCAATGTCTTCTATTTCAGCAGGTGCTATCTCATCCATAATTTATTGGTATAGAGTAAAAGGTATAACACTCACACTAGCACCTATATCACATAAACCATGATAGCAATGATCTCCTATTTTGACTGAGATGACAGGCAAGCCTTCTATGGGTCTATGTTTATCTTTTTCATCAGGTTTAGCAATTCTAGCAGCTTCACCACAAAAGTAGATAACATGCCCATCAATATTTCTACCAAGAGATCTTTAACCATAGCAACACTAGGTTCTACTTTAATTTGCTCAGGGGGTTTAGGTGCTCTTATATTACTCTTACGAACCACTGTTGATACCTTAGCATGTTCCTTTATCCTAACAGGGAAAGGTGGTTTTTCAATATAAGCGGTAGGCACAACTGGATCAACATTGTAAAAGATGGTTTCTTCTTTAGCTATGGCCGGTTCTTTAATTTCTTCTTTAATAGGGGGATGATATTTAAACCACTTCTCCTTAGGGAGATCAACGTGAGTAGCAAATGCTTCCCAAAAAGAGGCTACTATCTCAGAGTCAAGTCCATATTTAGTGCTAAACTTGTGAAAAGTATCGGTATTCATAAAAGATTTAACACAATCAAATTTAAGCTTTATACCTGACTCATTACCTTCGTCGAGTTCCCAATCTTCAGAGTTGTGTTTAATTCTTTCTAAGAGATCCCACTTGAATTCAATAGTCTTCATCATATAAGAACCAGCACAAGAAGTATCGAGCATGGATTGATCATTATGAGAAAGCCGAGCATAAAAAATCTGAATGATAACTTCCCTCGGAATGTCATGATTGGGGCATGAATATAACATTGACTTAAGCCTCCCCCAAGTTAGAGCAATACTTTCTCCTACACGAGGCCAAAAATTATATATATAATTCCGATCACGATGAACTAGATGCATGGGATAAAACTTTTGGTGGAATTCCAATTGCAACCGATTCTAGTTCCACGATCCAAGATCATCACATAGCCTATACCATGTCAATGATTTTCCATCCAAAGATAAAGGGAAAACCTTCTTCTTAACTTCATCTCCAGGTAAACCTGCAAGCTTAAATAATCCGCAAATCTCGTTCACATATAAGAGGTGCATATCAGGATATTCAGTTCCATCTCATGCATAAGATTTAGCAAGCAGTTGTTCTAGCATACCCAAAGGAATTTCATAAGTAACATTTTCAGTAGGTGTTGTAGGTTGAGGGGCAGCTAATTGTGGTTCCGGTCGAGGTGAAGATACCCCGAACAAACCCCTCAAAGGATTGTTCTCCATAGTAGCAAGTAGCAATAAACTTCAGCGCGTAGTATAAGTTTTTCCTTACCGATTTCCACTTACCAAGAGCGCTTCACTCCCCGGCAACGGCGCCAGAAAAGAGTCCTGATGACCCACAAGTATAGGGTATCAATCATAGTCCTTTCGATAAGTAAGAGTGTCGAACCCAATGAGGAGTAGAAGGAAATGACAAGCGGTTTTCAGCAAGGTAATTTCTGCAAGCACTGAAATTGTAGGTAACAGATAGTTTGATAGCAAGATAATTGGTAGCAAGCAACTAACGGTAACGGTAAACAAGGTGCAGCAAGGTAGCCCAATCCTTTTGAGTCAAAGGACAGGCCAGAACAATCACTAGTAATAGGCAAGGTGTTCTTTAGGGTACACGGGAATTTCGTCTAGTCACTTTTATCATGTTGGATTGATTCGTGTTCGCTACTTTGATAATTTGATATGTGGGTGGACCGGTGCTAAGGTGCTGTTCTTACTTGAACTAACAACCTACTTATGATTAACCCCCTCGCAAGCATCCGCAACTACGAGAAAAGTATTAAGACAAAGTCTAACCATAGCATTAAACATGTGGATCCAAATCAGCCCCTTACGAAGTAGCGCATAAACTAGGGTTTAAGCTTCTGTCACTCTAGCAACCCATCATCTAATAACTACTCCACAATGCATTCCCTTAGGCCCATGAATGGTGAAGTGTCATGTAGTCGACGTTCACATGACACCACTAAGTGAATCACAACATACATATCATCAAAATATCGAACACATATCAAATTCAGATGATTACTTGCAACGTGACTTCTCCCGTGACCTCAAGAACAAAGGTAACTACTCACAAATAATAAACATTCTCAAGATCATAGAGGTATTGAATAGCATATTGGATCTGAACATATAATCTTCCACCAAATAAACCATATAGTAATCAACACTACTAGTCACCCACAGGTACCAATCCGAGGTTCCGGTACAAAGATTGAACACAAGAGATGAACTAGGGTTTGAGAGGAGATGGTGCTCTTGAAGATGTTGATGAAGACTGGCGTCCCAAAGATGAGAGGGATGAGAGGGGTGCTCTTGAAGAAGTTCCCCTGGCGAAATCGCTCCGCCGGAGGGCAAAAGTGCTCCTGCCCAAGTTCCGCCTCTGATTTTTTCTAGGTCAAGAGGGACCTTATACCAGAAGATGGGCACCGGAGGTGGGCCAGGCTGAGCACAACCCATCAGGGGGCGCCCAGGGGGGCATGGCGCGCCCAGGTGGGTTGTGCCCACCTGGGAGGCCTCCTCCGGTAGTTTCCAGCTCCAGTATTTTTTATTAAATGTAAAAATAATCTCCGTAAAATTTCAGCTTCATTGGAGTTGTGCGGAATAGGTATCTCTGACGTGCTTTTCTTGGGTCCAGAATTCCAGCTGCCGGTATTCTCCCTCCTTGTGTAAACCTTGCATATTATGAGAGAAAAGGCATTAGAATCACTCCCCAAAGCATTATTATTCAAAAAACAAAGTAAATAACAGTAGGAAATCATGATGCAAAATGGACGTATCACGCCCCGCTCCACACCGCTGCCCGGCCACCCCGAGCACCGCCTCCGCCCGGCCACCCGGCGACTAGCCTCCGCCCGGACACCACCGCCCCGCCGCCGCCTGGCCATCCCGCGCCCCGCCGCTTCCCCATCACCATGGCCCGACCACCCCGAGCCGCGCCGCCGCCCGGCCACACAGTGCCCTGCCGCCGCCCGACCACCCCGTGCGCCGCCGCTACCCCATCACCATGGCCCGGCCACCCACGCGCCCCGCCGCCGCCGGCCACCCCGCGCCTCGCCTCCGGCCGGCCACCCCGCTCCCCGCCGCCTCCCCATCACCAGGACCCGGTCATGCAAGAACCTCGGGCCGCTGGCCGACCCCACGCGCCATCGCGCTTCCCCTGGATCAGGTCCTCCCCTCGCCTCCGATGCAGTCCAACCGTGATCTCTGGACGGTTCAACTTCGGGCCCAGCGCGCCGCCTCCTGATCCCTCCCCCCGGTGATGCAAGGTTTGTACTCTTCTCCCTCACGAGCTCTCTGTCTCACTGTCGATGTTCATGTACACTGTTGCTTCGATTTCGTTTGTGATGCAAATGTTGCTGATGAACATACTTTGTGTAGAAAAAAGCTACAAAAATATATATTTTTCTGATTGCAATTTTTTTTGAATTTGCTCAGTTCAACTTGTACTGCATCAGCAAACAACTCATATGCATTTTTGTATGCATCAGCCTAAACGGTTCAGTATGTCCGTTCAGCTAATTTCAACCTATATGCAGAAATTTCAGTAAATGTTCATCAGGATCACTATGCTATTGGTTTCTTCAGTTTACTTGCAAGTTCTGGTACAAATTTGCATACACATCCTGGCCACCGCGCACCTCCACCGCCCAACCAACTGTCCACTACCAATAGCATTCTGGGTAGTCCAACAGTTGGGAACGAAGCCGATCTCGATGCTCCTTGTCCTAACCAACTGTCGTCTTTGTTAGAGATTGATAGTGGCTTCATGGACGACGACACGTTTTTTTCTGAATCTCCATAAGTCGTTGGAGTGGCGAGTACTCAAACCAGAAATGCCATGAGAAATAAAGTGCGTAGCTAGCAAATGTCTCTGGGACTCTGACCAGAGCAACTGTTGTCCCTTGTTTCTGTGTGTGATGTCACTCCTTTCTTTTTCACCCACTGCTTTGCAGCCAAGATCAACGCGTGTTTCCCTTTGTCGTTGCCAACTGATTTCAAAATCATCTTTTGAACCAAACTGGAAAACAAGCACAAAAAAGATCTCTATGTGCGTACAACTTCCAAGCACGAAAGCCTGTCATTTTCTCATAGATGTGTTTGTTTGTTTCACATTTCAGTGTCATATGGTCACAAGTTAATTCTACCCACTGAATTTCTGATGAAATGCTTTTCTTTGATAGAGTATTACTGCAAGGGAAAACACAATCTCCTCCAATATTCAGTGTTAGGATAGTTCATGAGTTAATACTGCCGGTAAACTGTAATAAGTGTTAAGTCGAATATTAAAGGGGATCATTTCCAAACGCGCTGGCTGAAGAATTAGCGACAGTTGCTTCCATTCTAGTAATAAGGAAATTAAGAATTTCCAACTATAATCTGAGCATGTAAGTGACAGTGTGAGGCCTTCCTTCTAGAAGCTATAGTTCATCCGGGTACTCCTTCTAGTATTTAGGTACAGTTAACTTTGCATTAACAATTGTCAAGTGTGAGACTCACACCTGGATCTACTTTTAATACTCAACTGTATTTACCTTCATTTAACCCCCCCCCCCTCGATCTCCTCACAGATCTCCACGGTTGTCCTCAAAGTTGACCTTGAATGTGCACGATGGTACAGGAAGATGAGGAAGATCCATAGTGGCGTCGTCCATGAAGCCACTATGCTATTGGTTTCTTCAGTCTACTACCCAGAAGTCCGCAATAGTTCAACGAAAATGTCTACATCAGTTCGGACTCAAAAAGACCATAAGTTCAGAGGAAGAAAAAGATCACTGCCACGTTTTGGACCACGCGGGCCGTCACAGGAAGAAAAAATGTTTGGTCATTCAGATCATGTTGCTCTAGGATTTGTCCATGTTCTGGAGAGAAGTAATTAACTTGGGGTTTCAGTTCTGAAGTTGGAGTGGTCCCTGTTGTATAACAAATATGTGTTGAATAGTTCTATTCATCTCCATACATAAGTTCAAAGATTTAAGTTTTTCCCAAGTGGTTGTTGATTGGAGGGATGTGTACTGATGTACCTTTTCTATTGGATTCTTCTTTTATAGAATAAACATTTGTTGTTTTGTACCGGAATAATTATTTGATGTATGTGATGTACAGGAATAAACATTTGAAACCTTGATTTAATTTTAAGTCAAAAGTGCAGAATTTGAAGTCAAAAAAATTGAAATTTCTTGAAAATAGTCATGGGGTTGAAAGTATAACTATTGCTACGCTTCCCAAAATTCAATGTACATATAGAAAAAAGTTCAAATATATGTAAAAAAAGCAATTTCATTCTAAGTTATATGGTAATTTTGTGCACAAAAATTTGTAGCAGTTCAGCAAAAAAGATTAACATAAGTACAAACTCCACATGACATAAGTTCAGAGGATCAAAAATATTCAGCAAGGAAAAGAACCGCAAAATTTTAGTAAATTCTTAGAACAAAACAATATAAGTTCGGAGATCATGACACCAACAAACCCGCAAAGTTGCAAAACAAAATGATAAGACAATGCTCAGTATAAACCTGCATAGAGATCAGTTCGTACTATCATTTGCGACCAATGATGAAACAATGCTCAGTGCACACTTGCATAGAGCTTTAGTTTGGGTACTCTATTTTCGGGATGGGAAAACAACATAACTACTCACACCATATTTCATATTACTCTTAAGTGTTTAAAAATTTGAGAAAGTTCACCTATAGATCTGAGGAATATATGCTCAAAGAAAAACAAACAAAAAACACAACACATTTATTCCGGATTTTTTTTATTCTAGTTCAGCTATGTAAACCATGCATGTTCGATGATGAAAGTTCGATTGCTCAACCCAAAACGTTTTCGGACTGTGAAAAATATCTCAGTACAAACACACATATAGATTAGTAAGTACTCTATTTTCCGGATGGGAAAAACACACGAATTTTTTTGTTTTTGAAAAAAATTATCATTCTGTTGAACGATAAAATCCATGCAAGTTCGGGGACGATGATACTGTAAAACGTTGAAAGGTTACGAGGACATGATACCGAAATAACAGAATAAAGTCTAGTTTGGGAAAACACGCTCAGTACAAACCCATATGACCATCAGTTCAAGTACTTTATTTTCGGAGCCATTCAAAATTACTCTATGAAAAATACCTCAGTACAACCGCTTCAAGACGTCAGTTCGGGAATAATAACAAAAAATAATATCATTTGCTCAATTCCGACAAATGGTTACCAAAAAACAGAGTAAAGTACAGTCAGTGAAACACGCTCAGTACAAACACACACATAGATCAGTACGAGACCGCATTCAAAATTACTCTTAAACGTTTACGAATTTGAGAAAATGTTCAACATGACTAAGTTTCGCATTTTCGATAGCTTTCCAACGGTATATTAGTTGCCTCATTTCGATAAACTTTTAAAAAAAATCACGTTCGAAACCAAATTTCACCGAATTCGAATTCGAATTTAAGGCGTAAAGAATTAGAAAAAAAATTCAATGCGAAAAAGTTGCGCATATTCCATAGCTTTCAAACGCCATATCGTTTGCGTCAATCCGACAAACCGTTTGCAAAAATCGCGAAAATACAATTCGCCCAAAATTTCACCATTTTCAAATTACTTTTAAATCATAACTAATTTGAAAAAACGTTCTACACATGGAAGATGTGGATTTTCACCAGCTTTTCAACGCCATCTCATTTGCTCAATTCCGACAAACCATTTGAAAATTAAGTCCAAAATACGATTCGCGTCTTCAGTTTTGAAAAAAGGTTTTTTCAAATCTGTTCTTAAATCATGATGATTTTGCAAAAAAGTTCTATATGACTGTAATCTAGATGTTAAGAGCTTTCCAACGATATATTAGACACCCCGTTCTGACGATTTTTTTCTTGCAATGTTTGTTATTTTTGTTTTTGCACTAAACAGGATGATCAGTTCGATGTAATGAAAGCATCAGTCCAACCACTCGAAATCGTTAGTTCAACAATAGTAACAGAATAACATTCTGTTACGCGAAACAGAATAGCTCCCATGTATATATATATATATATATATATATATATATATATATATATATATATATATATAAATATAGTAATACTATTCATCACCACCCAGGGTGCAAAATAAGTTATTCTTCATCCGAGGTAATCTTACGATCGTTTTATAAATAAATTACATTTGGTATACAAATAGATTGATTCACTATGTAAAAATTTGGCATAAGAAAACAAAATTATTAGTCATAAGACCATAGAAATTACATTTTATGTATATTTTACACTATGTTTTATGTTCGTAATTTTACGTAACATAAAATAATTTTTACGGTGATCTAATATTTTCTTACGTTCTCTTTTTATGTATGAAGTAAGAAAAAAATACGGGACGTAAAAATACGGTGTATTGATGTTAAAATAGAGGGGGGTGAAGAATAACTATTCCTCACCCAGGGTGACGAATAGCGCGACCCTATATATATATATATATATCTATATCTATCTATATATATATATATATATATATATATATATAGGGTGGGTCTATTCTGACAACACCCCTTAAGAGTCTTATTCTAACAACACCTCCTTATGCTGACAACACCTCCCACACAGCGTCGCCTCCCTCTCCCCTCCCCACCTTCTTCCGCGGCGGCGGCCAGGGCGCACCACTGCCTCTCCCCTCCCGGCCTTCTTCCGCGGGAGCGGCCCGAAGCAATGCCACCCCTCCCCTCCCCGCCTTCTTCCGCGGCGGCGGCCGGGGCGCGCCACTGCCTCTCCCCTCCCGGCCTTCTTCCGCGGCAGCGGCCTGGGGGCGCCGCCGCCCTTCTCCTCCCCGTCTTCTTCCGCGGCAGCGGCCTGGGGGCGCCGCTGCCCCTCTCCTCCCCGCCTTCTTCCGCGGGAGCGGTTTCCAAGATCGGTGGCTCCTCAGGAACAAGTGGGGGCAGATCCACTGCATTCCATCCATCAGATCAGATCTGGTGCTGCCGGGGCGTGCCAGTTCGAAGGAAAAGAACAACTCGCAAGGTTCGTTCTTCTACCGCGACTACATGGATGCAAGCTCCGATGAGGTTCTTCTCAAAACTTCCATCTCCGCAAACATTGGGCCAAGTTCAAATCGTTCTTGATCTGTTGAAGAAGGGAAAGGGCAATCGGGCTGCATCAGTGGATGCAAGAGAGCTGTAGACGGGCGCTGTGCGGACTTCTGGAAAAGATGCAGTGCACTTGTGTAATCGGGCTGCATCAGTGGATGCAAGAGAGCTGCAGACGGGCGCTGTGCGGACTTCTGGCAAACGCAAGAATGAACTGAAACGTGAGGTAAGCATTTCAGTAATACGCGATGCAGTTCGTTCAATTCAGTTCGCCGTGAGTGAACTTGCAGTGCACTTAGAGGATTATGCAGTACAGTTATTGATGTTCATACTTTCTTTTGGATGAAGTGCGGTTGCTTCAGTTCGCAAAGTGCGATAATGCAGCCTACAAGCATTAGTTCGCAGTACCCTTTCACATTTAATGCAGTGCGTTTGATTCAGTTCATTTCATCTGACAATGCAGTTCTGATGTTTTGTACAGGACATGTCCACGTTCAGCAGACAGAAAATGCCGCGGATAATTTACAGCCCAGAGCCCTTGAATTGCATGACTAGCCAAGCTTATGGAAACGCTGGATGGATAACGCCTGGCATACCTAGAGGATACTTCAATACAACAAGCAGGCTCCCGTACTCTCCGGAAGAAGATTTTGTACAGGAAGAAGAGGCAGTGGAAGATGGCGAAGATGTCACATTCATGTGGGAGGACACTCACCAACGCCAGCAGGATGATGATGATGATGACGATGATGATGAACCGATAACAGTTCTCAAGCCAGAGTACATGCACGAGTTCACTACATTTGGACAGCATGTCCGAACAGACAATGATGATGCTGTTGGCCATGATGGTGAAGACGGCGATGATGTGCCGCAGCCCCAACAATTTCAAACAAACATGGTGCGACAACAACACAACTCTAGATTTCCACCGCCGCATGCACTTGTTACAAGAAACGGAGCTCCGCGTGCACCTGCGGCATCAAGTTCACGGCAGCGACCACCAAGAGTGCCTCGGCCAGAAGCCAACAGCAAAAACAAGACTTCCTCACTGCTGCCACCACGAGATCCTAAACTACATAGATCGCTTCTAACCCCGCCATGCCCAATACAACCCGGCCAGCTGCAAACACCGTTGGGTGAGCGACAGTACACACACGTAAGTTTCTGTCCTGGAAATAATAACACGTGGTACTTTCTTATTTCGTATGCAGTCCTCAAATGCTAAACAGAACAGTGCTCTTAGTCTGATAGAGCAGTGTACTTAGTCTGTTGACGTGACGAAAGAAAATTATGTCATAAACAAAATCAAAAAGATGATGATGCATATTTTTATCTAATATTGTTTATGACAATGATATGTTGCAGGATCAAAACATGCCGTCAGATCTCGTACCAGCCGCTGGAATGAAGTTCAGCACATTCGACGAAGCAAGGGAGTTTTACAAAAATTACGCAAGGCACGCAGGGTTTGGCACACGCAAAAGATCAACCAACGACAAAAATAGCTACATTGTCTGCTCCAGAGAAGGGATACATATTGAGACAGTTCCTGAATATGAGCGGAAACGTGCAAAGACATCTAAAAGGACTGGTTGCCAAGCAGGAATCAGAGTCAAAAGGAAGAATAGTGGGCGCTTCGTTATAGAGGAGGTTGAGCTCAAGCACAATCACAAGATGCTAAAAAGCCCCAGGATGCTTTTGCACATGCGCTCACACAAAAGAGATGATCCTTTGGTTGATCAATTGGTCAAGGACATGATGCTGGACAACCACACACACGCATAAATGATGTCAATGCTGTCGCGTATGTCCGGGGGTCTGGACTACATGGGGCACACTAGCCGGGACTGGATGAACAAGTAAGCACATCACTAAAACAACTCGTTTGAGCATACTTTTTTTTGTAATTATTTACTGTTTTACCAATACATGCTTGCATTGTCTTTGAACTACAGGAAGCAGCAGTTTGCAAGAGAGGAGTCTAAAGACGACGTCGACAAGCTACTGGACTATTTTGAGAAGATGAAGAAGATAAACCCAGAGTTCTTCTACGATTACGACAAAGATGCAGATAATCGTGTAAGAAACATCTTCTGGGCCAACGCAAGTTGCAGAGGGTCATACGAAGATTTTGGAGACTGCGTGACATTTGACACGACGTATAAAACAAACAAATTCCACATGCCTCTGGGGGTGTTCGTGGGAGTGAACCATCATCTACGAACCACAATATTTGCTGTCACCCTTCTCAGAGATGAATCAATCCCATCTTTTCGGTGGGTTTTCAATATCTTCTTGAGGTGTATGAACTACAAGGCCCCAATTTGCATACTCACGGGTACAAATAAAAAAAACCTGCATGTTTACATCTGTTCAGACCCATTCTATTTTGTTCCGTCTTTTATTCCACGAAGCCAACTTCATGATAATACACTGCTTCTGCCTCTCAGATCAATGTTCCTCGATGAGGGCTGCATTATTGACCAGCCTCACACATACATGGCATAAGCTCTGTCGGTGGCACATGATGAAGAAATACAAAGACCATCTCGCCTTGCTTTATAAGATGTACGCCACATTAAAGGCTGACCTAAATAATGTGCTGAACCATCCACTGATGCCTTCGGAATTTGAACGTGCGTGGAAGGACCTTATGCAGAAGTACAACCTGCAAGAGGATGAAGTGATGCAATCGCTATGGGCTGACAGAGAGGAGTGGATCTCAGCCTACTACAAGTACGTATTATGTGCACGGATGACTTCTACTCAGAGAAGCGAAAGCATGAACCGCATATTGAAGAAGAATTTCATCAAAGAGAAGCATGATCTACATATCTTTCCTCAACAAGTGGACAAGTGCATTCAGACCAGGAGGGGCGTCGAGCACGCAGAGACAATCGGAAATGAGGTAAAATAATAATGTTCATCAACACGCCCAAAAATTAATACTGTAGTTTTCCCTTGTGTCTAACGATGATTTTCTGATAACGCAGTCGGAGGTGAAGCCAACAACACAAAAATGGGTATGAAGTCCAGCTATCGAAAACATACACAAGGGTCGTTTTTGCTGATTTCCAACTGACTCGTTACCGCAGCACTGCATTCAGCGCTGAAAAGTGCCCCAACAACCCAACAAAATTCTTTGTATACCACTACAACCAATTGGATTTGTTTGATTGGGCAAGGCATAGGTTCCAGGTGGTCGTCGATAAGGAGAAGGGTGTCTACAAATGCGAGTGCAGACTGTGGACACACACAGGTGAGCTTTGCTAGCATAAAAACCCTAATTTCATCTTGTCCTGCATGAAGTCCATTTGGGTAAAAAAGCATTTCATATACAAGTGAAGTTCACTCTCAATAAAGAAGAATGGTCCATTAATTTAATGTAGTTCACTCACAAACACGAAAAAATCTATGTTGTCTACAGGTCTGTTTTGCGTCCATGTGATATGCATGCTCGATCTGCTGAGAGTGGACAAGATACCTAAAGTGTACATCTTGAAAAGATACACCAGGAACGCACGGTCAAATCCAACATTTGACCGCCGAGACTACGAACAAACAGTACCGGATGGTAGTTCGCTATTCTGTCGTAGAAAAATGCTATAAGAAACAGCCATGCACCTTGCAAACAGAGCAACTTTGTCCGATGCTGGGTACCACAGAGCAATTGCTGGTATGAAAACACTGTTAGAGGAGGTTGATGTTCTGAACGAAGAAGAAGCAGCAGCAAAAATTCAAGAACAAGAGAAGATTCTTCTTGACAACAGTACTCAGCCAAAAGAAGATGCCGGACGCAATACTAATGGTTGAATCAAAGAGGAAATAATTCTTCCGCCTCCTGTTTCAAACACGAAAGGAAGGAAGAAGGGGGGTGATAAAGCTAAACAAAAGGCTGCACCCACTGAGAAAAATACTGAAACAAAAAGTAAGCCGCAGCCTCAGTTAGACAGCGATGGTCGGCCACTCGGAACAAGAAGGTGCTTGACGTGTAATGAAATCAACGGCCACAATTCCAGGACATGTAAGAAAAAACTTGAACAACAAATCCATGGCCCTGGCAGTGCGCAACAAAACAGAAATGTTGCAGCAACAAATCCCAGTTCTGCTGCCAACACTGAAAAATTACCAAAAGCAAGACTTTGCAGCATCTGCAATAAGAGGGAGAGACACAATGCAAGAACTTGCCCCGAAAGAACACAGACAGTAAATGAAAGTCGGGATGAAAATGATGAAGCAGAAGAAGAGGAGCAAGGAGAGGAGGAAGAAGAGGAGCAAGGAGAGGAGGAAGAAGAGGAGGAGGAGGAGGACAAAGAAGAGGAGGATGAGGAGGACGAAGAAGAGGAGGATGAGGAGTAGGAAGAAGAAGAAGAAGAGACTGAAGAAGAAGAAGAAACTGAACAAACAATGGCTACAAGACAACCAAACAAAAGACAGAAAACAGAGGGAAAGTATGTGCAGAAACAAGCAACTACGACACATCGAAAAAACTGGAATGGAGCACAAAAGGATGCAGTTCAGAGTGGTGCAAAATTGACACCGGCATCAACCAGCAAGCGAGTAGCAATGAGTACTGCAGTTCACACCAATGGAAAACAAAAACAGGCAACAGCCAACATGCGAGGAACTACAAACAAGAAAGTGCAGAGAGAAGAAACTGCAACACAACCACGAACAAGAAGGCAAAAGATACCAAAAGACTCACTCCAGTCACCAAGAAGAAGCAGCAGGTTGACGTCAAAATAGATACAGTTCATATAGCAGCAGTTTGGTGGTAATCTGTAATACATGCATAGCAGTTTGCATTTCTGTAAAAGATTTATATAGCCATTCGCATTTAATGTTTGCATTTAAGTAAGACTTGTAGAAACACAAATTCTTCCACTGACTAAGAGTAAAGTGAAGTAATAATGGATGTATGAACCATATATTAAAGCAGTTTGACGGTCAACGAAAACAAAACAAGTTGAAAGAATGAAGTCCTGTTCTACAAAACAGGCAGTTCGCATAATGTAAACAAACTTCAAATTGATTTAATAATCAGACACGCGTGTCTCATAGATAGAATACGATACGACTTATTATTACAGAGACCACAAAGTCTTATGTCCACGAAAAAGTACTTATTACAATCCATCCACCTCAACAAGTTAACCAATCATGCAAACGTGATTTTAAACATACGATCCTCAATTTCAAAAAAGTTGACGACAACAACTTGGCGAGGCTTCAAGCCACTCCCAATAACGAATTCCTTCCAACCTTTCTGAAGATACAGCCGCCCATCAACACCAACACGATACTTTGCTGGTTGTGCGTAACCTTCACCGAGAACAACTTGGAGGATACCCTTCTTCCTAAGATGGAGATACCTAATAGCTCGATGGGGGAATTTCTGTAAAAATAATAAAAATATTATTAATGCACTTCTTATAGATTATGCAAAACAGATGACAGCTACATGAAGTGCACAATTAGAATAGAAGCAGTTCAGAGCAACATCACAAGCAAATCATTATCATCATACATGAAGTTTACCGGAAGCAGATACATGCAGTATGCATCATGCTAACATGCAGTCCAAGTATCGCTTATGTTGTAGGTCATGTCACTCCACACACTTGGAAAAACTATTATCAAGGCACAAGAACATTGCACCGTATACCTTAATAGATTAAAGTGGTGCACTTCAAGATAAATCACACTAATAGCAGCCCGTATTGATGTATGAACATAAAGATAAATCACACAAAAATAAATGAGACCAAACAAAGCTTACCATCTTGAAATGAGTCTCCACGTCTGTGGGCGTAAGGCGATGGACAAATGGGCTTGTGCATCCAAGGCCACGACGAAGCAGAGCGGAATAGAACACACCAACATTGATCTGGTCCAAATCCAATCCCTCTGTGAAAACAGTGCCATATGCAAGCTACTCTGCTCGCCCAGATTGGCACAAGACCTTGCCCCTCCGGCGAGCACGCCGGGCCTCCGTGCAAGCCAAGCAGTCGCACTACGTCGGCACACCACAACCATGGCCACAACAGGATACTCTGGCGCAAGGGCCTGGCGACATGACAAAAAAATATAGAATCTGAAAAGAAAGAGAGGGCGGCCGCACGGGAGACTAGTTCGTGATATAGTGCGTCAAAAGTTGCCCTAATATATAGAAGACGAATGCAAAAGGTCTAGGTGAGCAGATACGGCTGCACAGGAGAGTAATTGAGGAAAATATGAAAAGTTACGTTAAAGAAACAAAAAGCGAATTGCCCTGACTATTCGATGGACCGCCTGGGTGGATGGCGAGATTACTAGTAACAAAGATCCTATTTTCACGCATCACCACCGCAAACGCAGCAATTTATTATTTATAAAATTATCGCATAATGCAGTTCAGAGTATAACACCCTAGAAGTCTGACCTTCAGGCACATGCAGTTCACAGGGGTAATCCGTGTGCGTTATGGTTGGAGGAGTGCGCAATGATGGTGCATGTAGTACAGAACGTGACAAAAACGTGTTTATATGAACGTGACAAAAACGTGTTTATATGAACAGAGGAGGGTGAGCCAAATTATTATTTTTAGTTCACATACAAACATCCTCGAACAGAAAGACACAACAAGCATGCAGTCCGCGTCTTTCAAAAATGAAGTGCGTATGGGTAAAGGAAAAAGTTAACTTTCGTTCCTTCTGCAGTTCGATCTATACAAAAAAAACTGTACTATAGAACACACCCACGGACGTGATACAATACAATATGCTCACAAATATGTGTGCTTCCTCCCCCAAGGCTAGGAACTGCAGCTATATCAAAACAAATATGAAGTACACGCCCACAATAAGTGAAGTTCTGAGATGGGAACGAATGAAGTCTGTGAGATTACGCAATGCAGTTCGATAACTCTATCATGCTCGATGTCCGTACAGCATACCGCATACTACAAACAAATGCGCGCCTGTGGATAGCACGGTGGTTAACAAAAAATATTGATCAAATAAAAAAACACGATCAAGAAAACACACGATCACAAACGAACCCACGGTCCCATCGGTTGCATCAGTAAAACCCACGATCACAGAATAAGAACAACCCACGATCTCCATGACCGCATCACCATGGGAGATCATGCGGTTCCTCCCTTGCGGCCATCCCGCCCATAAATACAGACCTCCAGAACAACATAGATCACCATTGTGCTGCCATCACTTCCCCTCCCACTATTCCCTCTCCACGAGAAATCCACGAATCCTTCTCCATCAAGTTGCACGCGATCCACACCAACGACCTGAAGAAGGTGGAGGAAACGATCAAGCACTACGAGCAGCACCTCAAGTACCAGCGCAACAAGATCGTCGGGGTTGATGTCGAGTACACCGACGAGCCAGCCCACAAGCAGAAGGCCGCCCTCGTCCAGCTCTCCGTTGGCAAGACCCAGCCGGTGTTGCTCTTCCAACTAAGCACCGCCGAAGACAAGTGCACGGCGTTTGACAACTTCCTTGCAGACACAAGGTACACTTTTGCTGGCTTCTCCATCGACCAGGACATCGTGAAGCTGGACCGCGTCTGCTTGGAGATCGGCCACTTCGTCGACATCCAAAAGGAATGGAGGGTGCCCGAAAGCACCAAGTACTTGGATTCGCTTGGCGACGTCTCCACCATGCTCATCGACGACTACTACATTGACATGAAGTACAAGCTGACCGACGAAGATCACAGGCTCTGGGACATGATGCCCCTGCCCGAGAAGCACATCGAGTATGCGGCAAAGGACGCTTACGCCACGTACGAGATATGGCACCGCCTCACCATCACCCAGGACGGACTTCGCCGCGCAAAGCTGGAGAAGTCCAAGAAGCGCGCCAGGAACTGGTGAAGATGAAGTTGATGCACACCAAGAAGTATCTTCAAGATTGCTCATAGTCATGTTAGATTACAAGTTAATTTGCTTTCGAGTTTTTAGTTTGCTTTTGCTTTCCCCAGTATGCTTGTTATGTAGTTGATTTGCTTTGGAATCATGTAGTAATTTGCTTAAGTACGAAACAAGCTTAGTTTGATGTACATTACTGCAGTTATCCTTTATAGCACGCTGCAGTTCTGGTTTACACTATAATGAAGTGCGCTGGAATGCAAAGTACGCCAGTAAACAACCGACAAGACTGCGGACAAGAGAATAAGAAAACACACAAAAACCAAAAAGGGCAAAGAGACATGCAGTTCGCTATGAAAGAGATAGCAGTACAGTAAAACTGCAGTACATATAAGTAAGCCAAAGCAGTTCTGCATATTCGATGGACCGCTTGGGTGGAATCGAACGATTACTAGTGATAAAGATCCTATTTTCACGCATCACCACCGCAAACGCAGCAATTTATTATTTATAAAATTATCGCATAATGCAGTTCAGAATATAACACCCTAGAAGTCCGACCCTCAAGCACATGGAGTTCACAGGGGTAATCCGTGTGCGTTATGGCTGGAGCAGTACAGAACGTGACAAAAACGTGTTCATATGAACAAAAAAAATTGACCACCCAGGTGCGACCCGAACCCAGCCAGTCTCTTAGTAAGGCAGCGCGCCAGCTGGCACAAGCAGGCGCACGCCTGTTCTGAGACACGATGCATGGGCACAGGCACAAATGGGCCCACAGGTCATGGAACAGCGATCGCCGTGTGTAAGCGCCCAACAAGTGTATCGAGGAGTTCGGAAGGGACGCCTGGCCAGCGCTTATAAACAGGTTCCGCTCGCCCTCGGTGGGCGAGGTGGGACTAAATGTTCCACCGTTCGCACACCGCAACGAGAAGCAACAGTGCCGGCATGCCTTTGTGGGCCTAATGTAGTTCACTGGGGCAATAAGAAGGCCCAACAATGTGCTTTCCTGCCAGTGCGTTTAGCTATGAAGTTAGGTAAAATAGGGAGGGCGGTTCTGATTTTTTTAGTATGCAGTTATCCGTCTACAAAAACTTAAAAGAGAAAATAAACGTGCAGTTCTATCTAATAGATAATGCAGTGTAGAAGGTTGACAACTGCAGTACACAACGGAATTAAAGGCCAAAATAAATTTCGGAAAAAGTGTCCGGAATAATGCAGTATGCACATAAAACACTCAGCTACAAAGAAGTGCAGTGTATGCAAGAAGGCAGTCCTTTTCTATATTTCCACGCGGTACAAATAGTTCGAAAAAAAATTCAATAAATGGTATCCAGGCCAGTCATCAAGTGCGTGCGAAAAATGAGGGGACGCCCGTTCAGTTTACGAGGCCACTAGCACAGCCTGCCTCCTATTGCCACGATACGCTGACACCACCACCCCACCACACTTCCCACCACCTCCCACGACGCACGACCTGCAGCCAAACCGCCATAAAAAACCCCCTCTCATCCTCTCTTCCATTGACATTCATCGCCCGAAATCACCATTGCCGCTTCAACCCTCTCTTCCATCAATCACCATTGCCGCTTCATCCAACACCTCTAACCCCAATCAAGCGAAAGGAAGCGGAAGCAGAGCCATGACAGACGCACCTCTGTACAAACGGCACCGTAGGTACACCGGGGAGCTGCACGACATCGAAATCCACGGCAACAAAAAGCTCCACGTCGTCTGCACAAGCAAGGGAAGCGACGTGGACAAGATGTTGTGAAAGCTCAGGAGAAAGGTCGTCGTCCTGCCGGCCAACAGAATAGGCGTTGATGTAGAGTACACACACTACGAAGAGCCGCAGAAGGCAGCGGTACTCCAGCTCTGTGTAGAAGACGAGTGCCTTGTATACCACATCTCCGCAGCAAAAGACAGGTTAGAACGATTCGTTCTCAATCTGTAGTTTTAATTTATTTATCTGAAGAAGCCCTTCTAGCCTGATGTGGAAAAAATTTAAAATTGGATTCTGATTTTTTTTAACCATTTCAAATGATTCATAGAATTTTTTAGACTGTCTCCATGCAACTCTTGTGTTTAATAATTAATTAAATGCTTTACGGATACTACTACCTGAAACAAACAAAAATGTCCTGAAACAAAGAAAAAACAGAGTATATGAACCATGCTGTATGAACTTCCATTCAGAACAAATTACATGCACTTGTTGTTGCAATATAGTAGAAGGTTCTTAATCATACAATAAAAAAGTATCAGAACCTTCTTATTAAACCAAAATCATAATTTCACAGTGCAGTTCAGTTTACAAATTATAAAACAAACTTGATCAAACTGAATAATTTGTACAATCTCACAATAAATTTTTTGTCTCTAACAAATTGCAGGCCCCTGCAACTGGAGGAATTCCTGATGAATGATGAATACACCTTTGCCGGATTTGCCATCGAAGGAGACAAAAAGAAGCTGAAGCTCTCTGATTTGAAAATCAACTCAAACAAATACATTGATATCCAAGTGGAATGGAGAAACCCATACAGCAGAAAGGATTTTGATTCTTTAGCTGACGTTGTTGGAATCGTGATCGACGATCATTACAAGAACATGAAGAAGGTAATCAACAAGGAAGAAGACCAGACTTTGTGGGAGTTCTGTCCGTTGCCACAGAAGCTCATCAAGTATGCAGCAATAGATGCATATGCCAGTTATGATTCATGGAGACGCATTGATGATATAGCCGAGGGGCTACAGATAGCGAAAGAAGAAAAAGAAGTGAGTAACAAGAACAAGGATGTAATCCCATGCAGCAACTATGAAAAGAAAAATCATAAGAAAATTGAAATGTGTTGGGTCTTGTTATTTTGTGCTATAGTTGTGAATTTGCTGTAATTGTGCTGCACCTTGTCAACCCTGGATGTATGCACTACAGCACTATTAAGGATGTTTGTATTCAGACAAGTAGCTAGGGCATTTGTATTCAGACAAGTATGTTCAATCCATGGTGCTTATTTCTTTTTTTGTGAAAATGATGTGTTAACAAAATTATATTACATGCATTTTGATACTTTCAAAAAAATTATCCAAAGAAACGATCAAATACTTATGTTCTAACACCACTCTAAAGTCAATGGACAAATGTTAAGACTTGCAGTACATAAATGAAATATAAGAAGTTAGAATAAAAAAAATGCAGTGCAGAAAAGTAGATGATGTAATGCAGCAAAGAAGTGGAGTCCTAATGAAGAACAAATGCAGTACAAAACAAGAAGATACACTGCACTGCGAAGCCAATGGACAAATGTTAAGACTTGCAGTACAGAAATGAAATATAAGAAGTTAGAATAAAAAATAAATGCAGTGCAGAAAAGTAGATGATGTAATGCAGCAAAGAAGTGCAGTCCTAATAAAGAACAAATGCAGTACAGAACAAGAAGATACACTGCATCAAAGGAAGTGCAAAATATAACAATTAACAAATGCATCAAATAAGTCCACTTCTAATAATGAACAAATGCAGTTCTAATAAGGAAGTGGAAAAAAAATACTTGCAATACGAAAAGGAAAAAAAATGATAGCCAGGTGCAACCAATCCCCAGACGGTCTGGAAGTTAGCTCGATGCGTGGGGACGGGCTCAAAAGGGCCCAGAGGTCAGGTGAAATAGCGCACAGAGCGCCGTGTATAAGCGCCCAATCAGTAACCAGAGGAGTTCGAAATGGTTTCCTTGCCGGGGCTTATAAAGCCGTCCTGGGCGCTCTTGGCGGGCTAGGTGGGACTAAACGTTACCGCATACACACAACGCAGAGCAAGGCAGAGGCCTACTTGGGCTGGACGTGACTTACACCCCAATGGGCCCAACACATTCTCACGGCCCAAACCACCAAGCCCCCCGCCCCACAACTAGCAAGCAACTGTTGTTTGTAAAAAAAACAATCAATTGCAGTTCACTCACACATAGAACAATGCAGTTCGCATACACAACGAATGAAGTTCTATATCTTGAAGAAAGAAGTGCTGTCAGTTAAGCATTGCAGTTTTCTTTGAACTAAATACTGCTTTAAAATCAGTCCATCTTGACACGACGGGTCTGTGCAATCAGTTTGTTCCCGTCCTAAAAACGACGCTTGGACGGTTGTTTTTTCCAGGCAGCCGCAAGCACTGCCACTCGGCAGTTGCCACGACTCTATGAAACGGCGAGCGCATGTCCACTACCCCCACTACCACGGCGACCCCGCATCCAACCACCTCCTCCATGACCCTAAACCACACCACAAAAAGGCACATCCGCTTCCATTCCCGCTCCATTCCAAAAACACCATTGCCGCTCCATCTCAACTATCAACTCCCCACAACATCTCTGTGTCAAGCCCGCCATCGCTGGAGGAGGGCAATGGCGGAGGAACCATCTGCCAAGCGTCACCGTGGTGAGACGTCCGACCAGACCGGCGAGGTCGACGACATTCAGGTCCCCGGTCAGAAGCATGACTACACCAAGCGCTTCAATGAGGTCGACATCCACGACAAGGAGAAGCTTGTTGTCGTATGCACTAGCAACCCAGAAGAAGCCGACAAGATGATCGACAGGATCAGGAAGAGGGTCGGCGGCTTGTACCCTCGCTACATCGGCGTTGATGTGGGGTATACCAGGGAAGACAAACCTCCGTAGAGGGCAGCAGTTCTGCAGTTATGCGTGGAGGCACTCTGCCTGGTATACTACATCACCGCGGCAACAAAACGGTGAACCATCCCACTCATTCATCCTCTTCATGCATCTGTTTAATTAGTGATGCACCCTAAAATTTGATGTACTAGTGTAGTTTCTGATCTTGATGCAATAGTATAGTTTTTGGAATTGATGTAGTAAACTAGTTTCTGAACTTTGCCTGACGTTTTCTTCATGAGAAAAAAAAACGTAAAGAAACTTGGTGAAGCACTGGTATATGTTATTTAGTTCAACAAAGAAAATTAAACTAGTACTAAGCAGCATATAGATCATTGACTCAACTGTAAATACCAAAATAAAAATAACATGTTGTGCTTGAATATAATTTCTGAACTTTGTATACTAGTTTCTTAAATTAATTCAATCATGAATTATACTATATAAGCATCTACTTAATGGATTCATCTTCAATCTGTCTTCCCCCTTGCAGGCCCAAGGGCCTCCACCCGCTCCTGAAGGAGGAAAAGTTGTACACCTTTGCGGGCTTCAGCATTGAAGGTGACAAACAGAAGCTGCAGGCATCTGGTTTGGAGATCAACCCCAACAAGTACATCGACATCCAGCGCAAATGGAGAGTTCCATACATGGGAAGAAAGAGGTTCCACTCTTTGGATGATGTTGCAGGCAGCGTGATCGACCCATTCTACAAGAATATGAAGAAGAAGATCGACAGGGAAGAAGACCATAAACTGTGGGGGATCAGCCCACTGCTAGATTACCTCATCGAGTACGTAGCGATAGATGCGTACGCCACCTACGAGTCATGGAAGAGAATTGAAAACATCAGAGAAGGTCTGGAGTGCGCAAAAGCAAGAGCGGAGGAGGAGGATTATGACAACCCCTACTACAACTACCAGTGATGACGAAAACATCAAAATCTGGCCTTGGAGTTGCTTCTACTTGTGCTTGTCCTTTCTAGTCATCTTAGACTTCGAGTTAAAACTTTATTTGCTTTGGAGTTTGTAGTTTGCGCTTTAGCAAGGTATGCTTGTGATGTAGTTAATTTCCTTTCGAACCATGTAGTTTGCTTAAGTATGAAACAAGTTTATTCCATGTACAATATTGCAGTTACATTTCACAACACGCTGCAGTTCCGAGTAAGATTATAATGCCGTGCACAACAAATGCAAATGTGATGCAAAGCAATACATAAAAAGAACGCGCGCACGCCAGTACAAAATATACAAACCTACAGACAAGCGATGAAGAAAACAAACAGAAAAAACATGATGCAAAAGCAATGCATAAAAGTATGCAGTTCGCTTTGTAAGAGAATGCAGTGCTGAGGATTGACCAATGCAGTTATGCGGGCGCACCCGTTTTGAGCCAAGATGTGCGGGGACAGGCACCCATGGGCCCACAGACCATGGTGCGTGCGAGGCATTTAGTGCTAGTAATTTAGTCATGAAGTAATGTACGATAGGCAATGCAGTGTTGATTCTTTTAGAATGTAGTTCTCATATGCTCAAGCAGTTCTCCCCTTTGAGACATGAAGTTCGCATGACAGACACCAGATTGAAATGCAGTTCCCTTCGGTAAAACTGCCACCTACAATAGCATTTAACATTGTAAAACTGCCTACATAAAACCCACCCACTCACGCTCCACACCAACACAACAGAACCCTCTTCTTCTTATCTCCAAAAAAACAGATCTAGGGTTCCACCAACTCCCCCTCCTACTCCCTGCCATTAACCTGAGCTCGCCATGGAAGATTGTTCCTGTGACCCCCCCTCCCCCACCCCCGGCTCGGCCTCGCGCTAACGCACGTTGTACGCTTGGTTGGCAGGCGCAGTGCGGTTATTCTGTTTCCCCCCCCCCCCAAGAACAACCGCAACAACCCCCCGACACCCCTAAGATAGATAGTGGGGTCAGGGGTGTGATGGACTCGCCGGAGCATGCGACGCCGCGGCAAGCCGCGTCGTCGCCTGCTCCGGCCCGTTCCTGGCTCGGCCTCGTCGGGGGTGGGGGAGGGGGGTCCAGACCCCCGCTCCCCCACCCCCGGCTCGGCCTCGCGCTAACGCACGCAGGGCGCTTGGTTGACAGGCGCAGTGCGGTTATTCTTTCACCCCCCCCAAGAACAACCGCAACAACCCCCCGACACCCCTAAGATAGATAGTGGGGAGAAAAACATCAAATGTGTTAGAGAAAAAATGATTTCATTTATATTCAAAAAAACATGTGGGTGGGGGGGCACCATCACAAAAAAACATGACGTCCACAAAAAAAGGAAGTAGGGAAAAGTTGTCGCCCAAAAAAGTGCAGTTCAGTTATACATGACGTTGAAGTGTTGTTTGAAAAAAAATCAGCCATATTGTATTTCCATTTTTTGAATGTTTCCGCGCAGAAACATAAGACGAGAAAAAAAGGTTACGCATACAACGGCACTATTGCATGCAGTAACAAAAACACAAGTGGCGAATCGGATTTAACATAAAAAAATATCATTATCATATATACAACACACCAAGGTTCTACATTCAACAGCAAAACATCACCTAACACATACGTTTCAAACAAATGATCGACCAATCTCTGCCTAAGGCTGTTACTCCGAACGTGACTGAGACTGTGACTGAGACTGCGACACGGGAGGAAGCTCAAACTTCTTCATGAGATCTTTCAGCTCCTGCGGCATGTCTTCAACACAACACTCGTTTGAAGGATGGAAGAGCAGTTGGAAAAGGTATTCCGCCTTCCAATCTTCAGCAGCAGCCTGAAAAAAAAGAAAAAGCAGATAAATGATTACAAGAACGTGATGAGAAGCACTTGGGAAGGATGAACAGTCAACAATAACGAATAGGAGAAAAACAATGTATTACATCACATTTCAACAATTTTTTGACCAAGCGCGCCCCATCGTACACTTGCGACATCTTCAGAACATAGAATCCACACTCATTGACACCCTGTTCTGGAATGTTAGGGAAACATGGCTTCTCTGCCAATTTAACCCAGTCGGGGCCGTTCTTCAAATTGTAAGCCTTTTCACCGTAAACCCTCTTCAAGAGTAGAGTCATCCTGGCCATCTGGCAAACGAGGGAAAAGGCAGCCACGAAGACATAAACACACTTATGAGCTACAGTAAAGAAAGATATAACAAAAAGAAAAGAAGTTATATTAAATAACTTATCCCTATCATGCAGGCAACTGCATATTCTTTAAACACAGTCTGAACGGTCCATATTTTTAATGACATCAAATCATATTCAAGAGTTTACTTCTATTTCAGCCAAGGTTGGTGGTGGTATAAATGAAGTTATATGTCACAGATAATGAAGTGCACAATACCAAGAAATGCAGTTCAATGACAAGTAACAAAGCGTCTTAAAGACCTTCCAATACCCACATATGATTTCAAAAAATATGCCATACATGCAGTTCAGTTATGCGGAAAAAGATGCAGAAGGAGAAAACAAAGATTTGCAGTTGGCTAAAGATATGGGGAAAAACAAAAAAGGATTAACGATAGAGAAAGTGAAAACATGACATACCATTTTAGTGCAGTCTACGTGGTAGTCAAACCTACGCCACCTTGTCCTTTGGTCAGCAGGTCCGGTGTACTTCCTAGTGTCATGGATATCAATGGTCTCGTGAAAGCGGTTCATAGTGTATAGGGTGTAATGGTCGTCCTTCAAGCGAGGCATCAAAATCTGCCGGGAGGGAGAAACATACAGGAAGAGGCAAAAAACAAAACAAATCAGGGGAGTTCATTTTACGCACATAGATCCAGGATAACTGCTGAAAAATATCTATAAAGGAATCGCAACAAAGATTAAGATGAAATGATGCAAACGGTGGACTTACTAGTTTCGCGTCGAGTAGGTTATCATCGCCAACAAAAACTTTGAACTGACTGGCCGCATCTTCCAGAATAAACGGGCTGTGAACAACCGGCAACAGAGGGTTTCCTTCTGGATTTCTTTTCACCTTTGTTTCCATTTGAAGAACATACTACATGAAAGAAAAAAAGGTCTAAAAATTCAGTACAAAAATACACAGAAGCAAAAATAAAAGATAGCAGACACATTTACCATGATGAATAAAGGTGAAAGAAGCACGCGTTCACCAGAACGATAAACTAAACTCATATCAGGATCTTGCTTCCAGTACTTAATGACATAATCCATCAGATAAGACTCCATGAAAGATCCTTTCCCAAATGTATCACACACATAGTCAACCCTGCTCTGGTCCAAATCATCAGCTAGGTTTTTCACCATAAACAACACATTGCTGTAGTAAAAGTAATCACAAGACACATGCACAGATCAGATCAAAAATAAATTTAAAAACAAGAACCAAGCACACAAAAAGGATGAAGAACAGGCACATGCAACTTACTCTTTGTATTTGGTACTGAACTCTTTGCTGAGAATGAGATCCTTAATCTCCCTCGCCTCTAATAGATACCTGAATTTCATAGGATTCAACTTCTGCATCGAGCATCTCAACTTAACAGGCCTCTCTATTGCCCTCTTGTTCGATATTACAGCACCCGGATCAACGGTGGGAGGATTGATCGCTGCACTCCTAGTCCTCCTTGCAATGGGTGGCGGCGGCGTAAAGAAATCATCATCGACATCAAATACCTCACATGAAGAGCCAGGCAGGGCATCCGTCTTCGCATCAACTCCAGACAGAGAACAAGATTTGTCAGGAGATATTTCAACAACACAATCCTCCAATCTTGCTTCACAAACTTGGGTCTCAAACAAAGATGTACGGCCTTCATGAAGACCATAATCAAAATCTGAAAAAATGAGGGCAAACGACATGTCAACACACAGCTCGCTTGACAAGTCCATACAAAACAAAACATCAAGAAATGGTCATGCAGCTCACTAAACCTTAAACGCAGCTCACTAATGTAAAAAATGCAGTTCAACATAAACTGACATGCAGCTCACTGAAGCTAAAAAAACGTACGTCTTTCTATAACAGGCATGAAGATCACTTAGACAGACTAAAGCAGCTCACTTACATATACAATGAAACTCACTAAACAAAACAATGCGCAGCTCGCTAATGCCAATAAACGCAGTTCAGTAGCACAATAAAACCTAACACACAAGTAGGGCCACAAGCAATATACAAAAAAAGAGAGCGATTAAGCCGTTCACTAACACAACCTTTATCTTTAAAAATTAGAAGTGACGATAAATCAAGGGAACACTTCGATGATGTAAGCCAGCTATACAGCATGGCCTTCCTGATGTAGCCAATGTGTTTCCCATTAAACTGAGCAACACATACCCCGTCCCATGTTTGCAAGAATTGGAACATATAGAACCCACAATCATGCCTGCCAAAAAACAAAAAACATTAGTTTCACATGCATATAAAAATGCATTTGTGCAGGTAAGGGGGAGAGTGCGCTCCAATAAACATACCCATTTGGTTGAATTGAGACAACCACATGTTTGAACGAAAAGCCGTCAAGTGTCGGAGGACTTAGCGCCTCATCACAACTAGCGCTACCTTCTCTCCATGCACGCTTGATATTTTTAACCATCCTCCTAAAAACCCTAGTTGCTTCATTACTACCAGACTTATGCAGAGAGTCAAGATATTCAAAGCGTCTTGCCTTCAAATTCAAGGCAACCACACAATAATGTCCAACACCATCATTCCTGTCTGGCGGATCAAATGTTGCAAACATGACCAGTTGCAGATAAAATATATGTCATGGTCTTAGCCATCTAACAATTACAAAAACAGGCAAGCAAAAAACAATAAAGCCACCATAAAAACAAATGATTTTTTTACATAAAACACTACTCACCATATCCTTTTCATCAACACGTTCCTCAGCTCTTGAAGAGAAAAACAATTTCACCGTCTTGCTTACGCTACCACCGTTCCAAATGCTTGACTACAAAAGTTAGAAAAAGCAATAAGGCCAACACAAACAAAAAAACAGATAAACGAAACAAACAACAAACAAAAGTTCTGCATGCTTACACAAATATGGTAGGGCACAACCATCGTCGGAGATCCCTTAAACTTATCTACCAGCAAAGAAACCCCCAAATTTACAAGGCGGGTCGTCAGCATCCCAAAAGTCCAAAAAGATTGACCAACTTTGCCAATTGGAATATCACCCAGCTCAGTTTCAAAAGCAATCATGTCCCTGAATGTTTTTTAAAAAGCTGCTACATAAGGTACTACAAACATACCAATAACAAAGAAAGGGCAAATAATGCGATTAAAAACACATATTATAAAATAACAATTCACAAGTTTTTAAAAACATCATACTTCTTCTTCTTGTCCCTACGAGCCCTGGAAACAGCATCGTACAACTCATTGTATCTTCTGAGAAGAGCTGGATCAATGCTGGAAGGTGCCACAACGGGAAGATCATCATCTGCAATCAAAAATATAAAACGGAGAAAGAAGTAAAAAAGATGAAGTTCACTAATCAGGAATAAAAAGTTCAATACATATGGCAACTTGGAAAAGAATTAGAAAAAAGATGAAGTTCACTACATCAAAAAAGGAAATGCACTACACAAGAAACAATTTCAAATGGAGAAGTTCACTTAACCAAAAACATGTGATCAATAAACCATAGTAATTAAAAAATGTCTGCCAAAAAAATGAAGTTCACTTTCGAAAAAAGAAATACTTGCCTTCAGTTTCAAAGTCTATGTCCTGCTGCTCTTCAGAGCCGTCCAATGTAGTTTCACCAGTAGATTGCACTGAAAGCACCGCACCCTCGCTGGACTGCCTACTACATTAGCATCCGCGTTGTCTGGAATTTGATCAGTATGCACAATCGCAACGTCCTGAGATGACTCATCTACACAAGGCTTCACAATGAAATCGCGAGGAACATTTCCGGCGGCTAGACAAACAGGAGAAATAGCAACACTATCAACAGGAACGTCAGTCTCCTTGTGCCTTTCAACACCAACATCAACATCCTCGTGCATGCTTGGAGCGTCTACAGGACCAGAATCTTGAGCTACAGAAGGATCTGCACTGCCATCAGCTGCTGGTACAAGCAACTTTACAGCATCATCACCATCACCAGCAACAGCATCGTCAACCTGTTCATGAACTTCTTCAACTTTATCTCCAGCCTGGCGAAGGAGTTGAAAAAATCATTAGAACATAAACAAGCGAGAATAGAATCAACACAACATCATGCAGTTCACTTATGTAATACAACACAGTTCACCAACATACCAACATGCAGCTCACTTGTACGAAAGAACGAAGGTTACTTATGTTAGACATTACAGCTCACTTATGTAAAACAGTGCAGTCCACTGACAAACAACACAAAGCTCACAAATGTTGCAGACTACAGCTCACAAATGTTAAGTAAAAAATTGCATTTTCTGTAAACAGAAAAACATGAATCTTTCTTATACTAGGAAAAAATATAGATTACAAAACACCAATACAAAAATTCATTCCAACGTACCTTATTAGCTACAACACCACGAGGGGACGACGCATCAGCCAAGTGCTCATCCTTATCAACACCATCGCTCGAGTTCTGGCGCACATCACAACCTTTTTCTGCAGCAGCCTACCACACAGCACACAACATCACAAAATAAATTGGGTAACAAACAAAACATTAGCTAATCACAAGTAGTCCACACAAGTGACAGGACAAAGAATTTATACATCATCAATGCCATCGTCCTGAGTTGCAACAATATAAAATCTCCCTCTCCACCCTACAACAACAACAAATAAGAAAAGAATATTAACTGGGGGAAAAACTACAAATTAAGATGCAGTCCACATGATGTTAAAAGGAGGTACAAAACAAAAGAAAAAAAGGAAAACATACAGTATAAGCGTCAGCACCAGTGTCCTCTTGGTCCATTTGATTGATAATGTGCTCAGCATCCTTCTCAAACCGTGCGCACTTTTCATCCTGTGAATCCTTCAACTGAGAAAATGAAGACCAAATATTCAACACTGAAAACTTCAACCCCTCAAGCACACCACGTTCAAAGTTGTGAGCAGCAACAATTTCTTCTTCACATGGGCCATGGCCAATAGGGAAAAATCCAGCAACTCCCCTCAACCGATCACCGGAGGTTGGAAACTCTTCAGTTAATTTGATAACCTTCTGAAGAAGCTCATCAATCTCCCCGTGTTTGGTACTGCCACCAAACGCCTGATCAGAAGACCTTCCAGTATTCAAATTACGACCAGCCGCCAAACCCCCAGTAGGCAGCGTGTGGCCATCACGGAAAGGAAGCTGGCTGCATATAGGCTCATTGAGCCTAGCGTATCTAGCATGACTGCTAGGACCTGCATCAGAGTTGCCACAAACAAGCGCAACAGGACGACCGTAGACAATATCACCCGACGCCTTCCACTACAAAAAAGATGAAAGAAAAAAAAGCAAAGAAGTCCACATGAGAAATATAGGAGGTTCAGATATATCACGAGTCCAAAATTAAAAAAGATGAAGGTTTGAACTATTGTAAAAGATCAACTAACCGGAAGTTTCCCAAATCTATAACTTTCCAAAACTATCTTTCCCTTGACAACAATATCCTTACTGTATATCTTCAAAAGGACCTCATGCGTAAGGTATGAAGCACGTGGCGTCAACGTGTGAAGCAATGAAAATTTGCGAAGGTTCAAGGAGTCTAAATACATAATCAGGGGAACAATGACACATCCCTCAGCAGAATTCTGCTTGCTACCTTCTGACTGCCACTTCACCACAGCTAACTGCAGCTCATCAACGACAAACTGGCAAAAGTCCATATCTGCCATAGCAAAATAATCCATCTTCTCGACCATGGCAGCAACCCTGCCCAAACGAACTGTAGGCCCGGGGCATAGCAAATTGTGATAAAGAAAAAGGAAGAAAACCTTGACAGCAAGATCAATTGTCACCGGGTCCTCACTCTCCACCAAATCCTTCAATAGTGCAAGCAAGTCCTTAACACCTATGCTTCGTGAACGGTCAAAACCGAGCTCATCCTTGAGGGCAGACAACGATTCATCATGACCGCTGTTAGCAAGCGTTGGTGCAGTGCGAGATCCCATAGGAAAATGAAAAATGTGGTGAATAGCAGCACGGTTGATATGAAGAACCCTGCCAGGATCAAGGTCAATTTTCATTGTCGTCGGGTCAATCTTTCCCATCAGATAGCACATGAGAATGCGGGACACATTCTTCTTTAAGGTCAAGTTGAAGACAACACCAAAACCAGCATCAATCACACAACCATGGTGCGGAGCTCTCAATAAATCAGCAGCCTTGCACACATTTGGGAGTGACAAGCGTACGGTCTTGTTAAAACGTGAATCATCGTCATCACCGTCATCTTCAGTTCTCTTCCTCTTGCCAGCGTTCGTCTTCTTCTGTGTAAAAAAAAGTGTAGTCCACATTAACAAACTAAGGAAAATAACAGACGGAAGAGGAAATTAGAATGTCATTGGAAGAAACAAATGTAGTATTTCAACAAACCTTTGGAACAACATCAGAATCAGCATCAACATGAGGACACTTGCGCTGACCCTTGGATGTACCATAGTCTTTACGTATGGTAGGAGACTGGGCATTCCTCACAAAGTCAGCAAGTACAAAGTCATCGTCGTCAGAGTCAGCCTCACCATAGGCATCTAGTTGCTTCCGCTTCAAATCATCTGCACCAGTTTCAACAGTTCTCTTACCGAGGTTCTTATCCATGGAAGCAACACGAGGACTCCGCCGAGGAGTACCACCTTGCTCAGCAACAGAACTCAGATTCTTCTTCTGCAAATCATGCTGCTTGCCTTTATGACATCTCGCACCCTTCACAGCATCTGTAGCCCTCCTAAGCTTCTCTTTCTACTCATACAACTTTGATTCATTTTCAAATCTCAAAATCTTATCACGTTTCTTAAATTCATATGCACGAACCTGATCCGGAACCATCCAAGCCTGCGTAACTTGCTCCGTACCATCAATAGATTGTGATTGTGTTTCTGACAAGACAGGGCGACTAAAGGCATGCTCAGAACTCACACCAACAACACCCTCTGCGAAATAATGGTCAATCAAATGAGTAACCTCCTCAAACCCAGCAACCCCACCACAAAAATCAGATTCTGCGTCGAAACGAAGTTCATACATGGTTAAATAAGGACTGAACATAGGAACAAATGCAGTTCACCTATCATTATAATACAGTTCTCCATGGAAGAAATGCAAAGGGTACAATATCTTGAAAATTACAATAAGCAGATGTTTGTTCACAAAAAAAAATGGATGACTGCATACAGCAAGCCTAACAGAAAATTGAACAGCATCAATTAAACAGCATACACAACAAATAAATCATGAAAAGCCTGTAAATAATAACATCAAATGCCTAAAAATATCAGCAATGCTAAGAACTAACACATGAATGACTAATCTGCAGGATGAACAAGACAATTAACATGAACAAATACTCGAAAAAATACATGGGGAAGCAAGCAGTCCACATACCTTGATCTTCCCCACCTCTTTTGCTCGGCGAAGACATCGCGTTTGTACGAACGCCAGAGGACGGCGTGACGGATACCAGCAACACATCGAGAAAATCCGACGAAACCCTATGGACAAGTTTTTTCTCCGCACGGAAAACCCACGAGAACAACCTTCAAGAGGACGACAAATCAACTGCATCAGCAGAAACGCATATGAACTAAAAACAATCTAACAACTAAATCCGTGACGAACTATAAGAACAGACAGGAACGGCGCCAATAAAAAGGGGATGAGCAGTGGCGGTGGGGGATTTGGGCGATTCGGAGGCGCGCGGGAGGAGCGGACACCGGCGAGGGGCGAGAGAATAGACAGATCTGCAGCAACGCACCGATAAAAAGGGATCCCGGGCGCAGACGGATGCTTCGCAGGACGGCGGTTGCTGCGGGTGACGCCGGTTGTGCACACGACGGTGGGTTCGACAGGGGTGGGGAGTTGCTCCAGGCGTTACTACAAGCTAGGGGAGAGGGTTTTCTCGCTATATCCCTCCACGTGACTGACGATTCCGAGACGACCGTGCGGTACAGCTACACAAACGGGCCAGACTGGAATAGCCGGCCCAATTGGAGCAGCAACCACTCACGGGCCGGAATGCCAGGCCGCACAAAGAAGCTCACCCATAGGGAACTAGCAGTATGCCCCGAATAAAAGGGGAAACACTGGCATTTCACATGTCACAAACTCAAGAACTAATGCACGATAAGAAAACACATGTGATTAACTTTGTCTCAAAAAAAACACTATAAATTAACTAAAGGTATGTAGATAACTAAGAAAACAATGCAGTTCAGAGTGTTGACAACTGCAGTACACATCAATAAGTCAAACAAGTTCCCTAAACAGCACAAAAAAAGCTTGAAGGGCAATTACACATGCAGTTCTCTATAAGATAAAACGCATATATGAATGTCTAAAAATGCAGTACACATCAGTACGTCAAAGCAGTTACCTGAAAAAAACACGCAAAATATTAAAGGGCAAAGAAACATGCAGTTCTTTCTAAGAGATAGTGCAGTTCAGAAGATTGACAACTGCAGTACAAAATGGAAGCTTAAAGGGCAATTACACATGCAGTTCTCTCTAAGATAGAACGCGGTTAGGATTGTTTAAAACGGCAGTACACATATGTACGTCAAAAGCGGTAGCCTGAATAACGCACGCAAAAATATTAAAAGGCAAAGAAACATGCAGTTCTCTCCCAGAGAAAATGCAGTGCAGATGGTTGACAACTGTAGTACACAACGGAAGCTCAAAAGAAAACAGAAGTTGCGCGCCAAAAAAAAATTGACCGCGACCCGAACCCAGCCAGTCTCTTAGTAAGGCAGCGCGTCAGCTGGCACAAGCAGGCGCACGCCCGTTCTGAGACACGATGCAAGGGGACAGGCACACAAGGGCCCACAGGTCATGGTACAGCGAGCGCCGTGTGAAAGCGCCCAACAAGTGTATCAAGGAGTTCGGAAGGGAGGCCTGGCCAGCGCTTATAAACAGGTTCCGCTCGCCCTCGGCGGGCGAGGTGGGACTAAATGTACGCGCGTTCGCACACCGCAACGAGAAGCAACAGTGCCGGCAGGCCTTTATGGGCCGAATGTAGTTTACTGGGGCAATAAGAAGGCCCAACAATGTGCTTCCCTGCCAGTGCGTTTAGCTATGAAGTTAGGTAAAATAGGGAGGGCAGTGCTGATTTATTTAGTATGCAGTTAACCGTCTACAAAAAATTAAAAGGCAAAATAAACGTGCAGTTCTATCTAATAGATAATGCAGTGTAGAAGGTTGACAACTGCATTACGCAACGGAATTAAAGGGCAAAATAAATTTCGGAGGTTATACAATGTAGTCCTAAAAAAACGTTGGGGCCCCCCCCCCCCTCTCCCCTCACGCCCTACAGCCACTAACTCCAGAAAGTACACATAAAAAACTGGTCAGTATATGTAACAAAACAAATGCAGTTCGAAGCATTTACTTATGAAAATATGTTATATTCAACTAAGTAGTTCTTTCACATTTACAATGCAGTCCTCCTGCTAAAATACAGCAGTGCGGTTCACCTAATAAATGCAGTTCCATCCACCGCCTGCCACCTACAACATCAACTACTACTGTAAAACTGACCACATAAAGATCACCCACCCGTGCTCCACACCACACCAACACAAACAGACCCCTCTTCTTCTTATCTCCAAAAATCAGATCTAGGGTTCCACCTACTCCCGCTCCTGCTCCCTGCAGTTCACCCGAGGTCGCCATGAAAGACTGTTCCTGCAGCTGCCTGGCAAGGATGGTGCCCATAGCGGAGGCATGCCGGTACTCTGATGGTCTGGAGCTCACCCAGACTGAACGACGCGCGCTCCTCTCGTGTCTACTCACCGGGAACCGTGGGTTCACGGCCCCATATCTGCATCGCCTCACAGACGCAGATCTGCAAGATTCATGGGTATGTCTTTCAACAAATTATTCTCCATCATCTTAGCTTGCAAATCAAGAAATGAATGTATATCTCCGTCGCTTTATCTAGTCTTCCAACAATGTCAGTAATTAAAACTGCGTTCCTACATCTATTTTCCTTTCGGCCCAAACCCGTTAGCTCTACATACTAATTAGATCCATATTTATGAAGGTTAAACACAACACCTGATGAAATCAGTTCCAAAGCTCCTTCGATGCCGTTCTATTTGCGAAAAATTGCAGTACTTATAAAATATCTCGCAGTGCGGTACTACTAAAAAACAATACTATGTATTTTACCAGAGATACCAGCCAAGTCCGTTCACATTTTCATTCACAAAACTGCAACTTCTTTTATTAGTACTAGCCATATAGATTCTTTTTTATACTCATGCAGATTCTTTTTCTATGCATGCCCATATACAGAAACTGCCATCCACAATAATGTTTGCTGCTCCAAGCTTGGGGAGGCTTAAGTTGGAGACAGTGCACAAGAATGGGTATGAAGAAATGCAAGCTGACTACAACATTGACTCTGATGGCTGCTTCAACATAGCTGCTGGCTGGAAGGAGTTTGTCTCCCTGAATGGATTTGAGGCGGGAGAGGCGGTGATAGTGATGTTCTACAGAGAAGAACAGTCTCCGAAATTTATGATATTTGGTCTGTAGGCTGTGTAAGCTAAAACAAGCACATTGTGGCTGATCTGTAATGCTTGCTTATGCTGCATGCTTTCAAACTTTTGTTTGTCGGACAACGAAAATCTATGTTCCTCAGTCTGTTAAAAGAGTCAATTTTTTAATGTGTGTGAACTGATCTGCATCAATCTAAGGCTATTTTCCAAACCTGCTTGTGGAATCACTGTTACCAATTACTTGCATCCTTTTTAAAAGAAATTCATGGTGCACCAAATAAAAAACTGCACCAAAAATAACACTGCATTGCAATTATCGAAACCATGTAGTTCGATTACGATGGTTAAAAAAACTGTCGACGCATGTAGTTCTTTTAATAACATAATGAAGTGCTACAATAAAAACAATGCAGTTCACTTCAGAGAAGAGTGCGTCTGCCAAAAATTAAATCCAACATACTGTAATGTTAACAGCACTTCCATTGCATTCCAGTATTTATATGCATGCAGTTCAATGAAAGAAGCGCATGAAGCGCATAAACAACCATATTTTTTTAAAAATTCAACAAAAAATACAACAATTACAGATGACATCAGGTATATTAGGACGCAACAAAGACACAAATTACTACTTTGAAACCGCATCGATGCACAAAAGCGAAAAAACAAAAAATTACACACGAGCGGACGAAGCTCATAACGCCCGCGCAATCGATTTCGCCAAAAATTGACAACTAACTACAAATTATTCACATATACGGGCAAAACGGGGATAATAAACGAACACTATCTAATAATTTATACTTAGAAACCACGTCACGCAGCAAAAAAACGGATCAAAGCGAGCACGGACGAACAGAGGAAAGCTCGCCCGCCAAATCAATCGATTTGTGCAGAATTAAGTAAGGATACAGGTAAAATACACACAATAAGGGACTAAGAGCACCCATAAACAAGCACAAACATCCCGCAACACTCGATTCCATTCAGAACACACAGGCGGGCAGCCAGAAATGAAGAAGTTCCCTCGTCTCGCATTGAAGTACTCGTGTGTGAGATGCAGTGCACCCTCGTTAACCATGTAGTTCGGAAGTGTTGTCAGAATAGTTATTCTGACATTGATGTCAGAATAGATGGGCTATATATATATATATATGTATGTATGTATGTTGTTCGTAGTGAAATCTCTAAAAAAGACTTGTATTTAGAAATGGATGAAGTATATATATGTAAGAACATGGTGTTGTCATGTTTAAATTCGCAATGCGCAACTTTAATGTGTGGCACATGATGCATATATGTGTGCATGCCTAAAAGTGTCCAGTGTGATAGAAAAGGGTTTCATGACAAACGTAGGGTGTTGCCCCCTACACTATGTGCCGGAGGAGGGGGTCCTATGAACACATGACCTGGTTTAAACTTTATCACAAATTTATCCATGTCTGAATTGTCGTAAGACAACTAAGAGAATTTATACCTTAATTTGGCCAAACCATCACATATTGCTGTCGGACAAGAGGGATATATAGATCGCGCGGTCCCACGAGTTGGCGCGTCGTCGAAGATCGGTCGAGCGGGGCTAGATGAACACCACCCCCCTGCATATGGCCAAATGTATATAGGAAAATGGCATGGTCCGGTGATTACAATGCACAACACTAGCTATGATGTGGCATGCACCTAGCTGAGATAACTGGACATATATACCCCCCCCCCCTTAAGATTGGTTACATATACTACCTAGGTCGTTATGGACGTATATATCGTTCCCCTCCCCCCACCCCCACCCCCACACACACATGACACATAGCTAGGGTGGCGTTCCAGCATTGTCAATCAAATGGATGATATATATATACCCTACATAGCAGCCCATCGATATATAGGCGTGTCGTCGAAAACCGCACAATGGAAGCATGCATGGTCGACACACACACACACAAATGCGCGCGCACACACACACACACACACACACGTGTGCACATACATCACCCATCGATCCTTGGCGTTCTAGCATGGTCAGTCAAAGCTGGATGACAAACCCTATATACTAGGGGCCAACAGGTAGGTGTCTCGTTGAAAACCGCACAACGGAGAGGCACATGATCCACACATGCATGCATGCATGGGTTCACACACGCACGCGCGCACGCGCACACACATGCACACACACACACACACACACGCGCGCGCACGTACACACACACACATGTGCACATACGTCACCCATCGATCCTTGGCGTTCTAGCATGGTCAGTCAAAGCTGGATGACAAACCCTATATACTAGGGGCCCATCAATAGGTGTGTCGTTAAAACCGCACAACGGAGAGGCACATGGTCCACACACACACATGCATGCATGGGTTCACACACGCCCGCGCGCGCACACACAAACACACACACACCGTCACCCATCCTTGGCGTTCCAGCGTTTGTGAGTAAAATGCATGACAGACCCTAAGGGCCCACTGATAGGTTTCTCGTTGGAATCCTCACAATGGAGGCATGGTCCAGACACAGGGCTAACACACACACACACAAACAGCACACACGCACACACACATTTTCAAAACAGCAATAGAAAATCATGGGTTGACACACACATACACACGCACACACATTTTTGAAAAGGCAAAAAAAATAACTCAATTTTTTTGAAGGCATAGTCCACACACACATTTTGAAAACAACAAAAGAAAATCATGGGTTGACACACACATACACATTTTTGAAATGGCAAAAAAATTCACTTAGAATTTTTTGAAAGGCATGGTCCACACACACATGCATGGGTTGCCACACACGCACACAAATTTTTAAAACAACACAAGAAAATAGCTCTAAATATTTTCAAAACAAGGACCTCAATATTTATTTAACCGGAATGACATATCACTACAGGCATTTACCACTGAACACCTGTAGTGATCATATCACACCTCCTAAATGAACCTTGAGATCTAGCAACTTCCCAACCGGTCACCCATCCTTGAACTACTCAACCCAAAGCACGCCTAACTTCCGAGTTCCATCTGAATCGGTTAGGGGGTGGGAAGCTGCAACTAGCTGATAAGGGTTGGCTCCTATCATTTATAAGGGGTGCCCCATTGTGCACCTCGCGGGCTAGTTACACATCGCAAATGTTTCTGGTAGTACTAGAAACCATGTGCAATGGTGGAATGGTGCCTCCTACGGACGCCTACATGGGCTGATGACGACATCTTGCTCTAGCTCAATGATGCGATGCCGCTTTTGCCTGCTCTCCGACCTGCTTCGTCTCGTCCCCCTTGTCCAGGAGGTTGATGACGTGACCGGCCCTTCGGCAGGAAACTGATTGGGGGAGTGGCGGGAGAAGCGGGTTTGGATAGAATACCATTTTAATATAATTTGGATAACTTATGAAAGAAGGAAGCTCGAGGTAGCACGACACGTGGGCACACCATGCTTACACACGCACGGGCTCCAGGCGGGCGTACAGAACTACTGTAAAATATGCATGGTTCATTTGGCCTTTTGTATACTACACTAATTAAGTTTCTAGGCATTCGATGTGCATAATTCAAATTTGAACTAAAAGCACATGCTCCATGTCACCGAAATGGGTTGAAAAACATATTTGTGTCCTTAGGTTCCTTGTTTAGGTCCCATGCAATGAACGAGACTGGATTACAAACATCTCAGCGTTGTGACTAGGCCGCAAACATTAAGAAACTTGGTTTTTAAATCCCCATAAATCCCAAACTCACCTAAAATTCTGGAAACTTACCCTGTGTCAGGACACAACACTTATACGACATGATAAATTTTTTGTCCAATTTGGCACAAGTTTTGGGACAATTCTCTTGCACACCGGAACTTCTCAAGAAGCATCGTGGTTTCGATATGGAACACGTCACCTCTGTGGAGGGAACGGCATTCATTGTCTGTTCTTGCCTTGATATTTTTTCTACATGCAACATAAACTAATACAATGGGGGTGCTACAATGTGGAATTATGCAGGGCTCATTTGGCACCCTTTATACAATAACTGAGCTTTTCAATCCATTTAATGTGCATAATTCATATTTGAACTACAAGCGCATGCTCCAGGGCACCAAAATGGGTTAGAAAACCATTTTTATGTCTTTGGGCCCCTGTTTAGGTCCCATGCAATGATTACAAACATCTCGGCGTCGTGACTAGGTTGCAAATGTTGAGAAACTTGAGTTCAAATTCCCATAAATCCAAAACTGGTCTGAAATTCTTGAAACTTACCCCGGTGTCATGACACGACACTTATAAGACGTGGTAAAAAAAATTAACCAATCTGGGACCAATTTTGGGAAATACCTCTTACAAATTGGAGCTTCCCATGAGAAGCATCATGGTTTTGATAGGGAACATGTCACATCTGTAGTCGAAATGACAATGAGTTATCTAGGCATGCACTTAAGGTGAAGAACTCAATTAATCTATAAAGGGCGCCAAACATTGAGTTTTTTTTGGCGTCGTGACTAGGGCGCAAACATTGAGAATCTTGGTTTTTAAATCCTCGAGAACCCCAAAGCTCGTGTGGAATTCATGCTCTAGTGCGTAAAAATTCATTGCAAAATCATTTTTGTGTCACTGGCTGCTTGCTTAGGTCCCATGCAATGAATGTGAATGAATTAGAAACATTTAGTCATGATAGCTCGGCCGCAATCATTAATAATCTTATTTTTTGAATTCCAGTAATTACAAAACTCGTATGATAACCATTTGGTGCAACGCGTCCATTTTTTGTACTTGATTTGGGGGGCATGTGTGCAGATGGTTGATGACATGACGCATGCGAGCTTTCTGCCGCGCAGGCTCGACGGGACAAGTGCGAGCTGTCCGCCGCGTAGGCTCGATGGGACGCATGAGATCAGTCTACTACGCAGGCTCATCGGGAAGTGAGACTTTGACCTCCACCCACCGCTCGCCACGCTCCCAAATTAATGTCTTCTGGCCCGCTGTTTATCATGCGGTTAATGCGCCTGGAAGGACGGACTAGTTTCCTTTTTGTTTTTGATTGCGACTAGTTTACTTGTGATCCTATTGCCCCGCTGAATGTAACCATTGTTTTCTTAGTGCCTCGCTGAGAACTTGACTTGTATACATGTACCTACGAAAATAATAATTTAATGACAAATTCGCACTGGCAAAGGATAATAATTTTCTTACATATTCAGGATAATAAAAAATGCCACAAGCGACAACTCCCCAAAGACACAGGGGCAAAAGAAGAAGGAAGAGGCTAAAGAAGGAAGACACAAAAAATGGTCTGGGCCGCTACTATCTAATTCTTGATGGATTGCTGGGCACGGAGTTCCTCAATCTCCTTCTTCATCGCCTCCACGACCTCCATCTCCTCTCGCCTCTCCTCGCCATCTTCCGCATTGAGGCCATGGTGCAGGCTGTTTGCTCAAGAGCGTCGATGGTCTGTGTCATGTACGCATGAAGTTCCTTGACACGCGCCATGGATTCCTTCACCAGCCCCTCACGCTCGATGTGGAGCTTCTCCAAGTCTTCCAAAAGTTCCTCGGCGAGTTCTTTCAGCCTCCCCTGCGAGGCACTTTTCTTCTCGAGAAGTTTCTTCTAGGCGTCGTTCTCCTCTGTAAGTTTCCCACGAGGCCGGTCGCCTTGTCAACCGAGGCGTTACTCTTCTCCAGCAGCTTCACCAAGGCATCGATCAACGCCTCCTTATCAAGCTCAGCGCGCATGTCGTCGCTGGCTGAGGAATCCAACATTGCCAACTCGTCCAGTTCGCCTTCGAGGCGAATGCGCTTGTGATTGTGATAGCCGTCGCCTCTCCCCGAAAGATCCTCCCGAGCGTCCGCGGCGCCACCGGACATCTCTACTGTGGCAAACGCGTTGTGGCTAGAGCTCTCTGGCGCTTGCCCGACGCCGCGGCGGGACCTCTCAGTTGCTTCTGCGGCCTTGGGCTTTCTTCCCTGGTTATATCTTGACCCAGAACCTCCCTCCTACCGGCCATGGCAGACGGAATGAATGACTAACAAAGAAAGGACTGTTTTTTGGTGGCAGGGTGAGGAATGTGCGGTAATTTTCGAGTAGGTGTTTTTATAGCCTACTACGGTAAACAACTGCTAAGTGGGAACACGTTTAAGTTTGGTATGTGTGAACTGATTTGCAATAAATTTAGTGCGTGGTAATTTGGAATGTGACGGGAAACAAGTTCTAGATTTATTGAAGGTTTTAGTTCCCAAGCATGGAACGCTTTATGGTTTTTAGAAACCGTGTGGGATGGCGTACGTGGGCATGTGTTCTCGGATGTGTGTACGTGTGTGCCCACTATTACTGCAGGGTCGGGACCAAGACCGATGACGGTGTCATGGTGGCCAAGATGGCCGCCGCTATGGTGGTGGCCTCGGCGGCTGCCGGTCGGTGGCGGCCAAGGCGGCCGCCGGCAGCAGCTGCCTTCGGGCAGCCGTGGCGGAGCGTAGTGCGTAGCGCGCTTTTGTGTGCGGTTGTGCACGGGAACGAGCTCATCGAGCAGACGCGTGGCCCTGCCTCTATGAGAGGTGGTCCCCGCCTGTCAGGGAAATGTGAAAATTAACGTAAAACTAAGTTTTTTTAGAAATCTGTAAAAGGTTTGTAAATTCTAATCTCAATAACAAACATAACATTTAATTATCCGTGCGGTATAAACAATATACATACAAACTAAGTAAATTACATTTCATAGTTGTTCAAATATACATACAAAAAAATGTACGCGCAATTTATAACAATACAAATATATGTCAATATAATGAAATGTTAGTATTAGCAACAAGTGTATACTTTTTCTCTATTATTTCATATTTTTGGTGACAATATTAGCAACCGGTGTAATTTACTATATTTTATTGGCTAGGTGGTGCTGTGGGTGCAGGTTTGAGTAGACGGGATGCGTGCGATCGGTCCACCGCGCAGGCTCAAAGGGACGCATGCGAGCAGTCCGCCGCGTAGGCGCAGCTGGCCCACCGGGAATCAAGCCCTTTGACCTCGGACCTTCACCCACCATCCTATTCTCTCCCAAGTTCTCCATTAATGCTCCACCTTCTCCTCCGGTCTTATCTATAAGGGCCGCCGCCGAGGATCGCCTCCTTTTTCGATGGACGACGAGGCGACCAATAAGCGGGGGCGGGTCGAGGCTGAACCACACGAGCCTCCGGCGAGCGTGGACTTCATCAGCAGCATCCCCGATGAGATGTTGGTAACCATCATGTCTCTCCTACCCATCGAATCTGCCGTGCAGACCACCATCCTCTCTAGGGGGTGGCGCCCCCTATGGCACTCCACCCCATCGACCTCCTCGACGATGACGAGCTCTGTAGCGGGGATCACAAATGCTTGGACGCATTGTCCCACATCCTCGCAACGCGTGCTGCGCCAGATAGACGTCTTGCCATCGGCACTTTCCGTTCCAACTGCAAGGCCGAACCCAAGTTTCACGAGTGGTTCTTATCCCCCGCCCTAGATCCGCTCAACGAGCTCAACTTTGTTGCTGGACATGGGCGCTCGCTGCCTCCGTCCGTACTCTGCCTCAGGCCCACGCTGCGCCACGCTACGTTCATGCGGTGCCTTTCCCTAAGATTAATGTCGCACGCGCTCTTCATCTCCATAAACTGAAGCACGTCGAGCTTATTGGCATCAGCATCTCAAAGGCGGATTTGGAGCGCCCGCTCGGCGACTGTACAACGCTCGAGTACCTTCATCTTCAGATGATGTTTGGGTTCAGTAGCCTCCACATCGCTACGACGAATCTCCATATGATTTATGTGCATGACTGGTGCCGCAACACGCTGTCAGTTGGGGAGTTTCATGATATGGTCACTGAGAATGCGCCTTTCCTTAAGAGATTGTTTGTACTTGGTAAAGAAGATCGAACAAGATTCAGGGTCATTGACGCACCAAAATTGACAGTGTTGGGCTATTCGTGTGTTGAATTCTCCGAACTTGTTACAGCTGGTTCCATACCCGTTCAGGTACAACAAGCTTCTTCTCATTCTTATTATTGTATATCACATTTTATCTAGTTTTTGCTGATCTATGTTCGTCTCTCATCCAAAAATGATTCCCACATGCCTCACATTGTCTCTGTGCACAGTGAACATCATGGCACTACAATCTATCGGCCCCGATCTGGATGAAGTTTTTAAGTTCCTTAGATGCTTTCCGTGCACGGAGAAGCTATACGTCGAGGTGATGTTCCTTTCCTGTTAATTGGTAACCACAACGTATTTCAATTTGTTGTTACTTTTACCCATGATTACAATGATAGATGTACTATACATTTTTTTGAGATGTTAATCATGAACGATCGAAGATGGCATGTCAATCTATTAGTGTATTTTATAAATCATGCAAATCAAAGAGGCTCATGGTGTTCAAAACTACATCTAAGCACTGATATGTTGTCTTCGTTTGTAGATACAAGAAGGACTTGGAGTGGAAAAGGTGGCGCAATATAACAATCCCATCGAATGCCTTGAATTCCATCTCATGGAAATTTATTTGAACGAGTAGCGTACCACCAATCCAGAGATTCAATTCACCAGTTTCTTTGTTCAGAAAGCAAGGGTGCTCAAGGTAATGAGGTTTGCACTATATTTAGTGCGCCACAATGGATGGTTTACTGATCAGCGGAGGCGTCTACAGCGGAATGGAAAAGGCTCTGCAGAAGCTGATTTTCAGTTTGGAAGTTCATATGACAGATTATTCGGAAGCGACTCTATAGAGCCGATATATGACTTCTGGGTGGCTTATCCCTTTGCAGAAATATTTCTTCCCATGGATCCTGAAGATTGGATTTGATTTCTAATATCAGTTTGTACCTTGTAATCTTTGAATTTGGGCCTTGTAATGCTGGAATTTGAACCTTGTAATATTGCTGGTATTTGTGATACAATATTTGAAATTGCATTGTGTACTTTTTTGTTTATGCAATCATGTTCTTATAAGTACACATGTTGTTGTTCTATAGCCACAGCATAGATGTTGTGCAGACAGAGCAAATCACAGTACACACGGACTAAACTACGAAACCCGTCGGTGATGATTTCATCAATCGCTGACAATTGTATACCAGCAAGCATTTTCCCACAACGCACAGAGGTTATTAGCACCAATCGTCTGTGTTATTTCTGGTGTTCGCACACGATTCTGATTACTCACCAGTTTGTTGTATATCGCACACATCTTGTTATGCCGAATCATTTGTGTTCTGCACAGTTTATCCGAGTGAACTGTATGCCGTACTTCGCACACGTATGTAGATTTGTTAACCGTTTCTATTATCTACGCTAATCACAAACAGTTCATAAGAACAAACTGTCTTCCGTAGATCGCACACGCAAAAAAATTCTGAATCGTATTTGATGGATCCACCATGACACACAGTTCGTGTCATTAGCGACGGAGCTTGAACTATACCGTTTGTGATTCATGCATCACACACAGTTTCGTCGAAGGGTCTCTGATTGATGTGTCGTCTTTGGACCATCCTGAAGTTGTGACAGGACGTAGGGTATTCCACCTCCGGGTGGATCGAACATGTCTAAACCTGGAGTGTGCTTTGGTTGGTGATGCTCTTCGTGTACCTGGATCCCCACAGTTGAACCTTCGAAGGGGCCTTGTGGTCCCATAGATTGCCATACCTCGACAAAGGAGGAGGCGAGGGAACCCTAGGGCAGCGGGGTGGCTTTATAAGAGGAGGGGTCGCAGTGTCGTGGCCATAGTGGCCATGTGCTCTGTCCCTGGAGTTTTACTGTGAAGAGGAGGTGGCTAGAGGAGGAAGAAAAGGAGATGGGTTTGGTCACTGCCGGTGGGGCCAGACCGGGCTTCCACACTGGACTTACCAGCGTGCGCGATTCGCAAAAAGGTGGTCGACGCTGGTGGGCTAGGGTGGAGGCGCTAAGGTGGGCTACGGTGGAGGCCAAGGCCCAGGTGGCTCGGCAGGTAAGAGTTTCTCTTTCCTTGAATTGTTCTATATATATATATATATATATATATATATATATATACCACCAAGAGACAAGAAAATTTCTAGGGGATCTTGAGTAGGTTTTCTGACTGGAAATAAAAAATATATATGAGACCTAGATTTCATGCTCTATTTAACAAAATTAGTTTGGACATTTTCAGAGACAGAAAAATAAACCAAGTTTGAATTTAATTCAAACTTGTTGTATTTTTGAATCCGACCAAATCACTTTTGAAAAGAGCTGGAAATTGGAGGAGGGCTTCTAGAGATGGACTAGGAAATTAAAAAAATAGTGGACTTTAATCTAAAACGTAAGTGATGCCACTTGTAATATTTGGTAGAAAATGAAGTAAAAAGGAGCTAAGCTTGAAATGGTTGAAACTTGGTAATCCCAAGTTGAGAGCTAGTTTAAAAGAAATAGGAAGGGACCAGGGAGCACACAACACACAACAAGGAAAATAAAATAAAATGGAGACATGATGGAATGATGCATGATGCAAAATCTAACAAGAAAAGCAAAATATGGTCATGGCATTAATGATAAAGTCAATAAATTGTCACAAGGGAAGGTGCATTACATTTGGTCCGTTACAACTCTCCCCACTACAAAGAGATCTAGTCCCGAGATCTAGGGACGGAAGAAATCGGGATATTCGAAAAGGAGAAGGTCCTCACTTACCAAGTAGATTCTTTATCGGAATGATTTGACCACTTCACTTTGTGGAATTTGATAGAATTGTTGCGAGTTTTTCACTCGGTTTCTTCAAGGATAGCAACTGGGTGCTCACGATAGGATAGGTCTTCTTGGATCAATGTCATGGAAATCAACGGTGCGCTCGGGAGTCTTGAAACATTTGCGGAGCTGAGAGATGTGAAAGACGTCATGCACATTTGAGAAATTGGAAGGAATCTAGAGTTGGTAGGCAAGGTCGCCTCTTTTGCCAACAATCTTGAAAGGGCCAACAAAAGTGCAAGCTGGCCCTTGATTTCGAATCTTTGAGTGCCTTTCATAGGAGAAACTGTCGGTGTTCTGGGAACGGGGGTACCCAGACCTGCCTGCCTGTAGCCCAGGGCATGGCTCACCTCGTGAGCCAAGCACGGCCTGGCGCGACTTCACTCAAGAAAAGGCCCTCGCGAGGGCCCTAAGCTCGCGAGGGAGAACAGCACCAAGACCAGCGAAGGATGGGCCTCCTCAGGCCCCCTCCAGAGCGGCGGAGATCTCTATGCAGAACCCGGCCTCAGGAGTCAAGGATAACGCAAGGAAGGATAGGCGGGCGCCAGCGCGCCAGGCGGTATAGTTTCCCCTTTGGTGCAAAGGGAGCAAGGACGTACGCGGGTTCCCAAAGCGCCACCCAAAGGTTTCCATTCCGGTGCAACAAGACCACGACCACGAGCCCCGCCGGGCGGATGTCATCGCCGAGCCCACCTCCGCATCATCGATAGCAACTTTGCAGGCGAAGACCACCTTTGGACAGGGCGGGGATGTACTCCTGTCCCCCTTTGAATTTGGCCGTTGTGGGATCCCTTCCCGCCATTGCGATAAGTGAAGAGGACCCGGGCCGCTGCTATATATAGAGGCTAGGTTGCACCGCAGTGGAGGACGAAAAAAAAGAGAGACAACAAACAAGGCAGAGAGCCAAGAACACCTCTCGAGCGCCCTCGCGAGGCTCCTCACCACTGTACTAGTTCATCCACCATACCTCCTCGTGAGGCAATCCACCAATGCAGGAGTAGGGTATTACGCTTCGCAGCGGCCCGAACCTGGTTAAATCACCATGTGCATCTTCTTCCTCGTCATCGTGCGAGTTCATCATCCTAACCATAGAGTAGCGAGCTAGGTGGGTCGAGGTTGCAGGGGATCTTCGCACACGCCCCTGTGTTCGAATCTTGAGGGTTTTGCGGAGCCCGAAATCTGACATTTGGCGCGCCAGGTAGGGGGCGTGTCGAAGCTTCCCCACTCGCGGCGATAAACGAGCCCCGGCTCGACAATCCCATGGCGGACGAAATCCCCGACGCCGGCCGGCAATCGGCGCGCGATGGCGCCATGGCGCGCGGGGCCAGCCCCGTGGTCGCGTGCATCCTTGGTGGATCGCAGGCGCCCACCTCCGGTCGCCAGGTCAAGCAGTTATTCTGCCGCGCAGGAGCGATTCGGCCACGGTCCGAGCCCACACCGCCTCGGAAATGGCCGGAGACCGACATCACCTTCGGCCCCGATGACCACCCCAAGATAACGACGGCCGCCGGAACGCTCCCCATGTTGTGCACGCCAACCATAAGGGGCGTGGCCATCTCCAGGACCCTCATAGACGGTGGCGTCGGCCTCAACGTCATCTCCGTGGAGGCCTTCGACGCGCTGCAGCTACCCCGTGACCAACTCGCGCCTTCAAGGCCCTTCTCTGGGGTGGTCGGGGGATCCGTTGTCCCCATGGGGCGGGTGCGCCTCCCCGCCACCTTCGGCACCCGCTCCAACTTCCGCACCGAGCAGGTCTATTTCGACGTCGCCCACATCCATCTCCCGTACAATGCAATACTCGGCTACCCCGCCCTCGCCCAGTTCATGGCGGCAACGCAGCCGGGCTACAACGTCATCAAGATGCCCGGGAGCAACGGTATCCTCACCATCGTGGGGGATGCCAGGGATGCGTTCCACGCACTCAAGCTCGCCTACAAAGCGGTGGCCGCGGCGCGCCCCGGTGCCGGGGACACCGCGCAAGCCACGGAGGATTCCGGGGGTGTCCTCGACGTCGCGCCGGTAAAGAAGAGGCAGTTGTTCTCTCAGAGCTGGGCGGAGACGAAGCAGGTGCCTGTGGACGAAGGAAACCCTGGCCCTACCTTCACCATCGGCGCCGACTTGCCCTAGGAGCAAGAGGAGGCGTTGGTGTCCTTCCTCCGGACAAACAAGGACGCATTCGCATGGAGCGCCTCCGACCTGGTGGGGGTCCCGAGGGACGTGATCGAGCACCACCTCATGGTGTGCCCGAATGCACGTCCGGTGAAGCAAAAAGCAAGGAGGCAAGCTCAGGAGAAGCAGGCGTTCATCGCCCAAGAGGTCGGCAAGCTAAAGGAGGCCGAGGTCATCCGGGAGGTGCGTTACCCGGAGTGGCTTGCCAACCCGGTGGTCGTCCCGAAGAAGTGCAGGAAGGAGCGAATGTGCGTCGACTTCACGAGCCTCAACAAAGCCTGCCCCCAATACCCATTCCCGCTGCCGCACACCGATCAGATCGTGGACTCCACCGCGGAGTGCGACCTCCTGTGCTTCCTAGACGCTTTATCGGGCTACCATCAGATCAAAATGGCGGTGGAGGACGTCGAGAAGACGGCCTTCCTCACCTCGTGCGGAGTGTTCTGCTACACATGCATGCCCTTCGGGCTACGGAACGCCGGGGCGACCTTCCAGCGGCTGATGCACATCGCCCTGGGGTCGCAGCTCGGGAGGAATGCAGAAGCTTACGTCGACGACATCGTGGTCAAGTCCAAGGAGGCCAAGACCCTGATCGGGGACTTGGAGGAGACATTCGCCAGCCTGAGGGAGGTGAACCAGAAACTCAACCCCGAGAAGTGCGTCTTTGGGGTCCCATCGGGCAAGCTGCTCGGTTTCCTGGTGTCACATCGGGGAATCGAGGCGAACCCGGAGAAGATCAAGGCCATAAACAAGATGAGCGCGTCCCAGACCCTCAAGGAAATGTAGAAATTGGCAGGTTGCGTGACCTCCTTGGGGCGCTTCTTCTCCAAACTCGGCGAACGGGCCCTGTCGTTCTTCAAGATCATGAAAAGGAAGGGCCCCTTCGAATGGACTCCGGAGGCAGACGCGGCCTTCGAGGAACTCAAGCAGTACCTCACAAGCCCGCCAGTGATGGTGGCGCCTCGTCCTCGGGATCCCCTTCTGCTATACCTGGCTGCCACCCCCCACTCCGCCAGCGCTGCGTTGGTGGCGGTCAGGGAGGAGCGTGCCGACACGCGCGCCACATCGACGGGCACCGGCGGGCCCCCCGACATGGAGCAAGGGGGCTCGCAGGATGCCAAGGAGCCCGCTCTTCAACAAGACAGTGCCCCTGAGGCCCCAGCAGCTCCGACGGCCCCTAAGGCGCTTGACCCTCATGAGGCCCCAGCCGCCCCGACAGCCCCTGAAGCGCTGAATCCTCATGAGGCCCCGGCCGCCCCGGCGGCCCACGAGGCACTCGAGCCTTTTGAGCCCACCACGGGGCAGGGCACCGCAGGGGGCTTCACCCTCGTCGAACACCCAGTGTACTACGTCAGTACGGTGCTGCGGGACGCGTGCTCATGCTACCCCATGCAACAGAAGCTCCTCCTAGCGCTCCTTGTCGCTTCGACGAAACTGCGCCACTACTTCCAGGGACATCCCATCAAGGTCGTCTCTGCGTACCCCTTGGAGAAGGTCCTACGCAACCCTAACGCGGCAGGAAGAGTCGCCGAATGGAACATCGAGCGGCAGGCCTTCAACATAGAGTTCAGCACGACCAGGGTCATCAAGGGAGCGGCCCTAGCAGACTTCATGGCGGAGTGGACAGACGCCCCCGACCGGGGGCTGGACGGGAGCCAGTCCCCCAGCCCTGGTGATGAGGCACCTGAGAATTGGATCATGCATTTCGATGGAGCCTTCGCGCGCATGGGAGCAGGGGCTGGGGTCGTGCTCACCTCCCCGGCAGGGGACAAGCCCCGCTACGCTGTGCAGCTCTATTTCTAGCATGGAGAGAAGGTCTCCAACAACATCGCAGAGTATGAGGGCCTCATTACCGGCCTCAAGGCGGCGGCGGCCTTGGAGATTCGGCGCCTCACCATCAAGGGCGACTCCCAGCTCCTCGTCAACTTCTCCAACAAAGAGTATACACCCAAGGACGAGCACATGGAGGCATATTTGGAAGAGGTACATAAGGTCGAAAAACGTTTTTAGGGCTTGGAATTGCAGCACATCCCGCACAACGCGAACAAGGAGGCCGACGACATCGCCAAGAGGGCGTCGCGTCGCGAGCCCCAGGAGCCGGGTGTCTTCGCGGAACGGCTCTTCAAACCCTCCGCAGCGCCACCAATCGAGGACCTGGCGCCATGGAGTAAGGAGCTCCTCCCAACGCCGCCCTCGGGGGCTCCGGACTGTGGCCCGGCCTCAGGAGGCCGACTGCTCCTGGCACTGGAGCCTTAGGTCGACGACTGGATGCAGGAGTTCAGGGCGTACCTACTTCATGGCACGCTGCCGGAAAAGGCGGAAGACGCGGAGCGCGTGGTGCGGCAGGCCACGGCTTACTGCCTGTGGGACGGCGACCTGTACCGCAGGCGCCCAAATGACGTCGCGCTGCGGTGCATCTCCAAGGAGCAGGGGTGCGAGCTGCTGGCCGACATCCACGGAGGAGACTGCGGGCACCACTCCTCGTCGCGCACCCTTGCAGGAAAGGTGTTCCGATCATGCTTCTAATGGCCCTCGACGCTTAACGACGCCATCGAGCTGGTCCGGTCTTGCGAGGCCTGCCAGTTCCACGCCAAGCAGATTCACCAGCCCGGGTAGGGCCTCCAGACCATCCCACTCTCCTGACCCTTTGCGGTCTGGGGGCTGGACATACTGGGGCCTTTCCCGCGGGCAGCGGGCGGGTACCGCTACCTCTACGTCGCCATCGACAAGCTCACCAAGTGGGCGGAGGTGGAGCCCATGCGCACCATCCCAGCTGGATCAGCCGTCAAGTTCATCAAGGGCCTTGTAAGCCGATTCGGCGTCCCCAACCGCATCATCACCGACAACGGTTCACAGTTCACAAGTAACCTCTTCAGGATCTATTGTGCTAACCTTGGAACGCAGATATGCTACGCCTCGGTAGCCCACCCACGGAGTAACGGCCAGGCGGAGCGCGCCAACGCGGAGGTCCTGCGGGGCCTCAAGGCAAGGAGCTTCAAGAAGAAGCTTGAAGCTTGCGGCAGGGGTTGGGTCGATGAGCTTCAGTCCTTGCTATGGTCCATCCGCACCACCGTGACTAAGCCCACTGGCGAGACCCCGTTCTTCCTCGTATACGGATCCGAAGCCGTCCTTCCACACGAGGTCAAGCACCGGTCCCCGCGAGTCTTGGCATTCAACGAGGAGCGTTAGGATGCCGCGCGAGGAACAGACCTTGTGCTCGGGGAGGAGGCACGCCGCCGAGCCTCGCTCCGAGCTGCGAGGTACCAGCAGGCGCTGCGGCGCTACCACTGCCGTAACATCCGCTCTAGGACCCTCGAAGTCGGAGACCTCGTCCTGAGGCGGGCCCTCTCCAGGGAGGGCTTGCACAAGCTCTCGCCCATGTGGGAGGGCCCGTTCAAGGTCGCTCACATCTCCAGGCCTGGTGCCGTGCGCCTGGAGACTCAGGATGGGGTCCCCATCCAGAATGCCTGGAACATCCAGCACCTCCGGAAGTTCTACCCGTGACACTCTCACGTAATAATTAGTGGGTTGTATACGCCCGGAGCCCCTCGAGGACGCGGAGGGGTTCCTTCCCACGCAATGTGGAAGCCCCATGCTCCGCGCTGGTGGACAACACTGCCCTCCAATGGCTATGCCCATGCAACGTGGATGCCCTAGGCTCCGCGCTGGGGGAAGACGAAGATGAAGACTAGTCTAGGCGCCGGACGCGGTTGTTATTTGCTCTTCTGGTGTTTGACTTTGCCAACTTTTCTGGAACAAAGCTCGGGGTTTTCTTCAACCATGTTTTAAAAAAAGGGGGTCAGGGATTTATTTTCGTCGCCATTTCCTATCTAGGTTCTCTCTCTTCGAGTCGAGCACTCGCCTGCTTCCCTCCCCCTCGCACCCCGCGAGCGGGGGCTGGGGGGCACGGTGCTCGCACCTCGCCAAGGCCTTGGCGCCCGGATCCTCGCGTGGCGCTCCCAGGTGAGTCAGCAGGCGCGTGTCGCTTCATACTCGCTCGGGGGCTCCACCCACGGCCCGACGCGCCATCTCGGATCCTCGGGAGGCCCACGCCTCCCAGGGCAGGAAACAAAATTTTTGGAGAGCCGCTTGAGCGTCAAAGGGGGCTCCTGAGCAACGTGCCTCAGGAGCCTTACCGGTCACATAGCCACTCGCCCCTTGATGCCGTCCTGGCGATCCGGTCGGCATCAAGGATGTCGAGGCCTCACCTCGTGGTTGCGTCCTGGTGATCCGGATGTACATTACGGTGGTCGAGGAATGTGCGGGACTGGGACCTGCCGACGTAGAGCTGCTTGAGCATCAAAGGGGGCTCTTGAGCAACGCGCCTCAGGAACCTTACCGGTCATATAGCCACTCGCCCCTTGATGCCGTCCTGACGATCCGGTCGGCATCAAGGGTGTCGAGGCCTCACCTCGTGGTAGCGTCCTGGTGATCCGAACATACATTACGGTGGTCGAGGAATGTGCGGGACTGGGGCCTGCAGACACAGAGTGCCGAAAGGGCTCCCAACCTGCCTCACTCATAAGAAGAAGAAGTCCCCAGGACGTCTGGACTCCCCAAGCGCCATAGCCAAACCTCCCAGACGAAAGCCTACCATGAGCATGTCAAGCTAAGTACCCTAGCTGCGATCAGCAGAATGTTTCAATTAACAATGACACAAGAACCACGACGCACGATAAGGGTACTAACAAGGGCGCAAGCGCCGAAACTCACTACACGCCCGTAGGGCCCCCTTGGTTCTTTGATTACAGGAAAGGAAGAAGAGGAGGAGAAAGAAAGTAAGGAAGCCCCCTCGGGGGCTGCGGCTCTCGGAGCCCTGGCGTCGGTGCACCAGCACTCAGTCGGAGTCCTCCTCTTCCTTCACGGGCCCGTGGAGGCGCGCCGGCGTGGCCACCTTGGGAGCAGAGGAGCGACGCCACGGCGGCTGGCTACCCCCCGAGGTCCGGGCGCGTCGGCGCGGTGGCGCACCATAGCTGCTATCACTGCTGTCGCTCGGGCTCTCCTCGGAAGGGGTGTCGCTGCTACTGGAGACGCGGCGCCCGTCGTGAAGGGCAAGCTCATCTCCAAGATTGCCGCGGCCGCCCTCTCCCCCGAAGATCTTGACGAAGAGCGTCGCCACCCCGTCTTACTTGAAGTGAAGGGTGCGCCTCCCCTCCAAGCCACGGGCGCAGGCAAACGTCTGCCACTCGCGGTTCAGGTACATGTAACCCCCGGGGGTGACCTCGACCTCCACCCACGAAGCCGCGCTGCAACAGCCGTCGGCCAGCAGCCAGAGGCCAGCAGGCCCCCCTTCCGGCAGCGCCTCCACGAAGAAGCACGGGAGTTGAAACCAAGAGGCCTCCAGCTTCTCCGCCCACACCACAAACTGCTGGGCCGTGTCGGCTGAATGGAGCCGCGGGCGCGGCGGCCGGGTGGCCACCGCCAGCCTCCCACCGTGCGCGCCACCACCACGACTACTGCGGCCGCCCACGCTAGACGGAGCCCCCCCGCGGCTGCCAATGGAAACCCCGGGCAACATGGATGCACGCCCGCGCCCACGGGGAACCACCACCGGCGTCGTGGCATACTTCCGGGGACGACCGCGGCCCCTCCTGGGCGGCGGTGAGGCAGGGCTCTCCCCGGAGGCCTTCCCTCTCTCGGCGGCAGAGAACTTCCTCAGAGATGCCATGGCTGGGAGAGCAGCGGCTAGAAGATTGGGAGGCAAAGCGGATGAAGACATGTGAGGGCTTTCTCGCCCTCGCCCGCTTTTATACAACCAAGGGCCAACCGGCGCCCCCTCGCATCCTGGGCGGCGTGCGGCCCTGCCCCGCGTCGGTTCGTCAGCCTCTGAAGGGTCTCATTCACGTGGCCCGAGGGGAGAAGGCTGAGGGAACAGCCGCATTCAAAGAAAGGTAATGATGACCGATCCGGCGTGCAGGCGTCAACTCAGTTTGACCGGGGGTCCTCGACGTCCTCGGGAGTGGAGGCGTCGCCCCCTGGGCGTGCGGCACGTGTTGGGCCTGGCCCCCAGGCGTTTGGGGCCCGCGACGCCTCGGGCCGTCCTCAAGGGCTTTGCCCGGAAGCCAACTCAAGCGCGCCTTGGGCCCGGAGGCTACTGTCGGCGTTCTGGGAACAGGGGTACCCAGACCTGCCTGCCTGCGGCCCAGGGCATGGCCCACCTCGTCAGCCAAGCACGGCCTGGCGCGACTTCACTCAAGACAAGGCCCTCGCGAGGGCCCTAAGCTCGCGAGGGATAACAGCACCAAGACCAGCGAAGGATGGGCCTGCTCAGGCCCCCTCCGGAGCGGCGGAGATCTCTATGCAGAACCCGGCCTCAGGAGTCAAGGATGACGCAAGGAAGGACAGGCGGGCGCCAGCGCGCCAGGCGATACAGTTTCCCCTTTGGTGCAAAGGGAGCAAGGACGTACGCGGGTTCCCAAAGCGCCACCCAAAGGTTTCCATTCCGGTGCAACAAGACCACGACCACGAGCCCCGCCGGGCGGATGTCATCGCCGAGCCCACCTCTACATCATCGATAGCCACTTTGCAGGCGAAGACCACCTTTGGACAGGGCGGGGATGTACTCCTGTCCCCCTTTGAATTTTGTCGTTGTGGGATCCCTTCCCGCCATTGCGATAAGGAAAGAGGACTCGGGCCGCTGCTATATAGAGAGGCTAGGTTCCACCGTAGAGGAGGACGAAAAAAAAGAGAGACAACAAACAAGGCAGAGAGCCAAGAACACCTCTCGAGTGCCCTCGCGAGGCTCCTCACCACTGTACTAGTTCATCCACCATACCTCCTCATGAGGCAATCCACCAAAGCAGGAGTAGGGTATTACGCTTCGCAGCGGCCCGAACCTAGGTAAATCACCGTGTGCATCTTCTTCCTCGTCATCGTGCGAGTTCATCATCCTAACCATCGAGTAGCGAGCTAGGTGGGGCGAGGCTGCAGGGGATCTTCGCACACGCCCCTGTGTTCGAATCTTGAGGGTTTTTGCGAAGCCCGAAATCCAACAGAAACATGGATATAGGCATGGTCTCCAACTTCAAACACCACATCACGGTGCTTGCTATCATAATAACTCATCTGACGGGACTAAGAAGAATTGAGATTTTCATGGATGACACGACATATATCTTCAACTTCAGAAATCATGTCATTACCAAGGAGTTGATGTTCACCGATTTCAGACCAGTTGAGCGGGGTACGACACTTCCTGCCATAGAGAATTTCAAAAGGGGCCTTGCCCGAACTTGCTTGGAAACTATTATTGTATGAGAACTCGGCAAACAAGAGGCAATCTTCCCACTTCATGCCAAAAGAAATCACACAAGCTCTCAACATATCTTCAAGAATTAAGGATAGAATGTTGTGCTGAAGCGGATCTTGGAGCCCATAGCTTTCTGGCAGGAATCCCAAAACCTGGAAGTGAAGATGCTTCCACGGTCCAAGGTGATCAACTGTGGAATAATGTACAAGGAAACAATTTTGATGTATACAACTCTGCCAACTGAGCTGCATTTATTGATTCCTTGACCAGAAGGAAGTGAGCGACTTTTGTGAGCTTATCAATGACCATGAATATTGAATCGTTACTCTTCCTGGACTTGGGAAAACCGATGACAAAATCCATTCCAATGTGATCAAATTTCCACCCTGGAATTGGAAGAGGTTGAAGGAGACCTGCTAGACATTGGTGTTCTGCCTTCACTCTGCGTCACATGTCACACTCGTTGACAAACTGAGCAATTTCTCGCTTCATACGAGTCCACAAAAAGGTCTATTTCAGATTATGATACATCTTGGAGCTGCCGGGATGAATGGATAGGAGAGAATTGTGCGCTTCATTCATAATGACTTTCCTAAGCTCCCCCTTTGGAACCACAAGATGGTCTTCGAAGAACAAAGTGTCTTTGTCATCAACATAGAAGCACTTATACTTAGCAATGCCCATGGTGACACCATTATTCACCTTCTTCACCATAGCATCAAGAAGTTGAGCTTGGCGAACTTGATCTTCCAAGGTCAGATAAGCTTGAAGGTTGGCCAGAAAACATTGAGGAACTACTTGAAGGTTGAGCTTGCGGAAAGCTTCACAAAGCTCAGTCTAGAAATGCTTGAGAATAAGACTGTTGTAGTACTCCTTTCTACTCAAAGATTGTGCAATCACATTTGCTTTGCCTAGAGTATACTCAATGCTCCAATTATATTCCTGGTTCATTTCCGACCAACGTGTTTGCCAGCGATTGAGATTGGGTTGAGTGAAAATTTACTTGAGACTCTTGTGGTCGATATAGACTTCAACTAGCCTTCCCAACAAGAGGTGTCTCCAAATCATTAGAGTATGAGCAAATGTTGATAGCTCAAGATCGTGAGTGGGGTAGTTCTGCTCATATGACTTCAAGTGATGAGAGGTATAAGGTACCACTATCTTGCATGAGAACACCACCAAGGCCTTGCAGAGATGCATCACAGGACACTTGGAATGGCTTGGATTCATCGGGAGGAGTGAGAACTGGAGTTGAAGTTGGCTTTTCCTTGAGTGTATTGAACGCATCATCACACTCAGGAGTCCACACATATTTGACATTCTTCTGAAGAAGGTTCGACAGGGGCTTAGCAATCTTGGAGAAGCTCTCCACGAATCTTCCACAATAGCTTGCAAGACCGAGAAAGCTTCGAAGCTGCTTGGCATTCTAAGGAAGCTCCCACTTCACAATTGCTTTGACCTTTTCAAGATTCACCTTGATGCCCTCGGCAGAGATGAAATGTCCAAGGTACACCACTTCAATGAGCCAGAATTTTGCTTAGAACTTGTACTCTCTAAGCTTATCAAGCACAAGCTGGAGATGTTCCGCATGTTCCTCTTCATTTTGGGAGAAGACAAGGATATCATTGAGGTACACCAAAACAAACACATTCTTGAAGGGAGAGAATATGAAGTTCATCATTCGAGAGAAGGTTGGAGGAGAATTTAGGAGACCATAGGACATGACTGTGTACTCATAAGAGCCAAAGCTTGTCTTGAAAGCAGTCTGTGGAATATCTTCTTCATGAATACGGATTTTATGATAGCCCATTCGAAGATTGAGATTTGAGAAAACCTTGGCAACTTTAAATTGCTCAAACAATTCATTGATGTCGGGGAGTGGGTACTTATTTTTTTATTGTCTGCTTATTCAATGGACGGTCGCAAAGTCGTTTCGTGCCATCCTTCTTCTTGACAAAGAGAACACCACAACCACAAGGTGAAGAGCTTGGTCTGATCAGACCCAGACGCTCATGCTCATCTAGCTGCTTCTTCAATTCTTTCAGTTCTTCAGGGCCAAGTTTATAAGGATGATTGGAAACTAGTCCAGGTCCAGTTTATACGGAGGCATTCCTGGCAATTCTTCTGCAAAGACATCTTCATACTCACAAACGACACGGAACTGAGATATTGCATTGATTTCACCCTTATCATTGAGGGAGAACAATCGAATAGTGTCATCGTGAGTAGCGAATGTGATCACCTCTTCGGAAGGATGGGTTAATTGGATTTCTATGGCCACACAACAAATTTGAGTGTTGTATCCTCGAGCCAATTCATACCCAAAATTAGATCAATGTCGGAATTACTGAGAACAATCGGAGAAGCTATAAATGCATAGTTGCCTATCTTGATAGAAACATCCGGAACCATCAATTGCGAATTCATCATTTTTCCTGGAGAAGCGATAGTCAAAGGCTTAGGGAATTGGTCCATGAACAAATCATGCTTAGCAACAAAAGGTCTTGAAATGAATGAATGCGATGCACCAGTATCAAACAAAACTTTTGGAGGAATAAAATTAACCAAGAGATTACCCATTATCACTTCAGGTGATTCTTCTACTTGCACTGCATTGACCATGTTCACTCTTGTTGTCTTGGAATGTGGTTGACCATTGCATTGCTTGCAGGCCTGATAGGAGGAGGAGGCGGAAGGCGCTGCTGAGGACACTTGGGAGCACAGTGACCTTTCTGACCACATTTGTGACAATTAACCTCTAAGAGCGGACCAGAGTGGGTAGGAGGAGGACCACATGTCCTAGGCTACTGAGGTCTCTGCTGGCTGACTGGTTTGGGTGGGTGGGAAGAACCACGACCACTAATGTGCTTCTGCCACTCAGGACGAAATGGAGGAGGTGGAGGAACCCAATAATTTTGCTGCTTGGGAACCACCTAAGAGGAAGACGACGACGACTTGGACTCTCTGAACCGCTTCTTGGAAGCCTTGGCCTTATAATTGAGCTACTTCTAGCCTTAGAGCCAAGTTGTAAAACTGATCAAACTCGGTCATATCAGCGAGAACAAGTGCAAGCTGAAGGTCTTCGCTAAGGCCCCCCTCAAAACTGATAGTTCTTACTCTTCTCGTGTGGCACATCTTACGTGGTATAGCGGGCGAGCTTCTAGAACTCTGAGTTATACTTATACACAGAGATGCTGCCTTGCTTAAGATGCCTCAACTTCTCATGCATACATTCAACAACACTGGTCAGAATATGATGAGCCCTGAAATCACGGAAAAACTCATCCCAGCTAACCACACGACCTCCTTTAGGGTCCTTGTACTGTTGCCACCAATCTGCGGCCTGGTTCTTGAGCTCGAAGGTAGCAAACTTGACGTAGTCCTCGGGCCTGACATTGCTACACTCAAAATGCTTGTTGATATCCATGAGGCAATCATCAGCATCAAGAGGCTGAACACAAGCACTAAAAGACTTAGGATTGTTGCCAAGAAACTGGTTGAGGGTTACATGTTGCGGCTGATTGTTGAAATTCCGTTGAAAGCCTTGGTTCCCTTGATTCCCTTGATATCCTTTGTTCTGTTCTTGCATGAGACAGAGAAGAATGTGAGTATTCGCATTGGGAGTGGCCATCAGAGCTTGCCAAGCCTCCGAAGGCGGAGGTGGAGGTGCGGGTGGTGGAGGGTCAGACTGCTCCCCCTCATGACCCGGGTTTCCACGAGTTGACGGGGCCATCCTGAAGATGGACATGAAGATTAGAACACAATTGAAAAAGTTGAGGAAGATAAGCTGAATCAAATGGCTCGAAATATTGCAACAGGAATTATCATCAATTGCATTCAAATGGAATTTGAAAGAATGCTTTCTCACATTTGAACATGAAGCCACTTGAATAAGTCAACAAGGTATTAAGCTAACATTGCTCGGAACAAATTGATAATAGAGATTTCACTTGAAATCTGCATGGTAAGGCTCACACAGGCACGATCTTATAGTAGCCATCATGTACAAGTAGTGCACACGACATACGAAGCGTCCCCAAATAGTAGCAAGCTACAAGGATTCTTTAAGACACAATGAGAACCGCTATAAGAACGACCTTCAACAAGCGAACACTTAATGTCGAACCCCAACCTCACATCATGCATCTGTTGGAAGATAAACCTAGGTGACTACTTTAATTCCCACCTGAGAACTCCCGAAATCCTTTGGTTATGAAATTAAGTCCATGGATACATGGAGTAAAATCCATCACTCGGCTCCTAGCATAATACTACTCTCCAATGTATCACATCCGTCAGCACATAACCGGAGGCCTTAGAAATTCATATACCTCAGACCCTCGTAACCACAATGATACTACACATGGCAGTATAGGTGGACGCTCTACCAAATACTGGGTGACGCCAAACTCCTCTCGCCACGGGTAATATTGAAGCGATTTCGAACATCTTCATCCTGAGATACTAAGAAAACTGAATGATAGCGTGTGTGACAAGAATCCCTTGAATCTCAACTCCCCTGGACATCAACCATATATAGGAGACATTAGGAATGAAACTCTAGTCACACCAACATCGTAGAGGTTCCAAAATACCCGTGTGATCCTAATTTCTTTTGAGTGAGAAGAGGAGTATATTAAAATTCCTACATCACGAATCCTCACCAGAGCAAAGAAGGGAAGCAGAGTAAAAAGAATTCCTACTCTCTAATATATGACTAGACTCAAAATATAGTTTTTACTAGACAAGTTCCGATCAAGCAAAGGTGCTCCTATGGTCAGTACTACTCAGATACCAACTTGTCACGCCCAAAATGTGAGACAATCCTGACGGAGGCATGAGGGCCATGCAAAAGGATTGAAGCGCATTTCGAATCGCTTTGCAAGAATAATATCATCAAAGTACATGTAAGGAAGAGATGAGTATATGGATTGGCTTACACTCACCACATGCTACAACATTCATTATTCAAATATAAAACATGCATGCAATCATCATCCAGAAGAGCAGGGTTCAACTACGGACGAAATCAAATGAAGAAGATGATATCGTCAAGCAATCCTAGGCTGCCAACCAAGGCCTCCCTCTCTACTCGTCGGGGTAAGTCATGTACATCCTTTCATGTTCTTCATCATACTACCACTAGAGTGCTGAGGCATTGTCATCGACAAGAACATCTGCCTCTACAGTCGATGAAGTGGGATGAGATGGATCCATCACCACAACATTATCCTCAAAGTCTGGCTGGAGGGGCAGGTGTGGTCGATCAAGTATATAGCGGCTCTTTACAACCTTGAAGTGGATGAGCATCTGAATATATGGAGCATATCCACAAGATCTCTTTTGATAAGCAGTTGTCCTCTTGATGGTCTCAATGATAAGAACCATCACTCTAAACCTGGTGTGGCTGTCCACATGATGCAGCATATTGATGGAGTATCCATGGATCATCTTGTCATCTCCAGATTTGGGCATCAAAGTGTGCATAAATATGGTGTTGAAGGTAGTGAGTCCTGCTTGCAGAAAGTAGACTGAGCCAAGATTATGGGTCTTCAGGTATGCCTTTGGAATTGGATTGTACATGTTGGCCATGGTGTTTTGATTCATCTTGGCTTCAGAGTACACATCCAAATCACCTTCTTGCACCTTTGGGGCTCCTAAGATGGTAGCCCACTCATCAATAGTTGACTGGTACCTGGTGCCTTCAGTCATCCACACTATCTTTCCAAATGGATAGAAATGTGTAGTGGAATAGAATTGCATGATCATCTCATCATTCCAGGCAGTCATCTCTCTGCCAACAAACTCATCAATGTCTAGCATCTTGAAGTTCTCCTGGACATGGGGGAGTAGTCTTCATTTGACTTGATGTACTTCCAATCAACAAGCCTCATGTCACTGACAGTAGGACTCTTGTCCAGCAGAATCGTCTCACAGAAGTCCTGCTGCTCCTTGGTATGAAAGAGAGCATCAACACCAGTCCTTCTCCTCACAACATATGGATCACTGGCTCTCTGAAAGCACATTTGCTCCCTTGGTGGTTTTGGTAATTAATAACAACATATAAGTCATTGAACTAATGTTTCCACTAAGTATATTTCAGGAAATGTTCAATGATAGGATTGGCAAAAGGATTGTGGAGATTGTGGAATACCCCAAGATGCAAGGAAATAGGTTGGCAAAGCTTCAAGGAAGAGGACTCTACATTTTACATTTGTGAGGAATCACTTTGAGTCCATAGGAACGCCAATACTATTAAAAGGGGGTAATGTTTTGTTGGTGAACAAAATGCTCATACGTGCACAAGTGATAGTCACCAAAAACACCCACAAGCTCTCCCACCAAAGTCTGTCCAAAGCCATATACTCAAAATCGGTGCAACCAACATTTCCATCCCGGTGCCACCGATTCTAAACCTCAGACAGACTCAGCCAAACCCTAGCCACTTCGGTGCAACCGATTCAATCCCGGTGCCACCGAGTTTAGGTTGCCAACTTTCTGTTACGCAAATTCACAATATTGGTACCACCGAGATTGTTGGATCGGCATCACCGAGATTGTCAATCTGACCGTTGGTCACCTTATCGGTGCAACCGAGTTTTCTATATCGGTCTCACCAAGATTCAAAAGTTTCCACCTTTTGCTCACTTCGGTACCACCGAGATTTACACATCGGTGTCACCGAGTTGGTCATTTTGTGTGTAACGGTTGGATTTTTGGGGATGCCTATATATACCCCTCCACCACTACCTACTCGAGATAGAAGCACTCAGAACTATTCCATACTTGCCCCATCCAGTTTTCTGAGAGAGAGCCACCTACCCTTGTGTTGAGGTCAAGATCTTCCACTCCAACCATATGGATCTTGATTTCTAGCCTCCCCAAGATGCTTTCCACCAATCCCATCTCTTCCACCAAGCCAAATCTATGAGAGAGTGATTGTGTGTTGAGGAGTCTATCATCTTGAAGCACAAGAGCAAGGAGTTCATCGACATTACCGAGCCTATTACCTTTTGGAGGGTGGTGCCTCCTAGATTGGTTAGGTGTCACTTGGGAGCCTCCTACTTCGTGTTGTGGAGTTGAACCAAGAAGTTTGTAAGGGCAAGGAGATCGCCTACTTCGTGAAGATCTACCCATAGTGAGGCTAGTCCTTCGTGGACGGAAGCCGTTATGGAATAGTCAAGGTTGCTACTTCGTGGACCCTTATGGGTGGAGCCCTCCGTGGACTCTCGCGACCGTTACCCTCCGTGGGTTGAAGACTCCATAAACGTGGACGTACGATAGCACCACCTATCAGAACCACGGGAAAAAATCATCGTGTCTACAATTGCGTTTGATCTTCCTACCCTATCCTTTCTACTCATGCTTGTTGTTACTTTCCGCTGCTATACTCTTAGACATGCATGTGTAGGGTGTATTTGACTTGCCATGAAATGCTAAAATTGCCAACTCTAAAATTTGGGAAAAGGCAAAACTTTTATTTGGTCAAGTAGTCTAATCACCCCCACCTCTAGACATACTTTCAGTCCTACACTCTCCACTTCCTAAGACATTGATCCTTCCTCTCCTTCATGTTCTCTACTATGGGATGGTCATCATTGTGATCAGGCAGGTGCGGTCTAAGCTTCCTTAAAATAGTAACATCTTCTTCTACAGCATCTCTGGAGGTAGAACCCTTGTTCTTGTTTGTAGCAGGAATGTCTCTTGTGGTCCTCTTGAGCTTGGGCAGCTGGCTTGGCCGTGGGAGCTGATGGTTTTGCCTTTGAAGCAGGCTTGCTAGGCATAGCATCTGCCATAAGTTTCCTCTACTTGGAAGGAGGAGGATTAGTAGCTGGGACCTCATCTTCCTCTTCATCATTCTCTCCAGGGCCTTCGTACATGGAGGTTGGCCTCCCAATCATATGGCTGGTTCTCTTCCTTATCTTCTTCTGCCTTGGCTTCTTAGCCATAGACTTTGTTTGCTTGGAAGTGTTTGGGAACTCAAGAGTAAGTGACATTCCACCCTTAGCAGACTCAGGAGCCTTCCTGGCTTAAGTGCTTGCATACTCCTTCCTGGCTTCAGTGCTTGCATACTCCTTCCTTGCAGGTTTTCTCTTTGCTGTAGTCTCATCTCAATTTTTCTTCTTCCTAGCCCTGGTGGCTGCCTTGGGCAAGCCATGAGAATTGGGAGTTCCAAGGTCTGAATAACTTGCCTTGGGACTAGTGCCTGCATCAAGATCCACACTTTGCTCTCTGAGGTCATTCTGGATATCATATGATCCTGACATGATTGATCACTGGCCCTGTGAATTAGATATAGAGGAGCAGAATGGATGAGCATCAAAAAAATCAAAAGTTTTTGCAATTTGAACTCAAAAAGTTAGTATAAGGTATTCAAAGTATGAAGTTTCGGTTCCACCAAGTTTTCAGTTTCGGAGCTTCCAAGGCAACAAACAACATTCACAGAAAGTTGGTCACACAGTTCGGTTTCACCGACATGTGACTTTGTCTCATCGAAGTTGTGCTCAGAAACCCTAAAACTCCATTTCCGTGACATCGTTAGGAACTTTCGGTTTCACCGAGAAGTCCTTTGTGTTGTGGGTGAACCCACATCGGTGGCACTATTATACTTTCGGTCCTACAAGTGGTATCAGAGCTTTAGTCTGCATTGCATTGGTCTCACAACCTAGGAGAGTATGGCGTCTAGTGAGGGTAATTATCACTGTAGAGGTCCGTACTTTGATGGCACTAATTTTGCTAGTTGGAAGCACAAAATGAAAATGCATATTCTTGGTCATAACCCCGCCGTTTGGGTTGTTGTTCGTGTTGGCTTGCAAGGTGAATTCTTTGGAGATGGAAAGGAACTGGATCGTGAAGCGACCGCGGAAGAATTGAAGATGTTGCAATACAACGCTCAAGCATGCGACATTCTATTCAACTACCTATGCCCAGAAGAATTCCACAAAATCAGCCGTCTTGAGAATGCAAAAGAGATTTAGGATACTTTTGTTGATATGCACGAAGGAACCGAGTCCGTGAGAGAATCCAAGTTGGATGTTCTTCAAGGTTAGCTTGACAAGTTCAAGATGAAGGATGGTGAAGGAGTCGCAGAGATGTACTCTAGGCTAGCTCTCATCACCAATGAGATTGCCGGCTTAGGAAGCGAAGAAATGACCGACAAATTCATCATCAAGAAGATACTTAGAGCTTTGGATGAGAAATACGACACCGTGTGCACATTGATCCAAATGATGCCCAACTACAAAGATCTCAAGCCTACGGAAGTCATTGGAAGGATTGTTGCTCATGAGATGACACTCAAAGACAAGGAAGAGCTTCATCACAAGTCTAGCGGTGCTTACAAAGCCACAAGTGATGCTCCCGCAACCTCAAGCAACAACCTTGTCACCAATGAAGAGATAAGCCTCATGGTCAAGAAATTCAACAAGTTCTACAAGAATAGAGGCAAAGAAAGAAGCTCCAACTCAAGATATGATGAGAAGCGTTCGTCAAGTCGTGACCGCAATTGCTACAATTGTGGGAAGCCCGGACACTACTCCAATGAGTGCACGGCTCCCTACAAATGAAGAGAAGAGTCACCAAGAAGACGAAGCTCAAGGAATGAATCACCTCAAAGAGAGAGAAGGAGTAGAGATGATCGTTATGAACAAAGACACTCAAGGAGAAGTAGGGATTCGGAGAAGAAGGACAAGTACACCAAGAGCTACACAAGAAGGAAACATCAAGCTCATGTTGGTGAACGGGTTTCCGACTCCGACGACAACTCCGAGAGAAGCTATCACTCCGACTCCGACTATAGTCAAGATGATGGTGTTGCCGGAATTGCTCTAGTGACTACCAACTCCCATGATCTATTTGACTCACCAAACGAAGGGAGTGGAAGTTGCTTCATGGCTAAAGGCCCCAAGGTATCACACCCTGAGTATCTTGATTTCAATAGTGATGAAGATGATTTGCTTTGTGATGATGACTTGCTCTTTGATAAAACTAGTGATGTTAGTCAAAATGAACTTGATAATTCTCATGCTAGTCAAGATAAGTCAATTGATGATGATAAGATGAAAATAGAAGAACTAACTAAAGAACTAAACACTCTTAAGTTAGCTCATGAATCTACTCTTGAAGATCATAGAGAGCTTGTAAGAACTCATGAGAAGCTACGCTTCGAGAAGCTCAACTTGGAGCAAGAGCACGAGTTTCTTAAAGCTATCAATGACGATCTCCGAAAGAAGACTTCATCTTATCTAGCCAAACGACTACTCTTGTCTACTTTCATGCCACAAGTTAAATCTAAACAAACTAGTAACAATGGCAAGAAAGGTTCTTCATCTAGTAGCAACAATAAAAATGCTAAACCCAATGATGTTGCTTCTAGTAGTTCTATTGATTCCACTAATGATGATTCTCTTAGCCAAGTTACACTTGAGCAAGAAAATGCTTTATTGAAAGGAATTATAGAAAAAGGTATCTACAAGAGTCTTGCCGGGTGTAAGCAATTTGAGGAGATTGTATGCAAGCACGGAGGATACCGGAAGAATCGTGGTGTTGGCTACTTCAACGCAAGTGGAGTTGAATGGGAAGAATGTCAATATCCCGAGCCCAAGTTTGTTCCTCAAAAAGAGAAGTATGAAAATACTCTTCCCAAGGGGACAAGCACTCAAGATGACCTTCCACCACAAGACCACAAGCTCAAGGGCAAGAACAAGCTTCAAGAGGACATTGACTCATATGAAGATGGATCCCTAGCTATGGTGGAGTGGGTACCCAAGGCTACGTCAAGCTCAACTTCTACAAAGGCTACTACAACACCAAGGATCCCCATCAACTTGATGTGGGTCCCCAAGAAGAAGAACTAGTGAGTTCTTGAGGGGTGACTCCGCCAATGAAATTCACTCACATTCATTATTGGCAAGAACTATTTGCAATCAACATCAACTCTATGCAATAGTTCAAGGAGTCACACATTCCTTCAAAGGTAAGAAAGGGACAAGGTAATCAACAAATCAATGGACATCATCACACATGTTTTGCACTCCATGTCCATAGATATCCTTGTATTTGTCTCTTGTGTGTTGGGACTAACCCATGTAGGTGAGAAGAGCAAGGAAACAACAAGGATGCTCCCAACTCTTGGTGATCTTCATCAACCTTGAGCATCCACCACTACCTCACCAACATGAAGTCTTCTTCGACAAAACCCAAGGTTAGTCTATCCCTCTTATGGGGGGATGTCACATCAAGGGAGAGCTTTACTCTAAGACTTGAGTCAAAGCATCTCTTAGTATGTGACAACATTAAATGCTTTATGTAAAAGTGGTAACCCCACTTGTGCTTAAACGATGAGTATGACCTATGATCAAGTATTCTTACTTGGCTCCTAAGTCAAATACTCATATATAGATGACTTCGTCATCGCCCTAGTGCTTGTTAGATGCTAGTGTGTATGTGCATGTTTGTCATGATTTCATTTGACATCTTATTGTGTGAGCATGTTGGTCTGCATTTATTTTCTCATTCGAGGACATCCAATTGTTGCTATTTGGCTTTTGTTTTATCTTTTGCCAATTAGATGGACAAGAATGCCTGGGACCACTCTTTAGCTATCTATGCTTTCTCACCTCATATTCTATTCATGCTGCATCACAAAATTTGAACAAGTACTTTTCGATCCCTCTGTGTGTGGAGCACTCGGAGTTCCGTATCGACAAGGACTGACCATTAAAACCTCCCAAGTGCATCTCGGTGGAACCAACCCCAAAATCTCTGTCTCACCGAATGCCTAGGGTTGATTTGGTTTTCTATCTCGGTACTACCGATTCCATATTCTCGGTTACACCGAGTTTCCCTGTCATGTAGCGTCCCGACTCAAAACGAGTCAAGCCTCTTTGTGTCAGTGCCATCCCTAGATCAGTATGCTGGCACACACAGTACATCAATGTATATATCAAAGTGCAATCACATGTAAATAATGTAAAACTGTTATATACCTCTTAAATCTCAGCGGAAACAGTCACAGGAGTGGAGTCCCAATAAACACCAACGGCAGGTTGAGTGTAGACCGTAACCCTGAATCGTACTCTTACTCGTCGTAGAAAAGTATCTGCAACATAAGACGTTGCAGCCGTGTAGGTCAGTACATTGAATGTACCGGCAAGATCACCATAGGATAATGATAAAGGCTAATCTATATGCAACGGCTTTGTGGCTCTGTATCTGAGTTTTTTTTTTGCATAAAAGCTGGTTTTATTTTCCCTACAACAAAGGAGTCAAACGGAAATATCACTACAAAAGTTGGTTGTTAACGAGATGGTTCCACCAACCAATCCTCGTGTCCCAAAATTATTAATAGACCCACTCATCATAAAATTTTATTAATTGTGTTGAGACTGACTGATAGTATCATCTCCGGTGCTCATGTTGTCCATAACCGGGGACACGGCTAATCGATTAGTTTGACACTCTGCAGAGGTTTATACACTTTACCCGCAAGATTCGATCCCTCTCGTTGTGTCCTCGCACTGCCTGGTGTTTGAGAACGAGACAATCGAAACATGGTCTTCCAAAGCGATCCTCCGGTAGAAAGTCAGTGCCCATCCAATCCTACCGTTCTTCTACATCTCGTAGCAATCTGACCTACCAGAGTCACCACTAAGGTCAACCAAGCCAGAGCCCATATTGACTTGCGGTTGCACACGTAAGCTTTCCGTCCTTGAAGTATCCATCCATCTCTTTGAGCCTGGGTGGCATTCCGTTGGGATGATCACAGGTAGATACCAGGATTCCCGGCATAACCATGATAGATATCAGGCTGCCAAAATGCATGTCCAATCCACCCAGAGGTATATTGAGTCCTTGAAGTCTTGATCATCATGCAGGTCTTGAAATAATTAATTAACCTCACAACACTCCTGAATCTCACAACCAAACCCCGTCTACTAAAGCGTAGCAATTGTGAAGTATCGTCCCTTCCCGGGCAAATGGTAACAGGGTGTTGGGTTTCTCCTACCTCATGATACTACCACAAGTTCAAGCTCAATATCCTACTGGATGTATGATGGAGAGATTTATGCTAATGCAAATAAAACATAGGTAATGTAAGATGATCAAAGTGAACTTGCCTGTACAAGTGATGAAGATAAATATCGCTCTCAGAAATAACTTGATAGAACTATTCGTCACTCTCCGATGAAAATCTATATAATCAAACATTGAACTCATATAAGCAATCATACTAGCAATCAATAAGCCAAACCAAAAAGATTTAACACACTTGTGTTGTGATGAAGGAAATACTTAAGACAAAAGTTAAAACAACAAAACTTCATCACAACAACCAAAGGTAGTTTTTCCTACAAATAAACTCTTTTCAATAGCAACAAAACAAAAACAAAGAAAAAAGTAACAAAAGTATTTTATTAAATATTTTACTAGCAAAAAGAATTACTTTTGAAGAACAAGTAAGAACTATGAAAACAACACCCTAAACAATGTAAGTTTTCTAGCTAATAGAACATAACAGCAAAGAAAACACTAAGACAGAAAAACAAAATATAAAACACTAAATTAACAGAAAATATTTTCTCATAAAACTTTATTACAAAAAAAAGGAACTAATAGAAAAGCTTTTAGTAAACTCTTCCTATAACCTAAACAAAGTTAACCTTGAATTGACCACAAACAATTTCAACTATAATACAAATTGTTTTATGGTCTAAACTAAAGTTAACAGAAAATAAAATTTATAAAACAATATATGGAAATAATTTTCAAATAGGAAATCAAACTAGCAATGAAATCAATTTGCAAGTTATTATGAAACTAGAATTGATTTCATGCTATCAAAAATAATAAATGACATAAAAATAAACTTGGTTGAAATACTACTCCTAAATAACAGAAAACAAAGTAAAAAATTTCAACTAATATAAAAGAAAATAAACTAAAACAATTTAAAACAAAAGAAATAGAAATAAACCTAAAAAGAACTAAAACATAATCTGTTTTGCTTGAAACCCTAATTTAGAATATTCTAAAAATTCTCAAATTCTACCTAGAGATAACTAAATTCACTAGTGACCAGTATAAAAAGGAATCAACTCAAAACCTATTTTTGAACTCAAGTTATTCACAAAACAAGATTTGAATCAAATCTGTTTGAATTCAAATTTAAAATTTTCAAACATGTCCAAACTTTATATCCACAGAAACTAGAATAAATTTGTGAAACAAGTCAAAAAGAATCACTCAAAAACAATTAAAAACATAAAAGTTATAGCTCTTTTAAAAACAGAAACAATTCTGTTAACTAAAACAAAAACAGAAAAAGATAAACTAACCTAACGAACAGGGGGTCTACGTGGCGCACTGTGAGTGGTTGTGAGGTGTGCGTTGCGGGACTAAACGGCGGACGACCGACAACTACTGCATACCGGTTCGGCGTTTAAAATAAAAACGCGTGATCTAATCGGGGCCGTTCGTCTGAGATCTAACGGAGGAGAGAGAGGGGGTGTGCTCACAGTATCGAGGCGAGCTCCGGCGAGGTCTCCGGCAAAGTGGCCTTCGGGTGGCGGTGGTTCTGGCAGCTCCGGTGGTCCTCGGGCTCCGGCTTCTGCACCAGACGACACGGCGGACGACGGCTGCGAGGTAGGTGGTGGTGGCGAGGGCTCGGGAGGGGCGAGGCGAGTGGAGGGAGCTCGGGGCGGCAGCGGCAGTACGCAAGTGCGACGAGCAATGGCGGCGGCGCTAGGGCGTGGTCGAGGGGGTTTTGGGGGGAATCCGTCGAGGGGGTGAGGGGCTTTATAGTCGGGACCAACTTAGGGCAGGGGGCATAGGAGATCGACGCGGGGATCGGCCATCTCCGGCGAAGGTAAGTGCGGCGAGGGGAAGGAAGGCGATGACCGAGGGGATTCGCGGTCGGGCGGTGGGATCCACGCGTTAGTGGAAGAGAGAGAGCGCGGGGTGGGGCGGTGGCCGATCCGAAAGGATTCGGATCTGATCCGGAGAGGATCTGGGCCGGAATATTCCTTCTGGGCCTGCTCGGGATTTCCTAATAAAACAAACATTTCCTTTTAGTTAAAACAGAGGAGGAAAAAAGGTGATTTGGAAAATCAAATCAAACTCAAACAAGGAAGTTTTATATACCAAAATGATAAGAAAAATAATTTCAACAAGATGAACATTTTTCCACGGCCAAAATAAATACATAAAAAAATATTTTTCAGAAAATGCCTAAATTGTTTTTGTTTCTTTTGCAAAAAAAAATTCAAATAACCCCCTGTGTTTTAGGGTTCAAATATTTCACAAAAATGCCCCTGGTATGGAGGGTCATGTTCCTCCTCTCAAATTTGAAATTTGGGGCAATGAACTTTGAATTCTTTCAAGCTTTGAAATAGAACCAAAAATGGAATAGATTCCAAAAACTTTCAAATCCACTTTTCAAATATTTTATTTGAAGAAGTCATGTCATCTTCTCTCCATGAATTTGAATTGGATGAATTTGAATTCAAAAGCAAAGGGGGAAAGTCATTTTATTCCCTCTCATTCCAAGTTCAAAAAAAAATGTTTTCAAAAGTTTCAAATTTTCACTCAATTCAATCACTCAATCAAACAATCATTCATTCAATTCATTTATTTAACATTCCAAATTTTGGGATGTTACAAACCTACCACACTTAAAATGAATCTCGTCCTCGAGATTCGAAGAGCTAGAAAGAAAAGGTTAGGGTTTGGGGGTCTTCTAGCAAATCCACTGGTCTGATAAGTGTGGGTGCTACCACACTTAAAATGAGAGTTACTGGTCTCTCAAAATCTTGACAGTCCTCTGGGGTCTTGACATCTGTCTCTTCACATTCTCCATAGAAAACTCTTTTGGTGATGCTCTTCCTTTATATTCATAACGTTTCTTGCAAAATCCAGTGTTTCCTTGGTCAATACAAACTTCTTCCGTTACTGGGTCTTCTTAACTGACAAGTCTCGTTATCATTTCTAATTAACTTATCGATGAACTCATGGTGGTCTACCATTTGTGGCTTTCCAGCAGTGAAATGGCTATTGGCTTCATCCTCACCGTAAAATTCCTACGTTTGGCAACAGCTGCCATGTACAAGGGGTCTTCATCATACCATTCTAAGGCTTAAAACAAAAGCTTCAAAGAACGTCGTCTCTTTACTATGGGTAAGTCACTCAGATTTACCATTCCAAATAGCAAGAGAAATGATAAGAGTAAGTCGTCATGGTGATCAATCCATTCCGCACCCAAATCATTACTCTGTATAAGGTTTAGTGAATCTCGTATTCTAACACTTGGGCTTCCTCACAAGCATTGCAGATTTTCTCTTGTCCATGAACGAAGTTCGGATAAATCCATTGATTCTGCAAGCTGAACAAATGATCTATCGTTTCTTCACAACTCTCAGGTTTTCGTATCTTCCTAAGAAAACGTCTGCTGATCTGTCATAGCTTCTTCCAAGTTCCTTCGTTCAATAAGGTAGGGCTTGCTCCTTATCAATCCTGAGGTTGTGGCTCACTTCAATACTTGTACGGCTTTAACTCACCCTTGGGGTTACTAGCATTTCATATTCCAACATTACCTACAATTCATTCCATCATACCCTTGGGGTAATCAAATAATTCACAGACTTATTCTTGTCCAGGGTCCACTCTGCGGAATTCATTTTTTTCTTTCCATTGGTCTGTTTTCCAATAAGGGATGGGTTCATCATAATCATTCCTTCAGTTCATCCTTATATTCTCAAAAATTCCAACCTCAGGAGTACTTTATTACAAATGCTGTCATCCACATGGTTTGATATGGTCCAGCATTTCCTTCTCCTTTACTCATTTATCCAAACTCCTTGGCATGAAGTATACATTCTTTTTCCTTGGATCCTGTGGTTTTACCGGTTACTACCACACTTAAAATGTTGCAATACAACGCTCAAGCATGCGACATTCTATTCAACTACCTATGCCCAGAAGAATTCCACAAAATCAGCCGTCTTGAGAATGCAAAAGAGATTTAGGATACTTTTGTTGATATGCACGAAGGAACCGAGTCCGTGAGAGAATCCAAGTTGGATGTTCTTCAAGGTTAGCTTGACAAGTTCAAGATGAAGGATGGTGAAGGAGTCGCAGAGATGTACTCTAGGCTAGCTCTCATCACCAATGAGATTGCCGGCTTAGGAAGCGAAGAAATGACCGACAAATTCATCATCAAGAAGATACTTAGAGCTTTGGATGAGAAATACGACACCGTGTGCACATTGATCCAAATGATGCCCAACTACAAAGATCTCAAGCCTACGGAAGTCATTGGAAGGATTGTTGCTCATGAGATGACACTCAAAGACAAGGAAGAGCTTCATCACAAGTCTAGCGGTGCTTACAAAGCCACAAGTGATGCTCCCGCAACCTCAAGCAACAACCTTGTCACCAATGAAGAGATAAGCCTCATGGTCAAGAAATTCAACAAGTTCTACAAGAATAGAGGCAAAGAAAGAAGCTCCAACTCAAGATATGATGAGAAGCGTTCGTCAAGTCGTGACCGCAATTGCTACAATTGTGGGAAGCCCGGACACTACTCCAATGAGTGCACGGCTCCCTACAAATGAAGAGAAGAGTCACCAAGAAGACGAAGCTCAAGGAATGAATCACCTCAAAGAGAGAGAAGGAGTAGAGATGATCGTTATGAACAAAGACACTCAAGGAGAAGTAGGGATTCGGAGAAGAAGGACAAGTACACCAAGAGCTACACAAGAAGGAAACATCAAGCTCATGTTGGTGAACGGGTTTCCGACTCCGACGACAACTCCGAGAGAAGCTATCACTCCGACTCCGACTATAGTCAAGATGATGGTGTTGCCGGAATTGCTCTAGTGACTACCAACTCCCATGATCTATTTGACTCACCAAACGAAGGGAGTGGAAGTTGCTTCATGGCTAAAGGCCCCAAGGTATCACACCCTGAGTATCTTGATTTCAATAGTGATGAAGATGATTTGCTTTGTGATGATGACTTGCTCTTTGATAAAACTAGTGATGTTAGTCAAAATGAACTTGATAATTCTCATGCTAGTCAAGATAAGTCAATTGATGATGATAAGATGAAAATAGAAGAACTAACTAAAGAACTAAACACTCTTAAGTTAGCTCATGAATCTACTCTTGAAGATCATAGAGAGCTTGTAAGAACTCATGAGAAGCTACGCTTCGAGAAGCTCAACTTGGAGCAAGAGCACGAGTTTCTTAAAGCTATCAATGACGATCTCCGAAAGAAGACTTCATCTTATCTAGCCAAATGACTACTCTTGTCTACTTTCATGCCACAAGTTAAATCTAAACAAACTAGTAACAATGGCAAGAAAGGTTCTTCATCTAGTAGCAACAATAAAAATGCTAAACCCAATGATGTTGCTTCTAGTAGTTCTATTGATTCCACTAATGATGATTCTCTTAGCCAAGTTACACTTGAGCAAGAAAATGCTTTATTGAAAGGAATTATAGAAAAAGGTATCTACAAGAGTCTTGCCGGGTGTAAGCAATTTGAGGAGATTGTATGCAAGCACGGAGGATACCGGAAGAATCGTGGTGTTGGCTACTTCAACGCAAGTGGAGTTGAATGGGAAGAAGGTCAATATCCCGAGCCCAAGTTTGTTCCTCAAAAAGAGAAGTATGAAAATACTCTTCCCAAGGGGACAAGCACTCAAGATGACCTTCCACCACAAGACCACAAGCTCAAGGGCAAGAACAAGCTTCAAGAGGACATTGACTCATATGAAGATGGATCCCTAGCTATGGTGGAGTGGGTACCCAAGGCTACGTCAAGCTCAACTTCTACAAAGGCTACTACAACACCAAGGATCCCCATCAACTTGATGTGGGTCCCCAAGAAGAAGAACTAGTGAGTTCTTGAGGGGTGACTCCGCCAATGAAATTCACTCACATTCATTATTGGCAAGAACTATTTGCAATCAACATCAACTCTATGCAATAGTTCAAGGAGTCACACATTCCTTCAAAGGTAAGAAAGGGACAAGGTAATCAACAAATCAATGGACATCATCACACATGTTTTGCACTCCATGTCCATAGATATCCTTGTATTTGTCTCTTGTGTGTTGGGACTAACCCATGTAGGTGAGAAGAGCAAGGAAACAACAAGGATGCTCCCAACTCTTGGTGATCTTCATCAACCTTGAGCATCCACCACTACCTCACCAACATGAAGTCTTCTTCGACAAAACGCAAGGTTAGTCTATCCCTCTTATGGGGGGATGTCACATCAAGGGAGAGCTTTACTCTAAGACTTGAGTCAAAGCATCTCTTAGTATGTGACAACATTAAATGCTTTATGTAAAAGTGGTAACCCCACTTGTGCTTAAACGATGAGTATGACCTATGATCAAGTATTCTTACTTGGCTCCTAAGTCAAATACTCATATATAGATGACTTCGTCATCGCCCTAGTGCTTGTTAGATGCTAGTGTGTATGTGCATGTTTGTCATGATTTCATTTGACATCTTATTGTGTGAGCATGTTGGTCTGCATTTATTTTCTCATTCGAGGACATCCAATTGTTGCTATTTGGCTTTTGTTTTATCTTTTGCCAATTAGATGGACAAGAATGCCTGGGACCACTCTTTAGCTATCTATGCTTTCTCACCTCATATTCTATTCATGCTGCATCACAAAATTTGAACAAGTACTTTTCGATCCCTCTGTGTGTGGAGCACTCGGAGTTCCGTATCGACAAGGACTGACCATTAAAACCTCCCAAGTGCATCTCGGTGGAACCAACCCCAAAATCTCTGTCTCACCGAATGCCTAGGGTTGATTTGGTTTTCTATCTCGGTACTACCGATTCCATATTCTCGGTTACACCGAGTTTCCCTGTCATGTAGCGTCCCGACTCAAAACGAGTCAAGCCTCTTTGTGTCAGTGCCATCCCTAGATCAGTATGCTGGCACACACAGTACATCAATGTATATATCAAAGTGCAATCACATGTAAATAATGTAAAACTGTTATATACCTCTTAAATCTCAGCGGAAACAGTCACAGGAGTGGAGTCCCAATAAACACCAACGGCAGGTTGAGTGTAGACCGTAACCCTGAATCGTACTCTTACTCGTCGTAGAAAAGTATCTGCAACATAAGACGTTGCAGCCGTGTAGGTCAGTACATTGAATGTACCGGCAAGATCACCATAGGATAATGATAAAGGCTAATCTATATGCAACGGCTTTGTGGCTCTGTATCTGAGTTTTTTTTTTGCATAAAAGCTGGTTTTATTTTCCCTACAACAAAGGAGTCAAACAGAAATATCACTACAAAAGTTGGTTGTTAACGAGATGGTTCCACCAACCAATCCTCGTGTCCCAAAATTATTAATAGACCCACTCATCATAAAATTTTATTAATTGTGTTGAGACTGACTGATAGTATCATCTCCGGTGCTCATGTTGTCCATAACCGGGGACACGGCTAATCGATTAGTTTGACACTCTGCAGAGGTTTATACACTTTACCCGCAAGATTCGATCCCTCTCGTTGTGTCCTCGCACTGCCTGGTGTTTGAGAACGAGACAATCGAAACATGGTCTTCCAAAGCGATCCTCCGGTAGAAAGTCAGTGCCCATCCAATCCTACCGTTCTTCTACATCTCGTAGCAATCTGACCTACCAGAGTCACCACTAAGGTCAACCAAGCCAGAGCCCATATTGACTTGCGGTTGCACACGTAAGCTTTCCGTCCTTGAAGTATCCATCCATCTCTTTGAGCCTGGGTGGCATTCCGTTGGGATGATCACAGGTAGATACCAGGATTCCCGGCATAACCATGATAGATATCAGGCTGCCAAAATGCATGTCCAATCCACCCAGAGGTATATTGAGTCCTTGAAGTCTTGATCATCATGCAGGTCTTGAAATAATTAATTAACCTCACAACACTCCTGAATCTCACAACCAAACCCCGTCTACTAAAGCGTAGCAATTGTGAAGTATCGTCCCTTCCCGGGCAAATGGTAACAGGGTGTTGGGTTTCTCCTACCTCATGATACTACCACAAGTTCAAGCTCAATATCCTACTGGATGTATGATGGAGAGATTTATGCTAATGCAAATAAAACATAGGTAATGTAAGATGATCAAAGTGAACTTGCCTGTACAAGTGATGAAGATAAATATCGCTCTCAGAAATAACTTGATAGAACTATTCGTCACTCTCCGATGAAAATCTATATAATCAAACATTGAACTCATATAAGCAATCATACTAGCAATCAATAAGCCAAACCAAAAAGATTTAACACACTTGTGTTGTGATGAAGGAAATACTTAAGACAAAAGTTAAAACAACAAAACTTCATCACAACAACCAAAGGTAGTTTTTCCTACAAATAAACTCTTTTCAATAGCAACAAAACAAAAACAAAGAAAAAAGTAACAAAAGTATTTTATTAAATATTTTACTAGCAAAAAGAATTACTTTTGAAGAACAAGTAAGAACTATGAAAACAACACCCTAAACAATGTAAGTTTTCTAGCTAATAGAACATAACAGCAAAGAAAACACTAAGACAGAAAAACAAAATATAAAACACTAAATTAACAGAAAATATTTTCTCATAAAACTTTATTACAAAAAAAAGGAACTAATAGAAAAGCTTTTAGTAAACTCTTCCTATAACCTAAACAAAGTTAACCTTGAATTGACCACAAACAATTTCAACTATAATACAAATTGTTTTATGGTCTAAACTAAAGTTAACAGAAAATAAAATTTATAAAACAATATATGGAAATAATTTTCAAATAGGAAATCAAACTAGCAATGAAATCAATTTGCAAGTTATTATGAAACTAGAATTGATTTCATGCTATCAAAAATAATAAATGACATAAAAATAAACTTGGTTGAAATACTACTCCTAAATAACAGAAAACAAAGTAAAAAATTTCAACTAATATAAAAGAAAATAAACTAAAACAATTTAAAACAAAAGAAATAGAAATAAACCTAAAAAGAACTAAAACAGAATCTGTTTTGCTTGAAACCCTAATTTAGAATATTCTAAAAATTCTCAAATTCTACCTAGAGATAACTAAATTCACGAGTGACCAGTATAAAAAGGAATCAACTCAAAACCTATTTTTGAACTCAAGTTATTCACAAAACAAGATTTGAATCAAATCTGTTTGAATTCAAATTTAAAATTTTCAAACATGTCCAAACTTTATATCCACAGAAACTAGAATAAATTTGTGAAACAAGTCAAAAAGAATCACTCAAAAACAATTAAAAACATAAAAGTTATAGCTCTTTTAAAAACAGAAACAATTCTGTTAACTAAAACAAAAACAGAAAAAGATAAACTAACCTAACGAACAGGGGGTCTACGTGGCGCACTGTGAGTGGTTGTGAGGTGTGCGTTGCGGGACTAAACAGCGGACGACCGACAACTACTGCATACCGGTTCGGCGTTTAAAATAAAAACGCGTGATCTAATCGGGGCCGTTCGTCTGAGATCTAACGGAGGAGAGAGAGGGGGTGTGCTCACAGTATCGAGGCGAGCTCCGGCGAGGTCTCCGGCAAAGTGGCCTTCGGGTGGCGGTGGTTCTGGCAGCTCCGGTGGTCCTCGGGCTCCGGCTTCTGCACCAGACGACACGGCGGACGACGGCTGCGAGGTAGGTGGTGGTGGCGAGGGCTCGGGAGGGGCGAGGCGAGTGGAGGGAGCTCGGGGCGGCAGCGGCAGTACGCAAGTGCGACGAGCAATGGCGGCGGCGCTAGGGCGTGGTCGAGGGGGTTTTGGGGGGAATCCGTCGAGGGGGTGAGGGGCTTTATAGTCGGGACCAACTTAGGGCAGGGGGCATAGGAGATCGACGCGGGGATCGGCCATCTCCGGCGAAGGTAAGTGCGGCGAGGGGAAGGAAGGCGATGACCGAGGGGATTCGCGGTCGGGCGGTGGGATCCACGCGTTAGTGGAAGAGAGAGAGCGCGGGGTGGGGCGGTGGCCGATCCGAAAGGATTCGGATCTGATCCGGAGAGGATCTGGGCCGGAATATTCCTTCTGGGCCTGCTCGGGATTTCCTAATAAAACAAACATTTCCTTTTAGTTAAAACAGAGGAGGAAAAAAGGTGATTTGGAAAATCAAATCAAACTCAAACAAGGAAGTTTTATATACCAAAATGATAAGAAAAATAATTTCAACAAGATGAACATTTTTCCACGGCCAAAATAAATACATAAAAAAATATTTTTCAGAAAATGCCTAAATTGTTTTTGTTTCTTTTGCAAAAAAAAATTCAAATAACCCCCTGTGTTTTAGGGTTCAAATATTTCACAAAAATGCCCCTGGTATGGAGGGTCATGTTCCTCCTCTCAAATTTGAAATTTGGGGCAATGAACTTTGAATTCTTTCAAGCTTTGAAATAGAACCAAAAATGGAATAGATTCCAAAAACTTTCAAATCCACTTTTCAAATATTTTATTTGAAGAAGTCATGTCATCTTCTCTCCATGAATTTGAATTGGATGAATTTGAATTCAAAAGCAAAGGGGGAAAGTCATTTTATTCCCTCTCATTCCAAGTTCAAAAAAAAATGTTTTCAAAAGTTTCAAATTTTCACTCAATTCAATCACTCAATCAAACAATCATTCATTCAATTCATTTATTTAACATTCCAAATTTTGGGATGTTACAAACCTACCACACTTAAAATGAATCTCGTCCTCGAGATTCGAAGAGCTAGAAAGAAAAGGTTAGGGTTTGGGGGTCTTCTAGCAAATCCACTGGTCTGATAAGTGTGGGTGCTACCACACTTAAAATGAGAGTTACTGGTCTCTCAAAATCTTGACAGTCCTCTGGGGTCTTGACATCTGTCTCTTCACATTCTCCATAGAAAACTCTTTTGGTGATGCTCTTCCTTTATATTCATAACGTTTCTTGCAAAATCCAGTGTTTCCTTGGTCAATACAAACTTCTTCCGTTACTGGGTCTTCTTAACTGACAAGTCTCGTTATCATTTCTAATTAACTTATCGATGAACTCATGGTGGTCTACCATTTGTGGCTTTCCAGCAGTGAAATGGCTATTGGCTTCATCCTCACCGTAAAATTCCTACGTTTGGCAACAGCTGCCATGTACAAGGGGTCTTCATCATACCATTCTAAGGCTTAAAACAAAAGCTTCAAAGAACGTCGTCTCTTTACTATGGGTAAGTCACTCAGATTTACCATTCCAAATAGCAAGAGAAATGATAAGAGTAAGTCGTCATGGTGATCAATCCATTCCGCACCCAAATCATTACTCTGTATAAGGTTTAGTGAATCTCGTATTCTAACACTTGGGCTTCCTCACAAGCATTGCAGATTTTCTCTTGTCCATGAACGAAGTTCGGATAAATCCATTGATTCTGCAAGCTGAACAAATGATCTATCGTTTCTTCACAACTCTCAGGTTTTCGTATCTTCCTAAGAAAACGTCTGCTGATCTGTCATAGCTTCTTCCAAGTTCCTTCGTTCAATAAGGTAGGGCTTGCTCCTTATCAATCCTGAGGTTGTGGCTCACTTCAATACTTGTACGGCTTTAACTCACCCTTGGGGTTACTAGCATTTCATATTCCAACATTACCTACAATTCATTCCATCATACCCTTGGGGTAATCAAATAATTCACAGACTTATTCTTGTCCAGGGTCCACTCTGCGGAATTCATTTTTTTCTTTCCATTGGTCTGTTTTCCAATAAGGGATGGGTTCATCATAATCATTCCTTCAGTTCATCCTTATATTCTCAAAAATTCCAACCTCAGGAGTACTTTATTACAAATGCTGTCATCCACATGGTTTGATATGGTCCAGCATTTCCTTCTCCTTTACTCATTTATCCAAACTCCTTGGCATGAAGTATACATTCTTTTTCCTTGGATCCTGTGGTTTTACCGGTTACTACCACACTTAAAATGAAATGTAAATATGCCTGCATAGACCATATTTTCTCATATCCTCAATAAAATGGTCGGAGATCTTGCTTACAGAGTAACAACTCATACAATTCAACATAGGAAATCATGACACAATAAATTCTATTGATTCATGACGTTATTACAATCGCTGGGACTTCCGTTACATAATCCAACTTCATAACTTTAAGAAAAAGACTGCTTCTTATTACATTTATTACTTCCAAAATCCAAAACTCCAACTACTCATGTTTAGCCTTCTTCTCCGGGCAGGTATAGGAGTAGTGTCATGTCTTGTTGCACCGATGACAAGTGATATGGCTCAGGTCCTTCCGTGTAGAAAACCACGGAGTCCTTTTCTTCTTCTTGGGTTGGGTTCCTTTCCTGATGCTTGGCTCATACCTCTTGCAAAAACAGTGGGGCCTCTCCAAGCTACAATGCAAACATTTGATGCCTCCACTTACTTGGCCTTTCTTCTTGTCCAGGTTGATCATCACTTCTATCTCCTTAGGATTGTATTGCACTTCTTCTGTCGGGAAGTCTCCAAGATACTTGTTCGGACAATCCTGGGAAAAATGTCCTTTTTCTCCACATGAGTAGCAGGCATTGGAGAAAAATCTGGTTAAGCCTTGTCCATCAGGGTCTTCCAAATCTTCCTTCATCATACGTTCTTCAAAGATCCCCTTGAACGTTTCCTTCATTGCTTCTTTCTGATTCTTGATAACTTGTTGCACCTTGGGGTAAATGTGGCACTGAGCTGGGTAGTGGGTGGTTCCTTCACACAAGAAACAAGTCACCTGACTAGTGGGGCATTCCTGAGCTGGATGATTTTCTCACAATGAGGGCATCCATCCTCGTGTTCTTCCTGGGTGTGTCCTATTTCTCCACAGATCTTGCAAGCACGAAGCTTCTTTATAGGGCTATCATAGTGCTTCCGGATGAGACGGGATCTTAACAGAGTCTTCTTGAATTCTTCCCAACTTTTTGCTCTATTAAATCCTTGTATGGCGTGATGCATTTTCCACCAAGTTGCAGCACTTTGGGTAAAGTATTGAAGAGCGTATTGAACCTCATACTTCTGTGCAATCGAGTTTCTCCCGAAGCTATCCTCCATGTTTTGAATCCATACTTCTGCCTCCAGCTGGGTCATTGGTCCAGAGAATACAAGTCCAACTTCATTCACCATCTATTGGGTCCAAGGTTTTGGGGATGAGATACTGGAGAGAGAAAGGAGGGGATACACACAATACAAACAATAGTTTTTGAAATAGGTTTTATTTGTGGCTGTCGGAAAAATGCACACAAATGACAGCTCACAAATCACCGTATCTAACGTGAGTATGCAACAGGGGTTTGGTCTTCTAGGGGGCATAAAATCTTGGAAATTCTTCATGGTCTTCAATTTCTTCACATCCTTATAGTCTTCAAAAAAAAATTGTAGCTCTGTCCATAGTGGTCAAAAGGGTATTATCTAACTATTTGATGAAACTCAGAAGGGATAAGAAGTAAAAGATTTTTTTGAAAATAATTTTGAGAGATATCCTGTCCTATGGGCTTTCCAGTTTCTAGGGTCATGTCCTATAGTCAACATGTGCTCTGATACCATCTCTGTAGCGTCCCGACTCAAAACAAGTCAAGCCTCTGTGTGTCAGTGCCATCCCTGGATCAGTATGCTGGCACACACAGTACATCAATGTATATATCAAAGTGCAATCACATGTAAATAACGTAAAACTGTTATATACCTCTTAAATCTCAGCGGAAACAGTCACGAGAGTGGAGTCCCAATAAACACCAACGGCAGGTTGAGTGTAGACCGTAACCCTGAATCGTACTCTTACTCGTCGTAGAAAAGTATCTGCAACATAAGACGTTGCAGCCGTGTAGGTCAGTACATTGAATGTACCGGCAAGATCACCATAGGATAATGATAAAGGCTAATCTATATGCAACGGCTTTGTGGCTCTGTATCTGAGTTTTTTTTTTGCATAAAAGCTGGTTTTATTTTCCCTACAACAAAGGAGTCAAACGGAAATATCACTACAAAAGTTGGTTGTTAACGAGATGGTTCCACCAACCAATCCTTGTGTCCCAAGATTATTAATAGACCCACTCATCATAAAATTTTATTAATTGTGTTGAGACTGACTGATAGTATCATCTCCGGTGCTCATGTTGTCCATAACCGGGGACACGGCTAATCGATTAGTTTGACACTCTGCAGAGGTTTATACACTTTACCCGCAAGATTCGATCCCTCTCGTTGTGTCCTCGCACTGCCTGGTGTTTGAGAACGAGACAATCGAAACATGGTCTTCCAAAGCGATCCTCCGGTAGAAAGTCAGTGCCCATCCAATCCTACCGTTCTTCTACATCTCGTAGCAATCTGACCTACCAGAGTCACCACTAAGGTCAACCAAGCCAGAGCCCATATTGACTTGCGGTTGCACACGTAAGCTTTCCGGCCTTGAAGTATCCATCCATCTCTTTGAGCCTGGGTGGCATTCCGTTGGGATGATCACAGGTAGATACCAGGATTCCCGGCATAACCATGATAGATATCAGGCTGCCAAAATGCATGTCCAATCCACCCAGAGGTATATTGAGTCCTTGAAGTCTTGATCATCATGCAGGTCTTGAAATAATTAATTAACCTCACAACACTCCTGAATCTCACAACCAAACCCCGTCTACTAAAGCGTAGCAATTGTGAAGTATCGTCCCTTCCCGGGCAAATGGTAACAGGGTGTTGGGTTTCTCCTACCTCATGATACTACCACAAGTTCAAGCTCAATATCCTACTGGATGTATGATGGAGAGATTTATGCTAATGCAAATAAAACATAGGTAATGTAAGATGATCAAAGTGAACTTGCCTGTACAAGTGATGAAGATAAATATCGCTCTCAGAAATAACTTGATAGAACTATTCGTCACTCTCCGATGAAAATCTATATAATCAAACATTGAACTCATATAAGCAATCATACTAGCAATCAATAAGCCAAACCAAAAAGATTTAACACACTTGTGTTGTGATGAAGGAAATACTTAAGACAAAAGTTAAAACAACAAAACTTCATCACAACAACCAAAGGTAGTTTTTCCTACAAATAAACTCTTTTCAATAGCAACAAAACAAAAACAAAGAAAAAAGTAACAAAAGTATTTTATTAAATATTTTACTAGCAAAAAGAATTACTTTTGAAGAACAAGTAAGAACTATGAAAACAACACCCTAAACAATGTAAGTTTTCTAGCTAATAGAACATAACAGCAAAGAAAACACTAAGACAGAAAAACAAAATATAAAACACTAAATTAACAGAAAATATTTTCTCATAAAACTTTATTACAAAAAAAAGGAACTAATAGAAAAGCTTTTAGTAAACTCTTCCTATAACCTAAACAAAGTTAACCTTGAATTGACCACAAACAATTTCAACTATAATACAAATTGTTTTATGGTCTAAACTAAAGTTAACAGAAAATAAAATTTATAAAACAATATATGGAAATAATTTTCAAATAGGAAATCAAACTAGCAATGAAATCAATTTGCAAGTTATTATGAAACTAGAATTGATTTCATGCTATCAAAAATAATAAATGACATAAAAATAAACTTGGTTGAAATACTACTCCTAAATAACAGAAAACAAAGTAAAAAAATTCAACTAATATAAAAGAAAATAAACTAAAACAATTTAAAACAAAAGAAATAGAAATAAACCTAAAAAGAACTAAAACAGAATCTGTTTTGCTTGAAACCCTAATTTAAAATATTCTAAAAATTCTCAAATTCTACCTAGTGATAAATAAAGTCACTAGTGACCAGTATAAAAAAGAATAAACTCAAAACCTATTTTTGAACTCAAGTTATTCACAAAACAAGATTTGAATCAAATCTGTTTGAATTCAAATTTAAAATTTTCAAACATGGCCAAACTTTATATCCACAGAAACTAGAATAAATTTGTGAAACAAGTCAAAAATAATCACTCAAAAACAATTAAAAACATAAAAGTTATAGCTATTTTAAAAACAGAAATAATTCTGTTAACTAAAACAAAAACAGAAAAAGATAAACTAACCTAACGAACAGGGGGTCTACGTGGCGCACTGTGAGTGGTTGTGAGGTGTGCGTTGCGGGACTAAACGGCGGACGACCGACAACTACTGCATACCGGTTCGGCGTTTAAAATAAAAACGCGTGATCTAATCGGGGCCGTTCGTCTGAGATCTGACGGAGGAGAGAGAGGGGGTGTGCTCACAGTATCGAGGCGAGCTCCGGCGAGGTCTCCGGCAAAGTGGCCTTCGGGTGGCGGTGGTTCTGGCAGCTCCGGTGGTCCTCGGGCTCCGGCTTCTGCACCAGACGACACGGCGGACGACGGCTGCGAGGTAGGTGGTGGTGGCGAGGGCTCGGGAGGGGCGAGGCGAGTGGAGGGAGCTCGGGGCGGCGGCGGCAGTACGCAAGTGCGACGAGCAATGGCGGCGGCGCTAGGGCATGGTCGAGGGGGCTTTTGGGGGGAATCCGTCGAGGGGGTGAGGGGCTTTATAGTCGGGGCCAACTTGGGGCAGGGGGCAGAGGAGATCGACGCGGGGATCGGCCATCTCCGGCGAAGGTAAGTGCGGCGAGGGGAAGGAAGGCGATGACCGAGGGGATTCGCGGTCGGGCGGTGGGATCCACGCGTCAGTGGAAGAGAGAGAGCGCGGGGTGGGGCGGTGGCCGATCCTAAAGGATTCGGATCTGATCCGGAGAGGATCTGGGCCGGAATATTCCTTCTGGGCCTGCTCGGGATTTCCTAATAAAACAAACATTTCCTTTTAGTTAAAACAGAGAAGGAAAAAGGTGATTTGGAAAATCAAATCAAACTCAAACAAGGAAGTTTTATATACCAAAATGATAAGAAAAATAATTTCAACAAGATGAACATTTTTCCACGGCCAAAATAAATACATAAAAAAATATTTTTCAGAAAATGCCTAAATTGTTTTTGTTTCTTTTGCAAAAAAAAAATTCAAATAACACCCTGTGTTTTAGGGTTCAAATATTTCACAAAAATGCCCCTGGTATGGAGGGTCATGTTCCTCCTCTCAAATTTGAAATTTGGGGCAATGAACTTTGAATTCTTTCAAGCTTTGAAATAGAACCAAAAATGGAATAGATTCCAAAAACTTTCAAATCCACTTTTCAAATATTTTATTTGAAGAAGTCATGTCATCTTCTCTCCATGAATTTGAATTGGATGAATTTGAATTCAAAAGCAAAGGGGGAAAGTCATTTTATTCCCTCTCATTCCAAGTTCAAAAAAAAATGTTTTCAAAAGTTTCAAATTTTCACTCAATTCAATCACTCAATCAAACAATCATTCATTCAATTCATTTATTTAACATTCCAAATTTTGGGATGTTACATGTCAGCTGACAGTTGAGGAACTCGGTGACACCGACAATTTAGACTCGGTATCACCGACAGTGAAGGGTATATAGTCTGGGGTCCCGACGGTTCGAAATTTCAATCTTCAAATCGTCGCGCCTCAAACCCTAAGCTGCCGCAGAAGAACCCCCTAGTCATCGCCTTGCCTTCCAGAGCCTCTCCGCCGCTGGGAATCCTCACCGTCGACGGGCATCTTCGCCGCCGTCGCCGCCGTAGCGGATCCGTCACCGAGCTAGGGTACGGATTCGATCTTTCTTGCGCTCCCGTCTGATTCTTGCGCAATAAAGTTGTTTTTCACTATAAGCCACAGTTTGCTCATCGTTCTATCCACGAGAAAACTCCGTAGATTAGCGAACCATCGATTTTCTAGGGTTTGCCTTCCGCCCGATGGAACTCGGTAGAACCGAAGTGAACAAATCGGTCTCACCGATTTGTCTGTCTGTGTTGCTGAGAACTGTCTCGGTGAAACAGAGTACTTCTTTTCGGTCCCACCGAAAAGAGTGCCAAGTTTCTGTTAATGAGATAGTCAGTCTCGGTAGCACGGAGAATTTTACTTCGGCTGTACCGATTTTCATGTGACAGAATGCAAAACTTTGAAAATCTTTTGTTCAATCTTTCAAAAACCAGCCACATTTTGTGATGACTTATCCTTTTCTGCTCCTCTATACTCTATTCACAGGGTCAGTATGTCAAGTGCTGAGGACAGTGAGAACAACTTCAGAGAGAAGAGTGTTGAATCGGATTCTGGCACTAGTCCTGAATCTAGTTCATCTTCAGATCCAGGCACCCCCAGTTCTCATGGGTTGCCCAAGGCTGCTACAAGAGCCAGGAAGAAGCTGAATTCAGATGAGGAGGATTCAGACTTCGTTCCAGAAGAGATTCTTGCTAAGAAGCAGGAAAAGGCTGCCAAGAAAGCTGCAAATGAAGCTACCTCTTCAAGGAGAGCTGTCAGGAAAGCGTATGCTAGCTCTAAGGCTATGAGAGCACCTGAAGGTGCTAGGACAAAGATGGCTCTTCACCTTGAGTCACCCCCTAAGAAGGCAGGGGAGAAGAAGGGTGCTAGGAAGAGGATAGTCTATGCCACTGGCAGGCAGACCTCCATGTTTGAGGACCCTGAGGAGGCTGCTGCTGCTGCTGAGGAGGAAGAACATGTTGAGAAAGCCCCTCCCAAGAAGAAAAAGAAGCTTATGGCTGATGCTATGCCAAAGACTGGCACATCCAAGAGCACTAAATCTGCACCCAAGAAGCCTGCTGCTGAGAAGCCCAAGAGATTGTCCAGGAAAATTCCAGCATCTGAGAAGAACAAAGGGACTGCCTCCAGAGTTGAGGATGAGGATGCTATGTCTGCCCTAATGAAGCTTAGGCCACACCTTCCAGTACATAATGCCAGCTACCCACTTGCTGAGGATATGAAGAAGAGGAAGGACTCTGGCTTGAGGGCATGGAGAGCTGCTGATCCATATGCCCAAAGGAAGAAGATAGCTGTGGACTACAGATTCTTCACCAGAGAGCAACAGGATTTCTATGAAACTGTGCTGTTCGACAAGAGTCCAGCTGTGAGTGATATGCGGTATGTGGACTGGAAATTCATCAAGGAGAATGAGCACTATTTTCCAAATGTCCAAGATAATTTCCACTGCATTGGTCTGGATGAGTTTTTTGGCAAAGAGTTCACTGCTTGGAATGATCAGATGATCATGCAATTCTACTCCACTGCACATTTCTATGGAGATGGTAGGATTGTATGGATGACTGAAGGTGCAAGGTATGAGTCTACTGTTGAGGAGTGGGCTGAAATCTTAGGAGTCCCAGAGGTACAGGATGGTGACCTGGATGTCTACTCAGAATCCAAGGCAAACCACAATGCTATGGCCAACATGTACAATGAGATTCCTGCTGCCAATGTGAAGTCTCACAGGCTAGGATCTATCTACTTTCTTCAGGCTGGCCTCCGCACCATGAACACCATTCTGAGGCATACCTTGATGCCCAAGTCAGGAGATGACAAGATGATCCGAGGCTACTCCATTAACATGTTGATCCACCTCGACAGACACACTAGGATCAGAGTCAGGGACTTGATTGTTGAGACAATCAAGAGGGTTGCTACTGAACAGAAGCGCTCTTGCTGTTATGCACCCTACATCCAGATGCTCATCAACTCAAAATTGGAGAAGCACATATTTGCTCTAGATCGTCCCCACTTGCCCCTACAGCCAGATCTCGAGGACTACGTTGTGATGATGAACCCAGATCATCCCACTTCAGCTGCAGCTCAGGCAGAGGCAGAGGCAGCTAGAGCCACTAGTGCTCAGATTCCTAGATCCAGGAACGAGCAAATGGATCTTTTGATCTCATCAGTTCAGGACATGAAGAAGGATATTAAGGGGATTCTGGACAACCAGAACAGTCTTGTGAGGATCTTCGAGAACAGGATCAAGACCCTTAATGATAAGGTGGATGGGCTGACTAGAACAGTAAATGAGCTCAAGAAGGAAGTTGACTCAATGCCTCTTCCTCAGACTACTACAGATGATGATTATGAGGATGGTTCTCCTCTCAGGCCAGGCACACAGTTTACCACTCAGGCCAGATCAGCCACTGTGCCAGCTCCAGACTTGAGGCCCTCTTCATCAGCTCCTGCTACTGTCACCTCAGCTCCTGCTCCATCAGTTTCAGTTCCTCCAGTCGCCACTCCAAGTCCATCCACGACATCTGCAGAGCTCTTCGCCGCCGCTGTTCTCTCGACTCCTTCATCAACAACCGGAGGAGATCAGCCCAAGAACGCTTAGACATATGCCTTTGAACTTTTTGGTAACTTGTTGCCAAAGGGGGAGAAGTGTATATAGATCTTTAGGCTTCAAGTGAGAGAGCGTTTGGTGTTTATTGCTTTTTCAAAACATTTGATCTTTTGGTTGCTTGTGATACATGTTTGTGGTGTTTGATCATACGCGTTATGTGTGATCCTACCATTTCCTATCATCCTAATGCTTATGAGATGATCTTTCACCTTTGCTTGATTGTGTTGTGCTATGATGTTCATTCTAATTACTCTCGCACACCACCAAGATGTATGTGACATGGAAGAAGTGCCCCATGTACCTAATCGATTGTGCATTTGCATTCAAACGCAAATTTAAAATAATGCACAAATTTAGGGGGAGCTCTTGCTTATCACATACTTCTCAAAGCGACGATTATATTCATTGATTATATCATATGTCGAAGCTTTGATCTATATGTTGTCATCAATTACCAAAAAGGGGGAGATTGAAAGCACATTTGCTCCCTTGGTGGTTTTGGTAATTAACAACAACATATAAGTCATTGAACTATTGTTTCCACTAAGCATATTTCAGGAAAAGTTCAATGATAGGGATGGCAAAAGGATTGTGGAGATTGTGGAATACCCCAAGATGCAAGGAAATAGGTTGGCAAAGCTTCAAGGAAGAGGACTCTACATTTTACATTTGTGAGGAATCACTTTGAGTTCATAGGAAAGCCAATACTATTAAAAGGGGGTAAGGTTTTGTTGGTGAACAAAATGCTCATACGTGCAGAAGTGATAGTCACCAAAAACACCCACAAGCTCTCCCACCAAAGTCTGTCCAAAGCCATATACTCAAAATCGGTGCAACCAACATTTCCATCCCGGTGCCACCGATTCTAAACCTCAGACAGACTCAGCCAAACCCTAGCCACTTCGGTGCAACCGATTCAATCCCGGTGCCACCGAGTTTAGGTTGCCAACTTTCTGTTACGCAAATTCACAATATCGGTACCACCGAGATTGTTGGATCGGCGTCACCGAGATTGTCAATCTGACCGTTGGTCACCTTATCGGTGCAACCGAGTTTCCTATATCGGTCTCACCGAGATTCAAAAGTTGCCACCTTTTGGTCACTTCGGTACCACCGAGATTTACACATCGGTGTCACCGAGTTGGTCATTTTGTGTGTAACGGTTGGATTTTTGGGGATGCCTATATATACCCCTCCACCACTACCTACTCGAGATAGAAGCACTCAGACCTATTCCATACTTGCCGCATCCAGTTTTCTGAGAGAGAGCCACCTACCCTTGTGTTGAGGTCAAGATCTTCCACTCCAACCATATGGATCTTGATTTATAGCCTCCCCAAGTTGCTTTCCACCAATCCCATCTCTTCCACCAAGCCAAATCTGTGAGAGAGTGATTGTGTGTTGAGGAGTCTATCATCTTGAAGCACAAGAGCAAGGAGTTCATCGACATTACTGAGCCTATTACCTTTTGGAGGGTGGTGCCTCCTAGATTGGTTAGGTGTCGCTTGGGAGCCTCCTACTTCGTGTTGTGGAGTTGAACCAAGAAGTTTGTAAGGGCAAGGAGATCGCCTACTTCGTGAAGATCTACCCATAGTGAGGCTAGTCCTTCGTGGACGGAAGCCGTTATGGAATAGTCAAGGTTACTACTTCGTGGACCCTTATGGGTGGAGCCCTCCATGGACTCTCGCGACCGTTACCCTCCGTGGGTTGAAGACTCCATAAACGTGGACGTACGATAGCACCACCTATCGGAACCACGGGAAAAAATCATCGTGTCTACAATTGCGTTTGATCTTCCTACCCTATCCTTTCTACTCATGCTTGTTGTTACTTTCCGCTGCTATACTCTTAGACATGCATGTGTAGGGTGTATTTGACTTGCCATGAAATGCTAAAATTGCCAACTCTAAAATTTGGGAAAAGGCAAAACTTTTATTTGGTCAAGTAGTCTAATCACCCCCCCCCCTCTAGACATACTTTTGGTCCTACACTCTCCACTTCCTAAGACATTGATCCTTCCTCTCCTTCATGTTCTTTACTATGGGATGGTCATCATTGTGATCAGGCAGGTGCGATCTAAGCTTCCTTAAAATTGTAACATCTTCTTCTACAGCATCTCTGGAGGTAGAACCCTTGTTCTTGTTTGTAGCAGGAATGCCTCTTGTGGTCCTCTTGAGCTTGGGCAGCTGGCTTGGCCTTGGGAGCTGATGGTTTTGCCTTTGAAGCAGGCTTGCTAGGCATAGCATCTGCCATAAGTTTCCTCTACTTGGAAGGAGGAGGGTTAGTAGCTGGGACCTCATCTTCCTCTTCATCATTCTCTCCAGGGCCTTCGTACATGGAGGTTGGCCTCCCAACCACATGGCTGGTTTTCTTCCTTATCTTCTTCTGCCTTGGCTTCTTAGCCATAGACTTTGTTTGCTTGGAAGTGTTTGGGAACTCAAGAGTAAGTGGCATTCAACCCTTAGCAGACTCGGGAGCCTTCCTGGCTTAAGTGCTTGCATACTCCTTCCTGGCTTCAGTGCTTGCATACTCCTTCCTTGCAGGTTTTCTCTTTGTTGTAGTCTCATCTGAATTTTTCTTCTTCCTAGCCCTGGTGGCTGCCTTGGGCAAGCCATGAGAATTGGGAGTTCCAAGGTCTGAATAACTTGCCTTGGGACTAGTGCCTGCATCAAGATCCACACTTTGCTCTCTGAGGTCATTCTGGATATCATATGATCCTGACATGATTGATCACTGACCCTGTGAATTAGATATAGAGGAGCAGAATGGATGAGCATCAAAAAAATCAAAAGTTTTTGCAATTTGAACTCAAAAAGTTAGTATAAGGTATTCAAAGTATGAAGTTTCGGTTCCACCAAGTTTTAAGTTTCGGAGCTTCCAAGGCAACAAACAACATTAACAGAAAGTTGGTCACACAGTTCGGTTTCACCGACATGTGACTTGGTCTCATCGCAGTTGTGCTCAGAAACCCTAAAACTCCATTTCCGTGACATCGTTAGGAACTTTCGGTTTCACCGAGAAGTCCTTTGTGTTGTGGGTGAACCCACATCGGTGACACTGATATGTTTCGACTCAGTGACACTTAAACTGCATACGGCGGAGACCTAACCCTAAATTTTTTTTCCGACCTATTCTAAGGGATTTTCACGTTGATAGAATCGTTGCAAAATGTGGCAAGAGATGAAAAATAGCCAAATGTGCATGAATCAGATTTGGAGCGCAGTAGGGATCGAGGATTAACCTAACTTGGCGGATCCTCGCTAATGCGGCAACGGCAGGGACGATTCCGTTTACGACGATGGATTCCAGCGGCGAGCGCGCACGGGAAACAATTGAGATCGTCCGGAGACGCAGGGCGGCAGAAGCGGGGTGCGGAGGGTTTTCGTTTGAAGTGATTTTCAAAGTACGGACCCGCGAATATATATGCCCACCTACTGTCGGTCACACTGAGCCAAAAATATTGGTTTCATCGAGATGTGTAACTGTCTGTTTGACAGAACAACTCGGTGACGCCGAGATGTATAAGCCGGTGGTACGTAGGTAGAAAACCAGATCAACCCTAATGCTTTGGTGGAACAGAGTTTGAAGTATTGGTCACACTGAAAAACACTTGGGAGGTTTTGGAAGTCAGCCCTTGTCGAATTGATGACTCCGAGTGCTCCTCACCCGGAGGGTGCAAAAAGTGCTTGCTCAAATTTTATGATGAAGCATGAATAGAATTTGAGATGAGAAAGCATAGATAGCTAGAGGGGGTACTCAGGCATTCTTGTACATTGTCACACCCTGTATTTTTACCACTTTGGTATGCTATGAGTTTATAAAAATTGGACCCATTTAAAACTTTTTGAGTGCTTGTGTTGATTGACTTGAGTGATAATTGCTCGATTGCTTGCTTGTGTTTTGACACTCAAAAACTCTCATACTCTCAAAGCTAATCTACTTGATCCAAACCTTTGCACAATGATCATGTCGTGTGTATAGGACCTAAAACTATTTTTATAAAAATATTATTTTGGCCAAAATGAATTTATTCAATTTAGGTTTTCAAAAACCCCTGAATTGAGGTTTGTACTATAGGTCCTCAAATTAAGGTGAATGTTTTTCCCCAACAACTTTATTTGTAACCTACCATATATAAGACTTCCCAAAACCATCAACTTTTATTTTTAAAGATTATTTTCCTATTTTGTTTAAAGGCTTTTTCTTAAGGACAGAAATGGTCTTTTCTAGGGAAAAATTATTTTTATGATTTCAAAACATTTGAGAAAATTTAGGGAAACTTAGTGGACATATATTTTCCATATATAAGAGTTTCAACACATGGTCATGTTCCAAATATTGGACAAAACCCTTTTTACCTATTTCAAACATTTGAAATATTTCTCTAAGAAACATTCTCAAATAAATCTATGAAAATTCTAGCAAGTCACCTATGCCTAATGTGATGATCTTTCCAAGTTTCATTCCAATCCAAATTGTTTTGGTTCACAAAAGTGCCCCAAATCCATTCCTATCCTCATCCAAATTTGAGCAACTCTACATTGACAATTGTCTCCTATTGATCTCAAACTTTGTGGACATGCTCTAATCCCCAAATTTTTCCACCACACCAAGTGGTGCATTAAGGAGAATATATTTTCATGGATAGATCTAAGAAAATCAGTTTCTGCTCATTTCTAGGGTTTACAAAGTTTGCATTGGCAACTTTCTTAAAATGAGCTCAAACTTGGTGATCCACTCTATTTTTACCTACCCTTTTGTCATGTTAAATCTCATGGCAAGAAAACTCTTTTTACTTGCCCAGACCAATATTAAACACCTTCAGGTGATTTGGTAAAACTTCAGTTTCGACCCTTTACACTGTTCTCCTTGACTCCCCCTTTTTAACACAGTCCCTCCTATGCCTCCTATACCCCCAGTAAGAATTTCAGGCCAAGACTCAACCATGGGGCATGGTAAAAAAATAATTTACCCCTCTAGACAGCCAGAACCAGCAACATTTCTACCTCTCCTTACTCTTACCCCTACTCTCCTTAGCCTCCCTAGCCCCTAGATCATCTCCAGACCCCCCATTTGATAATGGACAAACTGGGGCACGCCCAGAGCATGTGCAGCATGCCATACGCATGCTCTGGAGCATGCTACAGTGACTACCCGCACTGTAGCCGCCCCCCAATCCCAGCACTCGACCGCATTAGGCCTCCCCCTCATGTCTCCCGAGACCGCCTCGGCGTCCGGGACACGCTACGCGGTCGGTGTCGGTGTTGAATCCGACATATCTTGTAGTAGGGGTCCTAAACTAGGCATCTTGGAACGATTGTAACATGGACACATGATTTTATCCAGCTCTGGGATCTCTCGTAGAGATAATACCCAACGTCCTGCTTTTGATTGTTTTCATATGGGGGATAGTACATAGTACAGGTATCTACCACGAGATTGTTATAATGAATATGAGATTGCCTATTGACTAGCCTGGCCTCGGTTTATATAATGCACCACAGGCCTAGGGTTTAGAAGAGTCCTTGTCTTGTGCGCCAAGTCTTGTGTGGAATCTCCCTTGTATGCATCATGGGCTATACGAAGTGGCCCATTAGTGAATCATCATGGGGGTCCTCTCCCGACCCACTGGTCGGGAGACGACGTGGTGAGTACCCCCAAGTCCAGGACACCGTCAGTAGCCCCCTGAACCGGTCTTCAAGTTAGGGACGCTCCTCGGTTCTTCCGAATAGTTCTTTGTCTTCTGTTGTCGGTCTTGAAAACTGGTTCAACAAATCTTCCCATCTTTGATCTTGAGGATAGCCGAAGTGTATCCGAAGAGTTCACACGTCAGGCATCCGAGGAGCCCCTTTAAGTTCTTGGCCTTTATCGATGCCGTGTTATTTTGTACGCCACACCTCGGGGTTGAAGTGTTTCCCATGCGGCGGTGTTCTCTTGTGTACGATCTCCAACGCTGAACTGCATCCGAGGTGTCTTTTTGCAACCGAGCTCCAATGCTGGTCAGCATCCGAGGTGTCATATATTACCTCGGTCTCTGAAAATTTGAAGGAGTCCATCCAAGCTTAAATGCCGGAATAGTCTTTTATGGATCCAGCCATTCGCATCCAAGCTTTATGCCGGACTGCTTCCGAGGTGTCTTTTTGCAGTCGAGATCCAACGCTGGTCGACATCCAAGGTGTCATAGATTAGCTCGATCTCAGGCTGTTTTTTGCGGAATTTATTTCCGATCGCCGCAATTTATTTACTACCGAGATGTATAGCCAGTAGCCCTCAAGGTGTGTGTCGTTCTAAAACCCGAGATGCACCTGAAGGAAAAAATAAAACCACTGATCCAAGTAGCCCCCGAGACTCAGGTCAATTCGGGAAATCGGCATGTAGATCATGTCCTTGCTTGTCATCATACTTTAGGAATAAAAACGCGGTGTGTTGTAGCCCGTGAGACTCAGGTTGGGTGCGGCCGACCGACCTGAGGATCGAATCTCCTCGAAAACCGTGTTGCACTTTGAATTTGCTGCATTGAATAGGCAATGCAGTAGCCCCCGAGCCTTAATTTGTGCATGAGTGATCGAATTAAGGATCGATATTTGTTGGACACAAACTTTGTTACGTTTGACACAATTTATGTGTAATGATTCTATGTATCCAAGTACTTTACATCATTAATGCTCGGATCCGCTTTGTACAAGACTTTGTTGACCAACCATCGGCTTCAACCTCCTCGACCAGGAGCTGAGGAGTGTTTGTACAACTTTATAAAGCCTTTATTAGGGCAAAGATTTACGGCAAACAAGGCAATCCGGCAATACGGTTTTATAAACAAAGGTATGCGGAGAGATATGTTATATTACTATTTAATGTAAGAAACATCTTCTGGGAAAAATAGTTCATTTATAAGTTCCTTTTCCCAGGATATCATGTTGACCATGATCTTGAAACCTCAACTCCGATCAATGTGGGAGGAAAATATTGAGGATTTAGTTTGGGGAATGTTCCTGAACTCTGTGGTCTTTTAAGGAACCAAAATTTCACTTCCGTTGTTGCCGACCATATTATATTCTTTAGATGGCTAGCTTTTGGCTTCACCCAATATGAGGTACTAACCCGGATGACCCGGAAGTAACAATCACAGAGGTGCTCCCTTTACCCCCTAGCAGAACAATCGGGAACGTAGGGGGTTAGCACAGGAGCCAAGCAATCCAGCTTGGCCAAAATCTTAAATCAAATTGATGCATATTTATAGCTTTATAACAATGATTACGGAAGTAATGCTCGTATATTGAATACAAATGCTGATGATATGTTGGGCTCTCCAGGAGTCCAGATCTAACCTTGCCGAGCTGCAGGTTTGCTTTGAAGATGTCGAACTGTGGGTCGGAAAAGATTTCCCGAGCTAAATTATTATGTAGGGCACCTCGGTCAAGACGATGTCCCTCCTCCTAAAAAAATACAAGAGATTAAAAAGTTTCATAAGCTCGGGAAACCAAAAAAACTTTAGCAAAAACTTTATGTCTGAACTAAATCAAGTTTCTTGGTGCCAATCCGAAAATTGGTCTTAAAATTAATATGTGCTTCGGTCGTGCTTTAACAAGATACATCCGATCTCCAGACTTCAAGCGGGTCACCCTTCGGCTTCAACCTCCATATCCCGAAGGCGGAGTGTTTCTCCGAGGCCAGTTTAGTGAGCTAAACGCGAGCGACTCTAGAGAGAAACCAGGCTACCCGGCTATTGACCACACACTCGCGTCGAAAAAAGTAGTAGTAGAAAAAGACTTTGCAACGACCAAGAAGAAAACACATTTATTATAAAGCGGCTCATATAAATTCGAGAGCCCCTAGGTAACATGGGAAAAGAAGGTTGTTTTTTGAACAAACAACGTTTTTAACAAAGAAAGTTTTTGTTTTGTGACAAAAACATAACGCTCGGTTGAACCGAACAAAAAATTAAAAACTTAAGAAATTTGAGCATGAAAGCGACTTAGCTGGTTAATATGCTCGGTGTGGATGACGCAGTTCGAGCTACAGCGTGACAAGGTCCCAGCCCCCAAGCCGGTCATGAGGTAGCCGACGAAGAGCTCGGCTTGATGAAGTGACAACACAACACTTCCGAAGGACCGAGGCGAAACCCCCGGTCCAGCCGAGGAGACAGAGTAGTTCGGTAGCATGACGACGAAGCCCCCATGTCAGTCGACCATGTCGACGATGCAATTTGGTTGATGGAGGCGGGACAACGATGTCGGCACGCCGAGGTGACCGCGTGATGCAGTCGGAGTCAATTACCTATGCACACAATACTGTGCAAGCCAAGAGTAATAACAAATAAAAGTAATAATAATATAGATATTATAAAGGAATTATTCTACTTAATTAATTTAAGTGAAGTAAATTATTAGAAAAAATGTAGCCTGAGCGCCGAATTCGACAGAGGCGGGACGACGGCATTGGCTCGCCGAGGTAACGGCATCGTGTAGTCGAGGTCAGCTATCTGGCGCGAGGTCGATGTCGACATAGGTCGAAAATACGCAAAAGGCTTGCTAGATCGACGTCACGCACGAACGTAGATAGAATATCTCTGTTTGACGGTAGCAGGCCGACGCCAATAAAATAAATTGATCTGTACTGAAATAGTTCCAACAAGCATCAGGAATTAGATCGCATTGATCTTTATGTGGAGTAGCACCGATTGATCTAGTATTCACATAGCATTAGTTGAACTAGTAGTCATCATCGACATACGTGGAGACTGGCTGCAAAACTAGCACTAAATTGTAAACCTTTTAGCAAGCAAGAAGGACACTATTAATGGACGATCAGCGGCCGCCCGAGTGCCGAATAATAACAAGGAAAAGGAACCCAAAAAAAGAATCTCCCTGGATGTCCGTCGAGCCGATCTCTTGTCGGCAGTGTGGCTGGTCGGCTAGAGCACCGCTGGATGCATTATTATTTTTTTGAACCTTCCACGGCCTATTGCATGCCTGCTTGTGTCTTCAACATCTCTACACGGCGGATCAGTACACCAGACGCCCGGATCATCATGGGGGTCCTCTCCCGACCCACTGGTTGGGAGATGACCTGGTAAGTACCCCCTATTTCAGGACATCGTCAGTCGGCCCCTTCCCCCCTCTCTCTCCGGCGACCGTTGCCACACGCGTCAACACTGCCCCTCTCGGCGAACCGCGGGCCTCGCACGTGCGTGCTCTCCCGCCCTCTCTCTTCTCTCCCTCTGGTCATGGACAACCCCCACGAACGCCACAGACATGCCCTGGCCTTCTCCCGTGACCCAGAGCCTCGACTTCGACCTCGTCGACGCACGGGTGCACGATGCACCGCGGGCAGCCTATAAGAGTCCTCCCCGAGCCCTCTTCTCCCCTCCGGACCCTCTCATCCACCCCCAATCGCCCCCTTGCTCCACCCACGTGACCTCTTGATCCCCCGTGCTCGAAATCGAACCGGACACCGCCGCGTCAGGCCACCGTTGCCCCATCGGTACAGGCCGTCTCCGGTCCTCCTTTCTTCTTCCATGGGTTCCTTTCGCTCACAGGATTCTAACCCCACCCTTCACCCATAAGTTTACAGGTGAGGGCGAGCATTTCGTCCTCACAGTCCTCGGCCGTCGCATGGGCTCCTTGCTGCCGACAAAACCTTCACCTCCGGTGACCATCTCCACATCCCGAAGACGCGTGCCAACCAGACGAATCCACCGGTGCCCTCCGCTTGGACCGCCGTGGCCTGAATCGCCGGTGGTAAGCGTCCCCGCCTCCCTGACCGAGGTTAGGGATGACAGGTGGATCCCACGTGTCATCCCCTCACCTCTCTCTCTCTCTCTCTCTCACTGCCCATCCGGTCCCGCCAGACTGTTTAAAAATTAAACCGCGCGTGCGTACCGCTTCGCCTGGGCCAGTTCCTCTCTGGGCCGGCTCGGCTGCGCCAGTTTTGGCCCATTTGCATAGTGCCTTTTTTCTTTTTCTATTTTCTGGCATTTTCCAAAAATCCCTCTGGATAAAATAATTGCCCAAATCCAATAATTCCAATTTCTAAAATCTTGTAATATTGCAACCTAGTATTTTACACTCCAAAAATCCAATATTTCTGTTAAAATGCTTTTCACCACTTTTTACACTCCAAAAATAGAAACTAGTAAATTTTGTATTTTTAGATTTCACCCTAGTATTTTACAGAAGTGGTTTGACAGTTTTAGGAGTAGTTTATTTTCCATGTTTTTATCGTGATCTTATTTGTACCCCGTTACTTTGCGACGATAGATCACGTGCTTGACGAGGGAGTTGGGGAGGAAGCACTTGAAGACTTTGTTGAGCCAGGCAAGCAGCCCTTTGACCATGTCTAAGAAACCTTTTTATGCATGTCATATAGCACTTGATATTGATGCATCGGAATCATGATGATTATGGTGACCACCTTTATGGATTGCCTTCGTTACTTTCCTCGTTGACACTAGCATGGCATGACTCTACTTTCTGCTAGAGTTGTGTGGGTGGGAAATACATGGGATGCTAAGTAGTTGCTACGCAATGTGGGACGGGAATATGCATGGTAATGGAAACAAAAGTGTCTTCAAAGGTTTTTCGAAAACCCCGTCGGGTGCCACTAATGACCGAGGGAGATGTTGAGCGAGGTAACCACTTGATGAAGAAGGGTGTACTGAGGCAAGTAAGTGTGTTGTTTTCGAAAATGGATAGGTTTAAGTTGCGACCGTTACTCCAACCTTACATGTACAACGACGATACCCCTTATGGGACGGGGCTTTGTTGATTACCTTGGTCGGCACTAGCAGAGAGCCCGCATTACTAGTGGCGGGAGTGGTGTGGTCACTCTCGATATGGGGTCGTGCCAGGTAGGGCGACCATGTACTATTTTTACAGACACCGGGCACACCGTTGCTTGCCCTCATGGATGGTATGTGTGATGTGCATCATGAGGGATGGCACCAACGAGTGGACTCTTTGTTTAGTGTCGTCAAGGGAAACGCATTGTTCGGGTGCTTACCTCGGGTATGTAATATACCGTGAGTCATGCATGACACGGAAGCTCCCCGAGTCATGGGGGTAAAGTGTGCAACCTCTGCAGAGTGTAAAACTATTCGAATAGCCGTGTCCATGGTCAAGGACAGTTGGATGACCGCTCTTGGGATACGTCCATTGGTTACAAAACTTTGTGTGTGTGTGTGTAGAAAAGGGTGATACATGAGTTGACTCGATGACTCGACGTGGTGATTGAACATGGGATGATCAAACCTTGTTTATATTGATATCTGTAACCTGTTCGTATGGTTACTCGGAACCCCATGATGCATGCTTTTACATGTCAATAGGACATACCATTGCACTCAAATTAGCTTTCCGCATAATTACCCATTTAGTGCTATATCATGCTTTATTATACCTTGTTCCAAAACATGGGTTGCTTGCGAGTAAATTCAAAGTACTCGTTCGCTTGCCACTGGTTATTTAATTGGCCAGGCATGGAAGAGCAGGCTTATGATGAAGATTCCCTTGGTGACGAACATGTGAATTAGGATGCTTCCCAGTCAGAATGCGTGTGGGGTTAAGGCAGATGGCATGGGTCAATGCAATCTTTCAAGATTTCCGCTAAGAGTTTATGTTTGTTGTTTGGCCTTCATGGCCCTATCTATGTAAGAATTGACCATGATGGTCATCATTTGTGTAAGACGGTATGTATGGATGTAAGACTCTTGTTATTCAGCTTCTGCATGTTCAGTGAGCATTCATCTCTGGGAGCACTTTACACGTGCATTCTGTGATCACGACTTATGAGTCGGGGTCCCCACAGAGCTGGTATCAGATCCATCCTGACTGTAGGAAGCCTTAGTTAGCATGGACGTTAGTTAGGACAAATCCTATTCAAAAACTACAACTAGTACCTATACTTAGGAGTTTCTGCACTTCTTATCTCTTCTAGTCTACTTTCAAAACCCTACCGACTCCTCTCCCCTTAAACCTTTGTAGATGGCCATCATACCCGAGGACCTCTTACATCTGGCTTTCCCCTACTCCTTGAGGATAGCCTGGAGAAGTGCCAGTTTCGCTGACCTCCCATTTTCCTCTACCACGAGCACTGGGTCGATGCCGTCACGAAGGAGTACCACGTTGATGTGGTCATGAAGGGAAACGACTCCCCGACGAGTTGGTTCTTTGAGGGACCACAGATGGAGACCCTGGCGCTCGCAGTCGAGACAGCTGCACGCAAGGCACTTATCCACCTTCGAGACATCATTCCAGAGATGGCTGACGAGCCAACTACTCGCCACCTGCCTTTCAGGAAGGATGATATTGGCGAGAGTTGGACGTTGGTCCCATCCAAGGAGGATGGCACACCACTTAGGTTCCAGACCTACTTTAGCCTCTCAGCCGACAGTGTGGCTCACAACCTGATTAAGGAGTCCGTGAAGCTCTGCAAGGAACTTCACCACACCTAAGGGCTACTTCGTCAAGTCAAGATGAAGCCAGACAAGATCAAGAAGGATGGACCCCCCAGGTACGACTAGTTGTCGCTTAAGCAGGAGGAGTACCCCCGGCTAGAGATGCACCCACTCATCGTCATCGCATGAGTGCGAAGGAGTACCATGAGCTCTTCACCGCACCACCGGCGAAGCATCGTCAGAGTGGACCTCCCCGCTCTTCGACCCCTTCGACCGGAGACAACACCTGCATAGATAACGACAAGGAAGAAGACCCAGAGGAGCGTGAGTACGAGACCGAGCACTCCACAACTTGACTCCAAGAACCCCTAGGTTAGGACAAGTCATGTATTCTTTTTGACTACAAACAGTAGGGTAAAACCCCACTGTAATTTTTTAACTTAAGCAAAAAAAGTGCAGTCTACAAAACATCTGAGAGGCTTGAGATAAGCCAAAGAAATTAAGAGAAAAGAAAAGAAGAAGAACAGAAAGAAAAAAGAAAGGAGAACAGAAAAGAAAGATCTATTACAAACTACTAAAAAAAGAAACAAAAAGAGAGTATAAATAGTTCTCTAGCCATTCTGAGAAATGGTTTGCATATTTCCTTTTCATCCTAAATCTTAAGAGCTTGAGTTCCTCCAGATAGATGGCTTTCCAACCTTGGAAACTTGGTGTGATGTGCTCAAAGATTTTGTTGTTTCTTGAAATCCAGATGGCCCATGACCCTAGAATAATGATCTCCATGAAAAATGGCAGTCTGATTTTGTCTTTGAGATCTTGGAAGGCTTCAAGCACTGAAAGGTTATGTGTTCTTGAGGGACAGATGAAGTCCAAACATTGTGCAGAAAAAGGGCATCCCCAAAACAGATGATGGAATGTTTCCTCCTGTTGACAATTATTCACAGCACAGTTATAAGCTTCAAGCACAAAAGTCTTCCTTCTAAGCAAGTTTCTGGTATTAATCCTATCATGAAGAAGCATCCAGAAAAAGACTTTGTGCTTGGGCTGGCATGAACTTTTCCAGATCTAGCTGAAATGAGGAGGAACCTGTTTATAACCCAGTATGACCTTGTATGCTTTGATGGAGGAATAGGTGGCATTGCCCTAGATATAACTCCATGTGTCAGTTGCATCCCAGTATTCAGAGTTCTTCACTTCCATACAAATATGCTCCATTTCCTGGAATTCTTCAAATGCTTGTGTTGTCAGGGGGAGATGAAAGAGATCCTCAATATATTTAGTGTCAATCACCTGTCTGATGTTCATTTGTGTGTTTCTGGCAGAGGAGTATAGGTGATGGAACTTGTGTTTGAGAATGTTTTCTTGCCATAAGTCATCCCAAAATAGAGCACTCTTTCCATCCCCCACATTACATCTGGCAATGGATTTATACTGATCCATCAGGGCCAGATTTGCTTTCCACCAGAAGGAACCAACCATTTGCTCACCAAGTAGTTGACCATTACTGTAATATGTTTCCCAAATTATATGAACCCATGGAATGTCATGTCTGTTGTACAATTTGTGCAGATTTTTCATGAGGAGGGCTTTGGTTTGCGTATGGATGTCAAATACTCCCAGACCCCCTTGGTGTTTTAGGTCAACATACCGTGTGACATGCCACCATAGCTGGCCTTCTGTCCTCCATATCAGGGTTTCTCCATAGGCAGTGTGTCAGATACTTGATTATTTGCTTCTTGATTGTGATTGGTATGTCCAGGCATCACATGAAGAAAATAGTGAGTGAAGAGAGTATGGATTTGACTAGCAGTAACCTTCTAGCCTGAGTTATGTTGGCTGACAATCCAGCCAGCCTTTTGGCAACTTTATTAACTAATGGTAAGCATTGTTCCACAGTTGGTTTGTATATTCCCAGAGGCAGTCCAAGATAAGTGAAAGGAAAGTGTCCTCTTGCACATTGTAGTGTATTGGTGAAAATTTGTACTCTTTCCTCATCAATGTTGATTGGAACCATAATGGATTTTACATAGTTTACCTTTAACCTAGTGGCAGTGAAAAAAGTATTTAGTAGAGATTTTAGGCAAACTAGCTGTCTGGCATTTGCTTGTAGACAAGTCATGTATCCCTCATGCGAAGTCGAGTCTGTGTAATGGTTCATATGAAACCATGTGTGCTTGTTGTTTGTTTTATTGTTTGTGTTCCGATGCAAGTCGCGCTTTTGCCTTAGGCAACATGTAAGCGACTCCATCGTCTATCTTATCTTAATATTGTATGTTTGGTCTTTCGACCTCTCATTGATCACACTTCCACTATACCAATCCCCTTAGGCGCGCTCTCTCAAATGTTGCTCCCCCGTCTCTTCTGTCCCAGTTGTTTGACTTGGATGCTCCAAACAGGATGGTGACTGCAACCCGTGCCAGCACTTTTGGCAACCCCGACGCCGGCAAATCTAGCCAGCAGCAGGGAGCTGGGGAGTCTGCTCCGCCTGGAGGTCACCAGGAGCAGCCACAAGGCAACATTCCCCCACCACCACCTCCACCGGAGAACATGACCATCTCTCAGTTTCTCCAAGTTGTCCTGGAGGAACGCCAAGCCAAATCTTCCGCTATCCAGCAGATGGCTCAGGTTCTTGTGAACAACCAGCAGCAAGGAAGGAATGGCAATGGTCGCTCCACTCTGTCGGAGTTCATGAGGATCCCAACCTTCACTGAGACTGTTGAACCTCTTGATGCCGATGACTGGCTCCGCACCATTGAGGACTTCCTTGCACTGGTCAACTGCAATGAGGATCGCAAGAAGGTTCTTTATGCCTCTCACTGCCTCGGAGGTACCACCAGAGCTTCGTGGGATGGATTCAAGGTCATGCAAGGCGACCGTGTGATCACTTGGGCTGATTTCAAGGAAGGTTTCCGCATGGCCCACATTCCTTCTGAGATCATGGCTATCAAGAAGAGAGAATTCCGAGCGCTGAAGCAAGGAAGTGGCTCTGTCAAGGAGTACATGCAGAAGTTCAACCTTCTGTTGAGGTATGCCCCTGAAGATGTCAACACTGAGGCCGCTAAGATGGAACGCTTTATGGAAGGACTCCAACAAGCCCTGCAGTATCAGCTTGTTCTTTGCGACTGCCGGACCATCTTCGACCTGGTGAACAAGGCCCTCATGCTTGAAGACAAGCGTCGTGCCATGGAAGACACTCGCAAGCGCAAGATGATCAACAAGGGTAGTTCAAGCAACCAGAAGCCTCGCTCATGGCAACCAGCCCCAGCCAGGCCAACCTATCAGCCTCAGCAAACTAGACCCCCTGCACCTCATCCGAGCTACCAGCCTCAGCAGTATGCCAATCCCAAGCCAGCTTACAACAACCCCAATAACAACACTGGTGGCAAGCACAACAACTCTGGTCAGATCACATGCTTCGGATGTGGTCAACCTGGACACATCTCTAAGCAGTGCCCCAACAAGAAGCCAGATGCACCGCGCCCCAATGCGCCAAACAAAGGTCAAGGCAGTGGAGCGTCACCAAGGAACCAAGCTCCCCACAACCAGCTCAACAATGGCAAAGGTCGTGTGAACCACGTCACCGCTGAGGAAGCCCAGGAAGACCCGGACGTCATACTGGGTACGTTCCTCGTCAACTCAACTCTAGCAACCATTCTGTTTGATTGTGGAGATTCGCATTCTTTTGTTACCCAAAAGTTTGCACTAGAGAGTGGTATGAAGCCTACACCCCTGGGTAGTCGTATGTTGGTACAAACGCTGGGTGCAGTTTTGAGGACCAAGATGGGATGTAAAGGAGTTGAGATTAACATCAACGGGGTAGACTTCCTAGCAGAACTCATAGTTTTGGATTCGCAAGGCTTGGATGTGATCCTTGGCATGAATTGGTTAACCAAGCAGCAAGGCTTGCTAGACTGTGCCAAGCGAACGGCTACCATGACCAATAGCCAAGGAGTTGAAGTCAAGTATGTTCCCAACCCGGCCTCCGCTCAAGCCCCTCAGGTCAATATTCTGTCGGGAATTGAGTTGGACCAAGTGCTAGTGGTATGTGAATACCCAGATGTCTTCCCTAATGAGCTGCCCGGAATGCCTCCTGACCATGACATTGAGTTCATCATTGAGCTAATGCCCGGAGCAGGACCCATCTATAAGAAGCCCTATAGAATGGGATCCAAAGTGTTGGCTGAATTGAAGAAGCAACTGGCTGAGCAGCACAGGAAAGGGTTTGTCCGCCCTAGTGCCTCCCCTTCGGGATCACCTGTTCTGTTTGTGGAGAAAAGGGACGGTACTATTCGACTTTGCATCGATTATCGATCTCTCAATGAAGTCACAATCAAGAACAAGTACCCACTCCCCAAGATTGAAGACCTATTCGATCAGCTAAATGGAGCCAAGGTGTTCTCCAAGATTGACCTTAGGTCTGGGTAAGATAAACTGAAGATCGGACCCCAAGACATTCCGAAGACGGCATTCGTGACCCGGTATGGCCTGTACAAGTACACGGTCATGTCATTTGGGTTAACCAATGCCCCTGCCTACTTCATGTACCTCATGAACAAAGTTTTCATGGAGTACTTGGACAATTTTGTTGTCGTCTTCATTGATGACATACTCATCTTTTCCAATTCTAAGGAAGAGCATGAGTAACACTTGAGATTGGTCCTCGACAAGCTTCGAGAGCACCAGCTTTATGCCAAGTTCAGCAAGTGCGAATTTTGGCTGCATGAAGTTGGATTCTTGGGTCATGTGTTGACTGCAGAGGGATTGTCAGTGGATCCTGCCAAGATTAAAGCCGTGACTGAATGGCAACCTCCAAGCAATGTGAAGGAAGTTAGGAGCTTCCTCGGACTCGTGGGATATTACAACAAGTTGGTCGAACGGTTCTCGAGCATTTCTAGACCCATGACTCAGCTCCTGAAGAAGGACAAGAAGTTCGAATGGACGCCAAAGTGCGAAGAAAGCTTCCAAGAGCTCAAGAAGAGATTGACAACAGCCCCGGTTTTGGACACCCCCGATATTCACAAGGAGTTTGTGATATATTGTGATGCATCGAGAACCGGGCTTGGAGGTGTTCTGATGCAAGAAGGCAGAGTCATAGCATATCTATCCAGATAGCTACGCCCTCAATAAGAGAACTATGCTACTCATGATCTTGAGTTGGCAGCCGTGGTTCATCCCTTGAAGACATGGAGAGATTACCTTCTAGGGAAGCGATGTGAGATATACACAGAACACAAGAGTTTGAAGTATATTTTCACTCAAAAGGAATTGAACATGAGGCGGCGAAGATGGTTGGAGTTGATCAAGGCCTACAACCTCAGTGTTCAATACCACCCTGGAAAGGCTAACGTGGTAGCAGATGCCTTAAGAAGAAAGGCATGTTCCTTGAATGCTATGACTAAGGAAAGGCTACCCGCCCTGTATGAAGAGCTTGAAAGCTTTGGCTTGGAACTAGTTGCACCTGGATTCCTAGCCAACCTCGAAGCAAAGCCTACCTTGATGGATGATATTAAGGAAGCTCAGAAGGGACGCGAGAGTATTGAAGGCATCAAGAGGAAGATCAAAGCAGGCAAGGCCCCAGGATTCTCAGTGGATGAACAAGGAGTCATATGGTTTGGGAATCGCATCTGCGTACCCAACAAAGTTGAGCTCAAGAATCTGATCTTGCAAGAAGCCCATGACACTCCGTCCTCCATCCTCCCTGGAGGAACCTAGATGTACCAAGACCTCAAGGCAAGATCCTGGTGGCATGGCATGAAAAGAGACATAGCCACTTTTGTCGCTGAGTATGACATATGCCAGAGAGTCAAAGCTGAGCATCAGCGACGCGCTGGATTGCTACAACCTCTCAAAGTGCCTAAATGGAAGTGGGACAAAGTCGGGATGGACTTCATCACCAGATTACCCAGGTCAAGCAAGGGACATGATTCCATTTGGGTCATTGTCGATCACCTGACCAAAGTATCCCACTTCATTCCCGTCAAGACCACCTACAATGGGAACCAACTAGCCAACCTCTACATCAACAGGATCGTGAGCCTCCACGGAGTTCCTAAGGAGATTGTGTTAGATCGAGGTACCCAGTTCACCTCGAGGTTCTGGAATAGATTCCAAGAAGCCTTGGGAACCAAGTTATCCATCAGCACCGCTTTTCACCCCCAGACCGGACGACAGACAGAACGAGTGAATCAGATACTCGAGGATATGCTCCGTGCTTGTGTTCTGGCATATGGAGCCAAGTGGGAAGACTGCCTACCATTTAACGAGTTCTCCTACAACAACAGCTATCAGTCCAGTCTTCTGATGGCACCGTTTGAGGTGTTGTATGAACGCAAGTGTCGCGCTCCCCTCAATTGGTCAGAAGCCAGAGAAGGACTAGTGTTAAGACCAGATATCCTCCGCGAAGCAGAAGAGCAAGTTCAACTCATCAGAGAGCATCTAGAGACCGCCAAGTCAAGATAGAAGAGTTATGCTGACTCACACCACCGAGACATGAGTTTCCGTGTTAGGGACTATGTCTATCTCCGAGTCACACCTCTCAAGGGAACCCAGTGCTTCCACGTCAAAGGAAAGCTCGCACCAAGATATATCGGACCCTTTAAGATCACCGACAAACGAGGAGAAGTTGCTTACCAGCTAGAGCTACCTTCCCGGTTGTCTGATGTGCACAACGTATTCCACGTGTCACAGCTTCGGAAGTGTCTCCAAGTTCCCAACCGCCCCGACCTCTACAAGGACATCGATCATCAAACCGTCGGCCTTCAGACAGGCCTCACATACCGCGAGAGACCAGTTCGCATCCTGGACGAAGTTGAGAGTTCCACCCAAAGACGCACCATCAAGTACTTCAAGGTCCAATGGAGCAACCACACTAAAGCAGAAGCAACCTGGGAACGTGAAGACTACCTTAGATCCGAGTTCCCTTATCTTTTTAGCGCCTAACCTAGGAATCTCGGGGACAAGATTCCTGTAAGGGGGTAGGTCTGTCACACCCTGTGTTTGTACCACTTTGCTATGCTATGAGTTTATAAAAATTGGACCCATTTAAAACTTTTTGAGTGCTTGTGATGATTGACTTGAGTGATAATTGCTAGATTGATTGCTTGTGTTTCGACACTCAAAAACTCTCCTACTCTCAAAGCTCATATACTTCATCCAAACCTTTGCCCAATGATCATGCCGTGTGTATAGGACCTAAAACTATTTTTATAAAATATTATTTTGGACAAAAAGCATTTATTCAATTTAGGTTGTCAAAAACCCCTGAATTGAGGTTTGTACTACAAGTCCTCAAATTAGGGTGAATGTTTTGCCCCAAAGACTTTATTTGTAACCTACCATATATAAGACTTCCCAAAACCATCAGATATTATTTTTGAAGATTATTTTTCTATTTTATTTAAAGGCTTTTTCTTAAGGCCAAAAATGGTCTTTTCTAGGGAAAAAATATCTTTATGCTTTCAAAATATTTGAGAAAATATAGGGAAACTCAGTGGACATATATTTCCATATATAAGAGTTTCAACACATGGTCATGTTCAAAATATTGGATAAAACCCTTCAAAACCCTTTCTTCCTATTTCAAGCATTTGAAATATTTCTATAAGAAATATTCTCAAATAAATCTAGGAAAATTCTAGCAAGTCACCTATGCCTAATGTGATGATCTTGCCAAGTTTCATTCCAATCCAAATTGTTTTGGTTCACAAAAGTGCCCCAAAACCATTCCTGTCCCGATCCAAATTTGAGCAGCTCTACATTTCCAACTATCTCCTATTAATCTCAAACTTTTTGGACATGCTATAATCCCCAAATTATGCCAGCAAACCAAGTGGTGCATTAAATAGAATATATTTGCATGGATAGATCTAAGAAAATCAATTTCCGCTCATTTCTAGGGTCTACAAAGTTTGCATTGGCAACTTTCTTTAAATGAGCTCAAACTTGGTCATCCACCCTATTTTTACCTACCCTTTTGTCCTGTTAAATCACATGGCAAGCAAACTCTTTTTACTTGCCCAGACCAACATCAAACACCTTCTGGTGATTTGGTAAAACTTTAGTTTTGACCCTTTACACGGTTCTCCTTGACTCCCCTTTTTACCACAGTCCCTCCAATGCCTCCTCTACCCCCAGTAAGAATTTCAGGCCAAGACTCAATCATGGGGCAGGGTAAAAACCCCATTAACCCCTCTGGACAGCCAGAACCAGCAGCATTTCTACCTATCCTTCCTCTTACCCCTACCCTCCTTAGCCTCCCCAGCCCCTAGAGCATCTCCAGACCCCCCCCCCATATGCTAACACACAAAGTGGGGCACGCCCAGAGAACGTGTAGCATGCCATGGCATGCATACGCATGCTCTGGAGCACGCTACAGTGCCTGCCCGCACTGTAGTCGCCCCATAATCCCAGCACCCGACAGCATTCGGCCTCCCCCTCGTGTCTCCCGAGACCGCCTCGGCGTCCGGGACAGGCTACGCGGTCGGGCCCCTCCTCCTCTCTCTTTGGTGACCGTTGCCGCACGCGTCAACACTGCCCCTCTCGGCCAACCGCGGGCCTCACACCCGCGCGCTCCCCCGCCCTCTCTCGTCTCTCCCTCTGGTCGTGGACGACTCCCACGAACGTCGCAGACACGCCCTGACCTTCTCCCGTGATCCTCAGCCTCGACTTCGATCTCGCGGGCGCACGGGCGCATGATGAACCGTGGGCAGCCTATAAGAGGCCTCCTCGAGCCCTCTTCTCCCCTCCGGACCCTCTCATCCACCCCCAATCGCACCTTGCTCCAGCCACGAGACCTCTAGAGCCCCCTGTGCCCGAAATCGAACCGGACACCGCCGCATCGGGTCGTCATTGCCCCATCCGTACAGGCCATCTCCGGTCCTCCTTTCTTCTTCCCCGGGTTCCTCTCGCTCCGAGGAATCTAACCCCGCCCTTCACCCATCGGTTTGCTGGTGAGGGCGAGCGTTCAATCCTCACAGTCCTCAGCCGCCACATGGGCTCCTCGCCACCGACGAAACCTTCTCCTCCGGTGACCATCTCCACATCTCGGAGACACGTGCCATCCTGACAAAGCCACCGGTGCCCTCCACTTGGCCCGCTATAGCCTGAATCGCCAGCGATAAGTGTCCCGCCTCCCGGACCAAGGTTAGGGATGACAGGTGGAGCCCACCTGTCATTCCCTCGCCTCTCTCTCTCTCACTGCCCGTCCGGTCCCGCCGGCAGGTTGAAAAACTAAACCGCACGCGCGTACCGCTTTGCCTGGGCCGGTATCTCTCTGGGCCGGCTTGGCTGCGCCAGTTTTGGCCCATTTGCATAGTGCCTTTTTCTTTATCTATTTTCTGGCATTTTCCAAAAATCCCTCTGGATAAAATAATGGGCTTTCTATTCCTGTGCCCCTCGTTCCTTAGCTCTACTCATTCATCCCCACGCTCTTAACATTTGCTCACTTTTCCCCACTCCTTAGTCCGAAACCCTCATAAATGGTCACACGGGGGGATGCCATCGGGTCAATGGTTTGACCATTAACTACTGACGAGTGGGGCCCTGGTTTTGGTGGACTGTTGGGCCGAAGCGCGCGACTCCCTCCATCCCGTTTTGCAGGCGTCTTTTCACAGGTGCCCGCCACGTCGGGCTGACGACATGGCCCCACGCGGACTCATCGGGAAACCCGACGGTCCGGCGGCTGCCTCGACCGACGGCGCTGTGTGAACGCCGCATGAAGCCACTTCGAATCACCGCCCAAGGCCATTAGCCGGCTATTTAAGCCGGCCGTCGTCCCCCAGCCCTTGCACATCCTCCTCCTCCCTCCACCCCGCCACCGCCCGAGCGCATACGCCTCCTCTCACACTTCCATCGCCGTCAGGATGGTCCGGCGCCTCATCACCACGTACGCGTAGCTCACTCCGGAGCGGCGCCTGCAAATCGAGGCGGAAATGCAGGCTCACCGCGCCGCCCGCATCGCTGCAGGTCTCCCTCTGGATTTGCCGGAGACGGAGGAGGAGGAGGAGGAGGAGGAGCATCAGCCGGCGCCCATGGAGGAGGACGACCCGGAGGCGGAGGCGGAGGTCGCCGTCGACCAGCCGGAGGAGATGGCGGAGTAGCAGGCCATCCTGGATTCCATCCGGGATGAGGCCGAGGTGGAAGCCAACCACCGGCTCATCCGGCAGAGGCAGGCGGAGGTCGACGCCCTGTTCGACGAGCTGGAGGCGGAGATAGAGGCTAAGGAGGCGGCAGCAGAGCAGCCGCAGACGCCGGAGGGGGCGGAGCCGCAACAGGAGGCCATTTATCCACCGGAGGGCACGGAGATCATCGACATCTCCGACGAAGAGTAGATAGGTTTTATTATGTAGTATGTAGGTTTTACATCCTGCATGCTTTTGTATGAATTTTTTTCCTTTCTAAATATGAGATGTCCGGTTGTGTAATGATGTTTTCAATCTAAAATGAACCATGGTGATGTTGAAAAAGAAGAAGGAAAAGAAACTATTTTTTGCAGGATGAAACTAATTTGGTGCAATCAAATCAACAAAAAGAAACAAACGGTGCAATCAAATCATAAAGAAAGGGTCCATAAAGAAAAGGGTTACGGTGCAATCAAATCAATAAAAAAACAGAACCAGCGCGTGCACCATTTTATAGGCCTCTTTTATCCTTGTGGGCCTTCGACAGGTCAACGCCTTGCGAAGGCCCAACAAGGACTTGTTTTCATTTTGGGACAGACGAGTGGGCGAGCAGAACCAACCTCTCGCGGATCGCCCAACGATCCAACGATGCGTAGCCGTCCATGTGATCCAACGGCGCGCAGCCTGCACGCGGCCCGCCCTGTGAATTTCTTCTAGAAGACCAGATATGAGGGTTGTCGCTTGGCACTAGGGTATGATCGGACGGCTGAAGTTCGACGCTAGGGTTTGGAGAGATGCTGCGGGGTTTTGAGCCGGTCAGCGGGGTTATCTTAGGTTTGACCAACTTTCAAATGATGTTAACTAATTCAAAAAAATCAAAAGAATAGCAAACCTTCGCGGTTCGTCGTTTCATAAGACATAGTTACCATAAAAAATATAAACTTGGTTTAGGGATATTTTTATGGAAAATATTCTTTTGAGGTAAGCTACCATCTCCAAGTTCAAATGATCAGAAAAATTAAAAAATAATCAAAAAATGGAAGACCTGCGCACAATGCCGATGTATGTGACATGGTTATGACAAAAAATAATAATCTTAGTTTATGGACATTTCCATGAAAACTCCTTCACACAAATGACCTATCACGTACGAGATTGTATAGAGTCCAAGAAGAGAGTGATAGTGGGTTTGGGTTTATGAAAAATTAAGAAAATAAAGAAAAACACCATAGATTCATTTTAGTGTGAATAAGAAGGATCTGAACTTATATTTTATTATTGAAATTTTAAACTATTTTTATAATGATTTATATTGGAAATGGTCTGTTTACCCTAACTTTTGGAGCTCACCAACATAGGCTAACATGATCATTTGTTTGTATTTTTGTTTTATTTGTTGTTAGATCATTGCAACCTAGGCTAGCATGATCATTGCAACATCACAGAGCAATAGATTTCAAATGTTGCTTATAATTCAAATGGTAGTCAAAATTCAAATTCAAATTCAAATTCAAACATCACATCACAGTCAAAACATCATATCAAATCACATCAACCTGCGTTAACTTTAATTATACATTAATGCCGGACACAAAGGCCAGCGAGAGTTCACAAGTCTGCCAGGCATTAACTAAAAAAATTAAAACTAAGAATAAAAACGAGGAGGTGCGCTTCCCCCTAGCCGTCCTCATCGTCGTCGTCGTCGGGGCTAGTGAGGTCGACGAGGGTCGGCGCCGGGCCAGCCCAGGGGAACGACGTCTCCCAGGTGGTGGCGACGTCGTCCGCCGGTGGTTGCACCGCCGCTGCCTGCGCTTCGGCACGGCGCTCCTCCTCCTCTGCCTTGGCGTCCTTCTCCAACTCCTCGAGCCACTGACCCTCACGACGCTCCGCCCGCAGGTGCTGCTGTTGCCAGAACTCCAAGTAGTCCCGCTCCTGCTTCGGCGTCGCCAGCATCCATATGGCTTCCGCGCTCACCCACTCCCGCACCACCCCGTCCCAGACGTACTCATGGGGCGTGAGGGCAGTCGGCGCCTGCTCGAGCCTGGCGGGGGATGGCGGGGCCAGTGGCGGCACGACGCAGTCGCCAGCAGCGGAGAGCGCAATGGCCTACGCCATCCACGCCTGGTAAGCCGCCTCCTCCTCCTCCTCCTTGTGCCGCTCTTCCTCCTCGCTTTCACAGAGGACAGCTGCCAGCGCCAGCGCCTCCTGGTATGCGGCTTCCGCCTCCTGGTCCTGATCGTGGACGATGAGGGGTGGCGGGGTGCCAGCCCGCATGTCGCGGACGCCACGCCGGCGCTGCTCCTCATGCTCAAACGCAAACCAGACCTCCCAATTGGGAGATTCTGCGGCATAGGCCGGATCGAGCCGCTACTCGGGCATGAGCTACTGCCGCCGGCACCTCAGCTCCTCCGCATGCTCCCGCGCCGACCGTGGAACCTCCAACACTGGGATCCTCTCCGCATCCAAGTGTGAGTAGTGTGGCAGGATCACGTCGGGGTAGGGGAGAGGGATGGTTTTCTCCCAGTGCCACCTCACCTGGTGCACTGGGACGCTAATCCGCTGCCGAGGTGGACGGGAAGAGGACGGCGGGGGTAGCGCGCGCTAAGGGATGGCGGGGCCCTTGCCCTTCTTCTTGCCGGAGCTGGAGCCGGCCCCTGAGAAGATTCCCATGGTGGCTACTGGCTAGGGTTTGGTTTTGTCACCGGCGGGCTTGGGTTTGTATCCTGCCGAGGGTGGAGGGGGCAGGCGCGGCTCTAGAAGGATGGAAGCTACTGTGGACTGGCCGGTTTCCATTTAAAGAAGGACGACGACTCGAACATGGGTGGCTGACGACCGGGGCCCGCCGCACGTGCGCATTTACTTTTGGCTGTGGGGGTAGTTGGAAGGCCGCCACGTGTCCCCGAGGCGGATGAGGAGAAAGCGCGTGCACGTCCGTTCGGCGTCCATGTGGCCGTAAATGGGGCAGGACGAACTCACTCGTCAGGTCCAACGGGCGACACAGTCCAGCGCGGCCCCACTCGTCAGAGTTAACGGTCAAACCATTGACCCGACGGCATCCTCCGTTGTGACCTTTGGTGAGGGTTTCGGGCTAGGGAGTGGGGAAACGTGAGCAAAATTTAAGGACGTGGGGATGAATGAGCACAGCAAAGGAACTAGGGGCACAGATGTAAAAAACCCTAAAATAATTGCCGAAATCCAATAATTCCAATTTCTACAATCTTGTAATATTGCAACCTATTTAATGATGCCATTTGTGCATCACATTGAAAATACTTTTTTGTTTGGCCCTATCTATGTAAAACTTGACCATGATGGTCATAATTTGTCTAATATGGTATGTATGGATGTAAGACTCGTGTTATTCAGCTTCTGTGTGTTCAGTGAGCATTGATCTCTGGGATCACTGTACACGTGCATTCGATGATCACGACTTATGAGTTGGGGTCCCCAAATACATCCAATTGGCTAGAAAAATAAAGCCCAAATAGAACAACAATTGGATGTCCTCGAATGGAGAAAAATATGCATAGCAACATGCTCACACAATAAGATGTCAAATAAAATATGTCAAACATGCATAACCACTCTTGTATCTACCAAGAACTTTGCTGATGACTGAGTCCTCTATATATGATTATATTGACTTAGGAGCCAAGCAAGAATACTTGATCATAGGTCATACTCATCGTTTAAGCACAAGTGGGGTTGCCACTTTTACATAAAGCTTTTAATGTGTTCACATCTTATGAGATCCTTTGACTCAAGTCTTAGAGTAAAGCTCCCCCTTGATGTGACATCCCCCCTAAGAGGGACAAACTAACCTTGGGTTTTGTCGTTGAAGACTTCATGGAGGTGAAGTAGTAGTGGATGCTCTTTATTGATGAAGATCATCTTGAGTTGGGAGCTATCCTAGTTTTTTCTTACTCTTCTCACCTGCATGGGTTAGTCCCACACAAGGAACAAATACAAGGATATCTATGGACATGGAATGAAGCACATGCGTGATGATGTCCATTGATTAATTAATTACCTTGTCCCTTCCTTACCAATGAGGGAATTTGTGACTCCTTGAACTATTGCATAAGGTTGGAGTTGATTGCACTAGTTCTTTCCAAAACTGAGTGTGAGTGACTTTTGTTGGCGGAGTCACCCCTCAAGAACTTCTCTAGTTCTTCTTCTTGGGGACCCACATCAACTTGATGGGAATCCTTGGAGTTGAAGTAGCACTTGATGAAGTAGAGCTTGTAGTAGCCTTGGGAACCCACTTCACCATGTCTTGTGATTCCTCTTCAAATGAGTCAATCTCCTCTTGAAGCTTGTCTTTGCGCTTGAGCATGTGGTCTTGTGGTGGAAGATCATCTTTAGCTTTTGTTCCCTTAGAGAGAGTAGGATCGTACTTCTCCTTTTGGGGAACAAACTTCGTCTTGGGGTATTGATCTTCTTCCCATTCAACACCATTGGCACTGAACTTTCATTCAAAACAACCACCTTGGTTCTTCCGGTGCCATCCTTGCTTGCGCACAATCTCCTCAAATTGCTTACTTCTAGCAATACTCTTTTAGACAACTTTCACTATAATTCTTTTCGATAAATTGTTTTCTTGCTCAACTGTAACTTGGCTAAGAGAGTCATTAGTGGAATCAATAAAACTACTAGAAGCAACATCATTTGATTTAGCATTTTTATTGTTGCTACTACATGAAGAACCTTTCTTGCCTTTGTTACTAGTTTGCTTAGATTTAACATGTGGCACAAATGTGGACAAGAGTAGTCATTTGACAAGATAAGAAGAACTCTTCTTTCGAAGATCGTCATTGATAGCTTTTAGAAACTCATGCTTTTGCTCTAAATTCAGCTTCTCGAAGTGTAGCTTCTCATGAGTTCTTAAAAGCTCTTTACGATCTTCTTGAGTAGATTCATGAGCTAACTTAAGAGTGTTTAGTTCTTTAGTTAGACACTCAATCTCCTTATTATCATCATCACATGACTTATCTTGACTAGCATGATTATTATCAAGTTCATTTTGACTAACATCACTAGTTTTATCAAAGAGCAAGTCATCATATCCTAGTAAGTCATCCTCATCACTATTAAAGTCAATGTATTCGGGGTGTGATACCTTGGGGCCTTTAGCCATGAAGCAACTTCCAATTCCTTCAGTTGGTAAATCAAATAAATCATAGGAGTTGGAGGAAACAAGTGCTAGTCTGGCAACACCTTCATCTTGACTATAGTCGGAGTTGAGTGGTAGCTTCTCTCGGATTGGTTGTCGGATTCGGAGCCGGATACCCATTCACCAACATGAGCTTGATGCCTTCTTCTTGAGTGGATCTTGGTGTACTTATCCTTCTTCTCTGAGTCCTTGCTTCTCCGGGAGGGTCTTCGGTCATAGCGATCTTCTCTACTCCTTCTCTCCCTTCGAGGTGACTCATCTCTTGAGCTTCTTCTTCTAGGTGGCTCTTCTCTTCTCTTGGAGGGGGGCGATCACTCATTGGAAAAGTGTTCGGGTCTTCCACAATTGTAACAATTTTGGTCACGACTAGATGAACGCTTCTCTTCATATCTTGAATTGGAGCTTCTCTCTTTTCCTTTATTCTTATAGAACTTGTTGAATTTCTTGACCATGAGGCTTATCTCTTCATTGGTAACAAGGTTGTCACTTGAGGTACAAGGACTGTCACTTGAGGCTTTGTATGCATCACTTGACTTGTTGTGGAGCTTTTCTTTGTCTTTGAGTGACATTTCATGAGCAACAATCCTTCCAATGACTTCCGTAGTCTTGAGATCTTTGTAGTTTGGTATCATTTGGATCAATGTGCACACAGTGTCGTACTTCCCATTTAAGGATCTAAGGATGTTCTTGATGATGAATTTGTTGGTCATCTCTTCACTTCCTAAGCCGGCAATCTCATTTGTGTTGAGAGCGAGCCTGGAGTACATTTCTGTGACTCCTTCACCATACTTCATCTTGAACTTGTCAAGTTTACTTTGTAGCACATCCAACTTAGATTGACGGATTTAGTTCCTTCGTGCATATCAACCAAAGTATCCCAAATTTCCTTTGCATTCTCAAGACGGCTTATCTTGTTGAACTCTTCGGGGCATAGTCAGTTGAATAAAATGTCACATGCTTGAGCATTGTGTAGCAACATCTTCAATTGATCCGCAGTCGCTTCACAATCCAGTTCCTTCCCATCACCAAAGAATTCACCATGCAATCCAACACGAACAACAGACCAAACAGCAGGGTTATGTCCAAGAATATGCATATTCATATTATGCTTCCAACTAGCAAAGTTTATACCATCAAAGTATGAACCTCTACGGTGGTAATTTCCTTCACTAGATGCCATACTCTCCTAGGTTGTGAAACCAATGAAATGGACACCAATGCTTCGATACCACTTGTAGGATCCAAAGTATGTCTAGAGGGGGGTCATTAGACTACTTGACCAGTTAGAAATCGAGCCTTTTCCCAATTTTAAAGGTTGGCAAGTTTTAGCAATTCTATCAACTCTAGCACACCGTATGAAAGGATCGATATGGTTGACTAGAGGGGTGTGAATAGGCAACTACCAGTTTTTAACTTTTCTTTAACAATTTATGCTTAGCAATAAATAGGTTGGCTAGATATGCAACTAGGTGAGCAACCTATATGATGCTAAACACAACAAACAACTCAAGCAAGCAAGATAAACACTGTAAGTAGCTTGCGTGAAGTAAAGGTAAGAAATAACCACAAGAGGAACCGATGGAGACGAGGATGTGTTACCTAAGTCCTTCCTGGTAAAGGGAAGTACGTCTCCGTTGGAGCGGTGTGGAGGCACAATGCTCCCCAAGAAGCCACTAGGGCCACCATATTCTCCTCACGCCCTCACACAATGCGAGGTGCCGTGATTCCACTAGTAGTGCACTTGCAGGCGGTAGCCGGACCTTTACAAACAAGGTTGGGGCAATCTCCACAACTGAATTGGAGGCTCCCAACGACACCACGAAGCTTCACCACAATGGACTATGTCTTCGAGGTGACCTCTTCCGTCTAGGGTGCTCAAACACCCAAGAGTAACAAGATCCGCAAGGGATTAGTGGGGGGAATCAAATTTCTCTTGGTGGAAGTGTAGATTGGGGCCCTCTCAACCAAACCCTAGAGTATCAACAAGTTTTGTTGGCTAGGGAGAGAGATCAGGAAAAAATGAGCTTTGGGCAACAATGTAGGTTGGGGAAGGATAAGAGGTGAGTCTCCTTGGGGAAGAAGACCCTTTATATAGTGGGGAAGGGAATCTGCCAGTTACCCACCAACCAGCCGCACTTCAGCGGTAGTACCGCTCCGTGGAGCGGTACTACCGCCCAGTACTAGGGGCAGCGGTAGTACCGCTTGGTACTACCGCCCCTACTACTGCTCTGGTGGCACAGGTTACCAGACACCTCATGAGGAAGTGTCTGGTGCCCCGCGCAGGAAACCTGGACACCCCAACGGTACTACCGCTGCTACCAGCGATACTACCGCCCTCACAGAGACAGCAGCTGCGGCTCTGGAGACGCACGACCTTAGACACTCGACAGACGAGTGTCTGATGCCCCGCGTGAGGTGCCAGAAACATACAGCGGTACCACCGTGGACAAGAGCGGTAGTACCAGGCGGTACTATCGTTCAGGCTAGCGGTACTACCGCCTGGATATTTCTGAGGCAGCCAAGGGCACAGGGCAGAGCTCCAGTTGTAGAAACGGACGGGTGCATAAGTGTGCGTGTTGTTTCCACCCAGCCTTTCCAAATGCGGACCACCTCTTGATAGTACGGAAAATAACCATCTTCTCTTTTAACATCCGGAGGGGAAAATAACCGTCTCGTGCCACCTGATATTCTCTGAAAGCTTAATGCATATGATTAGTCCGCAAATGTATTGTCATCGATCACCAAAACCATTAGGGTATAAATATGCCCTTACAATCTCCCCCTTTTTGGTGGATTGATGACAACACTGGATTTGCATAGATAATAAATAAGAGAAAGAAAGCAAACCCAAAAGTCTACAAAAATATAGACGGGCTCCCCCTAGATGTGTGCTATATTTGATATGCTTTTGGAATGCAAAACACACATGCTAGGATCAACACTCCCCCTATATTGTAGAGACGAATACTCCTTGCAACAATATATAATATGACATAGATAACTAAACAAGGAGCACTATGTGAGAGTATAACACAGATGGTATGATAAAACTAACTCACAAAATGAGACATATAAGGATAATTAAGGGTAGCATATGTCTTACACCATACGATGAAGTGACTAAAGTCTCACAACCATAAGCAAAGCAAAGCAAGGCACGGCAACTAGAAAGAGTTCACGAGCAATGACATAAAAGAGGGCAACTCAGAAAGCAAACGCATGCTCGTGACTCGGCAAATCCCTACACTCTCTCCCCCTTTGGCATCGAGACACCAAAAGGGCAGGGAGGACTAAGACACACAGGTGGTAGAACACAAGGACCCATCATCAATACTCTCTAGACTCCGGAGTGTGGGAAACGGTGCCGGGCGGAGCTGGAGCAGAAGAGCCAGGCAGATCATCCTCAGAGTCCCCCTTGCAGTGCCGTGAGATCCAGACCTCCTCATCAGTAATATATTCCTCAGAACCACTGCGAACCTCCAACCCAATGTGTCTGCCAAGAGCCTTGTGACGCCGTCTAGCTTCCTTCATATGCTGATAGAAGAGCAACAGATCCACCAGGTAGGAGTGCACCGTGTCCAAGTTGCCAACACGAGGAAACAAGGTGTTCCGGAATATGCGGTGCATAATATCAAGGAACGGCTGCAGAACATAAGTAGCTTTGCCAGTAGTGGAGGATACCTTCTCAGTGGAGTAGGGCCAAAGATTGCGCTTGTGAGTTGCCGTAGATTCCTTGTGTCGGCAGAAACCGACAGGGTCATCGAGCCCCCTGTCCTCAACGTGAAGAAGGTCCATGAACTCCTTCCATGTAGCAGACAACTTCCTCCCATTAGTCATCCAAGTCAAAGTCCTCTCATCATCAGTCCCAAAGTGAACGATAGCATAAAACACGGCAATCATCTCAGCATCAAAGTCCTTGTTGAATTCCATGAGATGGGTGATCTGAAGCTTCTGACAGAGCTCAATAGCCTGGCCAAAGTATTGGGCATTCTTTTCCAAGCACTCCATATCAATCGACTTGACATTTGGCACAAAGATGTTTTCCTTACCCAGAAGCACGTCATTGTAAATACACAACTGCTGCTTGGTCCAGAAGGGACGGTTGCGAACAGCATTCTCTTGAGGAGTGACATATGGATCGCGATGGCGAATGGCCCAGTAATCTTTGACAGGGATCTTGTCCAGGGATTGCTGCGACCTCTTGGAGGCAACCTTCTTCGTCTGCTGCCTGGGAGGGTTGGCAGAGCAGTCTTCTTCAGAGGTGCGCGGTCGCTTGGATCCGATCTCATGGCTCGGGTTCCTCCTACTACCATTTGGAAACCAAACGAGAACACCAAACGAGAGAAAAAAAGTGTAAACCAGTTTGCATAAGCCAGAAAGATATAAAGCAATTCTGAAGTTTTAATAGAAAAACATGGGCAGTTGGCATCACCAGCGGTAGTACCGCTGTCACCAGCGGTAGTACCGCTTAGTACAACCGCTTAGTACTACCGCTCCAAGGGGGTGCAGGCGAACCTACAGCCGCCGGTGAGATCCGGTACTACCGGGGATGTCAAATGCACATATTTGACTGCTAAACATTGAGAAATACTTCCTAGCAATCTTTTATAAGAGAATCATGCCCGGATTTGACCAAAAATAGATGGAAACACCACGCATTGTCCAAGACCTAGATTCAAAAGAGGAGAACCTAGGGAGAGAAAAATGGGACAATACCGGCGTCCATGACGAGAGGGAGGGTTGGAGATCGACTCCTCCGGACGGTTTTGCGAAAGCTTGGCCGGAATCGGAGGACCGGCGGCGGCCTCCGCAGCCTTGGAAGCGCCCTGGAGAGAGAGAGCCACGAGAGAGAGGGGTGAATGGGTATGGGGAAGTTGCCACTTCCCCTGCCCCGCCCCATATCCCTTCCTGGAATCTCACGGGCGGTAGTATCGCTGGCCCCAGCGGTAGTACCGCTTAGTACTACCGCCCAAGACAGCGGTAGTACTGCTCAGCGTGACATTAGGACAGAGAAAAGCTAGCAAACCAAAAGGCTTATGCAAGAGTTTCGTTTGGAAAAGAGGTTGGAGACATCAAATCTTTGAGGAACCAATAGAAAAACATTTTGATAACGCCGCTCTTAATCATAATAAGTAGGTAGGAGAGACCTTGAAACCACAAAAACGTGCTTCTCAAAAAGCAAATGCCTCGCTATGAGGGGCGGTGGCCGAGGCCACCTATGTTTGAGTCAATTGGTATGGCACCGCGAAGATTTGAACCTTGGGCCCATGACCAAAACTCGTCTTTGAAGCACAAAAACCATAAAAAATGGCGGATGTGAAAGACTTTGATTAGTTTATGCATAATAGGAGGAGGGATAGTTCATTGAGAGAACTAGACTCCCTCTAAGTCCATGCCTACATCTAAACAAGACATAATGATGAGTGTGGTGGGGTGTGCACTAAGTCAAGCCACATTGCTCGAATCAATGATATTTAGCTCATGCCTTAACTCGCGAAATCTTGCTTCATCCAATGGCTTCGTGAAAATATCTGCAAGTTGTTCCTTGGTATAGAGATGAATAAGATCGATTTCTCCACGCTTGATGTGATCCCGGATGAAGTGATGACGAATCTCAATATGCTTCGTCTTGCAGTGTTGAACCGGGTTGTTGGAGATCTTGATCGTGCTTTCATTGTCGCAGTAAATAGGCACTTTGTCACAGTTGACACCATAATCCTTTCAGGTTTGCCTCATCCAAACAATCTGAGCACAGCAGCTTGCGGCGGCTACATACTCGGCCTCGGTGGACGAGAGAGAAACACAGTTCTGTTTCTTTGAAGACCAACTTACCAAAGAGCGACCAAGAAATTGGCAGCCTCCGGAAGTGGACTTCCTTTCCACACGGTCTCCCGCCCAATCCGAGTCAGTATATCCAATGAGATCAAATGAAGCACCTTTGGGGTACCATAAGCCAAAGTTTGGGCTATGAGCCAAATATCGAAAGATTCGCTTAACAGCCACATAGTGACTCTCCTTAGGTGCAGCTTGAAATCTTGCACAAATTCCCACACTCAACATAATATCCGGTCTAGATGCACAAAGCTAAAGCAGAGATCCAATCATGGAGCGATATACCTTTTGATCCACAGCTTTACCATTGGGATCACTGTCAAGTTGGCATTTGAGCGGCATTGGAGTATTGGCCTTGGGAGGATTAAGCTCATCCAACTTGAACCTCTTGAGCATGTCTTGAGTGTACTTTGCTTAGTTGATGAAGGTTCCTTGGCTTCGTTGCTTGACTTCGAATCCAAGGAAGAACTTCAACTCTCCCATCATAGACATCTCAAACTCTTTGGTCATTAGTGCGGCGAACTCATCATTAAAAGCTTTGTTAGAAGAACCAAAGATAATATCATCTACATATAGTTGGCATACAAACAAGTTCCCGTTAACCCTCTTAGTAAAAAGAGTGGGATCGATTTTCCCAATTTCAAACCCACGATCTCGCAACATCTCGGTAAGGTGCTCATACCACGCACGTGGGGCTTGTTTAAGGCCATAGAGTGCCTTATCGAGAACATATACATGATTGGGGAACTTGGGATCTTCAAACCCCGGGGGTTGCTTGACATATACCAACTCCTTAAGTGGACCATTAAGAAAAGCACTCTTCACATCCATTTGATATAATTTGAAATCATGATGAGAGGCATAAGCAAGCAACATGCTAATAGATTCAAGGCGAGCAACAGGGGCAAAGGTTTCACCGTAGTCGATGCCCTCGACTTGGGAGTAGCCTTGAGCTACCAGTCTTTCCTTGTTGCGAATAATAATACCATGTGCATCTTGCTTGTTCTTAAAGATCCATTTGGTTCCAATTACATTGTGCTTCTCCTTTGGTCTTGGCACCAATTGCCACACTTTGTTGCGCTCGAAGTTGTTGATTTCTTCATGCATGGCTTCAAGCCATTCCTCGTCTTCGAGCGCATATTGTACCTTGAGGGGTTGAAAGCAAGAAACAAACGCATGATGTGCACAAAAGTTTGTTAATTGACGACGTGTAGTTACCCCTCTCTTCAAACTTCCATAAACAATCTTTAATAGGTCTTGCTTGACTCTTAGTTTGGAAGCGATCTTGGCAGCTCGTCTTTCAAGAATTTCCTCCATGGAAAGTTGAGGCTTGGTAACTTGACGAACTTTGGTACTAGCACCGGCTTGCTCTTGAGCTTGAGCATGGTCTTGATCTTTAGCTTGACCTTCATCTTGAGCTTGATCTTGGTCTTGAGCTTCATCTTGATCTTGATCTTGCACGGGGGTGTGAGCAAGATCTTGAGCATCATGTGATGTAGAATCATCACCATTTAGTTGATCTTGCCCTTGATCTTGATCACGGGGTTCACTTTGTTCTTCGGAAGCGTGTGGGGCATGCGTCGGTGATGGTTCCACTTGAGTGGAACATTGTCCTTCTCCTTCAGCCACAAGGGGTTCCTCAACGGGTAGGAAGTATCCCACACCCATTCTTCTTATGGCTCGGGGAGGAATTTCATCACCTACATAACAAAGGCCACTTTGCTCCACTTGGGAGCCATTATTTTCATCAAACTCTACGTTACTCGTCTCCTCAATGAGTCCCGTGGACTTGTTGAGGACACGGTAAGCATGAGAATTTGCAGCATAACCAAAAAATATGCCCTCATGAGCTCTAGATTCAAATTTTGACAAACATACACCTTTCTTGAGAATGAAACACTTACAACCGAACACCCGGAAGTACTTGAGGTTGGGCTTGTTCCCGGTAAGAATCTCAAAAGGAGTCTTGTTCAAGCCTTTCCGGAGATAGAGCCGATTTGATGCATGACACGCGGTGTTGATGGCTTCGGCCCAAAAGTTGTACGGAGATTTAAACTCTGCCATCATGGTTCTTGCCGCATCCCTCAGCGTCTGATTCTTCCTCTCTGAAACACCATTTTGTTGACGGGTGTAAGGTGTGGAATATTGGTGCTTTATCCCCTCATCACTGAGAAACTCATCCAAGGTGTAGTTCTTGAACTCAGTGCCATTGTCACTTCTAATCATCAAGATCTTTGCTTCATGTTGACGTTGGACTTCATTTGCAAAGTTGATGACGGTCTGTTGGGTATCTTGAGTAATCATGAGTAATCATCCACAATCACCAAGCAATACTTTCTTCCTCCAAGATTGTCAAAAGATGGAGGACCGAAGAGATCCATGTGAAGGCGCTCTAGGGTCCTCTTTGAGTAGATTGTCGTAGTAGGACGATGAGCCTTTTCATGTAGCTTTCCTTCGATACAAGCACTTTGAAATTGTGTCATCGCCAAAAGAGACATGAGTAGCCACGGATGTATCGGGTTGAACGTCCACCACCAAGTCATTGCTTCCGGTCATATGATTTGTTGCTCCACTATCGAGCAACCATGAGACTCCCTCGGAAGCAAACTCCTACAATAGATCAATGCTTGGATTTAGGTACCCATTCTTTAATGGGTCCTTTCATGTTAGTGACAAAGGTCTTAGGAACCCAAATAGACCACTCAATGTACTCATAAGAAGAACCAACATATTTGGCATAAACATGCCCATCACTAGCACGGCACAAAACATAAGAGGGGTTAAAGTCGCCGGCTTTGTTGAGGGGAGTGGTCTTGTCCTTTTTAGCACTACCACTCACAACCTTGTCCTTCTTCTTCTCATGAGTCATGTCCCCCGCTTTGACAAATGTTTCCTTGAGCGGAGGAACCTGCGTGGCCTTTACCTTCTTCTTCCTTTTGGACTCGGGTGCAAACCCAACTCCTTCCTTTGCAACCACTTCCTTTTGATTGCTCAAAAGGTCATTGAGATTCTTCTCACCTTGGATACGTGTCACAAGGCCTTTCTCAAGATGCTCTTTCAGCTTAGCATTTTCCTCCACAAGATGTGCATGATCACAACACGGGTTAGTAGCAGAGGCATTATCAATTAAAACAAAAGGAGGACACGTGGCAATTTCCTTAGTGAGTTTTACTTGGAGTTGATCATGTGACTCCTTAAGAGAAGCATGAACGCTCTTCAATGCCTTGTGAGCATTGTCAAGTGAGTCAAACTCATCCTTGAGTCGAGCATGGCCAACCCCAAGTGCAACCTTTTCAGATTTGAGCACACGGTTAAGAACGATAGCATGATCATAATCTTTACGTAATTTAGCAAGGTCATCATTTTGTGACTCCTTAAGAGTCAAATGAAGACCTCGCTCTTCCTCTAGAGCAATAGAAAGATCTGCTATCTCGTCGGCATAATCACGACTATGCCCTCTCAACTCCTCAAGATATTCTTCTTGAGACTCAATCGTGTCATTGGCTTCACCAAGTTGTTCCAAGAGAGCAACGAAGTGCTTCTTGGATTCTCCCTTGAGTTTGCACAAGAACTTGTCAAACTCATTCTCGCCCTCTTTCGCCTCCTCATTTTCATCCACACAATCTAACAAAGACGGAGTGGAAGAAATAGAAGTCTTAATGTTTGAGGTTTTGGCGTTGGAGGTTACCTTGGTGATACCTTTGGCCATGAGACACCTAGCAATGTGGTTCTCGTTGGGAGCGTTGAAGAGTGACACCTTTGTTGGGGTAATCGATGCAATAGCCACGGATTCCATTGCCATTCCTTCACCACTTGTGTCTTCGTCATCCACATCATCATCGGAGACATACTCTTCTTGAGCCACCAACACTTTGTGAGGAGCCTTCTTGGTGAAGTTGGACTTGTTGGGAAAAGACTTGGCCTTATCTTTGCGGATGAGCTTGCCACCATTGTCTTCCCTCTTCTCATAAGGACAATCCACCATGAAGTGACTCACATTACCACAATTGTAGCAGGTTCTCACACGTTGCTTGCCCTTTGACCCGCTTTAGTTGTTCTTGGAGAAATTGGGCCTTGCGTTTCTCTTATTGCCCCAGAATTGCCTAGATGCTAGAGCCATATGCTCATGGTAAGCATATTTGGTGTCCTCGGGGCAACCCTCCTCTTCTTCTTCTTCTTCTTCCTCTTGACTGACCTTGGCCTTCAAAGCAAGGTTGGGAGATGATTTCTTTGACCGTTGCACACGAGCAAGAGCATTTTTTGTGGTCGTGTTCAAGATGTTCATTGCAATAAATTCATCCAACACATCGCTAGAGGACAAGTTGTGAAAATCCGGTCTTTGGCGGATGACGACGGACATGGCCTTGTTGAAGGGCATGATGTCCTTCAGAAACTTATGATTGATCCAGGTGTCATCCACATCCTTGCTGCCATGATCTCGGAGGGCAACGGCAAGAGTAGTTACCCTCCTATAGAGCTCACGCGGTTCCTCATCTTCTATCATTACAAACTCATCTGACTGATCAAGCACGACCTCATAGTTCGACCGTTGAATGCTTGAGCTGCCCTTGTACATGGAGACAATGTGTTCCCAACACTCTTTAGCAACAGTGAAGGGACGCAGGTGAGGTAGGTCTTCGGTAGGAACTGCAGCTTGGAGTATGAACAAGGCGGAGGAATTTAGCTGTTTATCAGCCTCTTCTCTTGGAGTGAGGTTGCGTGGATCATGAGGATAGTATCCTTCTTCGATGACTCTCATGAGTTGAATTGAGCTGTGATCCAAATGAGACTTGATACGAAAAACCCAATTAGCAAAATCATTCTTAATAAGTTTAGGAGGAGGACCGAGATTAACTATATGAGGTGGGTGCACCGGTCCTCCATAGACCAAGGAAGGGGGAACTAAGGCAAAGGTCCCCGACCCATTAATTCCTTGAGAACGAGTGTCCTTATCAGCACTAGCCCCCTCCTTACCGGAGTTGACATCCGATGTCGAGTTAGTCGGATTAGCCACATGCACCGCATCGGTGGAAAGTTTAAGAGTATCAAGGAATTCTTTAAACATGGATTTGACCTCGGTCGTCATGGAGGATTTAAGCGAGGACATGGCCTCATTTAAATCCTCACGAGAGACCGTGTTCACACCCATGGCCTCGGGTAGTTCAACCAGCCGGTCCCTGTCGTTAACCATACTCTTCGGGTGGTGAAACCCTTAAAAAAGAGACGAGGCTCTGATACCAATTGAAAGGATCGATATGGTTGACTAGAGGGGGGTGAATAGGCAACTACCAGTTTTTAACTTTTCTTTAACAATTTATGCTTAGCAGTAAATAGGTTGGCTAGATATGCAACTAGGTGAGCAACCTATATGATGCTAAACACAACAAACAACTCAAGCAAGCAAGATAAACAATGTAAGTAGCTTGCGTGAAGTAAAGGTAAGAAATAACCACAAGAGGAACCGATGGAGACGAGGTTGTGTTACCGAAGTTCCTTCCCGGTAAAGGGAAGTACGTCTCCGTTGGAGCGGTGTCGAGGCACAATGCTCCCCAAGAAGCCACTAGGGCCACCGTATTCTCCTCACACCCTCACACAATGCAAGGTGCCATGATTCCACTAGTGCTGCACTTGGAGGAGGCAGCCGGACCTTTACAAACAAGGTTGGGGCAATCTCCACAACTGAATTGGAGGCTCCCAACGAAACCACGAAGCTTCACCACAATGGACTATGGCTTCGAGGTGACCTCTTCCGTCTAGGGTGCTCAAACACCCAAGACTAACAAGATCCGCAAGGGATTAGTGGGGGAATCAAATTTCTCTTGGTGGAAGTGTAGATCGGGGCCCTCTCAACCAAACCCTACAGTATCAACAAGTTTTGTTGGCTAGGGAGAGAGATCGGGCAAAAATGAGCTTTGGGCAACAATGGAGCTTGGGGAAGGATAAGAGGTGAGTCTCCATGGGGAAGAAGACCCTTTATATAGTGGGGAAGGGAATCTGCCCGTTACCCACCAACCAGCCGCACTTCAGCGGTAGTACCGCCCCGGGGAGCGGTACTACCGCCCAGTACTAGGGGCAGCGGTAGTACCGCTTGGTACTACCGCCTCTACTACCGCTCTGGTGGCGCAGGTTACCAGACACTTCATGAGGAAGTGTCTGGTGCCCCGCGCAGGAAACCTGGACACCCCAACGGTACTACCACTGCTACCAGCAGTACTATCGCCCTCACAGAGATAGCAGCTATGGCTCTGGAGATGCGCGACCTCAGACACTCGACAGACGAGTGTCTGATGCCCCGCGTGAGGTGCCAGAAACATACAGCGGTACTACCGTGGACAAGAGCGGTAGTACCAGGCGGTACTACCGTTCAGGTCAGCGGTACTACCGCCTGGATATTTTTGAGACAGCCAAGGGCACAGGGCAGAGCTCCAGTTGCAGAAACGGACGGGTGCATAAGTGTGCGTCTTGATTCCACCCAGCCTTTCTAAATGCGGACCCCTTCTTTATAGTACGGATATTCCTATGATTCAAGTCCACCTACACTAAATCGTCGGAAAATAACCATCTTCTCTTTTAACATCTGGAGGGGAAAATAACCGTCTCGTGCCACCTGATATTCTCTAAAAGCTTAATGCATATGATTAGTCCGCAAATGTATTGTCATTGATCACCAAAACCATTAGGGTATAAATATGCCCTTACACCGTACACATGCAAATCTTAGAGTATAGCAGCGAAAAGTAAAGGCATGCAAGTGTGAGTAGAGGGAAGGGATAGGGAGGTCAAACGTAGTGGGGACTCAAAGACTTATCGTGTGCTTCCGATAGGTGGTGCTATCGTACGTCCACGTTGATGGAGCTTCAACCCACAAAGGGTAGCAGTTGCGCTAGTCCACGAAGGGCTCAACCCACGAAGGGTCCACGAAGTAGCAACCTCGTCTATTCCATCACGGCTTACATCCACGAAGGACTAGCCTCACTCATGGTAGATCTTCATGAAGTAGATCGCCTTGCTCGTACAAACTTCTTGGTTCAACTCCACACGAATTGGAGGCTCCCAAGCGACACCTAACCAATCTAGGAGACACCACTCTCCAAAAGGTAATAGATGTGGTATGGATGATGAACTCCTTGCTCTTGTGCTTCAAAAGATAGTCTCCTCAACACTCAATCACTCTCTCATAGATTTGGCTTGGTAGAAGAGATTGATTGGGTGGAAAGAAACTTCGGGAGGCTAGAAATCAAGATTCATATGGTTGGAGAGGAAGATCTTGATCTCAACACATGATTAGGTGGTTCTCTCTCAGAAAATGAATGGTTGAAGTGTTTTCTTGTTCTGAGTGATCTCTCTACGAATGAGAGGGAGGTGGAGGGGTATATATAGCCATCTCCAAAAATCCAACCGTTACAACATTATTGCCCAACTCGGTGGAACCGAAGTAAAAACTCAGTTACACCGACTAGTGCAAAAGGGTGCAACTTTCGGCTTTTCGGTGAGACAGATATACAGCTTCTCGGTGAGTCTGATTCGGTTGATCTCGGCAGTTCCTCAATTGGTGACTACGATTTGCAAAACTCGGAAATTCCGATTTTTAGCAAATAGATACCAGAAGATTGGTCCCTTCTTTTCGGTTATACCGAAGCAGAACTTGGTTACACCGAGTTGCTAGGGTTTGGCTCTGGGATCTGTCTAAGGAAAACTCGGTATGGCCAATTGTGGAAAGTTGGTGGCACCGAATTTGACTTTTAGGAATTTGACAGAATATATTGTGGGAGAATTCTTGAGGGTTTTTGCTGGCTAATCTCTAAGCACTTGAGTAATCGATAATCATAGATACCTCATCCCCTTCTAATAGTACTGGCTTTCCTATAGACTCAAGTGTGATTTCTCACATAAATGCAAAATTTAGAGTCTTGAAGCTTTTTCCAATTGATGTTCCAAGCATCTAGGGAATCTCCTCACAATCCTAGCCAATCCATTCATTGAACTTTTCCTGAAATATACTTGATAAAATCATCAGTCCAATGAAATATATGTTGTTATTAAATATCAAAACCACCTAGGGGGAGTTGTGCTTTTGGATCTGGATAGGGCAGCCCGAGTATCCGGCCAAAAGGCCCAAACATCCGACCTAACGCTGAAAGCTAGGCATCTTTGCCTTGTTTTCTATGATTTTCGTCGATTTCCGCCATTTTCTTTCGCAACCTTTTGCACTTGAGATTTTGAACCGTGAACTTGCCATTTCCTATGGTGTTTCGGCTAATTAGGAGTGGTTCTACACCGACATCGCCGCTCATCATCGCACCGAATCGTCGCTGACCAACGCACCGTTGACACCTCACCATAAGCAAGGACGGTAACCGCGACGACACTCTTGATTACACCCTTGCCATTGCATTGTTACCCCAAGCCTATTTGCATTCCTTGCCTATTGATACTAGCCTTGAGTATGACCGGGCTATGCTATACATACTCTGCATAGCTTCAATTGCATGAATATATCATAGTATAATCTCTTGTGTTGAAATAGCACCTGCTAAAAGAAAAACTTCTCCCTAGGTGGTTTTGGTAATTAATAACAACATATATTTATTGGACTAATGTTTCCACCAAGTATATTTCAGGAAAAGTTTAATGAATAGATTGGCAAAAGGATTGTGAGGAGATCCTCGATGCAAGGAACATCTATTGGCAACAAGCTTGAAGACTCTACATTTTACATTTTGTGAGAAATCACTTTTGAGTCCATAGGAAAGCCAATACTATTAAAAGGGGATGAGGTCTCTATGATGATCTGGTTGCTCAAGTGCTTAGATTTTAGCCACCAAAAATACACATGAAATTCTCCTACAAACTCTCTGTCTAAACCCTACCACTAAAATCGATGCCACCAAGTTTTCAGATTCGGCCCTACCGAGTTTTATCCTAGACAGATCCTAAGCCAAAACCCTAAGGTCTCGATGACACCAACATTCCTTTCGATGCAACCGAAACCAGTGACCAACTTTCTGGCAAGCCATTTCTAAGAATCGGAATTTCTGAGTTTTGGAAATCGGTTTCACCGAGATTTGGAAACTGCCTAGGTCAGCCATTTCGGTCACATCGAGATTTATATATCGGTCTCATCGAAACACCAAAAGTTGCCACATTTTGCACTAGTCGGTGCAGCCGAGTTTTTGGATCGGTTTCACCGAGTTGGGCAATAATGTTGTAACGGTTGGTTTTTTGGAGATGCCTATATATACCCCTCCACCTACCTCTCACTCGAAGAGGAAGCACTCAGAACATACCTACACGTGCCCCATCCATTTTTCTGAGAGAGAGCCACCTACTCCTCTGTTGAGATAAAGATCTTCCACTCCAACCATATGAATCTTGATTTCTAGCCTCCCCAAGTTGGTTTCAACCCAATCAACCTCTTCTACCAAGCCAAATATGTGAGAGAGTGATTGTGTGTTGTGGAGACTATCTTTTGAAGCACAACAGCAAGGAGTTAATCATTGTTACCACATATATTAACTTTGGAGAGTGGTGTCTCCTAGATTGGTTAGGAGTCGCTTGGGAACCTCCGTCTTCATGTGTGGAGTTGAACCAAGAAGTTTGTACGGGCAAGGAGGTCACCTACTTCATGAAGATCTACCCATAGTGAGGCTAGTCCTTCGTGGACGGAAGCCATGATGGAATAGACAAGGTTGATACCTTCCGGACCCTTACGGGGGGAGGCCTCCATGGACTCTCGCGACTGCTACCCTCCGAGGCTTGAAGTCTCCATCAGTGTGGACGTACGATAACAGCACCTACCGGAACCACGGGAAAATTCTTCGTATCTCCAATTGCGTCTAATCCTCCTATCCCTTCCCTCTACTTTCATGTGCATGTCTTTACTTTCCGCTGCTATACTCTTACACTTGCATGTGTAGGGTGTTCTTGACTTTCTACAACTGCTAAACCCTGGCAACATATAAAAATTGGGAAAAGGCAAGATTTTTAATTTGGTCAAGTAGTCTAATAACCCCCCTATAGACATACTTCGAATCCTACAAGTGGTATCATAGCTTTGGTCTCCGTTGCATTGGTTTCACAACCTAGGAGAGTATGGCGTCTAGTGAGGGAAATTATCATCGTAGAGGTCCATATTTTGATGGTACAAACTTTGCTATTTGGAAGCATAAAATGAAAAGGCATATTCTTGGTCAGAACCCTACTTTATGGGCAGTTGTTCAAGTTGGATTGCAAGATGAATTATTTGGTGATGGAAAGGAACCGGATCGTGAAGCGACCGCGAAAGAATTGAAGATGTTGCAATACAACGCTCAAGCATGCGACATTCTATTCAACTGCTTATGCCCCGTAGAGTTCAACAAGATAAGTCGTCTTGAGAATGCAAAGGAAATTTGCGATACTTATGTTGATATGCACGAAGGTACCGAATCCGTTAGGGAATCAAAGTTGGATGTGCTACAAAGTCAACTTGACAAGTTCAAGATGATGGTTGGTGAATGTACTCTAGGCTTGCTCTCATCACAAATGAGATTGCCGGCTTAGGAAGTGAAGAGATGACCGACAAATTCATCATCACGAAGATCCTTAGAGCCTTGCATGGAAAGTACGACACCGTGTGCACATTGATCCAAATGATGCCAACTACAAAGATCTCAAGCCTGCGGAGGTCATTGGAAGGATTGTTGCTCATGAAATGTCACTCAAGGAGAAAGAAGAACTTCAAACCAAGTCAAGCGGTGCATACAAGGCTACAAGTGATACTCCCGCTACTTCAAGTGACAACCTAGTTACCAATGAAGAAATAAGCCTCGTGGTCAAGAAGTTCAACAAGTTCTACAAGAGTAGAGGCAAAGAGAGAATCTCTAACTCAAGATATGAAGAGAAGTGTTCCTCTTGTCGTGACCGGAATTGTTACAATTGTGGAAGGCCCGGACACTACTCCAATGAGTGCACTACCCCCCACAAAAGAAGAGAAGAGTCACCTAGAAGAAGAAGCTCAAGAGATGAGTCCTCTCATAGAGAAAGAAGGAGTAGAGAAGATCGCTATGAACGAAGACCCTCCGGAGAAGAAGGACAAGTACACCAAGAGCTACACAAGAAGAAGACATCAAGCTCATGTTGGTGAATGGGTTTCCGGCTCCGATTCCGACAACCAATCCAAGAGAAGCTACCACTCCAACTACGACTATAGTCAAGATGAAGGAGTTGCCGGATTAGCACTCGTATCCTCCAACTCCAATGACATATTTGATTCACCAAATGAAGGCAGTAGAAGTTGCTTCATGGCTAAAGGCCCCAAGGTATCACACCCCGAATACATTGACTTCAGTAGTGATGAGGATGATTTATTAGGAGATGATGACTTGCTCTTTGATAAATCTAGTGATGTTAGTCAAAATGAACTTGATAATCATGCTAGTCAAGATAAGTCGTGCGATGATGATAAGAAGGAGATTGAGTGTCTAACTAAATAACTAAGCACTCTTAAGTTAGCTCGTGAATTGATATGTCTCCAACGTATCTATAATTTTTGCTTGTTCCATGCTGTTATATTATCATTCCTGGATGTTTTACAATCATTTTATTACAACTTTATATCATTTTTGGGACTAACCTATTGACATAGTGCCAAAGTGCCAGTTGCTGTTTTTGCTTGTTTTTTACTTCACAGAAAATCAGTACCAAACGGAGACAAAACGCTGCGGGGATTTTTGTGGATTTTTTACGGACCAGAAGAAAGAAGATGGGCCAAAGATCACCAGAAGAGGGGGCCCAGGGTGGCCAGCACCCACCAGGGCGTGCCAGAGGCCCCCTGGCGCGGCCTGGTGGGGGCTGGGCACCTCGGGCACCCCCTCCACCGCCTCCGATGCCTATAAATTCCCAAATATTCAGAAACCCCCAAAAATAACCCTAGACTCTCTGCTCCGCTGCCGCAACTCTCTATATCGACGAAAAACCAATCTGGAGGTGTTCCAGTACCCTTCCGGAGAGGGGAATCCATCTCCGGTGGCCATCTTTATCATCCCGGCGAAGGCCGTGATGAGGAGGGAGTAGTCCACCCTTGGGGCTGAGGGTATGTACCAATAGCTATGTGTTCAATCTCTCTCTCTCTCTCTCTCTCGTGTTCTTGAGTTGTCATGATCTTGATGTATCACGGGCTTTGTTAATATAGTCGGATCATATGATGTGTTTCCCTCTCTATCTGGTTGTGATGAATTGAATCTTTCCCTTTGAGATATCATTATTTTGGATTGAATATTGGATTTGAGAACACTTGATATATGTCTTGCATGTGGATACCCGTGGTGACAATGGGGTGTTCTATTGATTCACTTGATATATGTTTTGGTACTCAACTTGCGGATTCCCGCGGTGACATTGGGGTATCTATGCTTATGGGTTGATACACGTTCTTGTCCTACTTTCTCCGATAGAAATCTTGGGGTACTCTTTGAGGTTCTTTGTGTGGATTGAGTATTATGAATCTGAAATTGTTTGATGCGTATCGTATAATTAACTCATGGATACTTGTGGTGACATTGGAGTATCTAGGTGACATTAGAGTTGGTTGATGCGTATCATATGGTGTTATTCTAGTACGAACTCTTAGATAGATCGAACGGAAAGGATAACTTGATGTTATCTTAGTACGAACTCTTGAATAGATCGATCGGAAAGAATAACTTTAAGGTGGTTTCATACCCTACAAACAATTTCTTCATATGTTCTCCGCTAGATAAGAACTTTGGAGTGATTCTTCGTTGCACGTTGAGGGATGGTTATGTGATCCAATTATATTAGCATTGTTGAGAGATTGCACTAGCGAAAGTACGGACCCTAGGCCTTGTTTTCAAGCATTGCAATACCGTTTGTGCTCACTTTTGTTACTTGCTACCTTGCTGTTTTTATATTTTCAGATTACAAAAACCTATATCTATCATCCATATTGCACTTGTATCACCATCTCTTCGCCGAACTAGTGCACCTATACAATTTGCCATTGTGTTGGGTGTGTTGGGGACACAAGAGATTTCTTGTATTTGATTGCAGGGTTGTTTGAGAGAGACCATCTTCATCCTACACCTCCCACGGATTGATAAACCTTAGGTCATCAACTTGAGGGAAAATTGCTACTGTCCTACAAAACTCTGCGCTTGGAGGCCCAACAAAGTCTACAAGAATAAAGTTGCGTAGTAGACATCAAGCTCTTTTCTGGCGCCGTTGCTGGGGAGGTGAGTGCTTGAAGGTATATCTTTTGATCTCGCAATTAAATCTTTTAGTTTATTTTTTTTCACTAGTTTGTTTTTATAAAAGAAAACTACAAAAAATGGAGTTTAGGTTGCATCATTTGTTTCATCTTTATAATGTCTTTCGTGAAAATAAGGATTCCAAAAATTGTGCTCAATTGGTAGAGGAAGAAATTATGAAAATACTCAATGAGAATTCCTTGAATGATGAGCATGAGTGCAATGTTGCTAGTATGAATTCTCTGAATATCCATTATGCTAGCGATATGCAAAGCCACAAGCTTGGGGATGCTATGTTTGATGAAGATGATATTTTTAGTCCCCCAAGTTTTGATGAGCAAATTTATTATGATGATGACATGCCTCCTATATATGATGATTATTGTGATGACATGTATGCTATAAAGAGTGCTAGTAACCATGAAACTTGTCATCATGATTTTCAAAGAGGTTATGTCAATCAAGTGTCCCATGATGGTTATTTTGTTGAGTTTGCTCCCACTATTATGAATGAGAAGAAATATGCTTATGTGGAGAGTAATAAATTTTCTATGCTTCTAGATCATGAAAATAATGCTTTATGTGATAGTTATATTGTGAAATTCCTTCATGATGCTACTGAAAATTATTATGAGGGAGGAACATATGCTTGTAGGGATTGCAATAATACCAAGTTTCCTCCCTATGCATTGAAAGTTTCAAAGTTATGCTTAATTTGCCTTCCTATGCTAGGTGATTCTTGCTCCCATAAATTTTTTGCTCGCAAAACCCCTATGCATAGGAAGTGGGTTAGACTTAAATGTGCTTGTCATGAGATTCATGATGCTCTTTTGCATGTTTCTATTATTATTCATATGTGAGCATCATTGAAATCATCATGCCTAGCTAAAAGGCATTAAAGAAAAGCGCTTGTTGGGAGACAATCCAATACTTTTACTTTCTGTTTTTGTGTGTTCACATGATTAAGCTACTGTAGTAATCATGTTTTGTGTCTTTTCTTTCAATAAAGTGCCAAGTAAAGCCTTTGGGATGACTCACAAGATGAGTAGAATTGATGCTGAACCAAAACACAAACTTTTGACTCAAGTAAAGGAATTTTAATTTTTTACTGGAGCGTTATAATGATCTGAAATTTTTACACAGTCTTCATATACAAATTCTTAAGGTTTTCCTAATTTTTCAGAATTTTTGGAGATAGGTAAGTTTGGCTATACTACAGATCTTCACAGACTGTTCTGTTTTTGACAGATTCTGTGTTGCATGCATAGTTTGCTTGTTTTAGTGTTTCCATAGCTTATATTTAGTGGTATAAATTATGGGAATGATAGAATACAGTAGGTATCATGTGGGAACAATTATGAATCTTGTCTTGACAGTACCTAAGTGAATGATTTATCTTTATTACACTAACCCTTCTCACGAAGTTCCGTTAAGTTTTGTGTGATTGAAGTTTTCAAGTTTTGGGTGAGACACCGATATGAGGAGAATAAGGAGTGACAAGAACCTAAGCTTGGGGATTCCCAAGGGATTCCCAAGGTAATATCCAAGGAAGACTCAAGCTCCTAAGCTTGGGGATGCCCCGCAAGGCATCGCCTCTTTCGTCTTCAACACTATCGGTATATCTTACTTGGAGCTATATTTTTATTCGTCACATAATATGTGCCTTGCTTGGATCATCATTATATTTTGTTATTCTCTGTTAGGTGTTATTTATAATCTTTTTTTTTCAATAAAAAGTTCCAAGAATTGCATTAGGATGCTTGCATTGCATGTTTTGATATGTGCTGTGTAAAAACAGAAACTTTTGCTCTATTGTTTGAATTTTAATATTTTACTGGAACGTGGAAAGTTTCTGAAATTTTTACACAGTGTTGTCATATAAATTCTTTAGCATGTCCGAAATTTTCATAAATTTTTGAGTTACAGAAGTACACTGTTTTCATAAATTGCTACAGACTGTTCTGTTTGGACAGATTGCTGTCATAGTTTTGTTATCTACTTATCCTATAGTTTCCATAGCCTATATTGGTAGATATAAATTTTGGAAATGATAGTAAACAGTAGATGATGTTTGAAAATTATTGTGCAACTTGTCTTGGCAGTACATGAAGTGTTGATTTATTCTTATGTGTACTAACCTATCTCACGAGTTCTTTTCGAGTTTTGTGTGGATGAAGTTTTGAGAATAGGTGAAACCGGGATATGAGAGGATTGAACGAGATACAAAAGCTCAAGCTTGGGGATGCCCAAGGCACCCCAAGTAAATATTTCAAGAAGTCTCAAGCATCTAAGCTTGGGGATGCTACGCATCCCACCTCTCTTCGTCAACTATCGGTTAGCCTATGTTGAGCCTAAATTTTTATTCGTTCACATGATGCGTGCTATTCTTGGAGTTCTATTTTTGTTTAGTTTGCTGTTTGAATAAAATACTTAGATCTGAAAATCTTTAATGAGAGATAGAGTCCTCACATAGCTACTTAATTGTTTGACTACTCATTGATCTTCACTTATATCTTTTGAGAGTAGCTTGTCATTTGCTCATGTGCTTCACTTAAATTTGTTTGAGCTTGCCAAAAAGCAATGGCAATATATGAAACTAGTCCCAAAGTGATAGATATCCAAGGAGGATATAATAAAAACTTTCATGAAGATCATTGGACAAATTAAACTTGATTCCTTGTAATAGTTTTGAAACATGATGATAGTAATATGTGAGTCATGTTGATGAGTAATTATGCTTAGTAGGAATATTGGTGTTAAGGTTTGTGATTCCCTATGCATGCACAAAAGTCAATAGTTATGCAATGAAGTTAAATCCTACTTGTGGTGCATGATTCGGTGTTAGTTATGTTCAATGCTCACTTATGTGATTTTTCGTTTCTTGGTTTGGTTGCTTCCCAATCTATTTGCTAGCCTTCATTTGTACTAAGTAGAAATACTACTTGTGCATCCAAAATCCTTAAACCAAGTTTTGCCTTATGAGTCCACCATACCTACCTATATGCGGTATTTCCATGCCGTTCCAAGCAAATTTGTATGTGCCATCTCTAAATTTTCAAAATAAATTTTCTCTTTTGTGTGCCTGTACCGCTCATGAAATGGTGGGGAGTGTCCAATATTTTTCCATGCTAGATGTGTTATTCTCAAGATGAGTGTTTATTCACTTGTCATTGCACGAGAGTGCGGCGGTAATAGGGATGCCCATTCCCGAAATGAAAAAGAAAAAAATATTTACTTTATGTTGTCAAATAATAAATTCCTTGGAAAGTGTTGGTATGGAAGGCAACCGTGGATACGGCCCACCATGGAAAGTGAAAGTTTGGTGGAAAAAGGAATAAACTTTATTTTCTGTTTGGGAACCGCCTATGATATATCTTGCATGGAAAGTATTGTGAGCTACTTTGTCGTTTTCGTTGACAGGAAAAGCATGCCACCCAAAATATTTTTTCTCTCTCAATTTAAAACTTTGAGCTCTGGCACCTCTACAAATCCCTACTTCCCTCTGCGAAGGGCCTATCTATTTACTTTATGCAATTTTTATTTTTGCTTTGAGTCTCCATCTTCTCTTATAAGCACCGACTAGGGGGCACTATGATCGTACTTGAGCATTGGGCATAGCTAATATTTGGGTGTGTTTCATGAATGGATCAATGATTGAGCATGATGGGCTAGGGATAACTTTCTTTAGTGTTGATATTTTGAAAGACATGGTTGCTTGTTGACATGCTTGAGTATTGAAGTCATTATGTTAAAACTAGACTATTGCTTTGAATCAGTTACAAGTCCAAATGTCCATGCTATACAAAGAAGAAAAGAATATGATGAACATGTTAGGCAGCATTCCACATCAAAAATTCTGTTTTTATCATTTACCTACTCGAGGACGAGTAGGAATTAAGTTTGGGGATGCTGATACGTCTCCAATGTATCTATAATTTTTGCTTGTTCCATGCTGTTATATTATCATTCTTGGATGTTTTACAGTCATTTTATTACAACTTTATATCATTTTTTGGGACTAACCTATTGACATAGTGCCAGTTGCCATTTTTGCTTGTTTTTAACTTCGCAGAAAAACAGTACCAAATGGAGACAAAACGCTGCGGGGATTTTTGTGGATTTTTTACGGACCAGAAGAAAGAAGATGGGCCAAAGATCACCAGAAGAGGGGGCCCAGGGTGGCCAGCACCCACCAGGGCGCGCTAGAGGCCCCCTGGCACGGCCTGGTGGGGGCTGGGCACCTCGGGCACCCCCTCCACCGCCTCCGATGCCTATAAATTCCCAAATATTCGGAAACCCCCAAAAATAACCCTAGACTCTCCGCTCCGCCGCCGCAACTCTCTATATCGACGAAAAACCAATCTAGAGGCGTTCCAATACCCTGCCGGAGAGGGGAATCCATCTCCGGTGGCCATCTTCATCATCCCGGCGGAGGCCATGATGAGGAGGGAGTAGTCCACCCTTGGGGCTGAGGGTATGTACCAGTGCTATGTGTTCAATCTCTCTCTCTCTCGTGTTCTTGAGATGTCATGATCTTGATGTATCACGGGCTTTGTTAATATAGTCGGATCATATGATGTGTTTCCCTCTCTATCTAGTTGTGATGAATTGAATCTTTCCCTTTGAGATATCATTATGTTGGATTGAATATTGGATTTGAGAACACTTGATATATGTCTTGCATGTGGATACCCGTGGTGACAATGGGGTGTTCTATTGATTCACTTGATATATGTTTTGGTACTCAACTTGTGGATTCCCGTGGTGACATTGGGGTAATCTATGCATAGGGTTTGATACATGTTCTTGTCCTACTTTCTCCGATAGAAATCTTGGGGTACTCTTTGAGGTTCCTTGTGTGGATTGAGTATTATGAATCTGAAATTGTTTGATGCGTATCGTATAATTAACTCATGGATACTTGTGGTGACATTGGAGTATCTAGGTGACATTAGAGTTGGTTGATGCGTATCATATGGTGTTATTCTAGTACGAACTCTTAGATAGATCGAACGGAAAGGATAACTTGATGTTATCTTAGTACGAACTCTTGAATAGATCAATCGGAAAGAATAACTTTAAGGTGGTTTCGTACCCTACAAACAATTTCTTCTTATGTTCTGCGCTAGATAAGAACTTTGGAGTGATTCTTCGTTGCACGTTGAGGGATGGTTATGTGATCCAATTATATTAGCATTGTTGAGAGATTGCACTAGCGAAAGTACGGACCCTAGGCCTTGTTTTCAAGCATTTCAATACCGTTTGTGCTTACTTTTGTTACTTGCTACCTTGCTGTTTTTATATTTTCAGATTACAAAAACCTATATCTATCATCCATATTGTACTTGTATCACCATCTCTTCGCCGAACTAGTGCACCTATACAATTTGCCATTGTATTGGGTGTGTTGGGGACACAAGAGATTTCTTTTATTTGATTACAGGGTTGTTTGAGAGAGACCATCTTCATCCTACACCTCCCATGGATTGATAAACCTTAGGTCATCAACTTGAGGGAAAATTGCTACTGTCCTACAAAACTGTGCGCTTGGAGGCCCAACAAAGTCTACAAGAATAAAGTTGCATAGTAGACATCATGAAAATCTACTCAAGAAGATCAAAGAGAGCTTCTAAGAACTTAGAAGCTATGCTTCGAGAAGCTAAATTTAGAGCAAGAGCATGAGTTTCTTAAAGCTATCAATGAAGATCTTCGAAAGAAGAGTTCTTCTTATCTTGCCAAACGACTACTCTTGTCTACATTTGTTCCACAAGTTAAATCTAAGCAAACTAGTAACAAAGGAAAGAAAGGTTCTTGTAACGACCCGAACCTGATAAGATTCGATGTCTCTATGCTTACCGTGCTTGTCCCTGGATCGATTTGCTAGCACACACAGTACATAAGAATATCAAAGTAACAAGTGCGTCATTTTACTATAACGTATGATCCAGAATTTATAAGGTATTACAATCTCGTAGCACATAGCTAGCTTTATTCAATAACAACAGCGGAAATGTAGCATAAACAAACTATGAATCCCATCAATGCCCACTAGCGAAAAATGTTGAGTGAACTCACGACCCTACTGTATCTCAATGATCGTCTAAAAGTCATGCAACATGATAAGCTGCAGCCACAAGGGTCAATACATTGAATGTATTGGCAAATCACATATAATGATATATTAAACCTACACCCACAAGCAATGTATGACAAACAAAACACTCAAATTGGGTAGGCATAAACTAACTTCACCAACCTCAAGACATGGTTTACTCAATACAATGGCCTGTCCCATGAGAACCCCGGAGATCCTAAATTAACATGACAAGAACTTCAGAAGTCTCAAGTGCGCTTTGTCAGTGGTGCATTCTCTAGGGACCATAGAGCGCTCTACCAAGGACGCATTCACCTGATTAAAATCCTGAACTAGCTCAAGTGCGCTCTGGCAATGGCACATTCTCTAGGGACAATAGAGCGCTCTGCCAAGACGCATTCACCTGATCAAACGTCCCGAGCCTACAGCTATAAACACTCACCACTTTCATGAAACACTTGATACAAGCCCACGTCTAGCATAGCAAATCCAAGCATACAATTAAACAATGCAAACAGGACACGCACATGGCGACGAGCAGTATAAGAATCACACAAACATATAACATATCATAACAGTGCATATCAGACATATAGGATGAACACAATCAAAAGTGAAACTTGCCTTGAATGGTGTTGAGGTACTCTAACACTTAATTCTGATTCGCTTCACACTCCGGACAATCTATATGTTTAAATAGGCATCGATAAATAAACATACTCACATAACACTGAATCAAAGTAAACAGCAAACAATTCATTTAAAACTCAAATAACAGAAACATATCAGTAGGTATTTATTATCTACATGCTAGTAGGATCACAATGCAAAAAAGAATCAACTAAATTGAGTGGACGGTTTGAAAGATATGGCCTCCGGAAGGTTGAATTCAAATTTGAATGAATTCAAATTTAAACAAGGCAAAAGTGTGAAATTTTAGTTCTACTAGATGCTGCTGGTCAATAGAAGTACATAGGAAAAAGAATCACCTGAAATGGATATACGGATTAGGAGATAAATCTAAACGAAAATTATGATGAAATCTGCCAAAAATTGTGTTGCGGTTGGTGTGGAGGTGACAAGTGGCATGCTGTTAGTGGCTGAAAACCGTTCGCTGTGGTGTCTAAATAGCGGACGGCCGAAAATTAGTGCATACCGATTCGATGAATAAAAACATAAATTGTATCTAATCTGGGCGGTACAATTCAGATCGGACGGATGAAGGTGACTCACCGGAGAACACAGGAGGTGTCGGTCGGACTTGGAGAAGAACGACGTGGTGCTGCTCGGTGGTAATGCAACCGGTGGCTGCAGAGGTCTCCCGCAAAGGTTTAGTGGATGTGGAGGTGCGGCTCGTCAGGGAAAGCACGTTGGCGGTCCTGGCGATCTTCGTCGATGCTGGGTTAAGGCAAGACGAAGCGGGCGTCCTCTGTTGATGGCAGCGGAGTTCTGCTTCGGGTCAAGGTCGCAGGGCTGGGTACGGTGCTCCCCTGCATGAGATTGGGAGTCAGGGAAGTAGAGGACATCAAGGAGAAGATAACAGAGTAGAAGGGAGACGCTGGGAACCTCTGGTGGCGATGAATTCTTCCGGCGGAAGCTTCAGGCGGCGGTGAACCCCCACGAGATCGGATGCGGGCGAACCAGGCACCTAAGATCTTGATTTTGCAAAATATCGGATGCGGAACAGACGGGGAATACATATAAGGTGTATGCCGTGTGGGAGAGGCTAGTTCCATGCCGAATCGGTGAGGATTTGGATCGGGCAGGGAAGAACTCGTGCTCGTGCAGGAGTCCTGGCGAGAGGAGGAGGATGACATGGTGGGCCAGGGTGGTCAGTGGCTGTGAGGAAGAAAAACAAATAGAAGGAGAGGCCTACGGGGTGGGCTGTTGCGGCGCCAAAATGGGCCGGCATGCCAGCTGCTGCTGCTCGCGAACGTGGTATAAGAAATGGGCTGTGCTGGGAGCCCAGATGAACAGTAAACTCTGGAGGAAAAATAATATTGTGTAGGAGGTGTAGTTGGCAAATCATAAAACAAATATTTTACTCCTAAAACAAATACCAGTACACACAGTAAAAAATATTATAGCAATTTTATAAAGCAGTGAACATTTTTATAACCCAAATAAAGTCTATAAAACTATTATATGCAATGGGAGCCAATAAAAATCATTTAAAACAAACTATAAAATAAATGTGAGTTTCAAAAACTCCTAAAATGTAATCCTTTGAACTCCAAAATAACACTAAGAATTACCAACTATATTTTCATATAGGATAAGTCATATTATATCCTCTCCAAATATTTTGCCTTGAGTTGGAAACACTTTGAATAGAACATTCAGAAAATTCAAACATGCATAGAAATCATGATGAAAAAGAATGATCCTATTAACATTCCAAATCTGAAAATTTTGGATGTTACAGTTCTTCATCTAGTAGCAACAACACTGATGCTAAATCCAATGATGTCGCTTCTAGTAGTTCTATTGATTCCACTAATGATTCTCTTAGACAAGTTACACTTGAGCAAGAAAATGATTTATTGAAAGAAATTATAGAGAAAGGTGTCTACAAGAGTCTTGCCGAAAGTAAGCAATTTAAGGAGATTGTACGCAAGCATGGAGGACACCGGAAGAACCAAGCCATTGGCTACTTCAACACAAATGGAGTTGAATGGGAAGATGGTCAATACCCCAAGCCGAAGTTTGTTCCTCAAAGGGAGAAGTATGATCCTAATATCCCCAAGGGAACAAAAGACCAAGATGACCTTCCACCACAAGACCACAAGCTCAAGGGCAAGGACAAGCTTCAAGAGGAGATTGACACATTTGAAGATGAATCCCAAGCCATGGTCAAGTGGGTTCCCAAGGCTACTACAAGCTCTACTTCAACAAGTGCTACTTCAACTCCAACGATCCCCATCAAGTTGATGTGGGTCCCAAAGAAGAAGAACTAGAGAAGTTCTTCAGGGGTGACTCCGCCAACAAAATTCACTCACATTTATCATTGGCAAGAACTAATGCAATCAACTCCAACCTTATGCAATAGTTCAAGGAGTCACAAATCACTCGTAGGTAAGCAAGGGACAAGGTAAATAAAGAATCAATGGACATCATCTAAATGTGTTTCACTCCATGTCCATAGATATCCTTGTATTTGTTCCTGTGTGCGACTAACCCATGTAGGTGAGAAGAGTACGAAACAACAAGGATTGCTCCCAACTCAAGATGATCTTCATCAACTATGAGCATCCACTACTCACCAACATGAACTCTTCAACGACAAAACTCATGGTTAGTTTAGCCCTCTTAGGGGGGATGTCACATCAAGGGGGAGCTTTACTCTAATACTTGAGCCAAAGCATCTCTTAAGATGTGAACACACTAAAAGCTTTATGTAAAAGTGGCAACCCCACTTGTGCATAAACGATGAGTATGACCTATGATCAAGTATTCTTACTTGGCTCCTAAGTCAATATACTCATATATAGATGACTCCGTCATCGCCAAAGTGCTTGGTAGATACTAGAGTGGTTTTGCATGTTTGCCATATTTCATTTGAGATATTATTGTGTGAGCATGTTGATATGCATATTTCTGCTCATTCAAGGATATCCAATTTTTGTTATTTGACTTTCATTTTCTTTGGCCAATTGGATATACAAGAATTCCTAAGTATCTCCCTCTAGCTATCTATTCTTTCTTGTCTCAAACTCTATTCATGCTTCATCACAAAATTTGAGCAAGCACTTTTCAGACCCTCTGTGTGAGGAGCACTCGGAGTTCCTTTTCGATAAGAGCTAACTTCCAAAACCTCCCATGTGCCACTCGGTGTAACCAACTCCACAAACTCGGTTTTACTGAAGCACTAGGGTTGATATGGTTTTTGAACCTCGATACCACCGGAATCGAAATCTCGGCTTCACCGAGTTTCTCTATCCTCTCGCAGTTAAGAGACTCGGTGGCACTGAAATTTTGGAATCGGTTCTACCGACAGTAGGAGGGTATATATACCCGCGGACCCAAAATTGAAAAATTCTTCAAACACTTGGTCTCCCGCAACCCCCTGTTGCTGCCGCTCGTGTCTTCGAACTTCAATCTTGTCTCTCGTGCGCCCTCGCCGCCGGAGTCTGCCACCTGCAATGGTAATCCTCTCCGCCGTTGCCACCGTAGCGAGGTCTTCACCACATTAGGGTAAGATCTCAGCCCCTTTTGCGCTCCCAACTCCGATTCGTATGCAATAGGTCATGTTCATCTCCTTGCCACAGATTGCAATATTCCTATCCACAAGAAAACTCGACTAGATTAGTCGAACGAAAGATTTTAGGTTTAGGGTTCCGCCATATGTGTATCGGTGTCACCGAGTGCAAACGAGTCACTACCATCGATTCGGGTTTAGGGTTTCTCAGAACTTTCTCGGTGAGACCGAGTCATCTTTTTCGGTGGAACCGAAAAGGTGGCCAAGTTTCTGTTAAGATGAAAGTTAGTCTCGGAGGCTCCAAAAATTAGATCTTGGTGGAACAGAAACCCATATGACAGAATTCTAAAACTAAGATTTTGAGTTCAATTTTTGCAAAATGTAGGTGTTTTGTGATGCTTATCCCCTCCACTCTTCTACATCTATTCATAGGGACAGCATGTCTGGTTCTGAGGACAGTGAGAATGATTTCAAGGAACAAAGTGTTGATCTGGAAGCAGGCAGTAGCCCAGAGGCTAGCTCTTCTTTAGAAGACCCTGGCACCCCCAACTCTCATGGTTTGCCCAAGGCAGCCACTAGGGCCAGGAGAAAGCTCAACTCAGATGAGGAGGATGTTGATTTTGTGCCTGAGGGGCTGATAGCCAGAAAGCAACAAGAAAAGAAAGAAAGAGCTACCAAGAACAACTCTGAAGAGGTCACTTCTTCCAGGAGGCCCATAAGGAAAGAATATGCCAGCACAGATGACATGAGGGCTCCTGAGACTACCAAGAGAGGGATGACTATCACTCTTGAGAATCCTACCTTCTCCAGGTAGACCATGTCCTTGGCTAAGAAGCCATCTGAGAAGAAGAGAGAGAGGAAGAGAATTGTTCGTGTGGTTGGCAGACCAACTTCTATGTTTGAGGACCCGACTGAGCATGAGGAAGAGGAAGATGAAGAACCAGCTGCAAAACCTCCTCCTTCCAAGAAGAAGAAGTTGTTGGCTGATGCTATGCCTACCAAGCCACCCTCCATGGCCAAGCCAACTGCTCCCAAGAAGCCAGCTGCCCCCAAGCCCAAGAGGACCACCAGAGACATTCCTCTTGCTGAGAAGAACAAGGGACCTTCCACCATGGAAGAAGAGGAAGATGTTGCTATATTGAGGAAGCTGAGACCTCACCTGCCAGAGCATAATGATGATCATTCAGTGGCAGAGGACATGAAGAAGAGAAAGGATATAGGGCTCAGGAAACGGAGAGTAGATGATGCATATTCCATCAGGAGAAGGACCGTTGTAGATGCTCGCTTCCACACCAAGGAGCAGCAAGATTTTTACGAGACCGTCTTGTTAGACAAGAGTCCTACAGTTAGCGACATGAGATATGTTGATTGGAAGTTCATCAAGGAAAATGAAGATTACTTCCCTCATGTGCTAGAGAACTTCAAGGCCATTGACATTGATGCATTTGTTGGCAGAGAGTTCACTTCATGGAATGATGAGATGATCATGCAATTCTATTCCACAGCTCATTTCTATCCAGATGGAAGAATTGTATGGATGACTGAGGGCACCAGATACCAGACTTCTGTTGATGAGTGGGCTACCATCTGAGGAGCCCCGGAGATTCAAGAAGGAGATCTTGATGTGTATACTGAGGCCAAGATGAATCACAACTCCATGGCCAATATGTATAATCCTATCCCCACTGCATATGTGACGACTCATAAGCTTGGCTCTGTCTACTTCTTGCAAGCAGGACTACCCACCACCAACACTATCATGAGGCATACTTTGATGCCAAAGTCAGGTGATGACAAGATGATCAGGGGTACTCCATAAACATGTTGCACCATGTAGACACCCACACCAGATTCAGGGTGATGGATTTGATTGTTGAGATGATCAAGAGGACTGCTGCTGATCAGAAATGATCTTGTGGATATGCTCCATATATCCATATGCTCATCAAATCCAAAGTTGGAAAGAGCCAATATGCACTTGATCGTCCACACCTGCCACTGCAACAGATTTCGAGGACAACGTTATGGTGATGGATCCTACTCATCCTAGTTCAACTACAGCACAAGGAGAGGCAGCTATAGCCACTAGTGCTCAAATTCCTAGGATGAAGAGCGATCAAATATCTTACCTTGTAAGAACTATCGAAGGGATAGAAAAAAAATGTGACTGAGATACTCAAGAACCAGAAGAGTCTTGAGAGGATAGTGGAGACAAAGTTTCATGCTCTAGACAATAAAGTGAATGAGCTGACCAAGATTGTCAAGAAGTTGAAGCAAGAAGTGGATGCAGTGCCTAGTCCCCACTCCAGTGATGATGATGATAGTCCTCTTCTCCAGCCTCACACTCAGTTCAAGACACATGCCATATCGTCTACCATGCCTACTCCAGAGTTGAGACCATCTTCATCAGCACCAGCATCTACTCCATCAGCTCCTTTAGCACCTTCAGCATCTACTCCACCACCTCAGAGGACATCAGCTGAAGCATTCGCAGACGCCCTTCCTTCGACTCCTTCAACAGCTACCGGAGGAGATAGAGCCTAGAGCGACGCTTAGCTATATACCTTTGAACTTTTTGGTAACTTGTTGCCAAATGGGGAGAAGTGTATAGATCATAGGGCTTCGAGAGAGAGTGTTTTGTCTTTTGGTTGCTCTCTTTGTTTCAAAACATTTGGTTTATCGCTTGGTTGTTCTTAAACTCCGTCGTGTTTGATCATATGCTTTGGTTGATGATGCTACTATTTCCTATCCATGTGATGTTTATATGATGATCATTCACTCTTGTTTGGTGTTATGTGCATTGTAAATCCATTCATATCATTTATGCGCACCACCAAGTTGTATGTGACATGGAAGAGTTACTCATGCTCCTAATCGATTGTGCATTTGCATTCAAACGCAAATTCTAAATAATGCACAAATTTAGGGGGAGCTCTAGCTTATCACATACTTCTCAAAGCGATGATGCTATTTATTGTTTTATCCCTATCGAAGCTTTTATCTATATGTTGTCATCAATTACCAAAAAGGGGGAGATTGAAAGCACAACTTCTCCCTAGGTGGTTTTGGTAATTAATAACAACATATATTTCACTAGACTAATGTTTCCACCAAGTATATTTCAGGAAAAGTTCAATGAATGGATCAGCAAAAAATTGTGAGGATATCCCCTAGATGCAAGCAACATCTATTGGCAAAAAGCTTGAAGACTCTACATTTTACATTTTGTGAGAAATCACTTTTGAGTCCATAGGAAAGCCAGTACTATTAAAAGGGGATGAGGTATCTATGATGATCTCGTTGCTCAAGTGCTTAGAGATTAGCCACCAAAAATACACATGAAATTCTCCCACAAACTCTCTGTCTAAACCCTACCACTAAAATCGGTGCCACCAAGTTTTCAAATTTGGCCCTACCGAGTTTTATCCTAGACAGATCCTAAGCCAAAACCCTAAGGTCTCGGTGACACCAACATTCCTTTCGGTGCAACCGAAACCGGTGACCAATTTTTTGGTAAGCCATTTCTAAGAATCGGAATTTCCGAGTTTTGGAAATCGGTCTCACCGAGATTTGGAAACTGCCTAGGTCATCCATTTTAGTCACACCGAGATTTATATATCGGTCTCACCGAAACACCAAAAGTTGCAACATTTTGCACTAGTCGGTGCAACCGAGTTTTTGGATCAGTTTCACCAAGTTGGGCAGTAATGTTGTAACGGTTGGATTTTTGGAGATGCCTATATATACCCCTCCACCTACCTCTCACTTGAAGAGGAAGCACTCAGAACATACCTACACTTGCCCCATCCATTTGTCTGGGAGAGAGCCACCTACTCATCTGTTCAGATCAAGATCTTCCACTCCAACCATATGAGTCTTGATTTCTAGCCTCCCCAAGTTGCTTTCCACCCAATCAACTTCTTCTACCAAGCCAAATCTATGAGAGAGTGATTGTCTGTTGAGGAGACTATCTTTTGAAGCACAAGAGCAAGGAGTTCATCATTGTTACTACATCTATTACCTTTTGGAGAGTGGTGTCTCCTAGATTGGTTAGGTGTCTCTTGGGAGCCCCCATGTTCATGTGTGGAGCTGAACCAAGAAGTTCGTATGGGGCAAGGAGATCGCCTACTTCATGAAGATCTACCAATAGTGAGGCTGGTCCTTCATGGACGGAAGCCATGATGGAATAGACGAGGTTGCTACTTTGTGCACCCTTATGGGTGGAGACCTATGTGCACTCTCACGACCGCTACCCTCCGTGGGTTGAAGTCTCCATCAGCATGGACGTATGATAGCACCACCTATCGGAACCACGGGAAAATCTTCATGTCTCTAATTGCGTTTGATCCTCCTATCCCTTCCCTTTACTTTCATGTGCATGTCTTTACTTTCCTCTTCTATACTCTTAGACTCGCATGTGTAGGGTGTGCTTGACTTGCTACAATTGCTAAAACTTGCCAACATCTGAAAATTGGGAAAAGGCCAGATTTTTAATTTGCTCAAGTGTTCTAATTCACCCCCCCCCTATAGACATACTTCAGATCCTACACCTGCATCAATAATTGCTATCTGGGTGTGCACGTCACGCATTGTGACCTTAAATAATATCATCGCAAAAAGAAAGAGAAGCAAAGCTTTTAAGCATAGAGCAAAAGCAATAGCATCGCCAAATTGCATATCATACTTGATCATCTTGGATCACTTGAGTGAGTGACATTGTGCCTCATACATACATAGCAAAGTCAGGAATAGAAAGTCAACACGTTTTGTTTCTTATAGGTTGTGCACAAGTTCGTATCACGCCCATTTGAACGATCATGCTAGCGTCTCTCTAGTGTTGTCCAACACGAGCTTTTTCCACGGATTCCACAGTTTGTGCTCATTCCTTGGTTGCATTACCCAACTTATCTATCTCTGTGTGTGTTTCTATGTATACTCATTGCTGTTGATCTATATTGTCTTACTTACGAATTTGCAAATCTCTTTCAAAATTATTGAATCTTATCTTCGGATTGCTTGAATTTTGTGCCACCATCCTAACAAAGCTACTCCATAAGCCTTATTTGTGTAGGTGTGAGAAGGGCGATCTCTGATACCAATTCTACTATTTTCATAGTTCCACATTGAGTGATCTTTGATCCATTTTCAACACACGGAATGGTAATTTGGTATTGTCTTTCTAATTCTTCCACTTATATCTACTTGAGTTCTATGGATAGGTCAAGCATACCCAACCCGGAATTTGAGGAGCACAATGACGACAAGAATGATTATGTCCCCAAGATGCATTTCTTCGGCGCGCAATAAGCCATGCGCCAATCGCAAGATGTCTTGAATGACTGCATCGAGCAACTCGCCACCGACTTGCGCGAATCAGAGGAGTGTACGTGGGAGTACCTCGATACCAAGCTCTCAAGCCAAATGGATGAAATCCATACCTTGATGGTTAGACACACTCCGTCAACATCTACATCATCAAGGAGGCGCCACTCAAGTCGCCACTCATCGGAGTATTCTTCACGCGCAAGTCCTCCTCGAGCACGTTCTCATCTTCGAGACGATCGCTCCGGTCCAAGTTCGCCACACAATCGCCAACGTCAAGCTTCGGATAATCCATTCCATGAAAATGGGTTACAAGATCGCCTTCGGGAGCGGGAACGACGTCGCCAACAATACCAAGAACAAGAACAACAACACCGTGAAGAAGAAGAACGTCATCGTGAGGAACAAGCACTTGAAGCACAATGTGCCCTCCGTGATGCAACATGTGCCTTGGAAGAATGAAATGGCCAAGCACGTGAAGAACAAGAAGTACTCCAGCGTGAATGACAAGAAGAAGTCGCTCGCCAAGAGGAGCGCTAAGAACGGAGGAACTGAGTGTGTGTGTCTCATCAACACCCTCAACTTCATCATGACGAACTCGGTGAAGAAGAACCTCCAAGACAAGGATGTTGTCCTCACCACCCCAATGATGAACAACGCTTCGGCAAGCTCAAGTTCACCATGCCTAAGTTTTCTGGAAGCAATAATCCCGAAAAATATCTTTCATGGGCACTTAAGGTTGACAAGATCTTCCGTCTTCACAACTATGATGAAGAAAAGAAGATCGCCATGGCTTCACTTGAGTTCCAAGATTATGTTCTCATTTGGTGGGAGCAAGTGATTGAACGGAGAAGAGAAAAAGGCGAACCTCCTATCATGACTTCGAATCAAATGAAGGGCCTCATGAGAGCTCGTTTTGTGCCTACTCACTACAATCGTGATCTTTTCAAGAAACTTCAACTCCTCAAGCAAGGCACGAAGTTCGTTGAAGAATACTATCAAGAAATGGAAATAGCCATGATCCGAGCCAATGTCCAGGAAGATGATTAGCAAACAATGGCACGTTTCTTGAATGGGCTCAACTACCAAATCAAGAAGATCGCCGACTTCCAACCCTACTCCAACCTTCTCGAGCTAGTCCATCAAGCATCAAAGGCGGAGTGCCAAGTGCAAGATGACTCCAAGTACTCCAAGTTTTCTTCCAAGACCTACGGCTCAAGTACTCAAGCTTCTCCAACCTCGACACCTTCGACTACAAGAACTCCAACAACTACCGACGACAAGTCAAGTTACAAGGACAAGACAACTTTATCAAGCCACCCTCCTACAAGTAACTACAAGCCTAGAGATTCATCCTATACAACTGCAATGGATGCACCCGGCAAGACAAGTTTGATTCAATGCTTCACTTGCAAGGGCCAGAGCCACAAGACTTTCGAGTGCCCAACAAGACGCACTATGATCCTTCATGATGACGACACTTATGATTCCATGAGCGACGACGAGATGGAAGCACTAGAGCACATGGCCATGCACTGCCATGTGAATGAAGATCAAGATGCGCAAATCTTTTGCGACAATAATCCGAGCCCCGCTCTCGTTGTTTCCAAGGTTTTGACACTTCAACAAACGCAAGACAAAGACCAACATTGCCACATCTTCCACACAAAAGCAGGCATCCAAGGAAAATCCGTCACGATCATCATCGACGGTGGAAGTTGCCATAATTTGGCAAGAGAAGACCTTTGTTCCAAGCTACAGTTGGTCAAAAAGAAGCATCCATGCCCCTACAAGGTCTAATGGCTTAGTGAGTTCGGCACTCTCCAAGTTGACCACACCGTGCAAGTATATTTCAAGATCGGCGCATATGAAGACACTTTGTGATGCGAAGCATCCCTTGGTCATCCCCATGGACCCATCTCCATCAACTCAAGCTCCAAAGGGTCCCATGACAAGAGCCCGTGCACGTGCCATTTAATCCTAGGTGACATCTCTCCTTGTTCAACCGTCGTTCGATTCACGAGAGACATGGCTGCTACCTCAAGCAGAAGTTCTTTGCATACTCAGGTACTCGGGAGACGAACATGCAAGCAACAATGAAGAGCCACGAGGATCCCAAGCTTGGAAGTACCAAGGAGAAGCTGCAGACGAGCTACAGCCTCCGGACGTCCGGACCCTCCTTGGACGTCCGACACCTGGAGTCCAGCCCCAGCCAGAAGACCACAGCAAGTCCACAGCGGTTGGACGACCGATGCCGCTCAGACGTCCGACATCACCCAGCGCCCGGACGTTCGACCCATCTCTGGAAAACCGGCGCCAAGCGACCAGAGCCGAATCCACGGCAGTCCGAAGCCTCCGGACGACCGAGCCTCGGACGTCTGACATGCTCTGGAAATCCGGCCACTCCGCGCCCGAACCAAATCATCGGACAACCGGCCGACCCCGGGCGTCCGGACCGCCGTGAAGCCTCGCACGTCCGACAGTGCCCGGACGTCCGGACCCTGCCTGCGCGCAGCCACTCGGGCCTTGACCCATGTACCCATCTATTCCGCCTACGACTATAAAAACCCTTCCCCCTCCTCTAGCTAGGGTTAGCTTATGTTTAGCACTTGACTTTGTCGAGCATAGCTCCATCTACTTCCTTCTCCCACGGAGTTGACCACCTCTTTGAGAGAAGATCCAAAGTGGATGCCAAGGCCCCTATCAAGGGAATATCCCACGGGATACCAAGACCTCATCTCCTATGGAGTGAGACGACTATCGGTTACTTGTATCTCCTTGTTGACTTTGGATCTATGTACCTCTTGTGTTTGAGTAGATTTAGCGGATGTGTGATCGAAGATCGTTCTTGAGTTCGTGTTTTCTCTTGTGATTTCTCCCTTTTCCCCCTCCAAGTGTGAAAAGATCGACAAACACGGGTGTGTCCCGTATCATTTTGGTATCATGAGCCAGGTTGATTCACACCTTGGAGTCCCTCGCTCCAGTTTCTAGCCGAATTTTGTTTCGTTTTTGACCTAATTTCCAAAATTCCCACAAAAACAGCCCTACCAAATTTCTTGGATTCGTTGGATTTGAGGATATTTTGTCTATTTGGATCCGTGGATTTCGTTGTGGACAAGTGGATCTAGCTTTCCCCCATCATTCCCATCATTTTCCACTGACAAATCGCCCCGATTTGTGCCCGAAATTTTTCTTTTGTTCGAGTTCTTCCTCCTAGGTCAACCGGTGAAACCCGCAAGCCTCCGGACGACCGAGAGCCACCGGACGACCGGACCCCGGACGTCCGAACAACTCTGTCCAACCTGAATTTTTCAGCCCAAATTTTTTTGTTTTCTCCACCATTTTCTTCCGCATTTATAATCGCCAATTCTTCTGCAACCCTTTGCATTTGAGATTTTGAGTCGCGAGCTTGCCACTTCCTAAGGTGTTTCGGCTACTTCGAAGTGGTTCTACATCATCAACGCTGCTCATCATCGCCCCGGTTCGTCGCCGAGCAACTCTTCGTTGACACCACACCGTAAGCAAGGATGGTAACCGCGACAACACTCTTGACATATAAACTTGCCATTGCATTTTTACCCCGAGACAATTTTGCATTACTTGCCTATCGAGACTAGCCATTGAGTATTGCCGGGCTACGCTACTTGTGCACTTTAGTGATACATACTCCGCATAGCTTCAATTGCGTGCATATATCTTAGTATCATCTTTTGTGTTGCAAATAGTACCCACATACATAATTGCTATCTTGGTGTGCATGTCCCGCATAGTGACCATACAAATATCATTGCCAAAAGAAAGAGAAGCAAAGCTTTAAGCAAGAGCAAAAGTGCAAAAGAGCAATAGCATCACCAATTTTGCATAGCATACTTGGTCATCTTGGATCACTTGGGCGAGTGACACGTGCCTCATACATACATAGCAAGTTGGGAATAGAAAGAGGACACATTTTTTTCTTATAGGTTGTGCACAAGTTCGTATCACGCCCATTTGAGCAATCGTGCTACCGTCTCTCTAGTGTTGTGCAACGCGAGCGTTTTCCGTGGATTCCACATTTTGGCTCATCCTTGGTTGCACGACCCCATTTATCTATCCGTGTGTGTGTGTGTGTTTCCTTGTATACTCATTGCTTTTGATCTACATTGTCTTACTTGCGAATTTACGAATCTCTTTCAACATTATTGAATTTCATTCTTGAATTGCTTGAATTTGTGCCACTATCCTAACCAAGCGACTCCATAAGCCTTATTTGTGTAGGTGTGATAAGGACGATCTTCGGTACCAATTCTACTACTTCCACACTTGCATATTGAGTGACCCTTGATCCATTTTCAACTTGTGGAACGGTAATTGATATTGTCGTCTCATTCTTCCACTTATATCTACTTGAGTGCTAAGGATAGGTCAAGCATCCACAACCCGGCATTTGAAGAGCAAGAGGACGATGCAACCGCTTATGTCACCAAGCTACAATTCTTCGGAGCGCAAAAGGCAATGCGCCAATCGCACGACGTTTTGAACAATCGCATCGAGCAACTCGCCACCGAAGTACGCGAATCCGAAGTGCGAACAAGAGACTACCTCGACACCAAGCTCTCAAGCCAAATGGAGGAAATTCGCGCCTTGATGGTCAAGCGCGGTTCTTCTACATCTACATCCTCTAGACGACGCAACTCAAGTCGCCACTCATCGGAGTACTCTTCCGGCAGAGTCCACCTCGAGCACGACCTCATCACCGAGATGACCGCTACGGTCCAAGTTCACACCAAGGTCGCCAACGTAAAGCTTCGGAGAACCCATTCCATGGCAATGGACTACAAGATCGACTTCACGAGTGTGCTCGGATTCAACAACAAGAACAAGAAGCATTGGATCAAGAACGCCAACAACAACACCGTGAAGAAGAAATACGCCTTCGTGAAGAACAACCGCTTGAAGCCCAACGTGCACTCCGTGATGCTACTCGTGCATTGGAGGAACACAACTGTCAAGCACGTCAAGAACAAGAAGAACTTCGCCGTGAACGACAAGAAGAACTTCGCCGCGAACGACAAGAAGAAGCCAATCGACAAGAGGAGCACCAAGAAAGGCGCAACCGAGTGCGTCCACCTCGTCGCCGTCCTCAAGCTCATCACGACGAATCCGAGGATGAAGACAAACAAGGCCAAGAACAATGTCAATACGTCCAAGACAATGAGGCTCCACATCCACGACAAGAATTTCGGCCTCGCCACCAAAACGATGAACAACGCTTCGGCAAGCTCAAGTTCACAATGCCAAAGTTCTCCGGAAGAAATGATCCCGAAGATTACCTCTCATGGGCGATAAAAGTTGACAAGATTTTCCGTCTCCACAACTATGACGAGGAGAAGAAGATAGCTATAGCTTCACTAATTTGGTGGGAACAAGTGATTGAATGAAGAAGAGAAAGAGGTGAACCTCCTATCAACACTTGGGCCCAAATGAAGGATCTCGTGAGAGCTCGCTTTGTGCCTAAACACTACAACCGGGATCTCTTCAAGAAGCTACAACAACTCAAGCAAGGTAGCAAGTCGGTAGAAGAGTACTATCAAGAGATGGAAATCGCTATGATCCGAGCCAATGTCAAGGAAGATGACGAGCAAACAATGGCACGTTTCTTGAATGGCCTCAACTACCAAGTCAATAAAATCACGGACTTTCAACCCTACTCTAACCTACTCGAACTTGTGCATCAAGCGACCAAGGCGGAACACCAAGTGCAAGATGACTACAAGTACTCCAAGTTCTCCTCCAAGACCTACAGTTCAAGTGCTCAAGCTATTACGACAACGACGCCTTCGACTACGAAATCTACAACACCTACCGGCGACAAGTCAAGCTACAAGGACAAGATGACTTCGTCAATCCGACCAACTACAAGCACCTACAAATCTAGAGCCTCATCCTCTACACCGACTCCGGATGCTACCGCTAAGTCAAGCTCCATCAAGAGTTTTAAGTGCCAAGGCCGAGGCCACAAGACTTACGAGTGTCCAACAAAACGCACCATGATCCTTCAAGACAATGGCACCTATGACTCTATGAGTGACGGCGAGATGAAAGCATTGGAGCACGTGGCCATGCATCGTCAGGTCAATGAAGATGAAGATTTGCAAATCTTTTGCGACAACGATCCGAACCCCGCTCTTGTTGTCTCCAAGGTTTTGACACTTCAACAACAAGAAGACGAGGACCAACATTGCCACATCTTCCACACCAAGGCGGGCATCCAAGGAAAATCCATCAAGGTCATCATCGACGGTGGTAGTTGCCACAATTTGGCAAGTGAGGACCTTTGTGCCAAGCTGCAATTGGTCAAGTAGAAGGACCCTCGCCCCTACAAGGTCCAATGGCTAAGTGATTCCGGCACCCTCCAAGTTGAACACACCGTGCAAGTTTCCTTCAAGATAGGCACTTATGAAGACACCTTGGAATGTGATGTGGTTCCCATGTCCGTTTGCCACCTTCTCCTTGGTCGGCCATGGCAATTCGACAGTGGCATCATCCACAATGGTCGGACCAATCACTATAGCTTCAAGATGAAGGGCAAGCAATATGTACTTTGACCAATGACTCCAAGTCAAGTCATCGCCGACAAGCACGCTTCATCCCGTCGTGGAGACAAAAGTGAGAGAGCGACCCACCTTAAAGAGAGTGAGCGCCACAAGACAAATTTGAGTGACTCCACGATGAGGGACATGAGTGATATAGTTCTTTTAGCCACCAAAAGAGATTTGAGGGATATGAGTGAGAGCCCATTGACCGTTCTTCACTATGTACTTGTGTGCAAGATGACGTCGTTCGGACTAACCCTTCACAACATCTTCCTCTTGTGTTATCTCGTTTGTTGCAGGAATTCAAAGATGTTTTCCCCGATGAGCTACCTCCGGGACTACCACCAAAACGAGGGATCGAACACCGCATCGATCTCATCCCCGGAGCACCGCTTCCTAACAAGGAACCCTACCGCGTCAACCCCGAAGAAACAAAGGAGATACAAAGGCAAGTCCAAAAAATACTAGATAAAGGGCATGTACGTGAGAGTTTGAGTCCTTGTGCGGTTTTGGTGATACTAGTACCTAAGCAAGATGGTAGTATGCGCATGTGTTCCGATTGCCGTCCTATCAACACTATAACCTTTCGATATCGCCACCCCATTCCTCGCCTAGATGATATGCTAGATGAACTTAGTGGTGCCACTATATTTTCCAAGATTGACTTAAAAAGTGGTTACTATCAAATACGCATACAAGAGGGTGATGAGTGGAAAACGGCGTTCAAGACTAAGTTTGGTCTCTATGAATGGCTAGTGATGCCTATGGGCTAATCCGAAGCACCGGGTACATTTATGCGTGTTATGCATTACGTCTTACGGACCCTAATTGGATATTGGTCTATTTTGATGACATTCTTCTCTTTAGCAAGTCTCTTGAGGAGCATGCTACTCATGTTAGAGAAGTCTTGCAAATTCTTAAGAAAGAACAACTTTATGCAAACATGGAAAAATGCACTTTTGGTGTTGACAAGGTCGTTTTCCAGGGATTTGTGGTATCTTCTAAGGGTGCTCATGTTGATGACACTAAAATTGATGCTATTAAAACTTGGCCTACACCCACAAATTTGCAACAAGTGCGTAGTTTCCTAGGACTAGCTGGTTTCTATCGTCGTTTTGTCAAGGACTTTAGCACTATTGCATCTCCTCTACATGCTTTGAGCAAGAAGAATGCACCATTTATTTGGGGACCTTCCCAAGACACCGCATTCCATGAGATTCAAAATTTGCTCACTCATGCACCTTTGCTTGCTTTGCCCAACTTTGATAAAACATTTGAAGTGCATTGTGATGCTAGTGGTAATGGAATAGGTGGTGTGCTAATGCAAGAGAAGCACCCAATTGCGTAGTTTAGCGAGAAACTTTCAGGCGCTCAATTTAACTATCCCATATATGATAAAGAATTGTATTCTTTGGTGAGAGTTTTACATGTTTGGGAGCATTATTTGCGACCTCATGAGTTTGTCATTGATACCGATCATGAAACTCTCAAGTACCTTAAGGGTCAAACTAAGTTGAACAAACAGCATGCCAAATGGAGTGAGTTCATTGGGTCTTTTCCTTATGTCATCAAATACATTAAGGGTAAAGAAAACGTTGTGGCGGATGCTCTTTCCCACAAATGCAACCTAGTTACTTAACTTGAATTGAATGTCATTGGTTTTGAGCATATCAAAGACTTGTATGAGCCTGATGTTTCTTTTGCTAATCCATATGCTAAGTGCCAAGTGAAACCTTGTTGGGAGAACTACTATATGAAAGATGGCTATCTTATGCGTGCTAACAAACTTTGTATACCCGAGTCTTCTCTTCGTTTGTTGCTTTTGCAAGAGGCTCACGATGGAGGACTTATGGATCACTTTGGACGCGACAAGACTTATGGCACACTATCCAACAAGTACTATTGGCCAAAGATATTTCGTGATGTTGCATGCTTCACCAACCAATGCTCTACATGCCGCAAAGCTAAGTCTAAAGCTCAATCCCATGGTCTTTACATGCCTCTTCCTATACCTTTCCAACCTTGGGAAGACATTAGTATGGATTTTGTGCTTGGTTTGCCACGAACTAAAAATGGCCATGATTCCGTTTTTGTCGTGATGGATCGCTTTTCCAAAATGGCTCATTTCATCCCATGTCACAAGATCGACGATGCTTCACATGTTGCAAATCTCTTTTGTAGGGACATCTTGCGACTACATGGCGTTCCCAAGACCATTGTCTTGGATCGCGACATCAAGTTCCTAAGCTAATTTTGGAAGACCCTATGCACCAATCTCGGAATCAAGCTTTTATTCTCTTCGGCCTATCATCCACAAACCGATGGCCAAACGGAGGTGACGAATCGGACGCTATCTACTCTACTACGCATGTTGATCATGAAGAACATCAAGGAATGGGAAGATTGCCTCCCCACCGCCGAGTATGCCTACAATCGCGCGCGTCACTTCACCACCAGCAAGTCTCCTTACTACGGCTTCCATCCTTTGTCCCCATTGGACATCCTACCTCTACCACTACAAGAACGTGTCCACATGGACGCAAGTGCAAGGGCAAGCTACATCAAGAGGATGCATGAAGATACAAGGCGCACGATCGAACGTCATGTGGAACGAGTCACCGCCAAGCGCAACACCAACAAGCACCCCATGGTGTTCGAGCCCGGTGATCTTGTGTGGCTACACCTCCGCAAGGACCGTTTCCCCACCGAGCGCCAGTCCAAGCTACTCCCTCGAGCCGATGGACCCTTCAAAGTGTTGGCATGCAACAACAACTATGCCTACAAGATCGCCATTCCACGCGACAAATACAACGTGAGCGACACATTCAACGTCACGGACCTATCTCCTTTCCATGGTGATGAAGATCTTGATCCGAGGACGGATCTCTCACAAGGAGGGGGGAGATGATGTGGAGCATCCCTTGGTCATCCCCATGGACCTATCTCCATCAACTCAAGCTCCAAAGGGTCCCATGACAAGAGCCCGTGCACGTGTCATTGAATCTGAGGTGACATCTCTCCTTGTTCAACCCTCGTTCGATTCGCGGCAGACATGGCTGCTACCTCAAGCAGAAGTTCTTTGCATATTAAGGTACTCGGGAGAGGAACATGCAAGCGACAACGAAGAGCCACGAGGACGCCAAGCTTGGAAGTACCAAGGATGAGCTGCAGAGGAGCTACAGCCTCCGGACGTCCGACACCTGGAGTCCAGCCCCAGCCAGAATACCACAGTAGGTTCACAGCGGCCGGACGACCGATGCTGCTCGGACGTCCGACACCACCCAGTGCCCGGACGTCTGACCCATCTCCGGAAAACCGGCGCCAAGCGACCAGAGCCGAATCCAGTGAAGTCCAAAGCCTCCGGACGACCGAGCCCCGGACGTCCGACATCCATCCTTGCTATCCCAGGCTGCCGGCCTGGAACCCATCCTATGATCGATGATAAAGAAGAAGAAGAACTCCAAATATAACAAACATCGCGCTCACATCAAATCATCGCATTACCTGTACCTGCAACTGTTGTTGTAGTAATCTGTGAGCCATAGGGACTCAGCAATCTCATTTCCAAGGGTATCAAGACTATTAAAGCTTAATGGGTGAGGTATGGTTAAGTGGTGAGGCTGCAGCAAGCACTAAGCATTTATTTGAGTGGCTAACTTACGAGTACAAGAATAAGGGGGGGTGATCATCGCATAAACGGATGTGAACTAGTAATGATCACTAAGTGATCCTGAACGCCTACCTACGATTCAAACATAACCCCACCGTGTTCTCTCTCGGTTCAGAAATCACGAGTAGAGACAGTCACGGTTACGCACATGGTTGGTTTGTTTTATTTGAGTTTACTTTAAGTTTTCTATGACCGGATGTTAAACAAATTTGCAAATTGCCACATAACCGCGAGCACGGCTCTCATGAAAGATTTAACCCTGCAGGGGTGCTCCAACTCATCCATCACAAACTAACCACAAGCTGCATTGGAACTCCTCAACCGTGGGATGACCCGTAGTATTTGTGGAATCCCGATGGAAAATCTCCACCTCGATATAGCCCGAAGTGTCCTCGAAATCCCGCGCACAAGACGTTCGAGAAAGGTAAAACAAATCCAGCAAGACCGCCCAACGTGTCGACGAACCCGATAGGAGCCACGTATCTCGTTCTCAGGACATGACGGGTAAGCAAAGCGTACGGTGGCCTGATAGACATCTCCCGAGTTGCCCCGGGTTGGCCCCGCACGATGCTCTAGTTTGGACCAACACTCATGAGGAGCACTGGCCCGGGTTGTTGATTAATTATCCTCGGGTTAATTACTCCCTATGCAGGTTTATTAGTTATTAGGCAAATGTAGTACCAATGTTGGGCCTTGCCAGAAGAGTTTTATCCCAAAATGAAAATCAAGAGGGTCCCCATAACAACCCCGAGCATGTTAGGAGCGCTCAATATGGAACATAACACCGGTACACAAGTAACTAGGGCAGCAAAAGTGGAACAAAACACCGAGCAAAAGGCCAAGCCTTCCACCTTTTACCAAGTATATATGTGCATTAAATTAAATAGCAATAATATTGTGATAGGTCAAAATTATCCATGTTGCACATGGAAACAACTTGCACCTGCAACTAGCAACGCTATAAGAAGGGTTGAGCAAGCGGTAACATAGCCAAACAATGGTTTGTTGGGATGTGGAGGATTAGAGACTTATCATGGCATTTTGGGAGGCTTGATAAACAAGTGGTAGGTAGCGAGACATAGCAATAGAAACGAGACAACTAGCATGGCAATGATAGTAGTTGTATCCTAGGAAATGTTCATCTTGCCTAAGATCCCACTTGGAAGAAGAACGAATCCATGAAGAAGACGAGCCCACGTAGTCGAATGAATCCTCACACTCCGAACGCTTTCGAAACTCTATCGAGAAGAAACAATCCAGAAAAAACAATCAACACATGAAAAACACCGCAACATATGCATGTCATGATGCGCAAACAAATATGATGCATGTCCATACGAGTATGCAAGGCATGACAAAACACAACAATCAAATACTACACATTAAGTGAAGTTCAATATGCAACGGGTTGCATATTGACAAAACTCCATGTTCAAATCATTTAGTTCAATCTTGTTTATTTACATGGCAAGTTTAAATGGTGTTTAACATGGCAAGAGGTGAAGCATAAGTAAACTAGACATCTAGGCATATTAAATGAGGTCGGAAACAACATATAGCATTTCCGAAACGATCCCATGTGTTAATTTCGAAATTGGTCCAGATCTGAACTAATCATGTTTTATATTTGTTAAATAGCAAAAAAATGCACCATGTGATTCTACACGTCATTCTAAGCGATTTACATATATAGATCATTTAAAACGGAGCTACGGCCTAAAAGATATAACAAACACAAGATGAATATGACATGAATGCAAAATGCATGCAAACATCAACCATCAACATGTCAAATCATAGATGCAACAATATATTATGAAACTACATGAGATTCTAAGCAAGTTTCATGTGCAACATGTTCAAAACGGAGCTACGGTTCAACAATAACAAGCAACGCAAGTTTTATTTAAAATCTGCCCAAAACAGTGACATGGCATTTTGCACACATGAAAACAATAAGCTACAAGATTCTACAATGCACAAACAAGACATGGGGCTGTAGCCTGCATGATGCACAACAATTCACATCATCACATCAAATTGAGTAGAAGCATGGATCACTAGGAAATAAGCTCACAAGACGGCAATAAAATATAACAGATTAGGCTTAGTGAAAATAACAGTTTTTAGCAGAGCCGTTTTTCAAGCAGGCTTATTGGCAGCAATGAAACTATATGCTACAGGGCATATCATGGCATGAAATTTACAGTATGTTAGAGGACATGATGCACTACAAATCATTCCATGGTGGCATGGTCTAATTATGCATAGAATCATGGCTAGCATCAACACAACATGGCATATTGAAGAAAACAGATTCTCAAACTTAGAGAAAATTAGGGTAGACATGGGCAACAGTTTTAACAGATTGACATGTTAGATAGCAAACATTTCTATGATGCAAATCCTATACATGGCAACAAATGGCACAACCTGGTAGACAACAACATGCTTAACAAAAGACTCCTTTGGAGCAACCACAAAAGACTCCTAGAACACTAGCAAATCACATGGCAACATGGCAACAAAATAACAGTTTCAAACTTAGAAATATTTAGACCCCTCAAAACAACAATATTTTTATCACGTGTTGGCAACAAGAAAAATAACACATGAACATGAATTATCATGGCCAAAAAATACTAGGGGCTAGTACACATGTCAAAGGGCATATCTCATGTTTGCAACTATTCCAAAATATGCATGGATTAATTCACACAAAATAAACCAAAGGGCACCACATTAAAATAGCATGCACACAAACTTGCTCGAATGACAAAACTAATGCCACAGTTAAATTCTACGGATTTTTCTACCCCAAAATCATATATAGTATGCATAGGTTCATGTAGGAAATATGTCACAATTAATTATGCAAGTTTATGGCATAAACCGTTTTAGAAAATTATTCATGCAAATTAAATGCAACCAGCAAGTTAAACATTTTTAGCATGCATGAAAAAGCGATACAATTAATCTACACATTTTACATATATGGTTTGCTTAATTCCGATGCACGGTTAAATAATTATGCGCAATGCAAAATCATGACACTTATGTAAATTACTAGAAAATGGCATGTTAAATATTTTTTATCATTTGCGAAAACAGGATATTGCGAATCTACACGAAATTCTACACGTTTTTCATATATAAAACATTTTAATCCGATACACGGTTAATTATTTATTGTCATTTTAAAAACATGCATTTTCCTGTAAGTATGAAATGCACTGGATAATTGTTAAATTCGTCTAAAGGAAAAAACGCACGGGCCGATTTTGTCTATGGGTCTAAACAAGGTGAGCGCAGATTAACATAAAGCACACATGGGCGGCGGTTAGTGGTGGAGCTCACCATGGGGCGATGGGCCGACGGATTTGGTGCTGAGTTGGGCTTGGGGAGGCGCGGCTGGGCCCACGCGGAGAGGCGGCTGGACCGGCCCACGTGGACGAAAGGGGTGAGGGCGGCGTCATCAACCTCCTCGATCCCACCTGGATCGAGGAAGGCAGGGCTCTCCGGCGGGCGCGGGCGGCTGGGACCTACCGGATCCGGAGGGCAGCGACCGGATCCGACGATCTCCGACACGGGGGGGGGGGGCAACGGCGGTGACCACCGGCGACGGTCGACGCTCGGGATGCAGTCGGGCATCCATGGCGGAGCTCCCGAGACTTGAGACGACCGGGGTGGCGGGCGAAGGCGACCACGGGCAGGCGTGTGGCAACGGCGGTGGGCGCGGCTTGCCGCGGTGGTCTGTCGGCGGCTCGATGCGGTGGTCCGACGGGGCGCAGGTTGACGGGGCACTCGGGCTCCGTTCGAGCCTGCGGCGGCGCCAGATGGGCCCGTGAGGGCCTGATCCGGGCCCGGGCGGGCCCCGATGGCTTGTGGGAGGCGCGGGGAAGCGTGGCAAGCCCCCGTTGGATTGCTGGAGGGTCGCAGCGGTGCTGGCCGGCTCGGGAGCGACAAGTGGCGGTCGTGGGTAGGTCTGGCATGGATTTTGAGGCGAGGTGGCGGCGGCTAGAGGTAGGGGAAGGGTTAGGCTAGGTTTTTCACTAGATTTGGATGGGGAAGCCCTTCCTTTTATAGGCAGGGGGTTAGGGCTAGGGATTCTTGTCCGTTCCGGACCGTAGAATCTCGATCCGACGGCTCCGGTCGCGGGGTTAGCTAGGTGGGTTGTGGGCTGTGTAGGTGGGCTAGGTTTAGAGAAGAGAGGGAAGCAATGCGGCCCGTGACAGAGTTTTTTTTAACCCGCGAAAATGTGTGATAATTAAACCGATGGCGGCGCCGCTACGGTTGACCGTTCGGGTATCAAACGACCTCGGATTGCGACAAAATTTGGCAGGCGGTCTACCTGCAATAAAACAAGACTGCACGCCAACTTTTGACCCAATCCAAGAATATTTTATACGCACTTTTAAAAACAATATTTTGAGGTGTCGCGGGCGAGTGCGTGTGTGGTTGGTCTCAAACTGTCAACGACAAAGACGAAGAGAACCGGCAACTACGAACGGATGTATGTTTTGAAAAATGGCGGCAATGGAGTGCCGATGCAATGTGGATGGTGCGAATGATGCGATGATGAATGCGACAACCAAACTAATCACACGATGACCACGGAATTAAAGGGGAATCTTCTGGAGCGTCGGTATCAGGCTGTTACATGTACTTCCCTTTTACTTGTGTGCGAAAATGAGGTCGTGAGGACTAATGCTTCACAACATCTACCTTTGGTTTTGTCTCGTTTGTTGCAGGAATTCAAAGATGTTTTCCCCGATGAGCTACCTCCGGGACTACCACCTAAATAGGGATCGAACACCGCATCGACCTCATACCCGGCGCACCACTTCCGAACAAGGCACCCTACCATGTCAACCCCGAAGAGACTAAGGAGATACAAAGACAAGTGGAAAAACTCCTAGATAAAGGACATCTACGTGAAAGCTTAATTCCTTCTGCTGTTCCGGTGATACTAGTGCCTAAGAAAGATGGTAGTATATGCATATGTTCGGACTGTCGCCCTATCAATGCTATAACTGTTAGGTATCACCATCCAATTCCATGCCTTGATGACATGCTTGATGAACTTAGTGGTGCCACTATATTTTCTAAGACTAGTTTAAAAAGTGGTTACTATCAAATACCATGCAAGAGGGTGATAACCCACAAGTGTGGGGGTCATTTGTAGCCTTTTTTGATAAGTAAGAGTGTCAAACCCAATGAGGAGCTAAAGGTAGAATTAATATTCCCTCAAGTTCAGTCGACCACCAATGCAACTATACGCATGCTAACGCTTACTTTACCTAGAACAAGTATGAAACTATTTTGCAGAAATAAAACTAGAAGTACTTAGTAGGTGTAATAGATAGTTTTCCAAGAAAATAAAGAACAAATAAATAAAAGTTAGGGGCTGCTTAGATAAATATTAATTAAGTTAGTTGTTTAGTAGAAAGCCTTTTGTAACGCAAGAGAAAGATTGTCCATAGGCAATTGAATATAACACGATAGATACTTATCATATGCAATGATGGAGAGGCATACGCTAACACACTTTCCGTACTTGGATCATATGCACTTATGATTGGAACTCTAGCAGGCATCCGCAACTACTAAAGATCATTAAGGTAAAACCCAACCATAGCATTAAACATCAAGTCCTCTTTACTCCCATACGCAACAACCCCCTTACTCGGTTGTAAGCTTCTGTCACTCTAGCCACCCACTATAAGCAAATCATAAACATATTGCAACACCCTACAGCGGGGATCCCTCATGCTTGCGTGGTGCGGAGGGCACCATAGACAGGACCATATCAACATACAACTCATATCAATAACATCACACCACAATTAACTCATAGGACAAAACAAATATACTCAAACATCATAGGATAGCCACACATCATTGAATAATAATATATAGCATTAAGAACCATGTTTAAGTAGATATTACAGTGAGGAAGAGAGGTTTTACGCGGCTGCATAGAGGGGGAGAGAGTTGGTGGTGACGGCGGCGAAGTTGTTGGTGTAAATCGCAGTCACGATGGTTGCCCCGGCAGCGCTCCGGCGACACCAGGAGAGAGGGGGGAGAGCCCCCTTCTTCTTCTTCCTTGGTCGCCCCCCTAGATGGGAGGAGAGTTTCCCCTTTCGTCCATGGCTGCCATGGCACCAGGAGGGCAGCAGCCCCTCCGAGATTGGATCTCTCTCTGTTTCTCTCCTGTTTTCCCGTCTGTTTTCTGGCCCCTTTGCTGTTTCTTAAATATCCGGAGATCCGTAACTCCGATCGGGCTGAAATTTTGAGGGGATTTTTATCGAGAAATTATCTTTCTTGCGGAAAAAGAAGGGACCCAACCGACTTAAGGTGTGGCCACGAGATAACAGGGCGCGACCACCACCACCACCCCCGGTTGCGCCCTGTTGGCTCGTGGGGCTGGGCACCATGTTGCGTTGATTCTTCTTCCCAAAATTCACATATATTCCAAAACAATCTCCGTAATTTTTTATCGCGTTTGGACTTTGTTTGATATGGATTTTCTGCGAAACAAAAAACACAAAAAAACAGGAACTGGCACTGGGCACTGGATAAGTAAGTTAGTCCCAAAAATAATATAAAATATTGCCAAAAGTATATGAAAGTTGTAGAATATTGGCATGAAACAATAAAAATTATAGATACGACGGAGAAGTATCAGCATCCCCAAGCTTAATTCCTACTCATCCTCGAGTAGGTAAATGATAAAAAGATAATTTTTGATTTGGAATGCTACCTAACATAATCTTGAACAAATGTCTAATCATGGCATGAATATTAGGATACAAGTGATTCAAGGTAATAGTCTATCATTTGACATAAAGATATCAATAGTCAGGTTTACTCACAAACGATCATGTCCTTTCAAAATAACAATGCTAAAGTGCAATGTCTCTACAATATCATATAGCATGTCTTGCTTAGTCTTCCTAGCATAAAATATAAATCATGACCACCCCGGTGTCGAACCAAGCAATTGGATCGTACTTTTTAATGCGCTTAATCTTTTTATACCTCACTCAATACATGAGCATGAACCATGGACATAGCATATAGGTGGAATAGAATATGGTGGTAGGTTTCAAAGGGGTAAAAGTGGAGAAGGAAGTCTCGCATCAACTAGGCGTATCAACGGGCTATGGAGATGCCCATCAATAGATATCAATGTGAGGAGTAGGGATTGCCATGCAATGGATGCACTAGAGCTATAAGCGTATAAAAGCTCAACTGAAGCTAAGTGGGTGTGCATCCAACTTTCTTGCTCATGAAGACCTAGGGCATTTGAGGAAGCCCATCATCGGAATATACAAGCCAGGTTCTATAATGAAAATTTTCCACTACCATATGGAAGTGACAAAACATGAGACTCTCTATATGAAAAACATGGTGCTACTTTGAAGCACAAGTGTCGAAAAGGAGGTAGTAGCACTGTCCCTTCTCTCTTTTCTCTCATTTTTTATCTTTTCTTTCTTTCTTTCTTTTTCTCTTTTTTTCTTTTTTCCTTCTTTTTTCGTCCGGAGTCTCATCCCGACTTGTGGGGGAATCATAGTCTCCATCATCCTTTCCTCACTAGGACAATGCTCTAATAATGATGATCATCACACTTTTATTTACTTACAACTCGATATGAAAAACTACCAAACAAGATGACTCTATATGAATGCCTCTGGCAGTGTACCAGGATGTGCAATGATCTAGCGTAAGATGTAAACAATGATGATGGTGGCTTTGCCACAAATACTATGTCAGCTATATGATCATGCAAAGCAATATGACAATGGATGCTCAAGTCATGTATATGATGATGATGGAAGTTGCATGCAATATATCTCGGAATGGCTATGGAAATGCCATGATAGGTAGGTATTGTAGTTGTTTTGAGGAAGATATAAGGTGGCTTATGTGTGATAGAGCGTATCATATCACGGGGTTTGGATGCACTGGCGAAGGCTGCACCAATCCTCGAGGTGAGAATGGGCAATGCACGGTACCGAAGAGGCTAGGAAATATGTGGAAAGGTGAGTGTGCGTACATCCATGGATTCACATTAGTCATAAAGAACTCATATACTTATTGCAAAGCTTTATTAGCGCTCTCGAAGCAAAGTACTACTCGCATTCCCCTAGGAAGGAGGTTGGTAGGAGTTAACCATCGTGTGCCCCCGATTAAACAGCAAAAGGATTTCAATGAAGGATAAATTATGCTCCAACTTCATCGCATAACTAGAGACCATACGTGCATGCTTCGGGAATCACAAACCTTAACACCAATATTATTACTAATCCAGAACCATCCACTCATGCACCCACATATTACTATCTTAATGTCGCAAAACTATTGCAAGTAATCAAACATATCATATTCAATAATCTACAAGTTTTATGTAGGATTTTATGACTAACCATGTGAATGACCAATTCATGTTGACTCTCTAAATAGGTATAACAGAAGCATGAGAGTTTAATTCTTTCTAAAAAAGACCTGGACATGCTCTAATAAATATAAGTGAAGCAAAAGAGCATTCTACAAATAACGTTTTTCTATATGTAGAGAAACATGCATCCAACTTCAAATGATATAAGTGAAGCACATGAAGCATTTTATAAAGCCATACTCAAAAGATATAAGTGAAGTGCAAAGAGCATTCTATAAATAAACCATGGACTTTCCCATACCAGCATGGTGCATTTCTAAAATAAAAATAAAAGGCACACGACGCTCCAAGAATTTATGCATATCATGTGAACAAAACAAAAACTGAGACATACCGATAATTGTTGAAGAAGAAAGATGGGATGCCTTTCGGGGCATCCCCAACCTTAGACGCTTGAGTCTCCTAGAATATTTACTTGGGGTGCCTTGGGAATCCCCAAGCTTGAACTCTTGCCTCTCCTTATTCTTCTCAGATCGATACCTTCTCGATCTTCGAATACTTCATCCACACAAAACTTGACAAAACTTTTATTAGAAAGGTTAATACATATAATCATCAAATCCCATCATGTCCTGCCATAACATTATTTTATAATTATAATCTAACATTACCTACTATATGATATTACAATTCTATGGCTCCCAAGGCAATGGAGCTCAACAAGAACTCAAACATAAGCAAACAAAGCAACTATAACAACAATTTGTGATAAATAGGACACTTTGTAAAGATGCAGATGAAACCTATACTTCTGTAACTCCAACAATTCTGAAAATTTAGGACGTAATAAAAAAATTGCGTAACAGTACTGTGTAGAAAATTCAGAATTTTTGCACGCTCTAGTAAAATATGAAAATTCAAACACTACAGCAAAAGTTTCTATTTTTACACATCACATATCAAACAAGCAATTCAAACATCCTAAAGGTAAATGTTGGCACATTATTTTTATAAGACAATGGATTTGTACGAGGGATAATTATTTTTGTTGAAAAGTTTATGTAATCAAGATTCACAAAGTTTCCATGGGCATGAACAAAGTTCAAGGCTAGCCCCCACTTCAACGGTGCTCGCCCTTCTCACTTTCATTTTTCTTTTTGAAAAAAGTTTAGGTTCCTCACTTTATTTTTATTTTTTTTTAATTATCTTAAAAGGACACAACATAAATAATGACTCTCTAAAACTTATGGGTTGTCTCCCTGGTAGCGCTTTCTTTAAAGCCATTAAGCAAGGCATATAGTGCTCAAGTAATTGATCCACCCAGATCCTAAGGTATATCAAAGCCAATTTTAATTAACAATGATTTGTAATTTAGTAGTGAGCACAAAGCAACATATATCATGTAACAACAAAGTCTAAATCTCTTCCTATACATTGGCACATCATAAAAGAACAATCCATGCACATCAAGTAAAGGCCAATACATAGCATAAGTAGTTTCTTGCAATTTTATCGTGTTGGAAACATGAAGAGGTGATGATTTGGTTCTTATTTCATAATAATTGCAAGTAGGAGCAGCAAGCACATGCATATTACATTCATCAAAATCATTATGTGCAATAGTAAAATGCAACCCATCAATATAATCCTTAATAAGGGCAAACTTCTACGATATAGTGTAGTTGGGAGAATTCAAAAAGATAATAGGACTATCATGTGTGGGTGCAATAGCAACAATTTCATGCTTAACATAAGGAACTATAGCAAGTTCATCTCCATAAACATAATTCATATTGGCATCATGGCCACAAGCATAGAAAGCATCAAGTTTATCAAAAAGGGATATTTCAAACGATTCCAAGGGATCATAGCATTCATCCTTCGGTATATGCGAAGGGAAATTAAACAATGTATGAGTTGAAGAGTTACTCTCGTTAGAAGGTGGGCACGGGTAGCTAATCCGCTCTTCCTCCTTTTGTTCTTCGCTCTCCTCATCATCTTTTTCATCTAATGAGCTCACAGTTTCAGCAATTTCTTCTTCCATAGATTCCTGCAAAATATTAGTCTCTCCCAAGGCAGCAGACATTCTTTCAATAAATTCTTTAACATAAGCACTAGAAGCATAGTTTTCATAGCAATATTTAAGTATGGCAAATTTTATAGATTTGTAAAGAATAGCATCATACTTTTCAATCAAAGAAGTTGTTTCATATGCACCCTTCAAAGCAACCAATTCTTCAATTTGTTCAATATCATAATAATAGGCATCCTTGGCATAAGAAGATAATATTTCATTATCATTAAACACACATTGATAGGGAAGGTGTTTTTAGTGTCTTCAGATCAACAAGTAAAATCATGTATTTCGCATAAATTCCAAGCGGCAACATAAAGTATTAATTTGACGCCATAAAAGTTTCCCTTTTGAGACAAGCGGTGTCGCACAAAATAAGAATGCTCATTTAACGATTTTCCCTCAACTAGGCTAGTTGGAATTCAGCACGAGCACAAAGGGGTCGAAGATGATCCAAGTAAAGAGCCTCGGCGGTATGGTAGATTTTGGGTGGTTCCTCAACCACTGGGTTAGCAAGTACAACTAAATTTTTTGGTATTTTGCGTTTCCTACCCATAACTAAAGATAGAAAACAACTTATAATATAAAATAAAATTACTTAGTGATAAAGCAAACAAGCACATATGAGAATATCAACTGCTACGCTATTGCTCCTCGGCAACGGCACCAGAAAAAGGTCTTGATAACCCACAGGTGTAGGGGGTCGTTTGTAGCCTTTTTCGATAAGTAAGAGTGTCGAACCCAACGAGGAGCTAAAGGTAGAATTATCTCAAGTTCTATCGACCACCGATACAACTCTACGCACTCTAACGCTTACTTTACCTAGAACAAGTATGAAACTATTTTGCAGAAATAAAACTAGAAGTACTTAGTAGGTGTAATAGATAGTTTTGCAAGAAAATAAAGAACAAGTAAAAAAAGTTAGGGGCTGCTTAGATAAAGATTAGTTAAGTTAGTTGTTTAGTAGAAATCCTTTTTGTAACGCAAGAGAAAGATTTTCCATAAGCAATTGAATATAACACGATAGATACTTATCATATGCAATGAGGGAGAGGCATACGCTAACACACTTTCCGTACCTGGATCGTATGCACTTATGATTGGAACTCTAGCAAGCATCCGCAACTACTAAAGATCATTAAGGTAAAACCCAACCATAGCATTAAAAATCAAGTCCTCTTTACTCCCATACGCAACAACCCCCTTACTCGGGTGTAAGCTTCTGTCACTCTAGCCACCCACTATAAGCGAATCATAAACATATTGCAACACCCTATAGCGGGAATCCCTCACGCTTGCGCGACACGGAGGGCACCATAGGACAGCACCATATCAACATACAACTCATATCAATAACATCATACCACAATTAACCCATAGGACAAAAGAAATCTAATCAAACATCATAGGATAGCCACACATCATTGAATAATAATATATAGCATTAAGAACCATGTTTAAGTTGAGATTACAGCGGGGAAGAGAGGTTTTACACCGCTGCATAGAGGGGGGAGAGTTGGTGGTGACGGCGGCGAAGTTGTTGGTGTAGATCGCCGTCACGATGGTTGCCCAGGCGGCGCTCCGGCGCCACCGGGAGAGAAGGTGAGAGAGCCCCCTCCTTCTTTTTCTTCCTTGGTCTCCCCCTAGATGGGAGGAGAGTTTTCCCTCTGGTCCATGGCCGCCATGGCACCCGGAGGGCAGCAGCCCCTCCGAGATTGGATCTCTCTCTCTGTTTCTCTCCTGTTTTCACGTCTGTTTTCTAACCCCTTCACCATTTCTTAAATATCTGGAGATCCGTAACTCCGACCGGGCTGAAATTGTGAGTGGATTTTTATCGCAAAATTATATTTCTTGCGGCGAAAGAAGAACACCAACCGACTTAAGGGGTGGTCACGAGCTAACAAGGTGCGGCCACCCCCATGGTCGTGCCCTGTTGGCTCGTGGGGCCCTCGGGCAACATGTTGCGTTGATTCTTCTTCCCAAAATTCACATATATTCCAAAAAAATAGCCGTAAATTTTTATCGCGTTTGGACTTCGTTTGATATGGATATTCTGCAAAACAAAAGACACACAAAAAACAGGAACTGACACTGGGCACTGGATAAGTAAGTTAGTCCCAAAAATAATATAAAATGTTGCCAAAAGTATATGAAAGTTGTAGAATATAGGCATGAAACAATCAAAAATTATAGATACGACGGAGACGTATCAGAGGGTGATGAGTGGAAAATGGCCTTCAAAACTAAATTTGTTCTCTATGACTGGTTGGTTATGCCAATGGGTATATCTCAAGCATCGGGTACATTTATGCGTGTCATGCATTATGTCTTACGTCATCTCATTGGATATTGTGTTGTGGTATACTTTGATGACATTCTTGTTTTTAGCGAAACTCTAGAGGAGCATGCTAAACATGTTAGGCAAGTATTGCAAGTTCTTAGGAAAGAAAAACTTTATGCAAACATGGAAACTTCACTTTTGGTGTTGACAAGGTTGTTTTGCTAGGTTTTGTGGTATCTTCTAAGGATGTTCAAGTTGATGAAACTAAAATTGATGCTATTAAATATTGACCTACACCTACAATTTTGCAACAAGTGCGTAGCTTCCTTGGACTCGCCAGATTTTAACGTCAATTTGTTAAGGACTTTAGCACGATTGCATCTCCTCTACATGCTTTGAGCAAGAAGAATGCACCCTTTGTTTGGGACCGTCACAAGACACCGCATTCCATGAGATTAAAAACTTTCTTAATCATGCACCATTGCTAGCATTATCCAATTTTTACAAAACTTTTGAAGTGCATTGTGCTGCTAGTGGTAATGGCATAGGTGGCGTGTTAATGCAAGAAAAACGCCTTTTGCGTAGTTTAGTGAGAAACTTTACGGAGCTCAACTCAATTACCCCATATATGATAAAGAATTGTATGCCTTGGTGAGAGTCTTACATGTTTGTGAGCATTATCTCCGCCCACGTGAATTTTTCATTCATATCAATCATAAAACTCTCAAGTATCTTAAGGGTTACACCAAGTTGAACAAGCGGCATGCTAAATGGAGTGAATTCATTGAGTCTTTTCCTAAATGGAGTAAAGAAAATGTTCCCGCGGATGCTCTTTCCCGCAAATGCATGATCGTTACTCAACTTGAATTGAATGTCATTAGTTTTGAGCATATCAAAGATTTGTATGAGCATGATGTTTCATTTGCTACTCCTTATGATAAGTGCCAAGTTAAACCTTATTGGGCGAACTATTACCTGAAATATGGCTATCTTATGCGTGCTAACAAATTTTGCATACCCCGAGTCTTCTATTCGTTTGTTGCTTTTACAAGAGGCTCACGGTGGAGGACTCATGGGTCATTTTGGACACGACAGGACATATGCCACACTCTCCAACAAGTATTTTTGGCCAAAGATGTTTCGTGATGTTGCATGCTTCACCAACCGATGCTCTACATGTCACAAAGCTAAGTCAAAAGCTCAATCCCATGGTTTATACATGCCACTTCCAATAACTTTTCAACCTTGGGAAGATATTAGCATGGACTTTGTGCTTGGTTTACCACAAACCAAAAATGGTCATGATTCTGTTTTTGTTGTTGTGGACCGTTTTCCAAAATGGCTCATTTCATTCCATGTCACAAGATCGACTATGCTTCACATGTTGCCAATCTCTTTTGTAAAAACATCTTGCGACTACATGAAGTCCCCAAGACCATCATGTCGGACCGCGACATCAAGTTCCTTAGCTACTTTTGGAAAAGACTATGCGCCAAGCTCGGAATCAAGCTACTCTTCTCTTAATCCTACCATCCACAAACCGATGGCCAAACGGAGGTTACCAACCGGACGATATCGATGCTACTACGCGTATTGAACAAGAAGAACATAAAGGAACGGGAAGGATGCCTCCCCGTCGCCAAGTACGCCTACAACCGCGCACGTCACTTCACCACCGGCAAGTCTCCATTCAAGGTGGTCTACGACTTCAACCCTTTGTCCCCATTGGACATACTTCCACTACCACTCCAAGAGTGCGTGAACATGGACGCAAGCGCAAGGGCATGCTACATCAAGAAGATGCATGAAGAAACAAGGGGCACGATCGAACGTCAAGTGGAACGAGTCACCGCCAAGCGCAAAATCAACAACCACCCCATGTTGTTCAAGACCAGTGATCTTGTGTGGCTACACCTTTGCAAGGATCAATTCCCCGCCGAGCGCAAGTCCAAGCTACTTCTTCGAGCCGATGGACCTTTCAAGGTGTTGGCACGCTACAACAACAATGCCTACAAGATCGACATTCCACGCGCCAAGTACAATGTGAGTGACATCTTCAACGTCAAGCAACTATCTCCTTTCCATGGTGATGAGGATCTCGATCCGAGGACAGATCTTTCCCAATGGGGGTAGATGATGCGGAGCATCCCATGGTCATCCCCATGGATCCATCATCAACTCCTCAAGCTCCAAGTGGTCCTATGACAAGAGCCCGTGCACGTGCCATTGAAACCGAGGTGACATCTCACCTTAGTGATTCCCCATTTGATACACATGATCCATGGATGCTATGTCAAGCGGAAACTCTATGCATGCTTAGGTACCATGAGGACGACCTCGAAGATGTGCGGAGTGAAGGCTAAGCAACCATGAAGGTGGGCGCGAAAGCGGATGAAGAAGAGCGCCGAAGGAAGGTTGCGAGACCTCCCAGCGGCCGGACATCTGGCCCAGGGCCCGGACATCCGACGCCTGAAGCCCGAGCGAGCGTCAAGACAGGGCCGGCCTGGCTACAACGGCCAGACATCCGGCCTCATCCCGGACATCTGGCCCATGCCCGGGCATCCGGCCATGCCCCAAAAATCCGGTCTCGAGACGCCACAAGCTAGAGCTCCCTGACAAGGCCAAGCCCGGACATCCGGCCAGATCCCGGACATCCGGCATCACCCTGATCCCCAGACATCTGGCCCCTGGCACGGCAATCCGGCGCATCCAGTCCAGAACTGCGCGGAACCATACGTCCAAGCCCCGGACATCCGGCCCAAGCCCGGACATCCGGCGACTCCTGAAGCCCCGGACATCCGGCCTCTGTGTGGGCAGATGCGGGCCAAAGGCCCATGTATCCCCTTTTTCCTTCCCCCACTCGTCTTGGACTATAAATAGACATCTCCATCCTTCATCTAGGGTTAGCTCATGTTTAGCATTAGAGATTGTTAAGCATAGCTCCTTCCACTTACCTCCTACCATGGAAATGACCTCTATGTGAGAAGATCCAAGTGGATGCGAAGGCCCCTCTGGTAGGGAAGATCCTACAGGATATCAAGGGCCCTCTCCGGAGTGGGAAGACTACCGTTACTTGTATCCTTTTGTTGAACTTGGTTCGTTGTATCTCGTGTGTTTTCTATGGATCTAGTGGATGTGTGCTTGGAGATCATTCTTGAGAGTTTGTGTTTCCTCTTTGGATTTGTCCTTTTCCCCTCCATCGTGTCAAAAGATCGACATCCACGGGTTGGCCCCGTATCAAAGATGAAAAACAACCTTCCCTTACAATGTCTCGTAAGGTTGTTTAATGATTAAGTGCGACGATATAATGATCAGCGGCGGCATCAAAGTGATTCCACATACTTCATTACTGTGTAACAATTATTGGTTCGAACGCATACTTCACATGATGATTCATACTTTTCAGGCTTCGACTACTCTCACATCTGGTTCCTTTAATGACAAGGAATTAGCTAGCATGCAATGTGATAAGGAAGAAAAAAGGGAGCTTGTGAACGGGCGGAGGCGGGCACCTTATCGGAAGAAAAAGGAGGGTACGAGCAAGCTACAAGATAATGTGCAAAATGTTTCCTGACCCACTCTTGGGAATATCATGAATGTTGATCGACCTTTCAATGTGATGTCAGGTACTTGTGACATTTTGCAACGTCTTCTATTACAATATATGTATTCAGATGAATCAGTAAAGTGGCAGGTTTGTGCCAATCTCCTACATACATAATGATTCTTTGTGGTTCTTCTGGTTTGCTATTTTTACATGATGCAGACAACTCAGCAATCTCTTTCATGCATCATGATGCTTCGTTGCCGGCTCCAAGTAATCTCACACTAGATATGCCACAAATGTAACACGAAGTTCAAATAGTATTACCCGATCCGTCTTTGATATGGACTAATTAGTGCTTATGGGGGCTCATCTTTATATATTTATTCAACTTATAGCTTTCTATTGTTCCATTAGCTCTAGAATCGGGTAAAATGATGTGGGAAACCAAGTAAGGCGTAATGATCTACCTCATGGAGGTTCAGTGTCTAATCCAACATCCAAGCACCAGACAGATCAAGTCTAGCGCTAGGCAAAGACCTAACCCCTCCACCACCTCCGCCTCCACCATAGATCAGTTCCCCCTCCTCCGGCCAGCCCTGCCGGTGCCAGGAGTGGTGGGGAACCCGATCTATGAGTGGAGTTCTTAATAATAGTAGTGTTTTCATTAGATTGGTTTAGGGTTTTGGTAGTCGTCTTCTTCTTTGGAGATGGCATCGTCTACAATAAATAATCTTCGTCCCTTCGTTCGACGATGAGATCTTCTTTCCAACGTCAATGGTGGTGTTGGAAGATTAAATTTGTCTAGGTATGGTCCTTCGGATCTTGCTTCACCGGATCGGTTTTGGATTTTTTTCTCATGGTCATCGCAAAGAGGTTTGTCCTTGCAATATCTATCATGGCTGCTATGTTCTCGACAATGGTGATTCGTACTCTTGAATCCCAGCGAGGTCGACCTAGTTGTTCGTTTTTTCCCTGAAATACCGGTGTTTGTACTCTTGCCGATGTTGGTTGAATACTTTAATGGCGGCGTGCGTGCATCGCAGCCTTGGCATTGCGGCTCAAATTAAAACAATGGGAGAACCCTCGTTGGTATTTACAGGTTTGTGGTTTGATACTTCTGTTATGTTCCTACGGCTGCATTTAGAAAAGTACAAGATTGTGTCATGGAAGAAGAAAGAGTTTGAAGATCTCGAAGATTTGCTCGTTTCTTTTAGACCTTATTTTGTAATCGATGTAGTCAGCTCATGTATCTCTACCATGTACAATTTTCTACTATAATATATCATGGTATTGATTGTCAAAAAAACATCCGAGCACCAGACAACAGGAGATGTGATGAAGATAACAACTTCACTGACGAAAAAAGGGAGTAGGTAAATGCCCGGAGGCAGGCATCTTATTGGAAGAAAAAAGAGGAGGATACGGTCAGGCTCCAAGATGAAAATCAGCCTTCCCTTACGATGTCAGGTAAGGTTGTTTAATGTTCGAGTGCTAATAGCAATGACAAAATAATAGTAATGTACATGCTTCAATAATCATAATCTAAAAAATGAACTAGATGAGAAAATAGAAGAGGAAAAGATACTTACTTCAAGATATGCTTGAAGCTATTTTTATCCAGCACATGTAAATTCTCAAAAAGATTTTTTATCTGGCAAATAGAAAACCTTACAATCACCCAACATTATAACTAAGATAGAATACAAGTTGGACAGCATGAATACAAAGCAAAAAACATCCACTACCTAGCTTGGTGTGAACTTCATCTCGATGAACCTTGTAGTTCCTGTTGTTTCCGAAAAACTTGTAAGAAATGAAATCCATGCAAGCATATGAAACAGGTTGGCGCCAGTCAAGAGTTACCGTAACCCATGAACTATCAAATAAATAAAATAGTGATCATACCTGAGTAACCCTATCCAGTTCAGACATTAGCAGTTGTTTGTGTGCTTCCGCTATTTTCAGGAAAAGTACTCGTCGTATATGTGTAATTTCAAACAAAAATGGTTTGCCCAAGCACTGATCAAAATCACAGATACTTCCAAGGATTTCCAAATAGGTCATCCTGAAAAAATTGAGTCAACATGGTCATTTGAATTTTATTTTCCCTATGTAATATTGGGTGCAGCAAGAACAGGATGGATCTTCGGATATATGTTTCCTATTTGGTGAATTCCAAAGAGAGAAAATTTGGCTGTAAGGCTGTTTACTTGTACGAAAAATAATCTGCTACCTATCAGGCTATCAACATCACATGAAAGTTACTAGGGTGCATGAATTAGGCTCTGGAGGGGCCACCACATCCCATGCAGGGTCCTCCTGAGGGGCCACCACAGCCCATGCAGAATGACGCCCCTACCACTAACACTGTTGGGCACATAGCAGGAGGCCAGAACCAGTCGATGTCCACCACAGAGGAGGTGATTGCGTTTCCTGGGATACCGGATCCGACTTCTGGTGAAAGGCACTTTAGTCACCACATTCAGTCCCAGCCAGATGCGGACAACATGCAGTTGGGCGGGCTATGAGAGCCGCCAAGCTTCGAGATGTCGAAGAGACTACAGGTATGGCGATTAATACCAGTTGTTCTATTCTTCATTTCTCAAAACATGAAATCATTGATAAAGCCTGCAACTTAGGGATCTCGCTTGGTAATAATGGTAAACAAATTGCTAAATATGTAAATGATTTGTTAGATCTAGAAGCAGAAAGAGCAACTTATATAATTAGAAATTTAGCGGATGTGGAACCTATGGATGAATCAGATATTAGTAACCTAGGGGTAACAGCGTTACAAAGCTTATGTGAAGATCTTATTCCGACTGTGGGATTAGAGGATGAGGAGGAAGTGGCGGAGGCTGGGGGGTATTTGGCTCCTCAACAAGTACATGGCACTACTTCTATCTCTAGTCAGGAGGATACACAAGTGATGCAGGATAAACCAAAACGTTCCTGGAAGAGGAAGATTTATCATGTGTCAGCGGTTCGCAGGAGTGCGAGATTCAAACAAAAGAAAACAAAATTATGATGAAAAATGAAAGGAATCTTTTGGAATAGCAGAGGTCTAGCGGACTTGGCTAAACGGAGGTTAGAGCACAAATTAGACTTTATGGCTCTACTCGAAATGGGTAGAGATAATTTTACTCCCCAGTTTCTCAACACCATAGGTGGTGGGCTTGAGTTTGACTGGCATTGTCTACCGTCAAGAGGCAGATCCGGAGGGATACTCTTGAGGTGAAATGTGAAACCTAGAAGTTGTTAACATGGTATATGGCGATTTTTCCATCAAATTTTGAGTGAGATCGAAGGTTGATGGATTTAGATGGGCACTAGTGGCTGTATATGGTGCAGCTCAAGTCTGAATTTCTCTCAAACTTGGTGAGGGTTTGCAAAGATGAAACGCTGCCTATCCTTGTAGGGGGAGATTTTAACATTACTCGAAGAAGAGAAGAGAAAAATAATGGCAATTTCGATGGCCGGTGGTCATTCATGTTTAACACGATTATAGAGAGTATGGATTTGAGAGAGGCGAACACGCTACCGGTACCGACATATGAAAAGTTGGATCGAGTGCTTACTAGTATTGAGTGGGAACAGAAGTTTCCCCTGGTAACAGTTCAGGCTCTGCAGAGAGCAGTGTCTGATCACACACCACTTTTGGTTGACTCTAGAGAGGTGACTCATGTGGGCAATAATAATATCTTCTCTTTCGAATTAGGATGGTTCGAGAGAGAGGGTTTTTAGACCTCATAGCTACCAAATGGGCCAAAGAGGTTAGTGGAGTTTCAAGTATGAATAGATGGCAAAACAAAATCAGGCATTTACGCCAGTTTTTGAGAGGATGGGCAAAACATCAGAGAGGTATATACAATAGAAAAGGATAAAGTTATTCAGCTGATTAATGAGTTAGATTTAAAAGTTGAGTCCAATGTTCTTAACGTCACGGATAGAAACAATGAGAACGAGACCGAGCAGAGACTTCGTGTTCTACTTCGAGAGGAAGAGATAAAGTGGGGACTCGGAGCCAAGGTACCAAAATTCGTCAAAGGGGATGACAACACACAATTCTTCCATATGATTGCTAATGGGAAATGCAGAAAGAAGAGAATAATTCAGCTTGAACAAGATAAGGGTACAATAATAGGACACGAGAACCTTAAATTGTGCATCTCTAATTACTATAAAAAACTTTTTGGGGCACCTGAGGTGAACCATGTGTCGCTAGATGAGCGCATAACAGACGACATCCCTCAACTCAATGTAGAAGAGAATGAGGTGTTGGCAGCTCCATTTTCCGAGAAAGATGTGTTGGAAGCAATAACGCAAATGAAACACAATAAGGCTCCGGGACCAGATGGATTTCTGGCTGAGTTTTACAAGAGGTGTTGCATATTATTAAGGGAGATCTTATGCCTATTTTCCATGATTTATTTAATGGACATCTTCAGCTATTTCACCTAAACTTTGGAACCATCACGTTGTTGCCAAAGAAGGTGGAAGTCATTCGCATTGAGCAGTTCAGACGATATGCCTTCTTAATGTCATCTTTAAAATTTTCACTAAGGTTGCTATGAATAGATTGACATAGGTAGCCCATTTGGTAGTTCAACCCTCTCAGACGGCCTTCATGTAGACACATCCTAGAAGGGGTTGTGGTCTTACACGAAACTCTACACGAAATACATTCGAAGAAACTTGACGGAGTAATCTTCAAAGTGGATTTCGAGAAGGCATATGATAAGTTCAAATGACCCTTCCTCCAATAAGCCTTGCGTATGAAGGGATTCAATGAAACCTAGAGGAGGCAGGTCGATTCATTCATCCAGAAAGGTAGTGTTGGAATTAAGATGAATGATGACACGGGTCACTATTTTCATACACATAAGGGCCTAAGACAGGGTGATTCGATGTCACCGGTCTTATTCAACATTGTTTCTTATATGTTGGATGTTCTTATTGGTCGGGCAAAATAAGCCGACCTAATTAGAGGTTTGATTCCGCATCTCGTAGATGGAAGAGTGTCCATTCTGCAATATGCGGATGATACGATTATTTTCATGGAACATGACCTCACAAAAGCTAGAAATATGAAGCTAATACTATGTCTGTTTGAGCAATTGTCGGGACTCAAGATCAATTTCAGCAAGAGTGAATTGTTCTGCTTTGGGCGAGCCAAGGAAGAATAAGAAACATGCCGACAATTATTCGGCTGTGAGATGGAATCTCTTCCATTTAGTTATTTGGGAATACCCAATCATCACTGTAATCTCACAAATAAGGAATGGAAATGTATTGAAGATAGGTTTGAGAAGAGACTAAGTTGCTGGAAGAGCAAGCTTATGTCTTATGGCGGTCGCTTAGTGTTAATAAATTTAGTACTGACTAGCCTGCCAATGTTTCCATCATCTTTCTTTGAAGTGTCGGTAGGGGTACGAAAAATATTAGATTTCTATCATTCTCGATTCTTCTGGCAAAGTGATGATACCAAGAAGAAGTACAGGCTTGCAAGATGGGATATTATATGTAGACCCAAAGACCAAGGCGGGTTAGGGATTGAGAACTTGACAATTAAAAATAGATGCCTTCTTAGTAAGTGGCTCTTCCGATTGTCTGTTGAGACGGAAGGTACGTGGGTACAAATTCTTCGCAATAAGTATCTACAATCTAAGACTTGGCGCAGGTTACAGCTAGACCTTCTGATTCACCTTCTTGGAAAGGGTTAATGAAGATGAAAGATACTTTTTCATAGGGTGAATTTTCATGTTGGCAATGGTAACACTACTAGGTTTTGGGAAGATACATGGTTAGCGAAGATGCCCTTGGCTATACAGTATCCTTCTCTCTATAATATTGCGCAACTTAAGGAAGATTATGTTGCTATGGTATTACAGTCGGTTCCTCTAAATATACAATTCAGAAGGTCCTTGGTAGGGGAACGATGGAATTCGTGGCTGCACTTAGTTCGTAGGTTGATGGAAGTTCAACTAACTGACCAGCCCGATGCTATGCACTGGAAATTAACCGCGAGTGGTAGTTTTTCCGTGAAATCGATGTATTTAGATCTAATTGATTCTGGGCCATTACCGACATCCCTTCACATCTGGAAGGTTAAAGTTCCACTAAGAATTAAAATATTTATGTGGTTCGTTCATAAGGGAGTGATTTTGACGAAGGATAATCTGATTAAGAGAAGATGGGTAGGAAACACCAGATGTTGTTTTTGTAGTCAGATCAAAACTATAAAACACCTCTTTCTCGAATGCCCGCTTGCCCAACTACTTTGGCGTACTATACATACTCTTTAACATTGGCCCTCCAATTAGTATGAACAACGTTATTTGCGACGTGACTTAATGGAGTGCAAACAAATATAGCGAGTCAAATTCAGATAGGGATATGTGCTTTATTCTGGGCTATATGAAACTGCAGAAATGATATGATATTTAATAGGAAAAACTTTACCAACTTTTTGCAGGTGATCTACAGAGCCACGACATGGATCCGTACATGGTCGTACACCTGTGGAGTGCAGGGAGCTTTTGGTTACTGGGTGAAACCAGTGGGAGACGTGTCACGCCCAAGATGCGGTCCTATCCCTATTAAGGAACGAGGGCCTCGACGGGGATAGAAGCGCATCTAGTCGTTTCGCAAGTATAGTAAAACATTGCATACATGTAGGAAGAGATGAGTATATGAGTTGGCTTACACTCGCCACAAGCTATCTTACAAGTCCACACAAATTATTCATACATCATTCAGAAGACAGGGTCCGGCTACGGACGAAAACAAACGATAAAAGAAGCAATGATAAAATGTCTTGCTATCCCAAGATCACCACCACGAAGCACCCCTACTCATCAGGATACGTAACGTACATACGCCTACGTTCTTCATCGTACTCCCACTGGAGCTGAGTCACATCGTCTGGCACGTTCTCGTCAACACCTGCACCTGTATTGTTGTAATCTGTGAGCCACAGGGACTCAGCAATCTCATAACCCGGGTACCAAAACTATGTAAGCCTTTGGGTGAGGAATGGTTAAGTGGTGAGGCTGCAGCAAGTGCTAAGCATGTATTTGGTGGCTAACTTACGAGAACATGAATGTAAATATGGTGGCCTACGAAAGACGGTCGTGAACTAGCATGATCACTAAGTGATCATGAACACCTACTTACGTCAATCATAACCCCACTGTGTTCTCTCTCGGTTCATGTTCACGAGCAGAGACAGTCACGGTTACACACACAGTTGGTGTATTTTATTGAGTTTACTTCAAGTTTACTATTACCGGGTGTTAAACAAATTTCCAAGTTGCCACGTAACCGCAGGCACGTCTTTCCGAAAGATTTAACCCTGCAGGGGTGCTCCAACTCATCCATCACAAACTAACCACACGCCGCGGGAATAACCTCGACCACGAATCTCGTGATCTTCCTAGGCAATTCCACTGGAAAACCGCAACCTCGAGATAGCCCGAAGAAAAACCGGAATTCCTTGCGCAAGGCATTCGAGAAAGGTAAAACAAGTCCAGCAAGACCGCCCGACGTGTCGACGAACCCGATAGGAGCCGCGTATCTCGTTCTCAGGACACGACCGGATGAGCGCAGCGTACGGTGGCCTGATAGACATCTCCCGAGTTGCCCCGGGTTGGCCCCGCACACGACTCTAGTTTGGACCAACACTCATGAGGAGCACTGGCCCGGGTTCTTGATTAATTATCCACGAGGTAGCTATGCCCTATGCAATTTTTATTAAGTTGTTTAGCAAATGTGGTACCAAAGTTGGGTCTTGCCAGACAAGTTTTAATCTAAAACGAATGGTCAAGGGGGTCCCCATAACAACCCCGAGCATGTTAGGAGCGCAAAATATGGAATATAACACCGGTACTCGGAACTAGTGCGGCAAAAGCGGAACAAAACACTAAGCAAAAGGCCAAGCCTTCCACCGTTGCCAGATATATATGTGCATTAATTTAAATAACAGTAAATAGAGTGATATAACCAAAATATTCATATTGACTCATGGAAAGCTTGCACCTGCAACTAGCAACGCTATAAGATAAGGGCTGAGCAGCGGTAACATAGCCAATCAATGTTTGCTAGGTAGTGGAGGGGTTAGAGGCTTTCATGGCAATTTAGGAGGCTGACAGTTTAAGTGGTAGGTGACAAATCATAACGGTAAAAGCAAGACATCTAGCAAGGCAAAAATAGTGTCGGGATCCGGGTATGATCATCTTGCCCGTTGGTTCTTCAGAGGGACAAAGAGCTGGGTCCTCGTAGTTGTACTCTCCTGGATCCTCGTACTCAGGCTCAACACTCGCCTCTACCCAAAGAGAAACAGCACCAAATAAACATACAAACAAGGTGCAATGCACAAACAAGATGATGCATGACCAAGTTGAAGTATTTAACATGGCAACCCTATGCTAGTCATGTTTCTCATGCAATTATTAAGTTCTTTAGTATTCTGGACAGAACCTGAAGTTTAGTTATTTGAACATGCATGATCATGGCAAATATGGATTCATCATGCAAAATTGATGCAAATGCATATGTAGAACGTTGCAAACGGAGTAACGTAGCGCACGGTACACTCACGGCAAGGTACGGACGTTAATGGAGGCAAAACACAAGATGAGGGAGGCCATGGGCTATTCCTTGGTATTCCAAGGATGCCACTGGATAGGAGATGAAAATCTAGCAAGAATAGAGCTAAAGATCATAAAAACAATGGAGTATAGCTCCCACAAGTCACAAAACAATTCTACACACAATCTGTCCACAAACTGCAACATGTCAACTTGCGACACACATATCCAGAGCTACAAAAAGTTTTAAATCACAACCAAGGCATGGGCATGAAGTACACAGCAAGCTTAACAAATCCCCTATCTACAGCAACATGAAAGGAAGCATGGATCAATGGCAATGAAGCTCACAAGATGGCATGTTGAATCAGTTTTTAGGGACTTAGTGAAAATTCCAGATTTACAGAATCTGAGTTAACATGATAGCAACTTGACAGCAATTTTTATATATGCTACAGGAACTTTCATGGCATCAAAATTAACAGGATTGTAGAGGGCAACAACTACTACAAAACACTAGCACTAAGCATGAGCTAAAACATCACAGATCACTTGGTAGCATCCCCTAAACATGGCATGAAAATAACTACAGATTCTCAGACTTAGTCAAATTTACAAGAGGCAAACATGGCACTTGTTAACGGTATAGCATGTTGACAGCAGGTTATATGTATGATGCAATAGCTTAAACCACAATATATTGACACACTTCTACAGAGGATAACAAGCACAATAATACATGCCATGGTGCCAACTCCAAAGGAGCAACATATGCATGGGAACCATCTACATAACATGGCAAGAAAATAACAGATTTCCAACACTTAGAATATTTTGGGCATGTGAAAACAGAATTTTAGTAGCATGTTGGCATCAAGTTTCCCACTCACCACATGAACTAACATGGAAAGCAAAAATACCAGGGGCTAGAGCACACCCAAATGAACATATTTCATGTTGACAAGATCATCAAATCATGCAAGGATTAATTCATACATAAATCACAAAATGCCACCTCATCACAAAATAATGTTTTCACAAAGTTGCTCCAATGCAGAACTAATGGCACCACTGGATTCCTGGGATTTTTCTACCCCAAAACCATATGTCACATGCCTATATTTCTTTGAACAAAACCCCCACAGGCTCTAGTCACAAAAACACATCAAACACAACATGACTTATATGCCAGATTTGGCATATACTAGAAACTGGCCAGATTTGGCTAGATTTCAAATCTGGATATTTTCCCTAAAAAGGAAAATACTAAAACACTTTTAAACACAAAACAAAACACAAACAACAACAAAAACAGAAATACACTGGGCCACCCAATGGATGACATGTGGGCCAGGGGCCCACTGCCATACTCAAGAAAAAAATAGAAACAAAAAATGGGGGGAGCCAGGGTTCGAACCCAGGTCTCCCTGGAGAAGGACCACATGGTCGACCGCTAGGCTAGGATGGGAAGTCTGAAACAAAAGGGCTTCGGCTCCTCTTGAAGGGCCAGGGGCGAAGCTTTCTTCTACCTACAAACCGCGGAGAAGACGTCGTCGCCGGCGAGCGAGGCGGAGATGGCGGCGGCCAAGGGCTACTAGCGGGGGTGCGGGATCCCTAGGGGGTCCCGTTCTCGGGGCTAGGATGCGTCGAAGCTGCGGCAGCAAGCACTCAAGGCGGGGGGGCCAAGCTCGAAGCTTTCAGCCATGGCAGCGACGGGGCGAGCGCTAACAGCAGGGCTGCGCGAGGCAAGGTGCGTGCGCAAGGCAGCAGCGGCAAGATCTGGACGCACGGGAGCAGGAGCTCGACGACGCACCCACTGACGACTACAAGCTACCAACACACAAAAAAACACCACCTTGGCAGTGCACCGGGAGCACGACGTTGGCACGAACAACACGGCAACTACCACGGACGATGCACGAAGAGAAGGGGCATGGAGGATCTGCAGCTCACCTAGTGTCCACTGGACAAGCAGGTGTGGCCAGAGGGTGGTCGGAGACGTCGCGACGGCCGACGGGAAAACGGAGCTGCACCGGTCCGAGAAGACGAAGAAGACAGGGGCGAGGGCGGCTCCAATCTGGGCCTTGGCGCTCCCCTGGACGTCGAGGAAGAAGGGGCTCCCCGGGGCGACGTTCACACGGCACCGGAGCGCGACGAGAGGCGGCGGAAGAGTCACCCCGAGCTCATGCTTGCGTTCGTTCGGGGCATCGGGAGTATGGCGATGGCAAGGAGCGTGGCTAACTTACCTGGCGGCGGCGAGGCGAGGAGGAGGGAGGAATGGAGAGAGAGGAACTAGGGCTACGCGAGGGACACGCTAAATAGAGCTCTAGGGCGCCGGACGGCCGTCAAATCCGTCGAGCGCCGATGTGGCTCCTCTGGATGGAGTGCCGTACAGAGGAGGACGACAACGCTCGCGCGAGGGGCTTGGTTGGGCTGCTGCTGGGCTGCGGGAGGTTAAGGCCCAGGTGGGCTCTGCTCCTCTCTCTCTCAGAAAACATTCTTTTTTTTTAAACCGAGAAAAAAAAATCACAGAGAAAGAGAGAGATGTTTAGATAAGGAAATAAAAATACTTTTGAACTCACCAAAATATACCCTATTTAGGAAAAATGTAGTAGGCTTTTTTAGAGCAAACAATTTAAATCATATAAAAACAATAATAGGAATCTGTTTTGCAAAATTAGAAGGCAAATATATTCAAGGAAAAAAATGAGAGTTTACTAAAAAATCTTATCAGATTATTTATAAAGAGAGCAGCATTTTATTTGAGACAAAAAACAAACATACAAAAACACCACATGTTAGAATTTGAATAAGGAGAGATGGAGGCATAGTTTCTTTAGGAAATAGTGGAGAGGGTTTTGCACAAGGAGCACCACTTGGTTGGCAAGCACACATACCCACAACACACACTCACACAACATCACATAAGCAAGGCATGATGCAAATGATGAATGGTGGTATGATGCCATGATGCAATAAATGACATGAGCAAAATATTAATATTCAAACCACATATGGCAAAAACATGGATGGTTCACATGAGATATATATTACAAGATGGCAAGGATGCACTTGGGCTGTTACAAGACGGTAGCACGGGCTATCTTCATCCGGTTTAGACGGGGGCTAACTAATACGCTAGGTGTTTAGTCATCGTAGCATGTTCTTGCTTAGCCGGATGTGGCATTTATTCTACTTTTACCTTTATGAGTTCTATCTGTGAACTCTGTTGGATTTTGCACTTTTGTGGAACCTTTTTTTACTTTTTAATAATAAAATGGCTGTATGCATCATCATGATGCAGAAGCCGGGGGTGATCCTCCTTTTCAAAAAATAAGAATCAGGCTCTCGACAAACAAATGGGAATAGCACACCTGGTACTCCCTAAGCTGGAAACTAGCTGTTGCTTCTACCTTTTTCAAGTTTGTGTTGATCCCAAAGCTTCTACATCAGGTAGCTACTCAAATACCAACCGTTGTATAGAGAGAGAAACACTCCAGCTTATATCAAGTACTGTAGAATTCTTTTAGGAACCATGGTTTCCAGCTTTCCAAACCTTCATTCCACCAGCAACGCAAAAGACACACAAAAATATTCAGTTAAAATATATATAGTAAGAAAATACAGTGGTACCCACAATCACTTGAAGTGACAGGATAGTCAGCCTTCAGAAGTGTATGTTTTTGCAAAATTAACAGAAAGTATGGAACAGTGCAGCAAAAATACAAAAGATTGGGGGGATGCTTATATGGAATCAAATAATGTATGAAACTGATAGTTTGACTTGCCAAAGCAAAATGCTTAGAAGTAATTGATTTCAGACCAGGTGCGTGGAAAATAAACCAAGCAATCTAAACTTCTTGATAGAAAAAAGAAGTGTGGCACATGCCTACATAATATTAGTAAATACATGGTAATGTTGCTTGATTCGTAATGATGTATACCAAATACATTACTAATGTTGGGATATTTCTTTCTGCTAGAAGTTTAGGAATTAATAACAAAATACCAGCCTGAAGCTAATTGGTGGCACTGCCTCGAGTACATCCAATACTTGAGCAAATAATTTGCTCAAGTGTAGAAGTAGTTTAAGCAGGCATAATCAGCAGCAGCCGTATGTCAATATGAGATTTTATGATTTGTACCATAGTGCCATAAGCGAATTCATTGTACAGAATGTGCCAATTTGCTCTCCAAGAACTGAGAAAATTTACTCTTATAGCATAAATTGTGGTTAAAACACATTACCATGATGATTATATTCATCTCAAATGTATCTGAAAGGCAATAAAATCTTGGCATTAAAAATTATAGTTAGCTGCTCGGAGCGGCAAGCGGCAATACGGCGGCAGAGCCCTGTCGTCGTGCAGCTAAATTTCATTGAGCGGCAATCTGTCACAACTATCACAGCATGTTCAAATCAATAACAAGAATTGTCAAAATCACATACAAAAAATGCCAGCACAATTCTTTTGTGTGGCTACCTGAAGATGAATAGATGCGTCATGTACAGGGGGTGCATGTGCATAGATGCGTCTATGACTCTATGTGTGTATCGAAGAGTGAACAGAAAGGGACGACCACTTGCCATGGCCTTCTTGATCGACGGCGGGAGGAGCTGCAGGAAGTACTAGACGCCCAGTCGAGGAGCCCGCCCATGGTGGTGCCCAGGCGCCTACCATAGCCCTGATACGTCGTCGGCGAGTTGGCGTCCCGCTCCGCACCTCGGCTGGCTGCCTGCATAAGCCACGAGCGCGTCAGCCGCAGCAGCTCGAGGCTCACGCCGTGGTTCACCGCTTAGCAGAATGCCCACTGCCTGGCACCCCGCCTCCACGGTGCGGCGAGCAGCTGTTCCGGTCGAAGCTGAAACTCCGCCGCCGCCTGAGACCGCGCCACATCAGCGCGTCACATGCACGAGCCCCTGGCCTCCGTCGCCCGCGACCGAATCCGACGAGATCGACCGGGATCCGTCACTGCCACCTTTGGTCTCACCTGCAACCGCCATCGGCGGGCGTCTTCCTCTGCAAACGACGCTGCATCATCCCCTCGCCGGATCACGCTGCTGGTCGGGAAAGTGAGAGCGAGAGGGGGTTGAGAAGGAGATGAAGGAGAGAGTGGGGGCGAGAGGTGGAGAGTGCGAGCGAGTTGAGGATAAGGTTGGGTAGGTGAAAAAGGAATTTGGTTTGTCTCATCTTTATTAATATAAATAAATATCATATTAATATAAATAAATATCATATATATATATACATATTATATATATATATGTGTGTGTGTGTGTAATTAGGGGTTTATTGCAAATAAACAATTGTGTTAGTCTCACTTTTATTTTAATATACTGCTGTTTTGTTGATATAATATTAGTATATGTTTATATGATGTTGTATAAAATATTTTTATATTTTTATATGTTCCACCTTTGTTCATCAGAGATAAAAGGTGATGGATTCAGATGATGTTCTAAAAATATCAATTCACATAGGCACTGGCTTAACGATGACGGACCGGAATGAAACACCACGAGATGAGGTGCATACCAAAATTCTTATTTATATGTATGTTATACAAAAGGTGCATTTTTGTATGATTATTTTTGCAGAATATGGGAGAGATAAGATGTATTCTGGCACGACATTCAAAAATAATTTCAAATGATAAGTGGCACACGCGTGGCACGAATTAATCCTGCCTTGTTGTTTTTTACAACTAAAGTTGTCATCCGAAAAAAAACTGAAATTTTCCATCCAAAAAAGAAGTTGTCGTGTTTGACAACTAAACTTGCCATCCTCACGTCATTAAACTTGCCATAAAAAACGTTTGGAGTTGCCATATATTCGTGACACATGTGTGGCACTTATCAGCATCCAAAATAATTCATCAACAAGGGTTCCGAGGCGACGTCGTTGGAAGGAGCCAAAAGTTTACAAAGTTTTTTACAACATATTGATGTGCAAGCGGTGATATCTCCTAACAAACCAGAAAAAAAGGAAATACAAATGTTATCGCATAAGGTATTTTTTAATGTGATTATCGGTCTTTCTTTGTCATGTTGTTTTCTGTGTTCAACTAATCTGGCTCATTTTTGTATACTGATTTGGCTCGTTTTTTGGTAAGAAAACCAAGTTTGTACCCCTAGGGATGTTAGATTCATTGAATCAATCGTGTCTTTTCGTAAGAATACCAAGTTCGTGGACATTGAAGATGCCTTGTTATCAACCGACGAGTTAGAATGCCTTATAAAAGATGATGGTTCTTGCATGACGTTGTAAGACCAATCACATAAACTTGTACTTTATAATATAAACCCGTGTGTAATATCTAATATTATAAATATATTAAATGTGGAATTAGAGGTGATAAATACTTACATATATTGTATGCGTGTCCATGAGCATCTATCAGACAGAGCGGGTGAAAAGGTACATATTATTAGCATGTTCCTATCTAGCCAGATTAAAAAAAGATGGAGAAAAAGACATAGACTCACCAAAATATTGTCACATTATACAACATGTTAATACTTATCTACAACAAGATATGGTAGTCTCAACTCATTATCCAAGCATATAATGATATATTGTTTTTAATCAATCCATGTGTATAATGATTTATTGTTATTTATCTATTTGTGTCTATGACTTATATGTTATTCACACCAGCTGGCACGGGCGCAATCGGGTAATAAATATATATTTCATCATCATAACACTCAAAATACAAAAAAATATTTTTGTTATCATTATATTAAATATAATATTATTTTAGGAAATTGCATGGATGTGCTTGTCGATTTTTTTCTTTATGCTCTGGTGTAACGGTATAAAAACTATTCGTCCGGTTTGCACGGTGAGTATTCTCCATTACAGATTTAAGGTCTTTGACATGAAGTATCCGTGCTAACTACATATATTTCTTGTGCATGATGGGTATGAGTTGAGAAAAAAGTTTTTACTATATTCGCTCAAATATCGTGTGAATGAAGCTAAAGATAACATTCCTGATATTGTTCAAGAATTTCTTTATCGCACCAAGTATATCTTAATTTGTAATGGATTTTTAGTTGGATCATCGCTCTATATGTATGCATCGTCAATTTCTTTTTAAATTATTTTACATTGCAAGTGAAGTGGACTTCAATTATTACCCGATTGTTCCCATGCTATCTTGTCTCTACATGTGAAATTTAACATGCATAATATTTATATACAACTCCACCAAAATGTTTCAAAAGCCCGTGGCAACGCACGAGCATTCTAGTAGTTTTTCAAATTTTCAGAGTTACAGAAGTATGGTTTTGCTACAAATGTTTACAGACTATTCTGTTTTAGATAGATTCTGTTTTTACTTGCATAGTTTGCTTGTTTTGATGATGGATTATATCGGCGGGTATAAGCCATGAAGAAGTTAGAATACAATACCTATTATGCAATAATGAAATATGAATCAATTTGTAATAGTACCTAAAGTATTTGATATGTCTATTATACTAACAGATCTCACGAGGTTTTGTTAAGTTTTGTATGCTGAAGTTTTCAAGTTTTGGGTGAGAGAATGACAGATGAAGGAATAAGGAGCGGCAAGACCCTAATATTGGGGATGCCCAAGGCACCCCTAGGTAATATTCAAGGAAGACCCAAGCGTCTAAGCTTGGGGATGCCACGGAAGGCATCCCCTCTTTCGTCTCCAATCTATCGGTATGTCACTTGGAGCTATATTTTTAGTCATCACATGATATGTGTTTCGCTTGGAGCATTGTGTGTTTTATTTTTATTTTTTTTTGGTTTGCCACAATCATGGTTTGCTGGACACATATTTGGGAGAGACACGCGGTTATTATAATTTGTTAGAATACTCTATATACTTCATTTATATCTTTTGAGCTAGGCAGTTGCTCTAGTGCTTCACTTATATCTTTTAGAGCATGGCAACATTCAGATTTTGTAGAAATAATTGAACTCTCATGCTTCACTTAAATCTTTTTGAGAGTATAATAAGAAATAGTAATGGTAAAGGCCACGAGTTATAAGACTAGTTTAGATAGAATGTAAATATTTATTATGGGTAATTGCATCCAAACATACACATAAACGTTATGATCATTCAAAAGCAAGTGTTCCCTAAGACAACTAAACCAACATTCTAAATCAAACTAGTTAAGCAATGAAACATCATATAACAACATGAAGTGAGTTGATCGAGGTTCGATCCTAAAGCAATACTAAATCCTATAGATCCAATATCATGAATCACAACATACGTCAACTAATATTAAAAATTAAGCAACACATTGGATAAACAAACAACAACTGTCCTAGACATGACATCGTAATACATACCAATTTAACCTTATCCTACCAAAAGCAAGAACATGGCATGATGACAAGTAACAATTAACCACAAATAAACATTTGGATACTTCTAAATATTTATAATGGTTAGAGAGGGAGAGGGAGAGAGAGAGATAGAGAGGCAAGCCGCGACAACTTACGAGAGGCCGTGTATTCTTTTAACTATAGGGCTCCACGGAGACACCAATGTGGATTTCCCCAAGAGGGTGACCAGTTAACAAATGCATACATAGCTCGACCTCACTCTCCGAAAGCTCCTGTTGAAGCAGACGACTACGATCGTCCAACCCTCTATTCTCGTACATGGGGAACTCCATCCATCCAAAGGCTGGATGTTTCACTCCACCCAGGTCTTTAAATCTGCAGCTTCTAGAGGCCTCTCTCATGTAGAGGGAAGACCACCTCTATCAGGATGACGACCTCTGAAGAAAAATCTGTCTTTGAGCTCCATTGCGTTGTCTGCCAACATGGCACACTAGCGAAGTGTCGCGGTAGTCAGAGGGATTGTCCGGGGAGTAGAACCAGCTCCACTCCCACAACTCAGGCTCTGCACCGTCTGCCAACTTGAAATAATTGGAATCTGAGCGAGGGTGGATGACAGACCGACCACTATAAGGAATATTGCCCTCCTTAAGATTAGGGACCACTTCAAAGAAATCCTAAAAAGGTCGAAATGCGGGTGAATCCCCAAGAAGCACTCACAAATAGTCACAAAGCACGGTAAGTGTAGCACATCGCTCGGCATGAGATGATGCAGTTACAACCTGCAGAAGGTCAAGACGCCCCTGGCGAAGGGGCTCAATGGGAGGCGCAACTAGCGGTAGATAAATGCCACGTGCACCACCTGATTCAAATGTAGTGGCCTGGGGACCTGTCCTTCCGTAGAGGTGCCATCCAGGGCATGCAGGTGTGCTTCGGCAGCCACCCAACCTCCACCGATTGCTCCAGATTGGATTTGGGGATAGGAGAACTTTTCCAATCACTCGCCCACTCGGGCGGATTGGGCAAGGACGGCGGGGGCGACAACGATGAGCCTGACTAGCGCCCTTGGTTTGGGTCCTCTCTAGAAGGCACGGAAGAAGAAGCCATTCTTTCTTTCTCTCTCGTTGTTCGGCTCTTTGAGTCTGATAATGGCGAGCGGAGTCTGTTTGGAGGAAGAAGAATGGGTAGTTAGGACGGTGCTCCCCGCTTCATATTTATGGCAGAGGAACACCTAAATCTTGCCAAGGACAGTAAACTATTCATGCCGACAATGGTCCAGCCCGTAACGATTCTGGGATGCATAACGGAGGAAAAAGCCCACGCGGTCTCATAATGCAACCTCACCGGATTGATGAAACGGTATGGAAAAAGGACACAGGGCACGCTCGGGAGCTTTTGACGGGGTCAAGACCCGGGGTGGATCACCGAGCCTGGTCAAGGGAAGAGGTGGGCCAAAGCCCGGGGGTCAATAAGGATGGAATCGACATTGTGACGACTTGCTCCTCAAGACAAGGAGGGTGGCGGCGTAGATCGCATCTCCCATGTAAAAACCCTAACCTCCTCAGTCTATATAAGGGGAGGTAAAGGGATCCCTAGATGGTCTAATCTGAAATAGTGAACTCTCAGTAGCATAACCTAGATCTATTGTAATCCCTCCCACAATGTATCCCATCATCATGAATAATGAGAAGAAGTAGGATGTACGGTATTACTCTTCGGAGGCCCGAACCTCGATAACCTGTGTGTGCGGGCTCCGTCCCTGTCACACCCAAGATGCGATCCTATCCTTATTTTGGCCCGAGGGCCTCGACAGGGATAGAAGCGCATCTCGTCATTTCGCAAGAATGGATATCATTACAAGTACATGTAAAGAAGAGATGAGTATATGGAATTGGCTTACACTCGCCACAAGCTACATCAATATCACATCAATACAACAACATGTCCAAACATCATACAGAAGAGCAGGGTCCGACTACGGACGAAAACAAACGATAAAAATGACATCCATCCTTGCTATCCTAGGCTGCCGCCTGGAACCCATCCTAGATCGAGGAAGAGGAAGAAGAAGAACTCCAAATCAAACAAGCATCGCGCTCACGTCAAATCATCGCATTACCTGTACCTGCAACTATTGTTGTAGTAATCTGTGAGCCATAGGGACTCAGCAATCTCATTTCCAAGGGTATCAAGACTATTAAAGCTTAATGGGTGAGGTATGGTTAAGTGGTGAGGCTGCAGCAAGCACTAAGCATTATTTGAGTGGCTAACTTACGAGTACAAGAATAAGGGGGGATGATTGTCGAATAAACGGACCTGAACTAGTAATGATCACTAAGTGATCCTGAACACCTACTTACGGTCAAACATAACCCCACCGTGTTCTCTCTCTGATCAGAAATTAACGAGAAGAGACAGTCACGGTTACGCACACGGTTGGTATATTTTATTAGAGTTTACTTCAAGTTTGCTATGACCGGGTGTTAAACAAAGTTTCCAAGTTGCTACGTAACCACGGGCATGGCTTTCCGAAAGATTTAACCCTGCAGGGGTGCTCCAACTCATCCATCACAAACTAACCACACGCCGCGGGAATAACCTCGACCACAAATCCCGTGATTTCCTAGGCAATTCCATTGGAAAACCTCAACCTCGAGTTAGCCCGAAGTATTATCGAAATTCCTCGCGCAAGACATTCGAGAAACGAAGCTACGGCCTAAAAGATATGACCAACACAAGATGCATATGTATGAATGCAAAATGCATGCAAACAACCACCACAAGCATGTTAAATCATGGATGCAGCAAGATATTATGAAACTACATGGAATTCTAGTCAAGTTTTATATATGGCATGTTTTAAACGGAGCTACGGTTCAACCACAACAACCAACACAAGTTTTATTGAAAATCTGCCCAAAACAGCAACATAGCATTTTGCACACATGAAAACAACAAGCTACAAGATTCTAAAATGCACAAACTAAGCATGGGGAAGTAGCATATAACACACACTTCATTTCATCTTCACATATCATACTCAAAAGAATCATGGAACACATGATAGGAAGCTCATAACATGGCAATAAAATATAGCAGATTAAGACTTAGTGAAAATAACAGTTTTTAGCATAGCGGTTTTATCACGGAGGCATATTGGCAGCAGCAAAACTATATGCTACAGGTCATATATTGGCATGATGCACTACAAATCATATCATGGTGGCAAGGCCTAATTATGCATGGAATCATGGCTAGCATCAACACAACATGGCATTATGAAGAAAACAGATTCTCAGACTTAGTGAAAATTAGACTAGACATGTGCAGCAGTTTTTAACAGATTGACATATTGGACAACAGAAATAACTATGATGCAAATCCTATACATGGCAACAAATGGTACAACCTGGTAGGAAACAACATGTTTAACATCGACGGCGGGCACACATCCATTACCGGCGACCGCGGGCACACATCGACGGCGGGCGCGAGCTTTGGCGGCCATAGAGGTCCCTGTCCATGACTGCAGGTGTTAGGGAGAGGGGGAGAAAGCAGGGAATGGGAGAGGGAGACGCGGGGGCGCGATGCTGGCCTGTTGGATGCCGGCGACGGGTCCTCCGGCGACCGGCCGGAGAGGCGGCGGGGCCGACGTGGCGGAGGGGTTTGGGATCGAGCGCCTCCTGCCCTCGAGCTGCTGCGGGAGCCCCTGGCTCGGGCGGCTGGAGCGGCTCGCATGGGCCTCGTGGGCTACGGCGGCGGCGTTTCGGGCCCGGGAGGGCCAGAACCAGGCCGCAGCGGGCCTCGGCGGCTGGTGGGGGTTGAGGGGCGACATGGCAAGCCCCTGGTGGCTGCAGGCGGCGGCGTAGGGGGGCGACAAGCGAGCGGCGGCGCGGCAAGTGGCTGCGCAGGGATGGGTTGCACCGGAAACCGAGGAGGAGACCTAGGGAGGCCATTTTAGGCAGGGTAGGGGTGCTATTTATAGAATGTTGGCTAGGGTTAGGGGGGTTTTGCCCGAATTCGGACCGTACGTTGTAGATCGGACGGCTCCGGTCGGAGGGGGGCTATCTGGGCTAGGTTGGGTTGTGAAGAGGGGGTCGGGCCAAGAAGAGAGGGAAGATGTGGCCCGTGACACGAGTTTTCAAAACCGAAAAACGTCCGATAAATAAACCGTTGACGGTGCCGCTACGGTCGACCGTTCGGATATCAAACGACCTCCGATTGCGATGAAATTTGGCAGGCGGTCTACCTACAATATAATAAGACCGCACGCCAAGTTTCGACCCAATCCGAGAATATTTTTCGCGCACTTTAAAAACGATATTTTTTTATGCCGCGGGCGCGTGCGTGTGTGGTTGGACTCGAAACGTCAACGACACGAACGGAGAGAACCGGCGACTACGAACGGATGCGAGTTTTGAAAACTAACGGTAACGGAGTGCCGATGCAATGCGGATGATGCGATGCGACAAACACACGAATCACACGATGACAACGAAATAAAACGGGAATCTTCTGGCGCGTCGGTCTCGGGCTGTTACAACTCTCCTCCACTTACAAGAGATCTCGACCCGAGATCTTAGAATGAGAAGAGAAAGACAAATAGGAAAGGAAGAGGTAAACTTAGTTGCTTCTTTGGCAAACGAGTGAAACCATAAATCTTTGAAGGTTTCAAGGAGATGAAGAATGACATGAGGAGCAAGCAAGAATTCACAAGAAATTTGGGCAGCACTTCGGTAGAAAAGAGAGGCAAAACCTGATAAGATGGAAAGAACTTGAAAAGAGAACACAACACTCCGGTTAAATGGATAAGCAGGGAAGGAACATGACCTTAACCAAATGAGATGATGGACCGAAGAGAATACAATCACAATGCCTCCGGAACGAAAGAATAGAAGCTAGATCATGGGAAAGAAACGAACGGAGAAGAAAATGCCAATTACTATCACAATTGAATTTGAAGCATCCTTACAAGATGAGATTGAACAGAGTTGTTGAAAAACCAACAACGAAAAGAATAAGCTTGTTGTGGGCTTACGAAAAACATCTCAAAATAATAAGGTGACAACCGGCCACTAAAGGAAACAATTGATTGCTTGGGAGCAACAAGATATGCAAAACTTCTTTCACCAAGAGGATACATTGAAAACTTGGATCATTGACAAGCACCATGATAGCAACAATCCTTAGGAAATGCTTTAGGTGAAATATAATCCAAGATAGCTCCAAGGAAGAACATGATGGGTTTAAATATCTCATTCTTGATAAATTATCTTCGAGACTCCTCATGAATCAAGAATGCAATAATACCATCTCAAAAGATGATGGAGAAAGAATTGCACTTGAAATGCAAGACAAAGAATACTTGAGGTGCTACCACAAGAATCTTGAAGAACACTTCGAGAAGGAATAGAATCCTTGAAGAACCACCATGACGAACTTCTTGGAGAACACCGGAATGAAAGGATGACAGAAAAGAATTGAAGGTTGAAAAGAATAAGATTAACACCTAGCAAGACTTGGATGAAGCTTCGCGACGAGATACTTGAGAAAACTTGGAACTCCGGAAAAGAAAAGTTGAAACACTTAGAACCAAGAATTTGATAGCATGAACAACTCTGAAAGAAGGATTGAATCACTTCAAGGAAACAAGAATAAGAATTACGTTATGCTTATCCTTCATCACGTTAAATTGATGACAAGCAATAGATTTAGCATAGCACTTATTATTCTGGAAAAGATTGAATAGGGAGAAAACAAGCTTGAAGAAGTCTTGAACGAAACACCGGTACGAATTGAAATGAATGATGATACTTCGAATGAATGGAAACCATGAGAACGAAGAGAGCACGATCCACCTAACAGAAAACTTGAACAAAGCGCCGGAATACTTGAGATACGAACGAAGAGACAACGATTTAGAAGAATTTGAGAACGAAAGCTGAAAGCTGAGAGCAAAGAAATCTTCTGAAATTATGGACTTCGGAGGATCGAGAAATGAAAACAACTCTGAATTGCTCCGGATAGATATGGAACGAATTACTCATGATTGAAAACAATTAGAGAGGATAGCAACAAGCTGAAACCATGAATCTTCAGGCGAATGAGCAAGATTTAAGAGAAACACTCCTTCGGTCTTCAAGGCTGAGAATGATGACAAGAGAGAACATCAAGAATTACTGAGACACTCCGGAACCATGAATAAGGAAAGGTTGAGTCAAGGATGAAAATGATTTGAAGCTAACTTAGAGAAGGCATATGACTGATGGAATCCATTCTTACGTCACATTGAGAATAACTTGAGGACAACTCCAGAAGATTAGAAGAGCCAGGTAAGATCCTGGGGAAAAACCTATGGGTTATAGGCCCACTGAAGCAAACACCGTTGAAATGATTGCTTAGAAAGATATTGCACCGGTACAAATGAAAACTTGTTGAGGTTGAGATCCTCGAAATACTTTGGAAGGATTTGAATGAAAACACAAGACTTTTGAGATATCTTCAGCACTTCGGATAGAATAGAGAGAGGGAAGAATAAACAAGAGAAGCTTGGACAAGAACTTTAACATGGACAACATTAAACAAATGAAAAAAGGATATGATGAACACCGAAAGCTTGAATTGAATCCACCGGAAAAGAAAACGAGAATGAAGAACGATGAACTTAGCACTGAGCATCTTCACAATGAATCACCGGATATAAAACAGAAGAACAGATAGCGGAAGCATCACATGAATAGAAAAGGCACTTGGATGAGAATTTAATCATTGAAGAAAAAAGGGCGGGAGGGTGGGAAAACAAAGACAACTTGAGACAGATGAGACGAACTCCGAAAAGGAATATGAGGATTGATCTTGCAAATATTGGAGGGATGAATTATCTTGATGAGAAACACACCGGTTAGGAAAGATATGAAATCACCACTTGACATCGAAGCAACTCGAATTACAATAGTCCAACAAAACAAAAGATGGGGCTTGAGGATTAAACCGGAAACAAATGCATAACCCATTTGCATTTGCTGGAAGGATGATCCTAGGTAACTACTTGACTTCCCACCTAAGAACTTCCGAAATCTTGGTTATGCAATCGGGTCCACGGATACACAGAGTTTTTATCCATCACTCAACTCCTAGCAATAACACTACTCTCCAGTGTATCTCATCCGTCAACACACAACCAGAGGTCTCGGAAACTCATCTACCTCAGACCCTCGTAATCACAATGATACTAAAGATGGCAGTACATGTGATCCCGCTTCCCAGTACTGGGTGCCGTCACACTCTTCGCACCACGAATAGTATTGAAGCAATTTCGAACATCCGCGTCCTGAGATACTAAGGAAACTGAACGATAGCGTTGTGTCAAGAAGCCCTTGGAGCTCAACTCCCCGGGTCCAATCCATACGTACGGGAGGCACCAAGAACAGAATTCCGGTCACATCGACATCATAGAGGTTCCAAAATACCCGTGTGATCCTAAAAAAATTTGAGTGAGAAGAGGGATAGAATTAAAGTTCCTATGTCACGATTCCTCACAAGAGCATAGAAGAGGAGTAAAAAGAATCCTACTCTCCGATATAACTAGACTCAAAATAGTTTTTTACTAGACTCGACTCGGCCAAAGTTCGATCAATCAAGGGGGCTCCTAGGTCGGTACAGGCTCTGATACCAACTTATCACGCCCAAGATGTGATCCTATCCTTATTTTGGCCCGAGGGCCTCGACAGGGATAGAAGCGCATCTCGTCATTTCGCAAGAATGGATATCATTACAAGTACATGTAAAGAAGAGATGAGTATATGGAATTGGCTTACACTCGCCACAAGCTACATCAATACAACAACATATCCAAACATCATACAGAAGATCAGGGTCTGACTACGGACGAAAACAAACGATAAAAATGACATCCATCCTTGCTATCCCAGGCTGCCGCCTGGAACCCATCCTAGATCGAGGAAGAGGAAGAAGAAGAACTCCAAATCAAACAAGCATCGCGCTCACGTCAAATCATCGCATTACATGTACCTGCAACTATTGTTGTAGTAATCTGTGAGCCACAGGGACTCAGCAATCTCATTTCCAAGGGTATCAAGACTATTAAAGCTTAATGGATGAGGTATGGTTAAGTGGTGAGGCTACAGCAAGCACTAAGCTATATTTGAGTGGCTAACTTACGAGTACAAGAATAAGGGGGGATGATTGTCGAATAAATGGACGTGAACTAGTAATGATCACTAAGTGATCCTGAACACCTACTTACGGTCAAACATAACCCCACCGTGTTCTCTCTCGGATCAGAAATTCACGAGAAGAGACAGTCACGGTTACGCACATGGTTGGTGTATTTTATTTGAGTTTACTTCAAGTTTGCTATGACCGGGTGTTAAACAAAGTTTCCAAGTTGCCACGTAACCGTAGGCACGGCTTTCCAAAAGATTTAACCCTGCAGGGGTGCTCCAACTCATCCATCACAAACTAACCACACGCCGTGGGAATAACCTCGACCACGAATCCCATGATTTCCTAGGCAATTCCATTGGAAAACCTCAACCTCGAGTTAGCCCGAAGTATTATCGGAATTCCTCGCGCAAGACATTCGAGAAAGGTAAAACAAATCCAGCAAGACCACCCGACGTGTCGATGAACCCGTTAGGAGCCGCGTATCTCGTTCTCAGGACACGACCGAATGAGCACAGCGTACAGTGGCCTGATAGACATCTCCCGAGTTGCCCCGGGTTGGCCCCGCACACGACTCTAGTTTGGACCAACACTCATGAGGAGCACTGGCCCGGGTTGTTGATTAAAGATCCTCGGGTTAATTACTCCTTATGCAGGTTTATTAGTTATTAGGCAAATATAGTACCAAAGTTGGGTCTTGCCAGACAAGTTTTAATCTAAAACGAATGGTCAAGGGGGTCCCCATAACAACCCCGAGCATGTTAGGAGCGCAAAATATGGAACATAACACCGGTACACAAGTAACTAGGGCGGCAAAAGTGGAACAAAACACCGAGCAAAAGGCCAAGCCTTCCACCTTTTACCAAGTATATATGTGCATTAAATTAAATAGCAATAATATTGTGATATCAAAAATATCCATGTTGGCACATGGAAACATTGGACCTGCAACTAGCAACGCTATAAGAAGGGCTGAGCAAGCGGTAACATAGCCAAACAATGGTTTGCTGGGATGTGGAGGGTTAGAGGCTTATCATGGCATTTGGGAGGCTTGACATACAAGTGGTAGGTAGCGAGACAAGCGATAGAAACGAGACAACTAGCATGGCAATGATAGTAATGGTATCCAGGGAAATGATCATCTTGCCTGAGATCCCACTTGGAAGAAGAACGAATCCATGAAGAAGACGAGCCAACGTAGTCGAACGAATCCTCACACTCTGAACGCTTTCGGAACTCTATCGAGAAGAAGCATCCCGAAAACAACAATCAACACATGATCAACACCACAACATATGCATGACATGATGCTCAAACAAACATGATGCATATCCGGTTTAATTATGCAAGGCATGGCAATCACAACAAACAAATACTACACGTTAAGTGAAGCTCAATATGCAACGAGTTGCATATTGACGAAACTCCACTTTCGAATTATTTAGTTCACTCTTGTTAGGTACATGACAATATTAAATGTTATTAAACATGGCAAGAGGTGAAGCATAATGAAACTACACTATCTAGGCATTTTAAATGAGGTCGGAAACAACATATAGTGTTTCCGAAAAGGCCCCAAATGCAAATTATGATTTTGGTCCAGATCTGAACTAACCATATTTTATATTTATTAAACAGGAAAATAAAGTGCACAATGATATTCTACTCGTCATTCTAGTCGATTTACATATATAGATCATATAAAACGAAGCTACGGCCTAAAAGATATGACCAACACAAGATGCATATGTATGAATGCAAAATGCATGCAAACAACCACCACAAGCATGTTAAATCATGGATGCAGCAAGATATTATGAAACTACATGGAATTCTAGTCAAGTTTTATATATGGCATGTTTTAAACGGAGCTACGGTTCAACCACAACAACCAACACAAGTTTTATTGAAAATCTGCCCAAAACAGCAACATAGCATTTTGCACACATGAAAACAACAAGCTACAAGATTCTAAAATGCACAAACTAAGCATGGGGAAGTAGCATATAACACACACTTCATTTCATCTTCACATATCATACTCAAAAGAATCATGGAACACATGATAGGAAGCTCATAACATGGCAATAAAATATAGCAGATTAAGACTTAGTGAAAATAACAGTTTTTAGCATAGCGGTTTTATCACGGAGGCATATTGGCAGCAGCAAAACTATATGCTACAGGTCATATATTGGCATGATGCACTACAAATCATATCATGGTGGCAAGGCCTAATTATGCATGGAATCATGGCTAGCATCAACACAACATGGCATTATGAAGAAAACAGATTCTCAGACTTAGTGAAAATTAGACTAGACATGTGCAGTAGTTTTTAACAGATTGACATATTGGACAATAGAAATAACTATGATGCAAATCCTATACATGGCAACAAATGGTACAACCTGGTAGGCAACAACATGCTTAACAAAAGACACCTTGGTGGCAACCACAAAAGGCTCCTAGATCAATAGCAAATCACATGGCAACACGGCAACAAAATAACAGTTTCAGACTTAGAATTATCTTGGACCCTCAAAACAGCAATATTTTATGGCATGTTAGCAACAAGAAAATAACACCTAAACATGCATTTCTATAGCAACCAAAATTACCAGGGCCTAGCACACATGTCCAAGGGCATATTTCATGTTCAACAATAATTCATATCATGCACGGAGTAAATCACACAAAATAAACAAAGGGCAATCATGGCAAAAATAACATGCACACGAACTTGCTCAGAGGACAAAACTAAATGCACAGATAAATTCAATGGATTTTTCTACCCCAAAAACATATATAATATGTGGGTTTTTACTATAAAACAAATGACACAACATTTATGCGAGATTAGGACATAAACCATTTTAGCAAGCCATGTATGCAAAATAAATGCAACCAACACATCAAATATTTTTAGCATGCATGAAAAAGGCATATAACAATGCTACACATTTTACATATTAGGTTTGTTTAATTCGGATGCACGCTTAAATACTGATGCGCAATGCAATATGACATATAAGCAAAATATCAGAAAAAATGGCATTTAAACATTTTAAATATTTATGAAAGTGGGATATAGTTACTCTACACAAAATTCTAGTCATTTTTCATATACGAAATATTTTCATCCGATGCACGAGTAATTATTTATTGACATTTTAAAATGATGCATTTTTCTGTAAATAAAGATGTCATGGATAAATAGCTAAATCGTTCCACGAGAAAAAACATAACATGGGCCGAATCTGGACTAGGGCCCCGAACCGGACATGGGCGCAACATAGAAAAGGGCACTCAGGGCGACGGGGAGCTGGGATTGCTCACCTAGGGTCCATGGACCTGAGGAGGAGGCAGACCGGGCCGACGGCTTGGGCCGGCGGGGCCTGCGGTGGGCGCGACCCACGTGGGCGCTGAGACGCCCGTCGTCGTTCTCCTGCTCCCGCGCAGGAGCTAGGGTTGGTGGCGGCGGCGCTCGCCGTGGCCGCTGGCGAGGGGCGCGGGACAAAGGGGCACCGGCGGGAACGAGGTCGGGGCATAGGGGCTCGCCGGATCCGGCCATTTCCGGCGACCGCGGGCACACATCGACGGCGGGCGCGAGCTTTGGCGGCCATGGAGGTCCTTGTCCATGACTGCAGGTGTTAGGGAGAGGGGGAGAAAGCGGGAAACGGGAGAGGGAGACGCGGGGGCGCGACGCTGGCCTGTTGGATGCCGGCGACGGGTCCTCCGGCGACCGGCCGGAGAGGCGGCGGGGCCGGCGAGGCGGAGGGGCTCGGGATCGAGGGCCTCCTGCCCTCGAGCTGCTGCGGGAGCCCTAGCTTGGGCGGCTGGAGCGGCTCGCGCGGGCCTCGCGGGCTGCGGCGACGACGTTACGGGCCCGGGAGGGCCAGAACCGGGCCGCAGCGGGCCTCGGCGGCTGGTGGGGGTTGAGGGGCGACGCGGCAAGCCCCTGGTGGCTGCAGGCGGCGGTGCAGGGGGGCGGCAAGCGAGCGGCGGTGCGACAAGTGGCTGCGCAGGGGTGGGTTGCACCGGAAACCGAGGAGGAGACCTAGGGAGGCCATTTTAGGCAGGGTAGGGGTGCTATTTTATAGAATGTTGGCTAGGGTTAGGGGGGTTTTTGCCCGAATTCTGACCGTACGTTGTAGATCGGACGGCTCCGATCGGAGGGGGGGCTATCTGGGCTAGGTTGGGTTGTGAAGAGGGGGTTGGGACAAGAAGAGAGCGAAGATGTGGCCCGTGACACGAGTTTTCAAAACCGAAAAACGTACGATAAATAAAGCGATGACGGTGCCGCTACGGTCAACCGTTCGGATATCAAACGACCTCCGATTGCGACGAAATTTGGCAGGCGGTCTACCTACAATATAATAAGACCGCACGCCAAGTTTCGACCCAATCCGAGAATATTTTTCACGCACTTTAAAAATGATATTTTTCTGATGCCGCGGGCGCGTGCGTGTGTGGTTGGACTCGAAACGTCGACGACACGAACGGAGAGAACCGGCGACTACAAACGGATGCGAGTTTTGAAAACTAACGGGAACGGAGAGCCGATGCAATGCGGATGATGCGAATGATGCGATGCGACAAACACACGAATCACACGATGACAACGAAATAAAACGGGAATCTTCTGGCGCGTCGGTCTCGGGCTGTTACAGTCCCGGTACTTCTGACCTTGTCAAGAACCCTACCAGGAATCTGACTTTGCACCATCACCGGCGGTCCACATGTCAAGCCCCCCTCAAGCCAATTCATCCGGGATGCGTGTCGTATGGGCAGATCGGAAGGTGCAGAGAGCCCGAAGGAAGCGCTCGCGACACGCCATAGCGAAACGTATGGCGCGGAGGCTCCCAAGAGGCGTGTACTCCAACATCCTTTGTAGGAATAGCATGCAACCAGTATTTGATGGGGCCAATGTCCAGTATATATACATACACGTACATGTGGTAAATATGCAAGAAAATCCTCATACGACGAGGAAAATATACATCTTATAAGCCAAAAATAATATAACTCTAACATCCCCTGAAACTCAAGGTGGGTCCACAACACTGAGTTTGGAGATATATAATCCATGCCACTTTCCAGTCTGGTCCTTCAGGAAGAAATCTACAACCCGAAGACCGATAATCCGATCATGCATACCAGCGTGCACAAACGAAGCATCAACACCAATATGCTTGGTGAGTTCAAGATTCATATGGTGCATGCGCAATACTGATTGCACATGTGCCGTATGACAACATGGAAGCGGGTGTAGTGATAGAAACACCAAACTCCCGAAGTAAGCGCATAACCAAGTTACCTCTGCTGTCAAGAAAGCCATAGCTCGCAACTTAGCCTCTACACTCAAATGAGAAGTTGCGGTCTGTTTCTTCATCTTCCAGACAATGGTAGAACCACCAAGAAAAACATAACAAACAGAAAGTGAATGGTGATCCGATGGATCATTAGCCCATGTAGCATCCGAATAGGCCTAAATAGGCCTGGAGCAGGGAAAGAAAAGCGGTGAGAGATTGCGCCATGGAAGTATCATGGAAAACAAAGAAGGTGACTATAGTGAAAAGAGGGAGAAGAAATAAAACTGATATAAAACATGGACATGGTAAGATACATTGGTGGGGAAATCGTTAACTGGTAGCTGCTCGGTTGGCTTGCGAGTAGGAGATTAATAGGCTAATCGGCAAGTTAATCCATTAATCAGATGATTTATCAGTTTTTCGGCTACTTGGTGACCCTATGAGTAGGGATTAACCGACAAGTTAACTGGTTAATCGGCCGAATTCTTGAACATGAGTAAGAGATATCCAGATGAGTGACAGATAGGTAGATAAGGCTCCCAAAAAGGCGACAATAACACGTCAGATCAGACAAGGGATCACCATCAGAAGCACGAAGATGAACATTGAGCTCCATTGGGAGTGTCAATAGTGCGGTCATCAGTAAGATATGCACGAGTAAGAAGATCACGGATATACTTTTCTTGGGAAGTAAATAAGCCAATCAAAGGTAGTGGAAACCTCGATTCCAAGAAAGTAGCGAAGAGGGCTAGATCATACATGAGAAACTGATCACTAAGACTTGTCTTAACAAAGACAATGTACTCAGGGTCGCCACCAATCATCAACATATAGAAGAAGAAGATTCCGACCATGAGGTGAAAGGTGAACAAACAACACTGGATCATTGGTACTCGCTATAAAATCAGCGGTAGTCACCACAAAGGCGAAACACTCAAACCAGGCACGAGGGGATTGCTTAAGGCCGTAGAGAGAGCGGCAAAGACGACATTATATGCCATCAGGAACAGAATACCCACATGTGATTGCATGTAAACCTCCTCACGCAACTCACCATTAAGAAGGCGTTCCTAATATCAAGCCGAGAAAACAGACCAATGGTGATCAGAGGCCACAACCAAAAGTGTGTGAACAGTGGTCATATGGCCCACATGAACAAAAGTCTCATTATAATCACGACCATGCTCCTGCTGAACGTCACGAGCCACAAGACGAACTTTCTAGCGCTCAAGAGAACCATCGGAGCAAGTCTTAACCTTGTAGACTCACACACAATGAGATGAACATGAGGAGGAAGCGAAACAAGGCCCCATCTACCGGTGAGCTCAAGCGCACGACGTTCGCTCGCCCTTGCGCTAGGTTTCTGGGCTCATCTCGCGTAGGAAGACGCGACAAAGCCGACTCACCTTCTCGCTTGGTATCTAAACAAACTGGAGATGAAGTCCTAGATTTTTTGTTTACATCAGTTGCCGGATTGTGACGGGCTTAAGTGGGCTGCCGCACTGCCCCGTACAAATCAGTGGATTGTGACGAGCAGCCTCAAATGATCTCAACATGTGCTAACGCCCACAATTGCATGTGGGCGGGCGACCGCTGCTAGGTGGGACTATGTGCCACCTGCAGCGAACCGTACGTGAGCATCGCCTACAACTAGCCGATAGTGGACCGACCCAGTTTCGACATGTTCTCGTCACATTGACATTATGCTGATGTCACACTTGTGTGTTCTTCTTCTTTTGTTTATGTTTTGAAGAAAGCAAAATACATATATTAACAATTTAGTAAAAGTAGTGTCAAAAAAATAAATATTGGCCCCACTTTTAGAAAATATTTCTACCATTCAAAAAAATGAATGAACATTAAATGTTTACGCACTTCAAAAATGTGTATGTAACATTTCCTAAAAAATGTTATATAATGAAAAAAAAGTTGGGTTATAAAAAAATGGCACCATTAAAAAAAATGTGCGTTAAATTTAGAAAAAAATCACGCATTTCAAAAAGATGTGACATTTAAAAATGTTTATCCAGTGTATAAAAATGTTCACATAGTTAAAAACAATGTTTCATATAATATAAAAATATGTTTCATCATTTATCTGGAAAGATGTTGAACACATTTGAAAAAAAATTCAAATTAAGTATATAAGAAAATGTGAAATAATATATAAAATATTAAACATATATAAAGAAATAGAAATGTATAATATGTATGGAAAAGTAGACATAAAAACATATATTTTGCAAAAATGTCAATCATGTATTTTCACATTTTAAAGGAGTACAACAAAAATGTCCTGTTATATACGAAAAAAATGTACAATGCTTATGAAAACCATGGACATGTGTTTGAAAAGAAAAGAAAAATAAAAAATAAAACCAAGAAAGGTACAAAGAAAATTTAAGAAAAAGAAGAAATCGAAAGAGATAAACGTAAAAGGAAAAGTAATAAATAAATAAATAACTGAGAAAAACATCGACATACCCGTAAAAAACACAGCTAACGCATCGGTCGATAGTGAAACGCGCTAAATGGGCCAGTCCATATGTGCGGGCGGCAGAGGCGATACCTCCTTCCACGTTGCAATAAGCGACATCTGCTTGCGGGGATGAGATTGCCTGATCTGAATCTTTACCTTTTTCTTTTGTCTTTTGTTGAAAGAAAATTAGCCCTAGCCTTCTGTTCCATGAGACTCATCGACCCGTGTTCCCAAATCCTAACGACCGTCAGGACCAGCCGCTAGACGTCCTTCTCTCCTCGTCTCCGTTCGCCAGATCTGGTACCCTTCGACGGCGTCCGGCGCGGTGAGCTCCCCCCCCTCGTTTCCACTGTTTTGCTGGTCTGTCCCCTCCCACATGGCTGCCCGCGCCGTGAGCTACAGCCGAGGATCGCCCGTGAACATCCTCGTCAGTTATGATCCATCCACTTTCTTGATGATTTGTTTGCTGCGCGGTTGAGTAGTAAATGATACAGCAGTATAAACGTTTGTTTGTACTAAAGGCATGATAATTGGGGTTCATGTGCGCCTTGATGCGCAACTTCCTTTAGACTTACCTCCCCGAAGTGAAGTTTGGGGCACTTATCTGGGAGGTTGGCACTCCGTAATGAGAGGTCTATCCTGTAAATGGAGAGAGCGGGCCCTTTTAAGTTTGATATTCGGTAGATGCCTGCGTGTTTCATTTTTGTATGGGCTCTGTTTAGGTTTTTCCAAAGATCTGTTCTCTAGTCAATTCAGCTGCCCAGAAAGAGGCTCATGTATGTGTTGAAGAGACCAAAACCGTTATTTCTTGTCGAAACGGATTCTTTTGTATGCAGAGGTCTTGTCTAAGTATATTTCGTCTAGTGAGAGGCATGTATGTGGTTTCCATATTTGATTTGTTAAGGATTTATAACTTCAATTGATTTTGCTATGTGCGTTCATTAAGTGCCATAGTCCTCAAATCCACCGGTCAATTTTAAGGGTTGCTACATTCTTAGTGGTCCTAACATGGACAGCAGATATTTGTACAGGTAATGCATACTCTTATTTGGAAAAAAAATAACATCATTTTTTGTGGAATGATTATATGTATTAAAGAGACCAAAATCCGTTATTTTCTTGTTGAAACGGATGTTTTGCTTGGGGATGTTCTCTAGTCAGAAGCATGCATTTGGTTTCCGTGTTCGATTTGGCAAGGCTTTATAAGCGCGGTTAATTTTGCCATGTTCATTGATTAAGCGCTGGCCTGCAATCTGCTATAGTCCTCAATTCCACCTGGTGGATTTTGATATTTGCTTCATTTTTGGTGGTCCTAACATGGACACACAACATAAGTAAGTCCAGGTGAGTGATGCATGCTTTTATTTGGAAAGCTATCATCCTTTACTGTAAGATGGTATCGAGGGTCTTAGCTGCTGCCTGATGCTACTTGGGTTTGGAGGTGGAAAATCTTGATGGAAAATAAAATATTACCCTCTTTATGAAGAATCCTAACGGTACCACATGACATGCTGTGTTATTACTGGCTTGAGGATTTTTCATTTAAGTTTGTATTTAGTTGTCACGGTATTCTATGTCGCTGACTATTCAGTCTTCTGCTTTTAGATCATGGTCGGGCCTGGGCACCGGAACAGTCATGGAAAGCGGCAGTCTGATTATGCTGAAAACGGAGGTGGCAAGAGAAGAAATCCTGGTGATGATACCTATGCTCCTGGTCCAGATGACACCGTCTATCGCTACCTCTGCACATCTAGGAAAATAGGGAGTATAATTGGGAGGGGTGGAGAAATTGCCAAGCAGCTGAGGAGCGATACTCAAGCTAAGATTAGGATTGGTGAGAGTGTCCCTGCCTGCGATGAGCGAGTCATAACAATATTTAGCTCAAGCAGGGAGACTAATACCATTGAAGATACTGAAGATAAGGTTTGCCCAGCTCAAGATGCTCTCTTTAGGGTTCATGAGAAGCTTGCCACAGATGATGGTCCTGTGAACGAAGAAGATGAAGAGGGTTTAGGTCAAGTTACTGTTCGGTTGCTTGTGCCATCCGATCAGATTGGATGCATTATTGGAAAAGGTGGGCATATCATCCAGGGAATCCGCAGCGACACTGGTTCACAAATACGTGTTCTTAGTAATGAACATCTTCCTGCATGTGCTACTAGTGGTGATGAACTTCTCCTGGTTAGTCAATTTTCCCTCCTTTTTCCTGCAATAAATGTACAGGTCAGGTGTACTACTATACTCGTATAGCAACTATATCCCCTCTTCTATATAGTACGTGTGGACATGTGGTATCCGTAGTCTCACCAAATATCTATTACAACAAATGTTTACTTGTTTATGTGCAGTAGGTATTTCTTATGCTCTGGTTGTAAATTTGTACTTATTAATTGAAAAACGGGTATGTTGATTTAATAAATGGATAGATTTTCTTCAGTTTATTTAGTTTAATATATGTACCGTATTGTTTTGTAGTGTCACTGTGAAATCATAAACATATAACATTTTTTTATCATTCTAAAACTAGATAATTGGGGATCCGATGGTAGTTAGAAAAGCTCTTCTCCAAGTGTCATCTCGCCTCCATGGCAACCCATCCAGGTCACAGCATCTCCTTGCGTCCAGCTTAACCCAACCTTTTCCAGTGGGCTCCCGCCTTGGTAGTTCCTCTGCTGCACCAGTTGTAGGTATTACTCCTATGATTAGTCCTTATGGACGATACAAAGGTGATATGGTGGGAGATTGGCCTTCCATATACCAACCACGGAGGGAGGTGAGCTCTGCAAAAGAGTTTAACCTGCGTCTGCTTTGTGCTGCGGCGAATGTCGGAGGTGTAATTGGAAAAGGAGGTGGAATTATCAAACAGATTAGGCAAGAATCTGGAGCTTTTATCAAAGTGGATAGTTCGAGTGCTGAAGATGACTGCATAATTACAGTTTCGGCAAAGGAGGTAATTTCTTTCTTCTTCAGTTTTTGTATGATAAGTTTCCATATTTATATTTAGTTGCAGGTCCTGATTAATTCTAATTTTCCGTGTCATGCAGTTCTTTGAAGATCCCGTCTCTCCAACAATTGATGCTACAGTTCGTTTACAGCCAAGATGCAGTGAGAAAATTGACGCAGAATCGGGGGAGCCATCATACACTACACGTTTGTTGGTATCGACATCACGGATAGGGTGCCTGATCGGCAAAGGTGGTTCAATCATTACGGAGATACGAAGAACATCGAGAGCAAACATACGAATCATTTCGAAGCAGGATGTTCCAAAAGTAGCATCGGACGATGAAGAGATGGTCCAGGCAACAATTTTAACTTCTGATGTTCTTTGTTTCACGACTCAATTGTTGCCATAACAAATATTTACTGTTGTAATTGTCATGTAGAACAGATCAGCGGAGATCTTGATGTTGCAAGGCATGCTCTTGTGCAAATAACTACAAGGCTGAAAGCCAACTTCTTTGAAAGAGAAGGTGCTTTATCAGGTTTTCCACCTGTGATCCCATATCACCCTTTGCCTGCTAGTGTGTCCGATGAGACAAAGTATCTAAGCAGAGACAATAAGTCTGCTGGGCATGATTATCCATATTCTAGTGGATATCGTGCATCAGACGATGTGCTTCCTGTTGACCATTATGCAAATTATGGCAGCTCTCAGGTATAGCATCCCTTTTATTCATTGCAAATCCTGCCAACATGTTGTCAGGTTTCTTATCCCACAATACGAACTGAAACCATCTCTAGGTCTCGGGAGGCGCCTATGCTGCTTACAGTGGGTACAGTGGTGGTTCTGGCAGCAGCGGGTAAGGATGACTGTTTTTTTTTCTTGAGTCACCCAGTATACATATTCTCGTTGTTGATCATAATTTTGTGTAGGGAAATAAACATTCAAAAGCACTAGGCGTAAATTCCTAGTTCCGCTTCTGCCTAGTCCCTACTTTGCCTAAGCGGCATGCCTAGGCACAATTAAACAGATGGCTAGTATGATAAAGCGCTTGCTGTTCTGCTGTTGCCTAGCACCTAGGCATGCTTAAGCACCTAGGCACAATTAAGCGGCACATGTAATAGGCGTGCTTTTTAAAACCAAAATATTAATGTTTCTTTACACTGGATATATTGCTGTCTATTACTCCCTCCGTCTCATAATATAAGATGTTATTAGAACTAATGTACTCCTATATTGGTTGTAATAACATCATTATATTATGAGACGGAGGATTATCATTTTGTGCAAACTTTAGGTAAGGCCAAGTTTACTTAATATTCCATTTATCCTAGTATGCTTATGTGTAATTTTTCACTTGGTACTGTTTGCAATTTGTTTATCAGGTTATCTGGCTCTACCTATCTTTCATCTGGAAAACGCTATGGCTATTAGAATGCAGGTTGTTGAATCCAACAGGTATGGTTCCTCTGCGTGTTGACGTGTATATAGTGACTACATGTTCAATACTTGCTTCTAACCGCATCTGCCTTTGAAACACATTGAACCCAGCTCAGCTCTCTTCCGATGAACCTGTCCGTTTCACATTTGCACCCCTGCCCAATTCCTTACTGAAAACAGCCAAGACCAATGAAGTTTGGAGCCTGCTTATTGGAGCCCCTACCCAAACCAGATGACTGAGAGTATGGCCCAACCTGGAAGCTTTGCTTAAGAGGACCTGTCTGAATGCCATAAACCCTCTGATTTCCCTAGTAGAATACATTTACTCTTTATCTTTTCCTCCGGGCCTGTGTGTGATGCCCTGCCGTAAATGTTCTGAACCCATGTATTGGAAGGTCACATATAAGAATCTGTATTTGTTGTCCTAAAACCTGCTTAGTAGTTTGACTTGCTCCCCTATTCGCCATCCAAAACTTAGGAGATACTACTTGCCCGTGCTTGCAAATATGCATTCCTTCATTGATACATATTGTCATTCTTAGCAGTAGTAGTTCATAGTATTACCTAGACTTGCTCCTGTCCGCAAACAGTAATCATGAGATACCACTATGACGTACAACGTGAAATCCAAAATCAATGAGCTCAAAATGTTAGTGTAAGATACAGGAGAATTTCCGGCGTCTTCTGATTACATCGGCTTGCGAATACCATACATATGTTTGATTCAGTTGTTCCGGTTTCAGTCAACCCGTAATCAGATACGGGCCCATCCCAGCTGGATGGGGCTAACACCACATGCCGTCTCTCTTGTCCCAACCTTCTCACGAAAAGCCCTGTCTTGTCCCAACCTTCTCCTCAACAAGAGGCCCGAGGCCCAAGACCCCGAGCAGCAGCGAGGATGCCGCAGCAGGCACCTATGCTGGCAACCTCCCTCCTCTCGTCTGTTTCCTTTCTTCCGCCGCAAAAAGGGTTCCCACCGACGTATCTATAGAATCCGGGATGCTAAACGTTGGATTTGCTTGCCAATCGATGTACCAACAGCCTCCAGACCGGTAGAGATCTTCCTCTCTGTATGTGGCTGTGTTCATCGATCTGGGCTTGTTTGGGTTGGTTCTGGATCGATCTGGGTTTGTTTAGTTTTGTTCTGGTGCTGGATCTGGGGGAGCCGGCGGAGGTCTTTTTTTCTTCTCTTAAGCTATCTTGCGTCAGAACTGTATTGTGATGGGGAAACAAACTTCGCATGAACCAAACAGATTGTGTAATCACATAAACGATCACCTAATGCAGTGTATCTTGATTACAACACCCAATACATAGCCTGTCTTGAACCAAACTGGTTGATAATTTACCTATAGAACAACTTTTTGCATGATGATCTGAAAGTACCAGATTTTGCTTGTGTCGATTCATAGATTCTTAAACGCCTTAACATGCCATAGGTGCGCACATGATCAGAATGCCGTTTGACATGCATGTGTTGCACCAATCGTGTATTGGCAAGTTACAAGATTGTGATTAGGTATCATCATGTTTGATAAATTGTGCTGGAGGTGTGTGGATTCTAGATTTGAGTTTGTGTTTGGAGTATTTTCTTTATCCTTGTTAACCAGGAAGGTGCAGGAGCATACATAATTCTTGGAGCTAGAGACAGGCCGTTGCCGACCTACTTTGCATTGGTTAAGTAAACATTTCCAGCATATTTCTTGGAAATAGGCAGTAACAGGGTAACTGTTGTATCGTGCTTCTTAGGTCTTTCTGCCCGTCTTTGTATGTTTATGCATTGTGTATTCAATTTGATCACTTCAGCAAATGGTGAAGCTGAACATTATTATTCATTAGTTTTATTGTGTTCTATCAACTGGTGAAGACGAACATTCATACGGGGTTTGTGATGAGGAACACTAGATGAAAAATAATAATATTCATATGTCAAATTTGTTTGGCTACTTCTAGATGCTTCCACACTAGTGTAGTATTTCTCTTCTTTTCTACCATACCTGCTGTTTTCTAGAGTCCTCTAGTTTTGAGTAGCTATGAGTAGAATGGTGAATCTTAGGTTAGGTAATGTTTTCTAGAGTGTTCTAGTCATAAGTAGAAGTATGTGAAGACTTCCCAAAGCCTTATAAATAGAGGTCCTCACCTCTAGTTTGTAATCAGACTATGTACCCACTATCTATAATAGAACTTGTTGTTCCTATCTAAGGTCTTGGACAAGATCTTGTGCTCTAGGAGTTTTGGATTGAATTCCTACTACCATATTGGCCTCCACTCGCCTCTAGAGCGATATCTAGCGCAACACGTTGAAGTAGTTCCTTCAACACTTGTGCTATACACATTGTAGCAACAAGGTGGAGTTGCTCCTCTACAACCTTGTGCTGCTTCAGGTGGTATCAGAGCCAGGTTGATCCATACAAGTTCTAGTTGTTCTCTTTGAGAGCAAGCTGCAGCAAGCAATGGAGCAATTGGAGAAGAGGATAGATGCTGCAGAGCAACAAATCAAAGAGCTGCGTGAAGATCTTAATCGGAGATTTGACCAACTGGTTGAGATGATAAGAAAGGGTGTTCCCGCTGCTGCCAATGATGGAGATTCATCTAAAGAAGAAGATGTTCAACAAAGAAGGAGAAGTAATCTTGGAGGAAGACCACCCCAACAACGTGCTGGTCAACGTACTTCAAGAAGGCCAATTTACGTTGAAGCTTCTGAAGGTGAAGAATATGATGATACCCTTGAAGAACCTGATCCCTATGCATATCGGAGATTACCCAACCCTACATATGCAAGGGATACATACAAGGTGAAAGCTGAGATCCCAACTTTTAATGGAAATGTCGATATTGAAGGGTGCCTTGATTGGTTATATGAAGTGGAGACTTTCTTTGAGGTGATGGAGGTTCCGGAAGATCGTAGAGTTCCTTTGGTCGCATACAAGCTGAAAGGAGGGGCCGGTGCATGGTGGCACCGCGTTCAAGAATAGCATAGGCTAAGAGGAGAACCTCGTGTGAGAACTTGGCAGCAAATGAAAAATCTTTTGAAAGGGAGGTTTTTACCCGCTGATTATGACCAGATCCTATTTATCCAATTTCAAAATTGTGCTCAAGGGAATAGGATTGTTTCAGATTACACGGAGGAGTTTCTAAGGCTACAAGTGAGGTGCAACCTTGCCGAAACTGAAGATCAACAAGTTGCAAGGTACATCAATGGTCTCAATGATGCTATTCAAGATCGATTGATGATGCAACAAATCTGGTCCATTGATCAAGCACAAGCTCTAGCCTTGAAAGCCGAGAGGTTTGTGAGGGCGAGAAAGACAAGTAAGGCTCCATATCCTCCATATCCCCATACCGAAGGCTCGTCTAGGAGTCAGCCTAATAGAGTGGAAGAAAAGACTGCTCCACCAAAGGCAAAACGATCCATCCAGAAGCCAACTAAAGGCAAGGCTAAGTCCAATGAAGGCCCAAAATGCTATAAATGTGGTGAAGAGGGGCACATATCCAGCGGTTGCCCACTAAGGAAATTTGTTAACACAACTATCCATGATGGTGAAGACAATGAGGAGGAATACGAATCTGAAGATGTAGAGGGACAAGAGGTTTGTCAAGAAGAAGGTGAAGAGGTGGTATGTGTGATTCAGCGTCTCCTATGTTCCACACCACAACCTGACGACACACAACGGAAGAAAATATTTGAGAGCAAATGCACGGTGAATGGCAAGGTATGCAAATTAGTGATTGATAGTTGCAGCTGTGAGAATCTTATCTCCCAGAAGTTGGTGAAACATTTAAAACTTGAAACCCATGATCGCCCAAATCCCTACACTATTGAATGGATCAAGAAAGGAGTGAATATGAGAATCACCAAACAATGCAACCTGCCACTTTCTTTGGGCAAGCATTACCGCTCAAATGTGTTGTGTGACGTAGTTGATATGGACGCCAGCCATGTTCTTCTTGGGAGACCTTGGCAATTTGATGTGGATACTACACACAAGGGCAAGGAAAATTCTTACTCTTTGATTTGGAACAAGAGGAAGATCATTATTCTACCAAATAAAACTGATGGTAATATCTCTAAGGAGGAGGGAAAAAGTATGTTAACTATTTTCCACACCTCTAATGAGTTTATGGAAGACTTGAAGGAGGCAGATTTATGTGCTGCACTTATTGTAAAAGGAGAAGATCACCCGGCTGTTGAAATTCCAGCAAAGGTACGTGGCTTATTAGCAAAATTTCATAACATACTTGGAGAGCCACAAGGCCTGCCACCGATGAGACGAATTCAACATAGAATTGACTTAATTCCGGGAGCAAGTCTTCCTAATCTCCCACACTATCGAATGAGCCCAAAAGAACATGATATATTGAAGGAGAAAGTGGAGGAATTGCTGCAAAAGGGGCACATTCGAGAAAGTATTAGCCCATGTGCTGTACCAGCCCTGCTCGCACCAAAGAAAGATGGATCTTGGCGCATGTGTACGGACAGTAGAGTCGTTAACAAGATCACTGTAAGGTATAGATTCCCTATTCCCTGTCTGGATGACATGTTGGATCAGCTTAGTGGAGCAAGAGTGTTCACAAAGCTTGATTTAAGAAGCGGATATCATCAAATCCGTATCAGACCTGGGGATGAATGGAAAACAGCCTTCAAGACGAAGGAAGGGTTGTTTGAATGGCTAGTCATGCCATTTGGACTCTCAAATGCACCAAGTACCTTCATGCACTTAATGAATCAAGTCCTTCGACCCTTCTTATCCCACTTTGTTGTGGTCTATTTCGATGACATCTTGATCTATAGCAAGGATGAGGATGAACACTTTGACCACATTCGGAAGGTGCTAGAAGTACTAAGGGAAAATGAGCTCTACGTCAACTTAAAGAAATGTGTTTTCCTGCAAACACAACTTCTTTTCCTAGGATTCATCATAACATGTGACGGTATTCGTGTTGATGATTCTAAGGTTGAAGCAATCCGAGAATGGCCAACTCCGAAGACCATTTCTGAGGTAAGAAGTTTTCATGGCCTTGCAACTTTCTATAGGCGATTTGTGAAGAATTTCAGCACTATCATGGCACCAATTATCGATTGCCTAAAGAAAGAAAAGTTCCAATGGACAGAAGCGGCTGAAGCTAGTTTCAGTGAGATCAAGCAAAAGCTCTCACAAGCTCCTGTCTTGGTGCTACCTGATTTCAACAAGACTTTTGAGTTGGAATGCGATGCAAGTGGAGTAGGCATTGGAGCTGTTTTATCTCAAGAAAGGAAGCCCATTGCTTTCTTTAGTGAGAAGTTAAGCGAAGCTAGACATAAATGGAGTACCTATCAGCAAGAATTGCATGCCGTTTTCAGAGCCTTGAAGACTTGGGACGTCTATTTGCTGCCTAAAGAGTTCATTGTTTATAGTGACCATCAATCCTTGAAACATTTTAGAAATCAGAAGCATATTGATCGCATGCTAGCAAGATGGGCAGCATATTTGGAGAGATTTAACTATCTCATCGTGCATAAATCTAGAACAACTAACCGAGTGGCCGATGCTTTGAGTCGTCGTGCATGCCTCTTGACTTCTTTTGAGGCTGAACTTCCAGTCATGGATCAAATAAAGGAGTTGTATGAGGACGATGAAGACTTTGGCCATGTTTGGGTAAAGCACTTCAGGGGACAACCATTAGGTGATGACTATTTGGTGCAGGATGGCTACCTCTTCAAAAATGATTGTTTGTGCATCCCAAGGAGTTCTCTGTGTGACAAACTAATTAGAGAACTCCATTCAAGTGATCTTAGTGGCCATGTTGGACGAGACAAGACTATCGCTAACCTGGAAGCTCGCTACTTTTGGCCACAACTAAAGAGAGACGATGGAAAGTTTGTTCAGCGATGCCCTATATGTCAAACCTGCAAAGGCCAAGTGCAGAACACAGGGTTATACATGCCTTTGCCCGTTCCTGTTGCTCCATGGGAGGACATCTCTATGGACTTCGTCTTGGGTTTGCCAAGAACAAGACGAGGGAGTGATGCTGTCTTTGTGGTCGTGGACAGATTCTCTAAGATGGCTCATTTCATCCCATGTCGCAAGACAACGGATGCTCATCATGTAGCAAACCTATTCTTTCGAAAAGTGGTAAGACTTCATGGAGTTCCAAGGTCCATCGTCTCAGACCGTGATAGCAAGTTTCTTGCTGCATTTTGGCTCACTTTGTGGAAGCAATTCAACACTGAATTGAAATTTTCTAGCACCGCCCATCCACAAACAGATGGACAAACTGAAGTGGTGAACAAATTTTTGGGTAATCTGACCCGGTGCATTTGTGGAGAAAGAAAAGGACAATGGGATTTGGCTTTATCTCTTGTAGAGTTCTCCTACAATAACTCCAAGCATAGGTCCACGGGAAGGAGTCCTTTTTTCATTGTCTACACTAAAGTTCCAACACATGTGGTGGACCTGGTGAAGCTACCATCAAGGGGAAACTCAAAATCAGCATTGTCCTTTGCTGATAATTACACTGAGTTATTTGAAGAAATTCGTGGTGTTTTGGAAGCACAAAATCAGAAATATAAACAACTTGCAAAAGGAGGCCGAAATCATTCCAAGTTGGTGATAAAGTGATGGTCTACCTCCGAAAAGAGAGGCTGCCTTTAGGTCTTAAAGGGAAGCTTAGGCAGCGAAAGTATGGGCCCTTCTCTATCGTGAGGAAGATAAATGATAATGCTTATGTGATAGAACACTAGATGAGGAACACTAGATGAAAAATAATAATAGTCATATGTCAGATTTGTTTGGCTACTTCTAGATGCTTCCACACTAGTGTAGTATTTTTTTTCTTTTCTACCTTACCTGCTGTTTTCTAGACTCCTCTTGTTTTGAGTAGTTATGAGTAGAATGGTGAATCTTAGGTAATGTTTTCTAGAGTGTTCTAGCCATAAGTAGAAGTATGTGAAGGCTTTCCAAAGCCCTATAAATAGAGGTCCTCATCTCTAGTTTGTAACCAGACTATGTACCCACTATCTATAATAGAACTTGTTGTTCCTATCTAAGGTCTTGGACAAGATCTTGTGCTCTAGGAGTTTTGGATTAAACTCCTGCTGCCATATTGGCCTCTACTCGCCTCTAGAGCGATATCTAGCGCAACACGTTGAAGTAGTTCCTTCAATACTTGTGCTGTACACATTGTAGTGGCAAGGTGGAGTTGCTCCTCCACAACCTTGTGCTGCTTCAGTTTGATTGGATGGGTGTTGGCCCGATTATATTTGTTTTTTGATAATTTTATATGGGATTTACCATGTTTCATCCTGTCTTAAACAAAACAACGATGTAAACTAATTAACCACTATGGAGTACTCCATCCGTTCTTAAATATAAGTCTTTTTAGAGATTCCAATACGGACTACATACAAAGCAAAATGAATGAATCTACACTTTAAAGTTTGTCTATATACATCTGTATGTAGTCTGTAGTGGAATCTTGTATTTAGGAACGGAAGAAGTATACCATAAAGATATACAAACTGGAAAACGCAATCCATGTGAGGTTGACAAGTTGGTTATTGGTATATTCTTTAGTATTTTTTTTTGGAAAATCTACTATGTATGCATGCTTGCACTCCCGTGATGTGCACAAAATCCTACACATATTGATTAGGACCTTGGAAGGGAGCAGACCGAAAGAAGGGTTCGCTGGGAGACATCGTGCAGCCCGAATGAATCCCCAACGTCATCGTTACAACTTTTTTTTCCCGGGGGAACTCGTCATCGTTACAGAATTTTTTTAGGGGTGTTATCATCTTTTATTCAGCTAAAATAGAAAGTGGGAAGTACATGAACTGAGGGGTACTCAACAGCCACAGAATTTTCTTGTGAGCAAACTCAACAGCCACAGATGGCGCCCAGGATCTAAACCAACAGAGTTTTTTTTGCTAAATTGTTACTGATGGGCCTCCCCCGCCCCCATCCCCCCATGTCATCTCCAGCCCAGCAGCCTTTTTAAATGGGCCGCACCTCTCCCCAACGTCATCATTACACCATAACAAAAAAAAGCGGAATTCCCCTAAAAAAAGCGGAATTATGAAAAACATAACAGCTAACAAAAAAAAAACAAAAAAAGGCCCCGAGGTTTGCCCTGGACTCCTAAAAAACTTGAAACTGGAATTTGTACCAAAAGCCTACCTGATTTTGAATATACAAAAAAACTGCCATAAATTACCATGTATAATAAGCTGCCATCATGTTGGAAATGGATCATAACTTGAAAAACCCAGCAATTATGTTTTAAAGCTGGGTCGGTACGAATAGATCAAAACAATTGTGAAACTAAAAAAATGCGAGAAAATTAAATACATAGTAGAAACTTGGCAAAATTATGCTTGAACAGAAAGTTTGTCATTGTTTGGAAAAAAAAGTGTGGCATGTTGAACATAAAAAAAATACCATGATGTATCATAAAAATTTGTCATGTTTCAAAAATTAGTTTACAACAGCAACAACAAGCCTTTAGTCTCAAAAAAGTTGGAGTAGGCTAGAGGCGAAGCCCATAAGATCTCGCGATCAACGCATGGTTCTGGCACATGGATAGCAAGCTTCTACGCATCCCTGTCCATGGCTAGTTCTTTGACGATGCTCCAATCGTTCAGGTCTCTCTTTACGGACTCCTCCCATGTCAAGTTCGGTCTATCCCGACCTCTTTTTACATTATCAGCATGCTTTAGTCGTCCACTATGCACTGGTGCTTCTGGAGGTCTGCGTTGAATATACCCAAACCATCTCAGACGATGTTGGATGAGCTTCTCTTCAATCAGTGCTACCCCGACTCTATCTCGTGCATCATCATTTCGGACTAGGTCCTTCCTTGTGTGGCCACACATCCATCTCAACATGTGCATCTCCGCCACCCCTAACTGTTGCACATGTCGCCTTTTAGTCGGCCAACACTAAGTGCCATATAACATTGCGGGTCAAACCGTCGTCCTACAGAACTTGCCTTTTAGCTTTTGTGGCACTCTCTTGTCACAGAGAATGCTAGAAGCTTGGCGCCACTTCATTCATCTTGCTTTAATTCGATGGTTCATATCTTCATCGATATCCTCGTTCTTCTGTAGCGTTGACCCCAAATATCGAAAGGTGTCCTTCTGAGGCACCATCTGCCCATCAAGGCTAACCTCCTCCTCCTCCTCATGCCTAGTAGTACTGAAACCGCAACTCACGTACACGGTTTCTATACCTACTAATAAAGGAAATAGGTATTCTTAGTCCGTCATGCTATTTTACATAAAACCCCCTGATGTTTTTAATATTCAACCCGCAGTACATATCAAATGTTTTTTTAAAGATCCATATCTTTTAAACCTTAACTTCAAATTTAACATGTTATATATGAAATTTGATTAAAAAAATATGTAGAATCCGAATATGATACTATTTTATGTGTTATCCATTTAAAAAATATTATTTGGGTTGCAACCTTAATCAGTAGTGCATTATTGATATGTTTTTTTTAAATATCCATATATTTTAAACCCTAACTTCAAATTTAACATGTTATATATGGAATTTGATTAGAAAAATATGTAGAATCTGAATGCGATATCATTTTACATGTTAACCATTTTAGAAATACTATTTAGGGTTGCAGTCTTAATCAATAATGCACTATCCATTTTTCTTTCATGCCGGTACCGATTCGGATCGGAAATAAACACCTCAGCAAAATTAGGATTGGAGACGGAATTGAAGGTAAATTTGCTAGAGGCACTCAATAAATAAGGAAATGTATGACATGAAATAAAAGAGAAGCCCAATAAAGATGGGATGTGCCCTACAAAAAAAATAAAAGAGAGAATACTGAAATATTTGCACATACAAACTAAATATGTGTGTAGTTTTCAAAACAGATTAAATGAGAAGTGAAGACCATATCAAATGTAGCAATCTATGGCGATTGTTGGGCTTGAGGACAAACAAAATGCGACACCAACAACTTCTTTCAACAGGTTGTAAACAACAAGGCAAGAGACCCTTTAGCAAAGGGGTAGGTAAATTATTAAAAAGACGGTGTTGGCAAACCAAACTAAATATGTGTGTAGTTTTCAAAATAGATTAAATGAGGAGTGAAGACCATATCAAATGTAGCAATCTATGGCGATTGCTGGGCTTGGGGACAAACAAAATGCAATACCAACAACTTCTTTCAGACAGGTTGTAAACAACGAGGCAAGAGACCCTTTAGCAAATGGGTAGGTAAATTATCAGAAATACGGTGTTGGCGAACCAAACTGGCTGAGCATAGAGGATGCATGAGTTTCAGAGCGATGTTTGAAGTCAGAGTGAAGCAAGGAGGAGCTCGGGACGGCGGTGCGAGTATGAGCTTGAGGTTATGGAGCGGAGCCAGGAGCTGGAATGATGTTGCACATGCCTCAAGTTGGTGATGCTTAAACTGGAAACCGTGGATGATGCACACATATCTTCGTAGTGCGGTAATTTGCCATCGTCTGTTTTTGTCATTTTCCTATACCTGTAACAACACCCCATTCCGCACATGACATGAATAAATGGATGATCACATACCCGTTTTTATGCACCTATTAAATCTACATGCAAGCCGTGTGGAAAACAGAAGACCTGTGGAATCTTGAATTGCGCTTTGTAGGCCATGACCATCTTTGTTTGGGTTGCAGCTACAAATTCTCAAATTATAGACCATGTTTTATAGATTAAGAGCATATGGTATTTTTTTCTCCCATTGCAACGCACGGGCCCTTTTGCTAGTAGTTCTAATAAGTGTAAAACTTTTTGATTCCAATGTTTGTCTCCATAGCTCTAACTTCCTCTTGACCCCCGTCTGACTTTATCGACTAGCACCACATCGTCCGCAAAGAGCATATATCATGGGATATCTCCTTGTATATCCCTTGTGACCTCATCCATCACCAAGGCAAAAAAGATAAGGGCTCAAATTTGACCCCTTCTGCAGTCCTATTTTAATCAGGAAGTCATCAGTGTCACCCTCACTTGTTCGAACACTTGTCACAACATTATTGCACATGTCCTTGATGAGGGTAATGTACTTTGTTGGGACTTTGTGTTTATCCAAGGCCCACCACCTGACATTCCGCGGTATCTTATCATAGGACTTCTCCAAGTCAATGAACACCATATGCAGGTCCTTCTTTTGCTCCATGTATCTCCCCATAAGTTGGTGTACCAAGAAAATGGCTTCCATGGTCGACCTCCCAGGCATGAAACCAAACTTTTTTGGTCACGCTTGTCATTCTTCTTAAGTGGTGCTCAATGACTCTCTCCCATGGCTTCATTGTATGGCTCATCAGCTTAATTCCACGGTAATTAGTACAACCCCGAACACCCCCTTGTTCTTGAAGATTGGTACTAATATACTCCTCTCCATTCTTTTGGCATCTTGTTTGCCCGAAAAATGAGGTTGAAAAGCTTGGTTATCCATACTATCGCTATGTCCTCGAGGCCTCTCCACGCCTCAATGGGGATACAATCAGGGCCCATCGCCTTGCCTTTTTTCATCCTTTTTAAAGCCTCCTTGACCTCCGACTACTGGATTCGCCACACAAAACGCCTGCTAGTATCATCAAAGGAGTCGTCCAGTTCGTAGAGCTCTCGCTCTCCCCATTGAACAATACTTCCACCATCTATGCTTAATCTCCTCATTCTTCACTAGGAGCTAATCTGCTCCATCCTTGATGCATTTGATTTGGTCAACATCCCTCGTCTTCCTGTCTCTTTCACCTTCCTTCGTGTCTAACCGCTGGTAGAGGTCCTCATACGCCCGACCCCTTGCCTCACTCACAACTCGCTTTACGGCCTTCTTTGCTATCTTGTACTTCTCTATGTTGTCTGCACTCCTATCCAGGTATAGGCGTATGAAACAATCTTTCTTCTCCTTAGTCACCTTCTGGACATCATCGTTCCACCGCCAGGTATATTTAGCTTTGCTTCTACTTCCTCTTGACACTCCAAACTCCTCTGAGGCCACCTTACGAATGCAAGTCACCATCTTCATCCACATGCTGTCTGCATCAGTTCCTTCCTCCCAAGGGCCCTCCTTAATGACCCTCTCCTTGAACGCCTGGGATGCCTTGAGCTTCCACCACTTCATTCTAGCGACTTTGGCACGCTTGTCCTGCTGGACATGAATCCGAAAGCGAAAGTCAACAACCACAAGATTATGCTGAGGGACAAGGCTCTCTCCAGGTATCACCTACAGTCTAGGCACACACGTCTGTCTTCTGTTCTCGAGAGGATGAAATCAATTTGGCTAGAGTGTTGACCACTACTAAAAGTCACTAGATGTGATTCTCTCTTCTTAAAGAGGGTGTTAGCTACGATCATGTTGTAGGCTAGCACAAAGTTTAAGACATCTTCTCCTTCTTGATTCCTGATGCCATAGCCAAAGCCCCCATGCACCCCTTCAAAACCTATGTTAGATGTGCCCACGTGGCCATTGAGATCTCCTCCTATGAAGAGCCTCTCGCCAATCGGTACACTCCTAACCATGTCCTGCAGGCCTTCCCAGAACTTCCTCTTCATTTTGGCCTACTTGCGGGGCATACGTGCTGATAATGTTGAGAACTTAGTCCCCAACTACCAGCTTGACCAGGATAATCCGGTCCCCACGTCTCTTGACGTCTACCACTCCATACTTGAGGCTCTTATTGATCAAGATACCTACTCCATTTCTGTTTGCAGCCATCCCGGTGTACCATAACTTGAATCCGGTACCCTCCACCTCCTTCGCCTTCTGTCCCCTCCATTTGGTCTCTTGGACGCAGAGGATATCAACACCGCTCCTCACCGCTATATCAACTACCTCCCGAAGCTTGCCTGCCAGAGTCCCTACGTTCTAGTTACCTAAGCGGATCCTCCTAGGCTCGGCTAGCTTCCTTACCCTTAGCACTCATCGAGTCAAATGCGAATACCCTTGCCCATGATGGTGTATGTAATAACAAGATTCCATGTTGGTGTAAAAACATCAAGGTGTAAACCAAGGAAGTTTGCCATGGTTAAAGTTAAAAATTTTCAATGTCAATAATAATTATAATTTTGCGATGGTCTAAAGATAATACAAAATTGCCATGGTTGAATATGAGATCTTCCATGGTGCACACAATAGATTTGTCGTGGTCCAAAACAAAATTGCCATGGTTTCGTGTGTTAAAAAACAAATTTGCCATGGTCCAACATATAAATTTGACATGGTTCGGTGTGTACAAAACAAAACTAAATCCTTGGTCTAAAACAAGGAAATTGCCATGGTTAATTGGTTATAATACATTTTCCATTGTCCAAGATTATGAAATTTTTCATTTTCTAAATTACAAAAATTACCGTGGACTAAAAAAATAAAATTGTCATGTATTGTAAAATAAATCTGCCATGGGCAATAAATTTGTGGTGGTTTAGAAACTGAAATTTGCCATGGTATAAAGAATGAGTTTGCCATTCGAACAAATAAATATGCCAGGGACAGAAAAAACTAACTTCGGCATGGTTTTGAAAGGAAAATTGCTGTGTTTCAACCAAGAAAAATGCCATGATCAAAAGAAAAAACTTTGGCACGGTTAAAAGCTAAATTTGCCACGACAAAAAATAGTACCATGGTGTGAGTAACAAAATGCCATGGTCAAAATAATAACTTTGTCATGGTTGAAGAAAGATGAAAGTTAGATGTTGCCAATTTTAGATGGTAATAATCAGCTTTTAAAATGACGTGTGGAAAAAACATCTAAACATGCCATGGAAAAATGATACGTCTCCAATGCCATGTTTACGATAATTTTATATGATTTTTGTGCATATAATTTTCATGGACTAACATATTAATCTATTGCCGAGTGACACTTGCTGTTTTCTGCTTGTTTTTTTGTTTTCCAGAAAATCCATACCAAATAAAGTCCAAACGCGACGGAATTTTTTGATTATTTTTTCTGGAACATAAGAGAACCCTGAAGCTTCGTGGGAGGACCGGAAGACTCATGAGGCAGTGACAAGACATCAGGGCGCGCCCTGCGGGGTGGAGGGCCCTGTTGTCTTGTGGGCCCCTCGTAACTCCTTTTGGCATGAAACCAATGCTGAAAATTCTTATAAATCCATAAACACCCGAAAGTTAACCTAAAACTTTGACTCTGTCGCAGCAAGCCTTCGTTCTGAAGTGATCCTATCTGGAGGTCTTTTTCGTCGCCCTGCCGGAGGGGGAACGTCATCACCGGAGGCCATCTTCATCATCCCCGATGCCTCCATGACGAGGAGGGAGTAGTTCACCCTGGGACCGAGGGTATGTACTAGTAGCTATGTGTTTGATCTCTCTCTCATGATCTTGATAGGGCATGATCTTGATGTTCCATGAGCTTTGTTAATGTAGTGGAATCGTATGATGCTCTTCCTTCTCTCTCTTTGTTGTGATGAATTGAGTCTTGCCTTTTGAGGTTTCATTATGTTTGGATTGAATATTTTGGATTTGAGATCACTTGATGTATGTCTTCCATGTGGATACCCGTGGTGACAATGGGGTATTCTGTTGAGTCACTTGATATATGTCTTGGTAATCAACTTGTGGATTCCCATTGGGACATTGGGGTAATCTAGGCACATAAGTTGATACACGTTTTCCTCCTACTTTCAACTTTGGGGTGATCTTTGAAGTTCTTTGTGTTGGATTGAGTGTTATGAATCTGAAATTATTTGATGCGTATAGAATAGTTAACTCACGGATACTTGTGGTGACATTGAAGAATCTAGGTGACATTAGAGTTGATTGATGCGTATCATATGGTGTTATTGTAGTGTGATCTTTAGGGAGGTTTGTGACACTTATATGGATGGCTCAATAGATTGATCGGAAAGGTAACTTTGAGGTGGTTTGACACCTACAACAATTTCATCTTATGTTCTCCGCTATTGGTAAGAAATTTGGAGTGATTTTTTATCGCACGTTGAGGGATGATTATATGATTCAATTATGTTAGCAGTCTTGAAAGATTGCACTAGTGAAAGTATGAACTATAGGCCTTGTTTCCAAGCATTGCAATAACGTTTGTGCTCACTTTTGTCACTTGTTACCTTGCTGTTTTTATTATTTCAGATTACAAAAACTTATATCTACTATCCGTATTACGCTTGTATCACCACCTCTTCACCGAACTTGTTCACCTATACAATTTGCCATTGTATTGGGTGTGTTGGGGACACAAGAGATTTCTTGTATTTGATTGCAGAGTTATTTGAGAGAGACCATCTTCATCCTAACCTCTCGCGGATTTATAAACCTTAGGTCATCCACTTGAGGGAAATTTGCTACTGTCCTACAAAATCCTGCGCTTGGAGGCCCAACAGAGTCTACCAGAATAAAGTCGCGTAGTAGACATCAAGCTATTTCTGGCGCCGTTGCCTGGGAGGTCAGTGCTTGAAAGTATATCTTTCGATCTTGCAATTGAATCTTTCGGTTTCTTGCCTTTTCACTAGTTTGGTTTATAAAAGAAAAATACAACACAAATTGAAAGTGAAGTTACATCAAATTGTTTATCTTTATGAAGTCTTTCTTGAAAATGATGGATTGACAAATTGTGCTAGGATTATGGAAGAAGAATTAAAAATGTTTAATGTGAGTTCCTTGAATGATAAACATGATTGCAATGTTCTACTATGCATTCTTTGAATATCCATGATGCTAATGATATGCAAAGCCATAAGCTTGGGGATGCTATGTTTGATGAATATGATCTTTTTAGCCCTCTACTTTTGATGAGCAAATTTATTATGATGATACCATGCCTCCGATTTATGATGATTACAATGACGAAAATGGGTTGGAAGAGTGTCAACTCTAGGTACTAATGATCCCATTATTTTGGAGGGTCTTGAATCTTATGGCAACAATTATGAAACTGGATTGGGAGAGGTCATGTCTTTATTTAATGATGCTTCCACTATTTTAGAAGAGGTATCAATTGATTATGTCAACAAAGTTAATATTTACGATGATTATTGTGATGACATGTATGCTATAAATAGTAATGATAGCCATGAAACTTGTCGTCATGATTTTAATCTTCAATTTGGTTATGTCAATCAAGTATCTCATGATAGTTATTTTGTCGAGTTTGCTCCCACTACTATGAGAATAAATTTGCTTATGTGGAGAGTAACAAACTTTCTATGCTTGTGGATCATGAAAAGAATGCTTTATGTGATAGTTATATTGTTGAAGTCTTTCATGATGCTATCGAAAATTATTATGAGAGAGGAAGATATGCTTATATATATTTTAACAATATCAAGTTCCCTCTCTTTATGTTGGAAGTTCGGAAGTTGCACTTGTTTTGCCTTCCTATACTAGTTGATTCTTGCTACAATATATTGGTTGATTACAAACTTCCTATGCATAGGAAGTGGGTTAGGCTTAAATGTGTTTTCTATATAATTCATGATGCTCCCTTTATGTTTCAATTCTTCACTTGTATGGGAGCATCATTGAAATTATCAACGCCTAGCTAAAAGGCTTTAAAGAAAAATGCTTGTTTTTTTTACTGGAAGACTGCAGGGCTTACACCCCACAGTATTTTATTAAACAAAGAGTAACAATACAATAGTAAACTAAGTACAAGTTCCTCCAGCAGAGGGAACTAAAGAACAAAAGAAGAAGAAAAAGAAGAAAGAAAGCAAAGAGAAAACTCTAATATCCTTTATGGAGGCAAAAAGTCAATCCATCTGTGAAGATCATCCTTGCATCGCTGTTTGATTCTATGAGTGAGGAGGGTGATGTCACGCACAAAACCACTTCTCCACTGTCCAAAAGATGGTCGAAACAAAAGAAGAAGAAAGAAAAGCGCTTGTTGGGAGACAACCCAATATTTATCCTTCATGTTTTTGTGTGTTCACATGATTAAGCTACTATATTAATCATGTTTTGTGTCTTTTATTTCAATAATGTGCCAAGTATAGCCTTTGGGATAGTGTGGATACTTGTTGATTTGATTGTGTGAAAAAACAAAAACTTTTGCATCCAGTATATTAATTCTATCACTTTAATGTAGCGTGAAAATATTCTGAAATTTTTACACAGTATTTCTCTGCAAATTCTCTACATTATCCTAATGTTTCAGAATTTTTAGAGTTAGGGAAATATGGTTTTAGTTCAGATCTTTACAGACTATTCTGTTTTTGACAGATTCTTTTTTGCATGCATAGTTTGCTTGTTTTAGCGTTTCCATAGTTTATATTGAATGATATAAATTACGGGAATGATAGAATACAGTTGGAATTATGTGTGAACAATTATGAATCTTGTCTTGATAGTACTTAAGTGAATGATCTATTTTATTATACTAACCTATCTCATGAGTTCAGTTAAGTTTTGTGTGATTGAAGTTTTCAAGTTTTGGGTGAGATATCGATATGAGGAGAATAAGGAGTGGCAAGACCCCAAGCTTGGGGATTCCCAAGGAAACCCAAGTTAATATTCAAGGAATACTCAAGCGTCTAAGCTTGGGGATGCCCCGGAAGGCATCCCCTCTTTCATCTTCAAAACTATCGGTATATCTTACTTGGAGCTATATTTTTATTCGTCACATAATATGCATTTTGCTTGGAGCATCATTTGCATTTGTTGGATTTTTCTTGATGTTATTTGTACGCATGATTTTCAATAAAGAGTGTGAATGATTTCCTTTAGGATGTCTGAATTGCATGTTTGATATGTGATGTGTAGAAACAATTTTTGTTGTTGTAGTGTTTGAATTTACATATTTTACTGGAACATGGAAAGTTTTTGAAATTCTTATACAATACTGTCATACAAAATAGCTAGTACATCCTCAATTTTCAGAACTTATTGATTTACATAAGTACACTTTTGGAATTAATTGCTACAAACTATGTTGTTTAAACAGATTGCTGTCATTCTTTTGTTATCTGCTTATATTGGTATGTTTAAATTGTGGAAATGATAGTATACAGTAGTTAATGTTTGAAAAATTATTATTGAACTTGTCTTGATAGTACATGATTTGGTGTTCTATTCTTATGTGTACTAACCTATCTTACGAGTTCTTGTTAAATTTTGTGTGGATGCAGTTTTTTAGACTTAGAGGAAACCGTGATATGAGAAGAATTAACTAGACACAAGATCTAAAGCTTGGGGATGCCCAAGGCCCCCCCAAGTCAATATTCCAAGAAGTCTTAAGCATCTAAGCTTGGGGATGCCACGTTAGGCAATCCACCTCTCTCCGTCAATAGCTATCAGTTAGTCTCGGTTCAGCCTAAGTTTTTATTTGTTCACATGATATGTGTTATTCTTGGAGTGTCATTTTATTTTGATAGCTGTTTGATAAAATAGTTACATTTGAAAGTTTTGATTTAGAGAGAGAGTCTTTACATAGCTACTTAATTGATTAGCTACTCTTTGTTCTTCACTTATATATTTTGGCTTAGTTTGTCATCTACTCTTGTGCTTCACTTATATCCTTAGAGTAAGAAAGTCATGAATGAACTGAATATTATAAATCTGAAATTATACATGTTTATGAAAGTGCAACTTCTCCCTAGGTGGTTTTTGTAATTAATAACAACATATATTTCATTGGACTAATAATTCTACCAAGTATATTTCAGGAAAAGTTCAATGAATGGATTGGCAAAGGATTGTGTGGAGATTCCCTAGATCCAAGGAACATCTATTGGCAAAAAGCTTCAAGACTCTACATTTTGCATTTTGTGAGAAATCACATTTGATTCCATAGGAAAGCCAATACTATTAAAAGGGGATGGGGTATCTATGATGATCTGGTTGCTCAAGTGCTTAGAGTTAGCCACCAAAAATACCCATGAAATTCTCCCACAAAATACTCTGTCTAAACCCTACCACTCAAATTCGGTGCCACCAACTTTTCCAAATCGACCCTACCGAGTTTCACCCTTGATAGATCCTAAGCCAAACCCTTATGTCTCGGCGACACCAAGTTTAATTTCAGTGAAACCGAAATCAGTGACCAACTTTCGGGTACACTATTTCTAAGAATCGGAATTTCCAAGTTTTAGGAACTGGTGACACCGAGTTTTGGTAACTGCCTAGGTCAGCCAAATCGGACCACCGTGATTTATATATCGGTCTCATCGAAATGCCAAAAGTTATTACATTTTGCACTAGTCGGTGTAACCGAGTTTTTGCTTCGGTTTCATCGAGTTGGGCAATAATGTTGTAACGGTTGGATTTTTGGAGATGCCTATATATACCCTCCACCAACCTCTCACTCGCAGAGGAAGCACTCAGAACAGACCAACACTTGCCCCATCCATTTTCTAAGAGAGAACCACCTACTCATGTGTTGAGATCAAGATCTTCCACTCCAACCATATGAATCTTGATTTCTAGCCTCCCCCAAGTTGCTTTCCACCCAATCAACCTCTTCTACCAAGCCAAATCTGTGAGAGAGTGATTGTGTGTTGAGGAGACTATCTTTTGAAGCGCAAGAGCGAGGTGTTCATCATTCTTACGACATCTATTACCTTTTGGAGAGTGGTGTCTCCTAGATTGGTTAGGTGTCGCTTGGGAGCCTCCGTCTCCGTGTGTGGAGTTGAACCAAGAAGTTTTTAAGGGCAAGGAGATCGCCTACTTCGTGAAGATATACCCCGAGTGAGACTAGTCCTTCGTGGACGTAAGCCGTGATGGAATAGATGAGGTTGCTGCTTTGTGGACCCTTATGGGTGGAGCCCTCCATGGACTCTTGCGACCGTTACCCTCCGTGGGTTGAAGTCTCCATCAACGTGGACGTACAATAGCACCACCTATCAGAACCATGGGAAAAATCTTCGTGTCTCCAATTGCATTTGATCCTCCTATCCCTTGCCTATACTTATATGTGCATGTCTTTACTTTCCGCTGCTATACTCTTAGACTTGCATGTGTAGGGTGTAC